>CM052260.1:5028179-5670739 GCA_028455795.1 Lasioglossum marginatum | reverse complement strand
ATCCGCAGTCTATTGATTACATATCAACGTATTTAATAATCTAAACTGCATTTTGATTAACGGAATAGCAATTTTTAGTGGCGACTCCGAGTTACCACTCGAGTGCTAAGGGTTAGATTGCCGCGAACCTTCTCCTCGAATCTTTTTGCGACTGTTGACTTTGACTCAGGTTCAGCGAAAGGAGCGCGGTTTGAAGACCACTGGTCTGCGACAACGTCCTCGAACCCTTTACCTGTCCCTTCGTTATATTCGAAACTTCGGTCGGCGCGTGCACCGGTATCGATCAATACGCAAGGTAAACAGACGCGCGCGACCAATCTCCTTTGTAAGACGCGACGTGATTTTGATCGGACCGGTTCTGGAAATTCTGATGCAGGCGGTCGCAGACGTTCGCCGAACGAACCCGAAACCGAGTGTCCTCCTAGCGGCGGGAACCGAGCGACGTCGATAAATCCCGGGATTTCAATTTATAACGTTCCCCCGTGTACCGGATAAGCGTTGTTGACTCCCGTTGACCCCACGAATTTGGTTAATTGCTTTATGCCCTGACTCTCGTTCTACGAAAGACTGTTTCGCGCTCTACCATCCTCTTAGCACAGGCGCGCGTCCTCTCTCTGCTCCATTTACGGAAAGCAGGTACATTTAGGTACTTAACTCCTCCCCGAACAATGTTTCAGTTGCTGTTTGTCACGTGCACTCTCCTCGTCTGCATGGTCGCGGCAGATTCGGACGAAGGACAGACTGGGAGATCGCGGGTCTCCGACGAGCAGCTCAACATGGCTCTCAGCGACCAGCGTTATCTCAGGAGACAGCTGAAATGCGCCTTGGGAGAGGCACCCTGCGATCCCGTTGGAAGACGACTCAAAAGTATGCGAGCCTCTCGTCCACGCCATTAACTCTCTCTCTGTGTTTGGGGTGAAAATGCACCCCGGACTGATGAAAACAAAGATCTGAAAATGAACTTTCGTTGGACAAATGTAAATATTCATAGTCTAATCGCGATTAAGCGATTCTATCGCCTTGTGTACCTAACCTTGGGTACCCGGGTATTATTTTCAACGACTTGTTAATGTTCCTCTAGAAATATGTAGGATAAGAGACGTCAGTTAAGAAATAACTCAACAACACAACAACACAAACCGGAAGAAAAGTATAATGTTTAAAACACAACGTCGAATACAATTAAACAAACGCACTGAACTAATGAATCTCCGTCTGAGAATTACGTCGTTATTACTAATCCCCATCTGAGAATTACGTCTTTATCATTCAACCGTCACATTCCAAATCGCAATTGATAAATAAAATGAAAACCGCAATCAATAACGACGTCGCGTCGTTACTGTTCCTAATATCTAACATTCAGCGGAGTTCACAACGGCATCACCACCCCACAAATATTACAAAATTTCTCTGTATGTCCATATTTTTCTCACTAACATAATAATTTATAGTCTTAGCACTAGATTTACCAAGGGAGGTCAAAGTGACTTGCTCCTGATTTGTTTTCTTTTAGAAATGTTAAAATTATAAAGATGTTTTTCTGAGAAATTTTATTAGGGAACATCGCTATCGATACGTATTTAAACAAAGCTGGTACGAAATCTAAATTAATGCAATATTGTCATTATTAACCCCTTGCCTTATTTTAACGAGTCAGACTCGTCGTGAAGATTTTGACAAAGTCTAACAAATATGAATGTTATGCCTTTCTTTTTAGATGAATTAAAATTTGATGTACCATACAAAAAATATAAATTTTGGTACGGCACGGGGTTAAAAGGCAATGTGTGCCAATTGCGTTTAGTAAAAATCAATAAAACTTCACAAATACTTGCAGCCAAATTTCTTCTTCCATTCTGCTTGAAAAATGTATGGAGTCCAATTACTCTCCTGTACAAGGTTAACATTAGAATAGCAGTACACAGAGAGAAGGTTAACTCGTCTGCGTCGCGTAGCTTAGCGCAGTTTTCCTGAACGATGTTATCCTTGGACGATGTTCGTGATACCAGCGGACAGCAGACTTCTCACCGCGACGCGATCGACCAGCGATCTATGCGCCTGTCTCTTCTCTTCGCTCGTCCGAGACTCGTTCAAGGGTCATTCAAGGGTCGCATTTTGTTTAAATTTGAATATATCGTAGTCTTTAAAGGAATTTTCGATATCTTAAGAATTGTTGATTTCACAGACGCGTAGAAAAACTTTTGTCACACTTTTTTCATTAAATTATAAAACTAGGATTAACAAACCGACGAAAAAGAGGTTTTTACAAGCTTATGGTGAAAACACAGGAGCATCAACTAAAAATATCGTCATCTGAAAAAACTGCTTTTTCGCCATTTATTTTGCAATTTTTTTGAAAACTGCTGATTTCACAGTTGTGTTAGAACCAACAAACCGACGAAAATGAGTTTTCAGCATCTGACAGTGAAAAATAAGAGTAAACGCTAAAAATGTTGTCATTTGAAAAAAGGGTTTTTTGTTTCACCATATAATGTTTCATAGCAGGGAACTTTTAAAAAATTAGAACAAAAATGAAGATATATCCCCAAGTGTCTCCAGCGTCGATCTGTCCTACTGTGAGTCGCGCGGAGCATTTCGGCATAACGCGACTAGCTAACAGAGGCGAATCCGCGTGAAGCGTTCCCGCCCACCGGTATCGATCGTCTTCTCGTTTCCATCCGAAGGGATATCCGATGGCAAAAATTTCGGGGAGGAAGCGCAATTACCTTGAAAACATAACGCCTGCTCCGGGAACACCGGGAAGAACCGACGCGCGACTGTAGGAATTGCTATTCTACCCGATTCGGAAGATAAACCGACCTCCGCCGGAGTTAACCCCATTTCGCGGGGGGAGAACTCCTCGCACCGGCGATCGTAACCGGCGAGTCATCGAATTGCTTAGATCGGATTTATATCCGTATTTCGAGGGCCCGCCGAAGAGAAGACTTTGTCGATAAATTTCTATAAAGTTACACCCGCACCGGCGCCGCGCGCGGTTCGATATTTCGATCATTTAGGGCAATTGAATTCTTGATGATGTTTCTTTTTATTACCACGCTTATATTAGCCGAGTTGTATGCGTCAAATCTTGTAATCGAATTTTGAACCACTTCCCGATGAGCTAGAGACTTGAAACTTTAAACATAGCTCAGAACTGAATGACAATGCAATATTAAAAAAAATTTTTTTTTAGGACTGTGCGTTGAGGAGAAAAATAATTTTAATATTAACCGTCACACCTCGCCGCGCGACGCACGGTAGTGGTCACGATTCGTGGTTCACCCTGCATTTAAAGTTAATTAAAACGGAATAAATGTAGAGAAATTCACTGATCAAATACTGACACATTCTGAAAATGAAAGAGAACTCTCACGATTCCAATTACGTCGATGCAACTTTCTTTTCATTCTTTTCTGACTACATAAAGCCACAACTTCGATATTCAATGAAGAATGAGATTCATATTCGTTTATACATATAGTGAAATTTTACTAAATTTTATGTAATGGAGTTTGTAGATGTTTAAATTGACATCGTGTGTTATCCAGGCTTGGCGCCGTTGGTCTTGAGAGGCTCCTGCCCGCAGTGTAGCCCCGAGGAGACGCGACAGATCAAGAAGGTCCTCTCGCATATCCAACGGACCTACCCGAAGGAATGGTCCAAGATAGTGCAGCAGTACGCCGGAGTCTCCTAACGCGGGACCACGAGGACCGAGATGGCGGCCGATGGATATCTTTTCTATCCGGGGATCGACGATATAGCCTAATTGTTACGAGCGTGCCAAAGCTTTCTGCCGCGGAAACGCCGGTGATACTCGATGGAGGATTCACCGAATTTTTATTCAGCCCCTTGGTCTCGTTACCCTTCTCTCTGTGTAGAGCTGTGTAGAGCAGAGTGAAAGAAGAAACTCTGCATATGTATTTGTGGGATTTTATTGATTTTTACTATTCGCGATTGGCACACAATTGCCTTTCAATAATAACGAAATTGCATTTATTTAAATATCGTACTAGCTTTGTTTAAATATGTACTTCGATAGCGAAAAAATTTCTCGGAAAAATATATCTATAATTTTAATATTTCTGAAAGAAATATTCTACTGTTAAAAGATAAGTATACAATACTTAAACAATTTGGAACAAAAATCTGACAGCATTCCTAGACGATTTTTGAAAATTTTCCATTCGTCAATCTTTTTATTGCACTCCATAAACAGACGGAAGGTTGAATGATGTACTTGAATAGAGAAGTCCACTAAAAAAATTTTTCAGAAAAATATATCTATAATTTTAATATTTTTGATAGAACAAATCGGGAAGCAAGTAATTTTGATTCATCCGGTAGTTTCAGTGTTAGAAGACAAGTATACAATACTTGAAAAATTTTCGGCAACTTTTTATTTTCGTTTCTGTCATGGGGTGCATCTACACCCCATACACAGAGAGAAGGTTAAACCCAAAAATTCTAGTTTCTCGCTAACCAGTCCAAAGAGACAATGAATTTCGTCGAGCATACGATCGACGAACGAATGTAAATTTGATTCGGCGATATCGGAAACGTCGTCGGCCGATCGAGAATTAGCGAAATCTTGAAACAGCTCCATTCCATGCTCGTCGAATGATCGTTAGCCGAACAGTCCGATACGATAGTCCACTTACGGGATAAATGGACTGTGAATTCTCCGTAGAAGCGTAATTTCGATGGGTAGGTGCGATTTTGTCGATGAAAATTCGGCGCTCGAGAGCGTACCCTGCTCTCTCTGTATCGGTAAATCCGCCATCCGATGACACCGACGCCGGACGCTCGAGCTCTCGGTGTTTGTTAACCGTAAACATAGTATTTCACACGTTGCTTCGCAGACACAATGATGTTATATTTACAATAAAGTATGTTTTCCTATATAGAGAGAAGAGAGCAGCTTTACTCGGCGAACCGTGGAGCGGCTCGGTTGCTCGCTCGATTTAAGCCTTCCGTTATAGGCAGCGCGGCGGGGGTGGTTCGCTCGCTCGGCGCGGAGGCGGCGGCGGAGAGTATCGCGATTTTTATTCCCGGAACGAGAGGAGGCACGGAGCCGTGAGTCGTGCAGCCGTGAGCCGTGAGCCGTGGAGCCGTGAGCCATGAGCCGTGAGCGGTGTATAAAAATGAAAGGAAGCCGGGGAATAAGCAACGGGGAACGATCGTCTACGACTCTCTGACGTCAGAAGCGGGGACAGTAATAATGGTGGATGCAAGTAGTGGGAAAGTAATAAGCCGGATTCGTATTTTATATTTTATTCCCCGCGACTCGACCGGCTTCAATTTCGCTGCATTACAATAGACAGAGCCTTATTCCTCGAAACTATACGACGGAACTTTATATCGGCGTCGTTTTATAACGTCTGAACTCTCGGAACGCTCACCCCGTATCAACGATCATATTCATCGATACCTATCCAGGTGCAGGGTACCCAGCTACTGCGCTGCTGTTCTGCCGTGGCAGACCGACGCGACGCGGCGACCGTTTAACGACGCGTACACAGTTTCGCTTTCTAGCTATTGCGCCGGTTACGGGAACCGTTGCGCAACGATTGCACCATGCATCCTTCGATATCGCGCCGCGTGTACAGCATACGGTAGACGGCATTAGATTCATTCGAATGCTACCTTCTCACATCGTTCCACGATCGATAACTTACGAGACGAGAATGCTTCCACGAATTCTGACCCATTTCGTCTCCCGCTTTCCCTAGGCCCGATCCGTCGCGGAGACTACCGGGACACGTGCGAATCGTACCATAAGTCGCGGAATCAACATCTGTTTCGTTGAGAAACGTTCTTTGAAGAGCACTCGATTCTGTCGATTGCGCGATGGATCGTCGATCCTGCTGGACCCGTTGGAACTGACCCAAAATCTTTTTGTTTTGGTTACTAGGTCAAAGATACGTCCTTAACTTTATTTTATGATAATTCTTTGATCCTTTCAGCATTTTGGCATGACATGTTTCAAGGTACGTGTCCATCTGAGAGCAAAAATATCGCGAGTTACTCTCGAGAGTGAAATTCGTCAGTGTACACGGTATTGAGAGTGCTAGCCACACGAAAAACTCTCGGACAGCAAACAGGAAGTTGAAACTTGCAAATGGACACATTCAATTTTTCCCTCGGCGAGCACCTATCAGCTATACGCGCTAGAACGGATCGAAAAAAGCATTTTTTCAAAATCGAAGACGCTCCACACGGGAGAAGTTGTGGTCCGGCGCTCTAATGACAGGATCAAAATCCCAAGGTTGTGCGATGATGCCTTTATAGACTTTTATAGACTGTGTAAGGGCAACCAAAGACTATGATTAAACACGATTAAGTTTTTAATCAAATTTAGTTTACGTACCTCAGAGACAGTGAGCGAAAATGTTTAAAAAAATTCCGGGTCTAGTTAGATCCAGAGTATCAAAATCTTCAGTTTCCGGCGAATGAATCAAATTAACAGCTGCTGCGTTAGGAATAATAGAAAGATGAATTTGTTCGCAAGAAGTACCTTCAAAAATATGTTTTAAACAATTGATAGATCCTAAACATACATTTGAAATAACGTCGCGAAAACAGACAGATTATATAAGTTAACTTTCGCAGATGGACACGTACCTTGAATACGTCTGCAACTTGTTTCGCCTAGAATAAAGAGACGGATAACCGTCGGTATCGATCGGTTAAGCTTTCTATATCCCATTTTGTCGGTCGGTATCTTTTGCGCTGGTTTTATTAGATAATAATTATTGCCGGCAGCGAGAAGACGCGTTCCGGGTTATTTATCGCGATAAAACGAGACGACGCGACGCGACGTTCCGCCGGCGAACCGTAGCAGGAAATTCGTGTTTAAGAATGCAGCGGGGATGCGGTGGATTTTAAATTGTTAATATCTTGTAAAGTACGCGATATTACAGACTTGACGACAACTAGAACCTGCCAAAGGCTCATTAAAAAGTCAGTGTAACACTTGGGGAAGAGCTCCACCCGTGAGAGACGGGTACACCGAACCGGTATGTTCGCGTTCTCCCAATTAAGCCAGCTACAAACTCCAACGATGCGCGAGTAGTAACGCTTTCCCACAGAGAATATTCCTAACGCTCGAGAGTCCCGGTTAGAATGAACCGTTAAAGGCCGAAGCTTACGATCGTCGAAGCGTATCCCCTGTTTATCGCATATATTTCACCACCTTTATCGAGAATGAACGACAATCAACAAGTTGCTAATTGTTTCGGGCATAATTAACGGTGTATCCGGGGGCCGGCCAATTTACACAAGCCCATACCGGCCGCCATAATATCGACGGCACGCCTCACCTCGTCTCGCCTCTCGCCTCGCATCGCGTCCCGTTTCCCGTAATGCAAATTCTTTCCCCGGCGTTTTCACCTTTATGCCGCCGGAGCGTATATTTAATTTCGTCCCGAATGTCGATATTCCGAATCGGAATCAATTACGCGCATTCCGACGAGATTGAATTTCCATAGAAAACACCGAACAGCGATGCAGCGTGGCGTCCCAATTTTTGTCGCGACCCCCCTGGGACCCGGTCGCGTTCTCGATCGTCACGGTGATCGAGCTTCGCATTTTTCTCTTTGGTTCTTACGGCTCGGTACAGATTATCGGTCCGGTCAAATATTTATAAATGATCGGATATATTTATAAATGAGCATAGAAGAGGGAGTTTTCGGACGAAATTTCGTCTTTCTCATACGGCGCCTTTGGCGCTGCCGTACGCCACTGGCGATTTTAGAAAGCTTTTGCTGGCTCTTTAGAAAATTAACGTTGCGTTATAGTATACAGGGTGATTCCTGGAACTGATATTCAGTAAAAATAGAAAAAAATGATAGAGGAAGAAATCATATGTCATAATACGTCCTAGTTTCCTATGACCTTATTTCTTATGGGGAAGCTCCGTTGCACCCGCCAGGTGCAATTGCACTTTATTCTTCAATGCAACTCAATCTTTTTGTTCGACCAATCGATCTCTTTTATTATCCTACGTATAAAGTACTAACCCAAGGTCATCGAAATGGCAATACTTTTACAATCGAAATTTTTACACTATTTGACATCTGCACGAAATTTATGCAGTTTCAAAATTCGTGAAACGGAACTTTGGCTAATACCATATTGCCTGGCTATTTCTTGTGTTAGAGCAACACGTTCACATTCACTCCTTCACATTGGACCACTGGTTTTGCGACTTTCCTATTCGGTTCGAAAAATGAATCGTATGCTCTCAAGTTTTCTTCTAATTTAGAAAAATATGTTCGTCGCGACTGTGTCCGATTCGGATATCTGTGACGGTTAGACTGCGGATTTTATTATTCATTCGATTAAAGGTGTAATTCAAAAGAGTTTAACAGTGCCGAAACACTATATCAAAATTATTAATGAGCAAAATAAATTTTTACTTAGCTCCTGTAGATTGCAATTGATGTATAAAAATGTTATTGTATTTTGCATAAAGATCCGCAGTCTGGTGATATACTTCTTCAGCAGTAACTGCATTTTTATTATACTGCCAGTGCTCCTAGTACATATCGTCGGTGTTCATCAACAGTACCCAAATTAAAAGACGAGGGGGACGAAACTTGCAGGCCGATTCAACGAATTGCACCTTGCTGCACCGTGTTCGATGTCTTGGCTCGAGGCAACCGGTAGCCGAGCGAATGGAAGGTCAGCGTGGTTCAGGATGAGCTGGCAACCCAGAAGCGCCCGAGGCAGGCACGCCGTACTCGTGGCCGTGTCCCGTTGGGCCGTTAGCAAAAATAAAGGAGCCAACCACTCCGAGGAAGCGGCCGAGTCGAATAAAGTGCACCGCATTATCGCGTTGTAATCGATCCGGCTACCTACTTTCTTGGCTAAATGGATTACGCGAGAACCCAACGACGCTTCTCGGCCGTTCGAGCTGTTGCGCGCTTTCGGCACGGCTCGACACGGCTCGGCGTGGCACGACATCAGGCGAGAAAGCGAGAAAACGAGAAAGCGAGTAAAACGAGAAAGCTAGGAACGGCCATGTCGCGTATCCATCATATTCGTACGTACCGTTGCGTAAAATTGCATTCGCTGCTCGGTCCCGCCCTCGGCGAACGGGGGTAGCGGTCTTATTCAGCGGCAGGCAAGTAAAGTCGACTGCGGAACGAACGACGGATTCGTCGAGCAACGTGTATACATAATAAAGTCTCTGTGCACGCCGTTCGCAGAGCAAACATTGATCCACGAAACTCTTCGATGCGATTCAATATTTGCGTTTCTCCGACGAAAGTGTATCATCGCGCGTCGATCAACGAGAACAAACGCGCCGCGCCGGGGCATACGTGGTCTGTCCGGAGAGTATCCGACCTTGTGCTGTGGCGGATGGAAGTATCATTCCTGGTTGATATCAATGGTGTCTCCTTCAAAGTGTTGTCCGTTAAAAGTCACAACATTCTTCCAATGATTATTGCTTCTACGTCCGCAAATCTTTGTCCTTTGAGAGGTTTTTTCATTTTGGGGAACAACCAGAAGTCACATTCATTATTGGATTACTCCCTATCGGCAACACCGGCCGGGTGTTCGGGCCATTTCCTAATTTTTCGTATCGAATCCGTTCTCTTCTTCGTTTTTATATTTTTATCCAACCAGAAGTCACAAGCAGCTAGATCAGGACTGTACGGAGGATCGTACCAATGGTTTCCGAACAAGAATGCCCAAGTTTCTGGCAAAATTTAATGCGTAGCCGTTGTTCCACTCGTTCGGTCATTATTAGACTGCGAATTTTATGCATTTCTGAGAAAAACGGGTACATGCAATTTAAAGCCGTGGATATGTTAAAAATATCTAAGGACGTCAATGTATTAGTTTCAGCTTAATAGGATAATTAAAAGAAGAATACAATTTTCATTTGGCTCCTGTGTCCTGTAATCAATGCAAACATTTTTTATTTTGCATAAAGATCCGCAGTCTAGTCATTATAATATACTCACTTGACTAGATGCTTACAAAACTGCGTATCGTTTTCAAATGACGGCATGCAGAGGTTTGTTGCATGGGCCACTTATTACAAGGTCGCCTCTAATATAAACATGCGCTATCCGCCTTAGCCCAGGAACGAAAATATGTATAAGTAAAGGTCGGATACTTTCCGGACAGATCACGTATGTGGAACAAGGAGACACGTCTGTCTGAAGCGGAGGGAAAACGATCTAAGTACAGCTTCATTGGCGACGAAGAATATCGCGAGATGACCCCTGTGCGCGGGACATCCGTTTCTCTCTGGTCGAAGCGTTTCGGCGTCGCACCGCCCGACCCGACCCACGCCCGACAAAGTGAAACGTCCCGTATCCCGTTGCGCGTCGACCGTTGCCGACTCGCGATCGTCCAATTAAGAGATCACGCGTCAACTCGCCTTTCTCTCTCGTTCGACCTCGACGTCGACGCTTATGGAAATAACTTTCTACTTTCGGCGAGACGATAAAACTTAGGGAAAACGCTTCTTAACTAATTTAGGATATCACGATTTAAACCAATGGCCATATTAGAAAGACACCAGCGTATCGATTTCAGCTTAATCGGACAATTAAAAGGAGAAAGAAATTTTTATTTTGTTCCTCTGTCTTACAATTAATCACTTTTATTATCCTACATATAAAAGTACTAACCCATGATCATCGAGATGTCAATACTTCACGAAATCCTTTTTGCATACCATATCATAAATCAATGCTTCTAATTGATTATAAAAAGGTCGTTTGGTACAATTATAAAAAAGTTATTCCATTTTAAAAGGTGTACGAACACTTTGTACACCCACTGTATTTGAGGAGTGTACGTGAGGAACGTATAGTGTACTATAATGCAATGTTAATTGTCCAACAAGACAGCGAAACATTCACATCGGAAACGGCATCGCGCGTACCATGGAAGTCTCGTCGTAGGATTGCGCGTTGAAAACGTGCGTGCCATAATTGAACGCGTACAGTAGCTAAAACGAGTACGATTATTTTCATCGGGGTATCGGGGGACAAGCGTTATAAATGAAAACGCGAGCGGGCCTGTTTCCATAATAAAGCGATGGAAGGTCGGCCAACGAGAGAATTTTACAAGTGCGTTTCAGGGCATTAGAGAATATTTGCACGCTGGTCGTACGCGTTCGCATTTTCGAAATAACGATAAACCGAGGTCGGTACACACGCGGTACGCAGGAGTCGGGGTACCCGCGCGGTCGTTGGATCGCGACCCTTGCCCGGTCCAATGGTTCGTTATATTATATAGAATCGAGGTGCAACGATCCCGATGTCCGCTACTTCTCGTTCTTTCGAGCGCGATCCGGTATCGTTGAAACGATACATCGAGTGCGGCCCTCGGCTTCCATCAATGCACAAACGCTTCGCGGATTTCATCAATTCTAACGACGAATAATGCAGAAATTAAATGTCCTCAGAATCGGCAAATTTTTGTTTTATCTGCTATAATATTGAATATTTATCGTTCTATCATGGTCCATATTCTATAATATTGAATATTTATCGTTCAATGATGGTCCATACTCTATAATATTCAATATTTATCGTTCTATGATGGTCCATATTCTATAATATTGAATAATTATCGTAATAAGTTCTATAACCGACCAGGTGTGGTCGGTGACAGCCTACCTATCATAAAGTAATGAATAGAGACGTGGGTTTTTCTGTTCAGTATCTTTTAGTTTTATGGATCTAGTTTTATGGATATATATTATCGAAAGGTAAGTTGCTCACATAATTGATCACAAATACATTAAATCAGAATAATTTTTTTATGAATGAACCAAACGACTTCAATTTCGTAACAATTAGTAAACCAATTAGCCAATTTCAATGAAATTTTCGTTATTGGCCCACACAGCTAAGAAAGTTGTAAAAATCAATTTTTACTATTGTTTTTCACAATTCCGAGCAAATGCATTTTTTCAATATATTTATTAGACGTTATTTACTAAACGAATCCTCCTAGCCTTACAGAGAAATTGAAATCGTTTCGTCCGTTCATAAGAAAGTTCTTCTGATTTGAAGTGTGTGTGTGTGATCAATAGACTGCGGATCTTTATGCAAAATAAAAAATGTACGCGTTGATTGCAGGACACAGGAGCCAAATGAAAATTGTATTCTTCCTTTGATCATCCTATTAAGCTGAAAATAATACATTGATGTCCTTAAATATTTTTAACATGTCCACTGCTTTAAATCATGCGTGGCCATTTCTGTTATAAATGCATGAAATCCGCAGTCTAGTGATCAATCAAGTATTCGGTTTTAAAATTCCTTCCGGCAGTGGTTAATAGCAATAACTTAACTTTCATTAGACTATTCCATGAAGAAGTAGAATGAGTCGGTCATGAACAGACGCGTCAGACGATTCCTATTCAACAGCACGCGTGTTCGTTGAATTTTCAAACGAAAATTTCTCGGAAACGAGGAGACAAATGAACAAAATTTGTTGTATAATATTTTCACATGCAGAATCATTCCCTCCACGTTTATACCATCTTGGGACACTCTGTAGACAAGTGTAATAAAATAGTTCACGAAACTTTAAAGTCGTTTGAGACTTTCGTTCAGATGTGCAGAATTACGCTATAGTGGTCACAACATATAATTTTGGAACACCCAGTACATGTCAATATGAGAAAGTTCGTTTTTCGGCAAAAAATGTTACTCGATTTTCCAATCGCGCCGTCTACTCTATCCGAGAAACGGATAGAAAAGTTGACCGTAAAGATGGCGGCTCGGGTGCATGTAAACAAGCCACCTATATTTTCTTCGTTGATCGGAGTGCATGTAAACAAGCCACCTATATTTTCTTCGTTGATCGGAGCTATTGGTCGCACGCATCGTCCGCGAACAACAGAGGAAACCAAGGAACGCCCGAGGGACTGATTTTTGAAAGATGATTGGAACGATTCGGGACGTTTCTTCTTAGATATGTACTACGATACACGATTCGAACGTCGCATTGATACGATAAGCGAAACACAGGGAAACTGTGGGTCCGGAGCAAGAGGGAAGTACTTTCGAAACGGAGCAAACTTTCTAGGCCGCCGGCCATCGCTTTCCAGGAAGATCCACGCGTGTAACGAAACATCACAGGTCACCGATACATATTTGCGAAAGGCCGAGGAGGATTCTTTCGCGCGACGAGGGGTTCGTTCGTGCGTATATTGGCCTGATTCCGTGGAGATTCCTCCGAAATCCCTGTTTCTGTTCCGACGCTTCCACAGATTTAACGAGATAACGGAGCCTTCGATCGCAGAAGAAAGCTTAGAAGCGGATCCCTCGATGCAACGATATCGGAAGTTTCTTAGATAACGCTCGCCTCGTATCGAATCGAATCGTTTGTATCGCGTATCGCACTCCTCCTCGGCGATAGTCACCGGGATCCTTTTCATTCCTTTGAGGTGTCGATCCTTCCGTTTCCTTGATTTTAGTGTCGATCGTTGCGTGCGTTAAATATTATTGTTGAAAGTTACAGACATGCGATTTGTACCTGTTTGTTTCTGTACGGTTCGATCTTTTGGGACTTCTTTGGCCCGCACTCTTTCCAAAATCGTACAGACTTTCATCGAGTCGTCGATTTTAGAGTCGAAAGGATGTTTATGCAATTTTTAATTTTTTGGGCAATTTTTAAGTAAGTGGAATCGTGTAAACTTTTATTTTCAGTGGTAGTAGTCCTTGCAGTTCTGAAATAAATAAAAATCGTACGGAATTCTGTGGAATTTTACATTCTAGCATTTTTTGAACATCTCCAGGAGCTATAAATGCATAAAGATCCGCTATCTAATTATTATTGAAAATTTTAGACACGCGATCTATACCTGTTTGGTTCTGCAATGTAGGTCGTTGGATTCGTTTTGACATCAGCTACAATATAAAGTGAAAAATATATATTGATATATTTAAAAATTTACATACAATACATATATACAAAATTGGTCATTGCTATTGAGTTCAGTTATGGAGTGAAAAATACATGTTCTAATAAGAGGCAAATGAAAGAATCGTGATACAATTTTAAAAGATGATCTGTTGGATCAGCTGCTCGGATAGTCGTGTCTCGTTTACGAACATATGGAAGCAATCCTTGAAACGTCGCAAGCGAACATCGATACGACGTTTGATCGGGGCCGCGCGAAGAGGATCGAAGACAGGTTGGAATCGCGAGGCGTATTTAAATTCCGCGTCAGCAAACGTCGCGCGTTACGGTGCGGTATAGCGCGGCCCGATGCGGCGCGATATCGAAGAATATTCATTGCTGGAGTATCGAGCGACCGACTATCGCGAGTCAAAGTAGTATTCATCTGGTAATCGGTGTCGGTGTCAGTCACGCAATGCATACGGAAACCTCTTATCGAGATTCCACCAAATCCCATTAGCAAAGAACGACCTCGACCGCGTTGCTAATGGAATCGGAATCGGGATAGGAAACGGAATCGCGCTTGGAAGCTCGATGGGAAACAACGGCGCCGTATTGGCCGCCGGGCTCGAAAACGGGCCGACCGGTCCTAAAGGCAGTTACCCAGAAGCAAGTGTAAGTCGAAGCCTACTTTGACCACCGCAACGGTAAGACGCACAGTGATCCTGATCGACGCTCAAACCGTTCATGAGCTAGAAAATCAAAGTCCTCATATCGATTTTTAACGAACGTACAATGCCTTTTAAATGTCCATTACTCTCGAAAACGATAACATTAATCAGCTTTATGAAAAACTCTCGTTCGAAGATCAAACTTTTTCCGATATTTTCTTTATCGAAAAAATTCCTTCTCTTCATAATGCTGCCCTGGAAAACCTACTGAACATTATGTGCAAACAATAATATTTTTTTCATGGATAGTATATATCTATGTTGAGAACGCGTCAGGAACTAAACATTATGGTTCATAATTTATTACAACAAAAATACTTAGTGAATTAACACTGAACCTACCGAGCCTTAAAAGTAACTGGTACATGTTCCCTTATATAAAAATGACAAGGTTGATTTTATTTAGACTTTGTGCGGTTCCTATTATAATACGTGCTGTACTACAGACATTTATACAATCAATTCTTATAAAATCATTTTTATTATTTCAATAATTGTAAAATAATAAATCTGGAAGCGGTCATTTTGGCCGCGTGGTGATAGGTTTAGTGTTAAAGAAAATGGACCAACGCATTTTTGACTGCATAATGTTATAGCTGACATTAAGATGAGTTCAACGACCTACTGTATTACGACCTTGAGCCCACAAATAACGCTAAAATAGTTTTTCCCAACTTTTCGGGTGGAATACCCCACTGTGCGCCGATTAAAAGCACACGGTTCAACAAGGTTCGGGGTTCCAGCGGCGAAATCGCGTCCGAGCAGCCTCGAGTCAAGACGAGAGGAAGAAGAGAGGCCCGGAGCGAAAACAGAGAACGGGATTAAAGGATTCGACTAAAGGCTAACGAGGCTCGAATACACGAGGCATCCCGGCGCATTCAATATGCTTCCGGCAACTCTTGCCGCTCACAATGCTTGAATACAGGCGCACGACTCGCGAATGACCCGAGCTTATCCCCCCGATACACACACGTCTACGCTCACGCTCTCGTCCCCGCATTTTGTCGCAGGTACGAACACGAATGAGCGACGTCTCTTCTCTACAGGACGCCTAACAAAGAACGCCTCTCTTAAAAGTCTGCGGAGAGAGTCTTTAACTCCGAGGAGGTACGAAGCGCGGCGAACCACGGGGAAAGAAAACAACGAGTACTCAACTATTTATCGGATAACATCTAGGCCCTGGCGTTCCAGCTCAATTTGCTAGCAGCCCAGCGCCGCCCGTCGCTCCTGTAAACAGAAACTCCTTCCCAAAGACCTTCCGGTCGACATTTAATTCGTTGAACGGGGTGAATTCATTAGAATTCGTAAACGAATGAAAAATACGCCGCGGAACGGAAGAACTCTCTTCCTCCCCTTAATCGTTTTAATAAATAGGAAACGATACAACATCGATTTCGAATTTCGTTAACCCGCCGACTCAAAAAGCGACGGATTCAATCAAAAAGTCAACGTCGCCTTCGAGACATCGTCGTTTGAAATTTTGACGCAATTGAATTAAACATAGGACACATCGGTTAAACTGCATTATTTTTTCTTGAGCCTTCCGAATTTGTTCTCACACCTTTTTTGAAAGGACCAGATCGTAAAATTTTTAAGCTCGGCGACGGATAGAAAACTCGAAGATATTTACATGGGTAATTCTACTCGTGGAGCAACAAAAAAAAAAGAAACAGGTTCAACATCTTTTTTATTAGGAAGTGGTATTTTTACATAATTTTTTTTATCTTACGTTATTTCATTTGTTTTTAACTCTTTGCACTGGGAGCTATTTTAACTCGAAAATTAAACGAAAATTCTTTTATTTTATTTATATGTATATATTTATATATATTTTAACTCGAAAATTCCGTATGGTTTTTCAAATTTTATGGATACGGAATTGGTATAATACCTCATACAATAGCTAAATGTTTTATACCACATTTAAGAGTTAAAAATCTTTGAGCACCGTGCGAAGAAAGAAGTGAAATTTTACAACACCTGATAATTGACGAGGTCTATGGAGAAAGTGTTGCATTTAGGACAATTTCTCCGCGAAGGAGATCCTGTCTGTTCGTGGTTGGATCGTTCCACTGGATCCTTATCTCGGTTCGGAGAGCGTCGATCCATCTTTGAGTCGACCTGTATAACCAGCACCGATTATGTGGCTCGTTTCGACACGTGGCGAGGGGACTGCGCGACAGAATCAAAGGGAATTGCGAGCAGCAGAGGAACTGTGATAGGTAGAGAGACGAAGAGGAAGAGGAAGAGAGAGAGTGAGGGAGAGAGCGGACGGAGGGGTCGCAGAGAAAGGAAGACAGAGGCGGCACGGAACGAGGGCCCGGCTCGAAAAGGCTTAATGAAAGTTGCCTGTTGCTCGTACAAATCGTCGTGTCAACGGAGAAAATCTCCATTCCCGGCTCTTTGGCCCGACCCGTAGCAAACGAGTGGCCTTTTACGCGATAGCCGCTCGTAACGTCCGATCAATTCCGTTCCGTACTACTCGGCTCTCCCTCTAGGCCGGTTCGATCCTAATTAAGGTAAAGGCTCCGGTAATCGACCTCGTATCAGTAGCCGACCATTTTTCAGGAAAACGTGAAAATGATGTTTTTGGCCGTAATAATCTTTCGGAAAAGGCGCGATAGATAAATATAGTTTCTCATATTAATGAAGAACAAGCAAATATAAATTAGATTTTATATCGTATTATAACTTCTTCTCATTTGTCTTCGCCCTTCTACTCGTAATCTGTACAAATCGTTGCGAGCAAACGATATCAAAGTAACCACCTTCAAACAGCCCACAGACGATGCAATTTATCATACAACAAATCCTGCAGATTAAGTTGCTTCAACCGTCTGAAAGCCAATTGCAACGTTTGTGGTGCGGTTGTACAATTTGTACACGGTCGAATCGTATGCTGAAAGTTTGTCGCACGCGATTGGATATGCGACAGGTTTAATCGTTTGTGGGCAGTTATTAACAAGTATTAAGGGAGTAGACTCGTTTCCAGGTTTGCGAGGGTGCGGGATTCGCGTTCTCATTACTCGATAATACAATAGTCGTTCGAGTTTCTCCAGGCCGAATTTTTGCAAAATCGTATTCCCGATCGAAACCCGCCAATATTCCTCGCTGGTCTGGTTGATATTCCTTAATAGCGAGCTCCCGGGCTCGGGGAAGACTTTGCGTTGCATTACCGGTAACGTGACTGCGCCTGCGGTGCAATCCGGAGCAATCCGGTGCAATCCGGCGCACCGGTCCTCCTCCAGGTCCCTGGCGAGCAAGTTTCCGCACGGAGGCAGGACTTTGTGGACTTTCGGAGAACGGGAGTGTCCCTCCATAACGCGATAATTGTGTATCGCTTCTACTCTCGAGTCTGGTCCGCGCGCGGCCGACCATCGTTAATCCCCGACCATGGTAATCCGGGCTGCTTGACGAATCACTTTCGAGGGTCGCTCGACGCGAACCAGCGCGCATCCCGTCGATTTCGCGCGAAATCGAAAAAACGATATATTTCCGCCCTTTGTTTCTAGATTAATTCCCTTCGCGTCGGACCACTCGGTGTTCCGTGCTCGTTCTTCTATTTTTTTTTTTTTGGTTTTTTCACGGTCCACGCGAAAAAGGGAGGAAACAGAGCGAATGGTAAAATTTTATTTTATCGTAACAATTTGGTTCTGTATATCATTCCGTGTTTCTGCAGGGAGGCACGGTGCTCGCGGTCGAATTAAAGTAAACACTAAATTATGCGAAATTTAAGTGTAAGGTTTTTCGTCGTTCTCCGAGCGACGCGGACTTGTGTAAGAGACGACCTAATATACCGTGCATGTTACTCGACCGGAATCAACGTATGCATACGCACGCTCCAGAACCCGCCGTTCTAGAGAATAGGTTCTCCGTAGGCGGGGTTCGGCTATACGAAGCAGCTTTGAAACGGGAGAGGGAAACCGGTAATTTTTGGCGGAACGTCTGGGAATCGTAAACGATGGATTCGGTGGCGCGTGTAGTGGAGGATCCCGTCGGCAAACAGCTCGAATTATACACCGAATCTCGAGATAGCGTCGGATACCCAGGAATTTGGCAGCGGTGGATCGCGTATACATACGTGGGACGATTCAACAATGGGATTGTCGTGACGATTATTAGCTGTGAATACCGAGGACACAGAAATTACACCGTAGGAGATCCCTCTTGTCGCGACGCTCGAAAACGTCTCGCGACGGGGCGATGGCGGGAGGGGTGGTGGTGGAGGCGTACGGGACGCCACGCTGTTCTACGCCGAGTAATATGATCCTTTCGACAGAAGCGAGGAAGGAACCTCCAACCTCCTCTGCTTCCTCCTATCTCTCGATCCTTGTAACCTCGTTACCCCCGAACTCTCGGAAGATGGGGGATGTTCTCAGGCGCGACACGTCACGACTGATACGTGACGACGCGGGCGCCTCGTTCTTCCCGATAATTACACCTCAGTTAGTAATTCGCCCGAGGGCGGAAGAGGGGGTTAGTTGTACCGGCTCGATAATGTAATGTACTCGGAATAATGCACACGCGTTTCCCGAGACACCCGGTCGTGCTACCCGCTACCCATCTGAGGTGTATTCGACTAGGCTTCCGCGTTATCTACGCCCGTTGTAATTACATTTTGACATTTCGGAGACTACGGTAATGGTATAATCTAATACGGTATAATGTTATCAGGCGGCAGACTCGACGCGCCGAATAGCGCGACACACCGCGAGCAGCGAGCGTGGCGCCAATCTTATCGAGGAAAAGCGACGACAACGGCGATCGGTTTTTCACCTACAGCTAGAAATTCTCCGGTGCTCGACGGCGAATTAAAAGCTTCGTATAGCTCGGATCGTCGAGCCGCTCGGATACGGTCAAGTGGACGTAAACTGGGTTTTTGTTAGACTTCGACGAGACGCGACACGCCGCGAGCAGCGCGTGGCGCTAATCTTGTCGAGGCAAAGCGACGACAACGGCGAACAATTTTTCAACTATACAGTAAAGTCGCGATCTAGCTCCCTGAGGATCTTCACGATCACTGTCCCTTCGCCGACCCCTTCCATTGGGGGTCATCCCCGCGACGGGCCAAGAACAGTGCCGCTAGATCGGGGAAATCGAGGGGAATACAGTTTTACCCCCTCTCTGATGATTAGATTAATGCGTGACAAGTCTACGGTCTCTGTGTGAGATGGTACTGGAATGGGATAGTGGAAGGGGAGGAGGAGGAGAGGAGAAATCGACCAGTTTTGGTCGATTCTGGCGGCACTGACCAAGAAACTGCCTCGTATGATAAATTATAAATTGTATCTCGTTTGGTGTCATTTTAACCAGAAAAATGTCGCAAATATATTGGTAAAATTTCATTAAGAATAGCTAAAGAAGTTTCATTATTGCACTAGTATTGTCTCACCGATACGCTTCCTGTTGTTGCGCCTCCGGGCGCGCCTTCGGCATCCTTTGTACTTTCAGCGCGGTCGACGCAGTCATAAAAAGATATTTTCCCTACACGATCTCTGTCCCTGCTCGGAACAGGCAACGGGAGAAATTCTTCGGTGCTCGTCGGCGAATGAAAAGCTTCGCCCGTCGTGACGCAACAACCGACGCGGCGCACACTTCAAGTCGCTCGAACACGGTCAAACGAACGTAAACTGGGTTCTTGGACTCGGCGCGCTAACGTACCCTTCGGTGTCCAGGAATCCCAGGACAGAGACCGAGGAATTCTTCCCGGAGAAGTTTCCTCTCGCCTCGTCTCGACTGAACGTACGGGACGAGACGGAACGATAGGACCATTTTCCTATTTCTGGAGTCAGAACGAACCCAGACACAGTGTTCAAACTTTCAGCAGCCGATCGGAGCTGCAAGAACCTTGCAACTTTCAAACCGTTCAAACTATACGCACGGTCTTCCTCGTGCACCGGATTCAGGGCCGTGCCGTGCTGTGATACAGAGAGGCGGCCGCATCAGGCGGCGCCGTAAATTACAATTTGAACCATTCAATAATCGAAAATGTTTACGCAACGCTTTTCTATATTCGTCTATATTATTCCGACATTGATGTACACGATCTATGATTCATCGTATTTCTTGAAACCACCGTCGAAGAATTATTTTCGAAGACTTGCATCGTACTGAGAAAATCTATTGAAAGACTTCAACGAGAAAGCGAAACAAATTGGTCGCTGCAAAGACGAGTCGATGGGTCCTTGAGGAAAGGAAGTAGAAAATCCAAGTTCACTACTTTTCTTTGGCGCAGCGCTGATACCCTTGGTGAACGGTACTTTGTGGGATGTAGAGCGACTGGGAGAGACCGTGGTAGATCCGAAAAGTTACAGCTGGCGAGCGGGCAGTCGCATATCGACCTTGGGATCGGCATGTCGACGTTGGGAGATCGAGAATCGAGCTCCGGAAAATATCTGTCGGTAGAAGATAGCGGGTGTCGGGGGACCAAGAAAGAGGTTCAGAGTCCGTTCGATGGAACGCGTAATGTATGCCGGATAATGCTCGCCCCTTTGCCGCTCCTTGGCGGTGGCGAATCGAGGCGAGGCGAGGCAGGGCAAGGCGTCTCATCTTGGTCACCCGCTCGCTCTCCTCTCCATCCATTGAGCCCTCTGCCAATCGGTCCTGCGTCCTTCGTCCTCCGGTCTCCGGCCGCGGCACTCCGCCCTCTCGCTCCTGTTCGGGTGGTTCCCGGTCGGTCGGGAGTCGCGCATTAATGCGAGCCGAGGACATGCAACGAAGGCTCGACGTAGGCTATCCCGAGGATGCTTCTTGCAAGAATAAGAGAACAGGATCGCTGGGGATGTCCCGGGATTCTGTCCTCTATCGATCTCTCGCGTACATAGACACTAACTTGTGCCCTCCGCAAGCCGTGCTATGTATCTGCTGTATACATATACCGATCTCTCCCTCTCTATTCGTTGGCTCGTCTTCCATCTCGTTCGCACCCCTCGTCCTCCCTGTCTCTTTCCCTCCCGGTATCTTTTCTCCTTTGCCTCCTCCGATCGTCCCTTCTCTTTCTTTTCGCTTCCTCGTTCTGTTCGCGATTGTCCGTCGCTGTTTATCCTCCCTTCTCTCCTCGGTCTCGCTCTGTGTCTCTCTCTCTCTCTTTGGAGCCCACGGCATCCCTGTCCGTCCGGCTACCCGATCTCTCTCTCTTCGCCACAGGTTTGATATCTCGCTCTCTCGCGGGAGCCGCATTCCTGGCGTGAATGCACACGTAAACGCACCCACACACCGCGCGCACGCTCTCCTCCGCGCTGCGCACCGATTCGGCTCCTCTCCTGTCTCTCTGTCCGGTTGCACCCGAAGATCGAGAGGGATGAGTCGGACCGTGCAACCGCGCTCGCCACCGAAGAATGTGTTATGTATGCAGACAAAAAGACAGCACACTGTCTATTTTTTCTGATTCGGTACAATAAACTGATGGAAATGAATAGTTTGATATGTGAATATCTTCTGACATGCCTGCATGTATAATGTACTTAATATCATCGACAACATTTACTTTAACAGAATTCTAGGATTCTTCTTAGTCGCGTGGAAGTTACTGGAGAGCAAACATTTTTATTGCGAAACGTGATTGATGTTGAAACATGAAATGTTTCCTTATGTCGATCGTTGCTAACAATATTATAACGATTTCAGCGCACTGGTTCGATCAATTGCTATTTAAAACACTATTTGCAAATTACCACAATAATTTTTTTCGACCTTTCGTAATTGATAAAGTGGGTACTAGCTTCTTTCGTGCACTAAAGTACATAACGACGTAGAACCGGCTGGAATGTCTCTATGTTTACCGCATCTATCGACGAATACGACACGCTTCTTGGCGCGGCTCGCCAGTCCGTCTGCTCTCGAGGAACGGTCGTCGTCGCATAATCAACGGTCGCGAAAAGCGACGTCCACCAACGGTCGTGACGTCCCGAGTTCCCACGCTTCCGTTCCGCGTGCCGAACGGCATGCGTCCGGCCAGTTTTTCGCGATCGAACGGGAAGCTTGTCGAAGCAGCGTTATTTCGAATTTCGAACGGAAATATTCGGTAATTGGCGGCGAACGGCGCGAGCTAATCCTTCCGTTGTGTTTCGTTTCGGGCCGCCAGCCCTCGGGGAAACGACGAGCCCGTTCAACTTTTTATCGCGCTTCCGCGTAACTAAATTTCTCGCAAATTTATTTCACCGCTCGCTTCGCTTTTTTCTCCCCCTCGCCCCTTCGGCACGAATCGGAAAAAGAGGACAAGCATCGCGCCCTGTGGGTACGGTTGTCCGACGCGAAGGGAATTAATCCCGGAACACGGGCTCGAAGCACACATATTCGTTCCCGCTCTTAATTGTACGTATTAGTTGAGTAAAAGTCTATAGATAATACGCGGCGGTAATCTAATTTCGACCAGCACTCCAGTTGGACACGATCGACGACTCATAGTCGATAACGCTGCAGGTACTTTCTTCTCGGAGACACGCGGAGCGACGGTTCGAGTTGGCTGATAGTCCAAATCGAGCTACATTCCCCGGTTCGAATCAATAATTTTTGATGTTCATTAAAAAATGGACGGTAGTTATAGGTATCCATATGTTTGCTCCACGCCGGAACAATTCGCCCATGATTTTAGGCTCTTAATTGTACGATCTAGTTGAGTAAAAGTCTATAGAGATAATACGCGGCGGTAATTTAATTTCGATCAGCATTCCAATTAGACCCAATCGACGACTCATAGTCGATAACGCTGTAGGTTCTTTCTTCGCGGAGACACGCGGAGCGGCAGTGTGTGGTTCCAGTTGGGTGATACTCCAAATCGAGCTATGTTCCCCGATTTTCGATATTTTTAAAAAAATGGACGGCAGATACAGGTACACAGATGATTGCTCCACTCCGTAACAAACTCGTAATGGCCGGTAATTTTGGAGCGTTCGCAACAATTCGCCGATGTTTTTATTCGTGCAGAAACCGGATGTATAGGTTCTCTTTCTAGTTTTATACGCTCTCGAGGTTCGTTCCACGCGAGCGGGAAACAGAAAACAGAGAGGAGAACGCGTAAAGCAGAAAGCAAACGAAATGTTAATATCGCTGTCCCCGATGGAGGCGGCGGGTGAACTGAAGGGGTGAAGCGGTGGAGCAAAAACGAATCGTCCTCGTCCGTCGGAGCTAATATAAGAAGGTCGGAATTAAAAGTTGAAGAAATCGAGTAAAATGTTAATAAACGGCGCGGCGGGGCGTTGAAGGACAGCGGGTGGAGTAAATAAGATGGCGGAGGGATGATAAAGGCACCACTTAATGATATTTGCTTTTGCGTTACAGTTTGTTACGGACTATTGCCGGGGGCAGTCCGCTTAAATGCCGTTGAATGGTCGTCGGAAGAAAGTCGCGAGTCGTACGGCACGGCGGCCTTTGCAATTACCGCCGCGAAGAAAAAGAAAGCTGAAAGAGGCGAGCCAGTTAAGGCCTGCCGAGGGCAATCTCGGCCATTTACAAAATTGTTTGAGCGAGTCTCCGGGCCCCCTTTCGGCTCGGTTCGACTCGACTCGAAAGGAAGCGTAGATGTCGCGCGCTTGGGCCTCGCCGCGCGAACCTACGACAATTCGAGGGCCGTGAATTTCCATTTTGTCTGCTCGCTTGGTCGTTACGGGCGCGCCCCGCTCCACGGGCTCTCCGTGCCGGCACAATTACACCGATTGGAGCGCATAAAAATGCATGAAGTCACCGTGGAATTCCTTGAAATTTCGCGGCGCAACGACGTTTCGGAGGATTCCGGCTCGCAGGGAACGCCGCGCCGCTCTAAGCAACTGCGAACGTACCGGGCATTTCGGGTAGTCGATGGAATGGTTCTTTCCCTCGGCCGAGAAGAGATTCGATCGCATCGGGGCGAAACGTTCCCCCCGATCTATCGTTTGCCTTCTCGTATACGGCCGTCGACCGTCGGGACCGTCTTACATATGGAACGGCCAGGCCTCGTTACAACGTTATCGCGACTCGGCCGTCCGATTCCCATACGCGCCAGAAATAATGTAGTTTTCCTCGTAACATGGATTCCCGTCTCGGGTTACGACGCCCGCCAAACATACTGTTCCAACTGCCGCTAAGATCGACGGGTATTTCCGCTCGCCTCCGGCAGGCGATGCAGCGGAAAATTTATTTATTTATTCGTCGAATAAACTGGCAAAAACCTTCTGGAACGAAAGCGTCCCGCGGTGCTCCGGATCCGGGGACACACTGACATTTTTATAGAACCCTTACGCCGTGAAGGATATTAGCATGAATCTTGCATCGAACTATTCGATTATTATAATACACTTTGTATCATTCGATTATCCACTCTACAGCTTCCGGATTGAATGCCGCAGCTTTCTTCGCGCGTCGCGTCGCTTTAATCTTGCATCGGGTATTTTAGGTATTTTAAAATCATTTTCGTTACATAGATAGTATTCGAATGTGCAGGGTGAACTCTGGTATTAGCAGTCCGATCGAACATGTTTCTATCGGATATAGCATGGTTTCAAGAAAGCTTTCATGTGATCATAGCAAATTTTTGATCAACTCCTTTTTTCATGATTTTACAAGGTCGCCTGCAATTTTTGCAAACATCTATAATTCTTTTACGCCTATCTGTTAGAGGATTTCGAGACGAATTCGGTAAGTATCGTAACATTTAAAAAATTGCTTTCTTAATTTATTTTTACACAGAGTTTGCGGTAACCACGTGAAAGCTCTCTTTTCGATCGAACTGTTTTTCGATCGAACAACAGAGTAATCTCTACTGATCACAATTTGTGGTTTGATTACTTTGTTACAGCACATTTTTTGTAAAAAAAATAAGAAAAGCAATTTTTACTTTTCTTTATGTTATGATACTTTATGTCTTGGAATCCTTTCACAGATAGGCGTAAACGAATTGTAGGTGTATTTGCAAAAAACTGGAGGCGACCTTGAAGAATCATGGAAAAAAAGAGTTGACAAAAAATTTGCTACAAAATTTGCTATAAAAATATTTTCAATCGGACTGCTAATAACAGAATAATCTCTACTGATCACGATTCGTAGTTCACCCTGTAGCAGAGTTGGGCAATAATCGATTAAAATTTTAACGAAGATTGATTGATTAATGTGTACGATTAAAAAAGGTAATCATTGAAAAATCGACGATTGATTTAATCGATTGATGAAGTTAATCGTCAATCGTTGATTAAAAAAAGAACTAATCGAAAAATCGGAGACTGATTTAATCGCCACACGGTCTATCCACAAATTGTAATAAGCAGTCACATAGAGATCGTATTATAGACCAAATGACAATATGCCTAAACTCAGTTCACATTTTTTTCAGTATGCATACAGTTTTGATTGACGTATTTAATTTCGAAATTTCTGCAGTTAATCCTTAATCAATTATCCGATTGACGATTACAACTGAAAAGAATGTAATCGTTAAGCGCAATTAACGACTGAAGTAGGAGTTTGATTGTTAATTGCGATTAAAACGATTGAAGTAGAAATTCATTCGACAATCGTTGATTAAATTTTTGCCCAACTCTGCCCTGTAGAAAATAAGTAGAAACGAGGTGCTAGCTATGTAGAAACCTTTAATCCCCGGTTGTGGGGGTTCGGAAGTGCCGGCCGATGAAACTCGACGACGACGGTACTTTATTAAAAAATCGTGGCGCGATCGCTTCGCGAAAAGATGACGGAATTACGTTACGTCGTCGTCTGGATGTTCCGATTTCCCATTTCCTACGGTGACACGACCATTCCCGGATGACACCTCCAACATTCCCGTACATTCTCTCCAGTCCTTTGCCGCGACATTTCCGAGTTATACTTGCCAAGTCATTGCACGGGGCGTCGTCGACCTTGTCGGCTACAACTACGACGACGACGACGACATTCGGGGCTGGCGTCGACGTAGTCGTTCGCTCGGTTCGCAACTGGAGGCAATGTTAATCTACGGAGCTTTCGGCGGGCGCGTGTGAATTTCATAGATTGTGCTCGGAAAGAGAGAGAGAGAGAGAGAGAGAGAGCACGATTGCCACACACCGGTACACCGGTACACCGGTACCCGAGGTACACGCGATAAAGTTGCCTACCAGCTGGCAATTGCGAGTCGAAACTTTCCCGAGAAACCGAAGCTGCTTATTGAAAGACTAATACAGTTAGCTCTATTCACCGGCGGACGTTAAGTCGCGATAACTCTGTTATTACGTGTCGGGAAACGCGAAAGTGTCCACGTCGGAAGAGCACTCCCTACCGGAAGTTGCACCGCATTGCGTGTTGCCAGTTGCGTGACGGATCGTCGACCCTGCTGCATCACCCAAAATCTTTTTATTTGCGTTGGGAGGACGAAGACACGTCCTTAAGCACCTTCCACCAATGATGACATGTTTTAAAAATCGATTACGTGTATCAAATTTTTAAATAAAACACTTCATATCAATAATAAAGATACACGAGATATCTCCTCACCGTAATTTCCTCGTACAATGCTATACACAAAATATCTCGTGTATCTTTTATTATTGATATGAAGTGTTTTATTTGAAACTTTCACACACGTAAGCGATTTTTAAGATATATTTGGTGGTAGGTGCTTAAAGATGATAAAAATAAAAAATACTCCGTATTTTACACAATTAGAGTTTTTACATCGCGTTATGCTAAAAAGCGTACCTCAACTACAGAAAACATTGATTTCCTTTTCAATGGTCTATTTTTTAATGATATATTAATTAGAGTTTTTACATCGTTATGCTAAAAAGTGTACCTCAACTACAGAAAACATTGATTTCCCTTTCAATGGTATATTTTTTAATGATATATTAATTAGAGTTTTTACATCGTTATGCTAAAAAGTATACCTCAACTACAGAAAACATTGATTTCCTTTTTAATGGTCTATTTTTTAATGGTATATTAAAAATTAATGGTATATTAATTTGATTTTTTACATCGTTATGCTAAAAAGTGTACCTCAACTACAGAAAACATTGATTTCCTTTCCAATGGTCATTTTCCTCATAAATGCATAAAATTCGCAGTCTACTGGTTTCATTAATTTAATATCATTGCACGAATATTCTTTCACCAGGTACAGAAATTCATGTTTATAGCGCCGTATTCGCGTGAAATCAATTTTACTAGAATTTTTAAGATGCAGAAAGGTTCGAGTGCTAGTCGGTACGAGTAATTTACTTCATGATAAATTAGTAGACTGCGGATCTTTATGCAAAATAAAAACTGTCTTTATAAATACACCATAATAGCCAAATAGAAATGTAATTTTTTCTCTAATGATATTAATTAGCTGAAACGAATACATCGATATTTTTAAATCCTTTTAATCTGTCCACTGCTTCAAATTGCACGTACTCATTTTTGCCATAAATGCATAAAATCCGCAGTCTATAAATTAGGAATGATATTCAAATAAAGTTCGAAGCATGACACAGCGCAGTAATCGGTTACCCTGCCTATCGCTCGTTTCGAATTTTTGCGCCGTTGCGTTGCACTGTGCGGGATGGATCCGGGCGCTTGGAGGGTGAGCGGAAAAGTCGACTGGGGGAGAGAGCCGGGCGACGTTAATATATGTGATTGAAATTTTTAATTAACAACGCGCGAGCATTGTTGAACGGCGAGGTGAAGCCATCCGCCGCCGTTGCGAAGGATTTCTCGTCACGATTGAGAGCGTCTCGCGCAGCGGGGACACAAACAAACCTTCGTGTCTCGTGCGTCGTGTCTCGGCGTCCCGCCGGACCTCGTCGAGAGAGTTCGCGGAAACATTTCTCTTTCCGTTGGTGGCTGTCGTATGCAAATAAATTTGCGTGTACCAATAACCTTGATAGATATCGGGGAAAAAGCGGAATGGATGGCTGGCTGGTTCGTTGGCTCGTTCTCGCTGCCTGGTTTCCTGGCTGGTTCCCTGGCTGGCTGGTTGGCTGGCTGGTAGCTGCAGGCTGCGAGCTGGCTGACTGGCTGGCGAGCTGCTGCCGGCTGACTGGTGCTAAGAGCTGTTCGAAACAGACCGGGGCTTATGGGTCTCCGAATATTAATCCAGTGCCCGTTGGAATGCATTATTCTCTTTTTGCCGGCGATGCGGTGTGTTGTGCGTTATTTTTATTTTGATTTTTAATAAACATGACCGCCAGAGATTTGCTCGCGAGCTATGATGCGGAGAGACATTTTCTTGATTAAAACCATCGATCTCTCGCCGGGATTACGGACACGTACTTCCGGAAATGAACGCATGCCTACCAACATCGACACCGACGCCAACGGACGGGTCTCGGGACTCCGCGCCCGGCGGAAAGCTTTCGGGCTGTGCTCTACCGAACGCGCCTCTTAACGTTTACACGTATTTACATTAATTAGCAACGTCTATCGATTCGCCTATAACGGGAACGTCACGCGACGACGTTGCCTCGCCTTGATTCGCGTCGCGACGAATCCGGGAAACGGTTCCCAGACAGGACTTCCTCTTCTTCGAAAGCGAGGCAACGTGTTCGGCAACGAGCTTTCGCCGTTAATCTCGTCGGGAACACATTCGAGAAGCACTTAATCGCGAGACAAGACTGAGCGGAGGCGTTCCTGGTTGTATCGAATCAACGGATACGAGAACACCGCGATAATTCGAACTACTAGATTCAAAGAATTTTAAAGGAAAAGACAACTCTCTCTCTCTCTCTCTCTCTCTCGAAAGAGTAGGACGCCGCACAGTGCGGACAAACCTGGCATATCTCATTACTCGTTTATACCACGCTGTACGATCAATTTCTTTTGTTAAAACTGTATATTAGGAGGAAATTGTTATTATTAATCATGTAACAATCATTTTTATGCATAAACAATGTTAATTGTTTAATAATTTGTCAATTTTATTACAGTTAAATTCAGTTAAATTTTATTTTCTTGGGAATAATTACCATTGCATGTACATTATTAAATTTGAACTAATAAACTGCTAATAAATTTAAAAAGGAATTATTCAATTTTCCACAGTAGATCCTGAAGGGAAGGTGCGGGCACTTAATAAAAAGTATAAAATAAAGTATAGCAGTTAGTATATACATTAGTAACCAAATTTAGGGAAGTGCCGAATTCTGGCCATTTGTCCGCACTGTGCTCCGTTGACGACAAATTGTGAGTGTCCGCTGAACTTCCGGGAACGTTGCCGTCCATCTCGCAATCAGATTGAACGATTGAACGATAGCGAGGAGGGCATTCTTCGAAACGAAGAGAACGTCGCGTCGCGTCGAGACGAGACTGGCCATTACGAGCGGAATTAACGGGAGATTGTATCGCGAGACCGAATGAAAGAGTTTAATTGCTCGGATTACGCGCGGATCGTCCGGCAAGCTCGTAAGAAGCGCCGCGCCGCGCCGGGAACAAAGCTTGTGGGTCGCTCGGCTTGGAACGAGCGAGACGTTCAAATGACAAAGGGTGTATCGTTTTCTTTGATATTTTTCAGCGACTGCGGCCCGAGCCGAGTCGAGCCGAGTCGGGCCGAGTCGACTCGCCCGCGCTCAACGACTGAAACGCCCCCGCACACGGTGTCCGGTTTAATATTAATGCTGGCGAAATTGAAATACTAATTAGTATTCCGAAACGGCCGGCGCTCTCCGGCACGATACCGTGTCGTCGGTCTCTTAAAACGAGACGACGGGAAACGAAACCGGCGAGGATCGGTTTCGTGTCTGGAGAAACACCCGACTCCCGCGCTCCTACTCGCGGGAAATTACTCGTAAAATGGCTGGTGGGAAACGCGAAGAAACGTCCCCGTACGTTTTACGGCTTTCCACGATTCATCCGGCGACGTTCGTAAACGTAAACACGTTGGATCGGTCTTTTATCGAGCTCAGTCCCGAGTTTAATCTCGGACGGGCACCGGAGTCGATCGATCTGTCTCACAACAGCGTGTCGACGATATTTCTGTAAATATTCATATATTAGTAAAAAAAACTGTATATGAGTCGAATCTATACATCAAACATTAATACGCTCTTACTTTTAGTAAAGAGCTCCTCCTAATTAGCAATTATAGCTTGGGACCGTCTCGGCATACTTTCAATTAACCATATCTTCCGAATATGGTGTTGTTGTATACCAACGTCATTTCATTCTACATAGATACCTGGCTTCCCGTTTTTCACCCAAAATACTATATAAATCATCATTCCATCCCTGACTCATCCTCGACCTCTGTCCTTGCCGCATCATATTCGAACCTTTTCCTGGCCACGTCATCTTCAAAACTCTGACCTTATCATTCTAGCCCTTGCAATTCCTAAAACCCCACCATTCAAGTTACAACCTATTGTATATACTCCGTTTTCCCTCGACAGAGCAGATTCTCCGTTCTCCCAAGTACATACTCATTTCGCTCGACTGTCGTAAACTACTGCATATTTCGCTAATGTACAATATATTGTCAATGTGTTCCCGATTAAGTTCCGTTGTATCTTACGAATAAAATACGAATTAACGGAATACAACGGAGTACAAGAATTCTTATTTTCGTAATATGTTACCACGTTTTTATTAACTCACTTTCGTGTCTGTCTGTCTGTCTGCCTGTCTGTCGGTTTGTTTGTTTGTTTAAACCACGCCCCGTTGGACTTTTGCAATTGATTTGTTTCCCTCTCAGCTTGCCCTTCATTATGGACCACACATTTTCTATTGGATTTGCATCAGGGGATTGGGATGGCCAAGTTAGTACGGTGATGGCGTTTTCCGCTTTCCATTTCGTACCAAATTGATCGTTTCGCATACGCTGCACTCATCTCGGAAAGCTCTGTTCTTTTCACACAGTCAGAAACAAAACTGACAAATATTCAACCAAGGAGTATTAAAGACATCTACGTTTGTTTACATTATCCGTATTTACCCCTCATTGGGTGACAGGTTTCGAAGATATCGCCTACACGCTCCTATGGGACTGTACGCAGTTATTTCTACGCAGTCTATCCCGATCTCGAGTCCCGCCGACAATTTTTGTCAACGTTTTTCCATGTTTTACATTTACATGCCCGCTGCTTTCAACGCCCCGCGCCGCGCTGCGTTTGCGGTTGCACTAAATTCTTTCGCGCTGGATTCCTCCCGCCGCATGCTAATTTATTGCTATCGCCGCGAGCGGTACCACGTTCGTTGGATTTTTCCTCGTAATCGCGTTACCGTCGGCATCGCTCGCCTCGCGACGTTGAATTCGTCGGCATCAAAGCTTTCGTCGCAAGCATCACGTCTACGATGTCATCGAGTGGTTTGTTTGGATAGCCCAGGGGTCGGCGGGCCAAACCCGCGGCCCGCGAGGTTAATAAACACAAATTACGTGAAATACGAAAATTAATAAAATGAAAATCATTATGTAAAAATGTCACTTCTTAGCACGTTACCGACCGGTGATTATTGCATACTTTTGAAAAATCTATGGTATATGTCTAAACACTTTTTAATGAAACCTTCGATAGCAACAGTAATTTTCATTGTGAATTAACAAGTCACCCTCAATAATATCTAATAGTTTCATTTAAGATTGCAATGTAAAAGAAAATTTCTATGCTTTCATTTGGTACAGCACAGTTATTAAAAATCCTGTTAATAGCCTTCCGGTAGGTAAAATGTTAATACAAAAATGTTGATCCTGTTTCTTTTCGTTGCTCTATGAATTGGTAAATTTGTCGAAACGTTACTTCCTCTCGGATTTGGATGAAATTGAAATATGTTGTCATGGTCATAATACTAAACAACTTTTTCCTATACCTATAATAGACGGACCCCTTTAGTTTTTTAGATATTCGTGAAAAAACATTTTTTTAAGTTTGAGTTAGGCCTGGGTTTAATATAAAAAATATAACTGCACTTTTTATTAGGAGGAACAGCGAAAGCGGCAGGCCGAGAGCTACTATAAACGATTCGACGGCGAGTCCTGTCCAGACGCATTGTCCTTCGTCAGCGTCGCCGATCCGCCCGCGGACGACTCATAAACGTCCGAGTTCCAACGAGAGGAGACGAGTACTCGAGAGAAGGACACTTTCCCTGCTCGACTTTCTCGGGAAGGAAACAACGATCCTGCGGCGCGGCGATCGACCTCGAGGTCACTCGAGACAGCGTCCTGTAAACAGTCTCCCGCGAACGCGTACGATCAATCGTCCTCCAAAATATGTGTGTGTGTGTCCCAACCAGGCTATCCCATCCCAAGATAAAACTAAACTATTTACTTCCTTCCGACTCTTCTTTGTACCTGTCTTTACCCGCTGTTTCAGAAATGTCGCGAACGAATTCACAGAGTCCAGATTTGACCGACAACTACTTTGATCATCGACGAATTTAACCGACATCGATTTTAGTCGACGACGGTATTATCCGATAGTAACATCGTTTTTAAAGATGGTATTGACATTCTTTTCTTTAAAGAAGTTCCAGGTTTTTTATTTTACAATAATAGTATCCTTATATCGATCGTATTTGTTGTTAATACAGAAATATTAATGCTTTCAGCGCACGGTTCGACCAATTGTTACTAAATTTACAAAGCGATTTTGCAAACAAACAGAGTAATTCCGACGTTTCGATCTTTGTTTAGAGCATCTTCAGGGGTTACTAGAATTGCATCTGTGAAAATTTTGAAATTTAGGAATACATGACCAAAATTGTTATTTTGCAATTAGAAAAATAATAAAACTGATTTCAAAAGAAACGATTGTATAGATATCTTTAGTAGTGCACGTATTACAATACGAGCTGCACAAAGTCTAAATAAAATCAATCTTGTCATTCTTATAAGGGAACATGTACCAGTTACTTTTAAGGTAGGTTCAGTGTTAACTATTCTGCACTTTTTTACTTTTACATATATAAAAATATACTTATTACTAGACTGTGGATTATCATGCATTTAAGGCATATAAAAATTTTCAAAAAACGCTACAATATAAAAGTCGATAGGATTTAGTAAAATTTTTATTTATTTCGGATCTACAGAGGCTTTTCCCACTAAAAATCGGATTTTATTTGATTCCACTTTCTTAAAATTTGATTCTAATCATTGAAAATTGCATATATAAACATCCGCAGTCTACTTATTACACTGTAAGAAGTTAGATGCAGTCTATTAACGTTGTTGCCAAATGATGTTGATATCAGATAATGTCGTCGATTAAAGTCGTTGTCGGCCAAAAATACGTTCTCCATCGAATTTGCAGCGGGAACAAAACGAGCGTGCGTTCTAAACGCACCGTTACGGAACTAAGTTTGCGTAGACAACGAACGTGCACGGAAATTCGTACGAAACACGGAAGGCACGCAAACATTTTATGCTTGGATTAGACTGGTATAAGTTGAAAGTTTCCAGGTCGAAACTTTTCTCCAAAGGTAATGCAATCTTCCGGAGAAGTTTCGGAGTACGTATCGAGAGATCGACGGGCTCTGGTAGTTCTCCTCACGAGGACGGGGGACGCGCTCGTTTAACGACCGCCCGATAAATGGAGACACGGGGGTGGTTCGCGGAACACGCTGCGGACCGACTTGTTCGCACAGTGGACAGCGTAACACGTGTGGTGGCAAAGATAAGCCGGCGGAAATACGCGGAGTCACGTATTTTATGAAATATACGCGAGCGTTTCCCTTGGTGCGAACCGGGGACAGGCGCTGCTCGATTCGAGCTCGATTCGGGCTCGATTCGGACTCGATTCGGGCTCGACTATGCTCGACTATGCTCGACTATGCTCGACTCGACACAACACGGTGCGCCGCGCACAGTGGGTGAGAAGTTTCAACGGCATTAGCGCGTCCGGCGGGCGATAAACGAATTTTCCAGCGAGATACACCGAAGAAACGGCTGAACGGTCCTTGACTCGAAAGGACGCGCCGCCGCGCAAGGATCGGAACACCTGCGGCCCGTGCGATAACCTTCGCTTATTCAGGGACGCGAGAGTCGAGGGGCGCGTCTTCACATTTCGGAGCGACGCACAGTGTCATATTTAATGATGTTGTTTCTGTGTTTCTATCGTGTATTATTTCTAATTACTTCAACCCCTTGCCATTATTTTTAAAGGAGCTACACTCGCTATGAAGATTTTAATGAAGTCTAATAAATATGAATGTTGTGCTTCTCTTTTTAGATGAAATACGATTTGATTCGTTTCTAATGAATATTTAAGCATCAAAATAAATGTAGCCATAAAAAAAATGAAAATTATCTTTTCTCTTCTACGACATTTTTGAGGATAAAGACGTTTTAATGTTCCTCTAAAAAATATTATAATATTTCTCTGAATGTCCGTTCTTTACTCGCTAATGTACTAATTTATTGTCTTATAATGAGAATTTGTGCAAACATGTTAAATACAGAAAGGTTTTAAATAATCATTTTGGTTGACTACACAAGGGTTAGTCACTGTGACTGTAAAGAAAATGGTACGGCAAGGGGTTAACATGACTTTTACTGTATTGTAGGAAAATACGTATTTTAACACTTGCATATTACTGTTTGAAAAGGCATTTTAATTTAAATAATATAAGGAAGTAGGAAAGACAGTCTTACATAAATATTAGATGATTGCATAAGTTCGCGCCCGAATTGAAAACTCAAACTTCCAAACAGTGCTCAAATCTTCATGAACTGCTAGATCGGCCGTCCGGAAAACTGTGCGACGTGGACGAGGCGAGATATTACTTTGCGTAAATACCGATCAAGGTTGCCAGTCTCGCAAGGGGTTTCAGCGAAATCGCGTCAGCGAACAAGCGCGTTACTGCTCGAACAATTAAACTATCGGGTTAGAGCGCGTTCCCTGTGTTGAATAGTTCTTGGATAGATCAATAATGATCTCCGCACTATTCGTAACTTGCACGTGATGTGCCAACTAAATTTACAACCCGAAGGATCACCTTCTTGTCGAAGGACCAAATGCAAAGTTTTGTAACTATACTTTATTTCAAACTATTAAGGTGTGTGAGAAACTCGACTGTCGATGCAGGATGACTATGTTTCGATGTTACTAGGTCGACAGTCGGAAAGAATCTAACCTGCGATACGCAGGATCAGGATGAGGGAAAGACGGTCCTTCCCTGGGGGGATATTGATGAAAAACAACGGAAACTCGTGGGAAAATGTCTTCGTGAAAACTGGCCCACGAGTGGACCCCAGAAACTACACAGGGTCGAATTTCGCAGCGACGACGAGGCGACACTCGAAGTCGTAGTATAAGCATTCGTCGGTATGAAACACTCAAGTGGTGTCCCAGGGGATAAACTAGGAGTAGAATTTCGGCGCCTGGTCGATGAGAAGACAACTAATAACAAAAAATCCAGTCGCGACCGAACAAGGGTTCTCTGCTCTAAACCGAATGCTTATACCACGTGCATAACTAAACACCCTGGGAAACGCGTGCAACGGGAATCGTCTCCGAAGAACGGTTCGTTCTCCAGTCGGAGGTGCGCGAGAGACCGGGGAGAAAAAACTTGCATCTTTATCGGACATTATTAGCTATTTTATAGTGGCGGGGGTAACGATGAAGTGGCACTAAACTTCGCAGAAATCCCGCGCGACGTAAAACGATATTTATTACACACCACAAACAGCCCGCCGCGACTAAGTTTTTAACTAGCTCTATACTTTGCAGTATATACGCTATTACTTTATCGGCGGTCGAACATTTCTATCGACCATTATTTCCCCGGCCTCGCGACTCCGATTCCGACTCCGCTACTCCGATATAATTCGAACTCGAATATAATGCAGCTTCCAATATATTGTCGACGATTAGGGTATTAAGCGCCGAGGCTTTTGTGATGGGGTCAGCGATCCGGCTCGTTTGTCCGACGTTCAGAATGAAAGTGGAACGAGAAGGAAAAAGCGGAGCTGAAAACGCGCGCGGCCAAGAAACGGATCGAGAGCTCATTGTCTCGGTCACGAAATCAAACGATCCCCGACGAATGGCTCGCGGCTCCCGCGAATTCCGATTTACAAATCTCGCAATCGCGGGACCGCCTCTCCACGATGAAAATGAGAAATTTACCTTCTTATCGATACTCGTAGACCTTGCAGACGCGTTTACACCATCGCACAGTGGGGCATTTGGCAGGAAAAGTCTGAAAAAACCGTTTTAGCGTTATTTATGGGATCAAGTCATAATATAGTAGATCGTTGAATTCGGTTTAACGTCAGGCATAATAATATGAAATGAAACGTGTATTTGAATATTCAAAAAATTAAAATGATCTTCATTTCGTGTCGAAAAAAATGTTTTTTCGATATTTTATATAGGGAAGCTTGTAGATGTTTGAATACGAAATGAAACGTGTACTTGAATATTTAAAAAATTAAAATGATCTTCACTTTCTATCGAAAAGAAATTTTTTTTCGAAATTTTATATAAGGGAGCTTGTAGATGTTTGAATACCGTCTAACTTTTGCTGGAAACATTTTTTTCTCGGATTATCGGAAACCATTGGAAAATTGTGATAATGGAGTGCTTCCAACGAGAAGCTGGAGAAAATTATTTTTGCATATAAAATATGTTGAAATAATGTAATTTATTATTTTAATACTGAATATGTAGATCAAGAAAGTTTTGAATAAGTAAATATTAATTTTCACCAGGAAACGCGCTTCATCGCGATGATATGCGCAAAAGTGTAGATAAAAGTTGCAACTTTTTCTTTTTCAGCATTAAAGTTGGATAAATTCTCGACATTTTGCAAAATGAAAAATTGTCCGGGACGCACCGGGAACATAAGTAAGGTCTTAGAAATGTATACAAATTTTATTATTTTCTCAAAGTAACTTAAAAAGTTCACTATAACTAAACTTAATAGTAATGACAAATTTAAAACTCAAATGACACCGAACTTAGCCTTTCGACATCGTATTTCTAGACTGCGGATCTTTATGCAAAATAAAATGTTTACACATCAATTAGAAGGCAAGTGACAATTTATTTTCCTCATTAATACTTTTTATATGTTAAAAATAATGTATCGACACTGTTAAACTCATTTGATCTTTTTACTGTTTCGAATTACAGCTATTCATTTTTGTCATAAATGCATAAAATCCGCAGTCTAGTTATTTCTCACTGATCCTACAAGAGCATATTCTTAACTATAATTTATTGACAGATAATCATGAACTCTCGAGTTTTGTGCATCGTTCGAACAAAGACATTAGCTATCCAACCTCCTTGGACGCGAAATGTCGGACGCACTCGGCTAATAGCGGGCCTTTTTTTTGTTAAGGGTGACACTACCCAAAAAAAACCATCATCCAGGACTTACGACCTTTGCTCCCTCAACTTTTGGCTCGCATGAGGAACAGCCAGGGACCTGTAGTTCGCATTTTTCCCGTCTGACCTAATATGCGAACTGGCTCAAAACACGGCGCAAACTTTTTGCACACATTCCCATCGACGATTCGTAATCGCGATACCGGGCCGCGGGCAACAACTGCCAGTTTTCGGCTGGGCTCTACTCGTGTCTAAAACGAATGGCGCGGGGGCGGTTGCGTAAATTCCCTGTGATGCATTGTGCCGAAACATAATTCGATTTCACCGAAATCCAAAACGAGCGTTACATCTCCGAAATCCGAGAGGTGCCGATGGAACGGCGCGTCATTCTGCTAATTGTGTAGCTAGAACGGTAAATTATTTAATTGTCGTGGAATCCCGTTTTACCGATTGTGTTTCGACCCGGCCGGGTCCCGGCGATTCCTATTTCATTTTTTCCTTTGTATGCGCGTATATCGCGAGTATCGTTGACCGGTCGAACCGGGACACACGAATCGCGTCGCCCGGATTCACTCAACCAACGAACCCATGGGGCACGAACCAACACCACAGACAATGCACTCCGGTATGGTATCCTCGTGCTTTTGTTTCCTCTCGACTATCCTCTAACGGTGGCTATTTAACTTTTTTACGATACACCGAGAACGCGGCTCCCGACCATCGGCGACCATGCGAAACTACCCAGCGATCGCCTATTGTTTATCATTATACGTCCACGCTTGTAAATAGGCCGTATTGGTAAATGCAAAGCTACGCCCTCTCTCCCTCTTTCTCTCTCTCGCTCAGTTCTGCGAACGGAAACGGGAACCCCTCCGACGAGTATCCACGGAAAACGAGTTAACTCGTCGTTCCTACCCAAATTCCCCTAAATCCCATCTTACAGCTCCTCTTCCAAATCGACAAATCTACTACGCAAATTGTCGGAGACATCCGCAACCGTCGTCGGTGCTGTGTTACATCGATACTCGTTGGAATATCGTCGGTTAACTCGCAAACGTAATACGATGCCTCTTCCCCGACGCTATTGTCTCCGTTTAGCAGCTTCTCCGCGTCGAACGCGATAGTAATTGCGGTGGAATTTTTATCGTAATGCGAGAGAGTCAAAACAATCGACCCGATAAACATCAATTACTTTCATTTTATGAAATAACACCGATTTTTATGAAATTCGTACGTTTATGAACGTACCTCGCGACCGTATCGAATCTCGTCGAAACGATTCCGGTTCTCCTCTTCCTCGAACAGCAAAGTTGCAACGAGGTGAAACCGCTTGTTCCTACAAACAGCGCAAACGTGGACATAATTTCTCGCGATGCTTCGCTGCACGCGAGTTCTCATTTTCTTATCTATTTAATTGACCGCGAGTTTCGCCGCGTTCCACCATCGCAATCGACGCGTCGCCTCCCATCGTATCGCATCGGTGTAAACTGCAGCATGGTCGCGTGAACCGCGACAGAATCTTTCGGTCGGCGCGACTTTGTTCGACGCGACGAGCGCCCGCATAGAATCGCCCGATCGAAAAATCATCCGGCCGACACAGATTAAAACACAATGTTCTCGATTCGATGTTGGCGATTGGCCTGGCAACGATCGATCCCCTCGCGGAACGTCGCGTCGCTGTGCTGCCAATAAAATGAAACTCGTTCGATTAGTCGGGCCCTATGGGTTCCCGCTGATCGTCCAGCGAGAAGACTCGAATCGCAGCCTGGATAATTTCAACGAGGAGTTACCGTATCCCATAGCGCGGAGCTCGTGACTCTAAATACAATATGTTTCCTCGATAAACGGTGGAAGTTAACGTTGCTGGAACACCGGCGAAAAAGTTTCCCCGGCCAGCGTTCCTAACGGTTATTCGCGCGTATTTTTCCATCGCTAAACCTCGGCCGCCATCGATCCCACAGATTCGTCGTGGAGAAATTAGAGAACGGCCGTTTTACGCGGTTAAACGAAAACCTTGCTTCAAGATGGAAAAACACGGGCGCAAATTAGCTGAGAATTTTCATTTTCCGAAATAACTCGGAAAATATTGGTCCGCCGACGATGATGTTTAGCTCGCTTCGAGCGTATTTAAATATTCAAGACACCGTTGTATTTTACAGAGTCTATAGAATCTACTACGGTCGGGAAACGCGCGTTCAAACCTGAACGTCGTGATGTTTGTTCGAAAATGAAATTTCTCGTAAACAGAGGAGAACGGTTTTCAAATTCATGCTCGGCGCAGAGAGATTTTGGAAAATTAGCTATTACCGGAACGTAGAGTGGACGCGGGCCGGAAGGAAGGTATCGCGGCATAATCTGTGAAGCGTCCTTCTGTGGAGTCCTACCACAAGCTTGACAACACCGAGGGAATTTTTCACGGCTGGAACGACGCGGACGAAGACGAGGACCAGGACGAGGACGCGAGGGCGCGTCGGGCTCCCGCGGCCACCGCGCCTTCTAAACCTTTTTCATTTATCTTCGCTCGGCGCAGCTTAAGCAGCAATTTTCCACCGCTCTTTGCATCTGCTTGTTTCAGCCGCTCCGAGCAATCCCCTTAATGTATATACTTTTTCTCACTGTCATAATTGAGGAGCCGTCCGAAGCTAGACCACTTCCAAGGAGTGTTCTTCCCTCATAAATTTTCGACTTACGTTCCGCGAGCTACGTTTCTTCGCGCCTCGTTTCCGCGGCAAATGCTCGTCAAGTGGCTGCCGCGAGGAACTCCCGAGGATCCGATCCGCCTCTGCTTTCGCTCCCCGATATACCCTAGTAGCATTTATGGTTGGCTCTTTTTCTTTTTTATTGTAGATAAACTCATAAGAGATTTATTTCAACGTAATACACAGAATTCCATAGAAGAATGACAGGAGAAATTTTTACAGAACAAGAATATATAAAAGTATAAGAACATTAACCCCTTGCCGAACCTTTTCTTTTGCTGTTACCCCGAAAAATGTTGTTATGCTGTTATCCCGAAAAATGTTGTAGAGGAGAAGAGAAAATTTATATATTTTAAATTTAAATTTTATTTCATCTTGTAAAATGAAACGCGTAACATTCATATTTGTTAGACTTTGTTAAAAACCTTCATCACGAGTCTGGCTCGTCAAAATACGGCAAGGGGTTAATATGAATATGGTACATGTATACACAACAAGAATATACCAGTATAAAAACATTGATATGAATACATGTATATTGAACACAGTGTAGACGTTTCTACTGACGTTTCTAATATTTAAATGTTGCTAAACATTGGTTGGGTCAACGTAGTATTATCATACGCACATTTCTTGTTAACCCCTTGCCATACAATATCGAGTCAGGCTCGTGATGAAGATTCTGAACAGACTCTAATAAATATATCTATATTATTAATTTCCTTTAAACCGAAATGAAATTCTATTTTGCTGTAATCGATATATAGGCTTTGAGAAGGAAGCACAGACATACAATAAATATAAACTTTGTTTTTTCTTCTATGAAATTCTGAACGATGAAGAATTTCTAATCACTATAACCTCAACAGAAATAGTAGTGCAAGGGGTCAGTTAGCCAACTATAATAATTAGACTGCGGATTTCATGCATGTATTAAAAACATTAGACGAATTTAAAAATACTTTCACATCATTTTCATGATTCATATTGTACATTTTTTTGCACAAAGATCCGCAGTTTAATAATAATTGTAGGCCCAACGTTGGATATTTGTTGGCAAATTGTCATAAATTTTGGTCGTAAGCCCTATGTTGGGGATCTGTAGACAAATTACCAATCATATCCCAACCATTTCCCAACCGTTGGTCATCCATAAATGCTACTAGGGTCGCTACAATATTTTTGGACGTATAGAAAGTATCTCAAATATTCGTCAAATTAGTCGTATATACATTTGTCCTTCGGATTCGTCTGTATTTGATCGGTAGCTGGCCAACCGGTAAATCGATCAACGTTTTCATAAAACGTCAAAGAGCTTTCGTTGGGGGTACAATGGTTGTAACTCATCCCTCCTGGGAGGAAGCGGACGGTTTAATTCGGGAATGTTGGACGATAGAAACGTAATACGATTACGAAGAAATAGTGCGAGCTAAAAGCTACGGCGCCGATGGTCGAGCAACAGGAAACAATGTCGCCAATTTGTTCGAGGGGAGGAAAAGTTGGAAGAAAATATTCAAACATAGTAGACCCGAGAGGAATCGTGTCATCTCTCGAGCGATCCAAGGGTTAACGACGTTCCGAGCGGCTGGATGCGCAGCGCCGTCGATCCTCTTTGTCCCGATCCTCGCAGGCGAACACCGGTAGGAATCGTGGAGCGGGACCGAAAGCGAGCGTTCCCCCCCGATACATGGAAAAATGTCGATGGCCGTGATTGCGAGAACGTTGCTTTCCGCGCGATTCTCGAAACGCCCGAGTGTTTGCTTTCGCGTGAAACATTCGATGATTCGCAAATATGACGGAACAGTTTTCCGCATCGCGTATCGAAAACGTCGAGAACTTTGGAAACGTGCCGCCATCATTCCACCGGCCCGCGCCGATGCGAAACAATAAAAACGCTCTCGGTACCGATTATTATTCCGTCGATGTTTGTTCAGCATTAACCGCCTATATAGAAAACAAATGTTATTCCACGACGACAACGACGACGATCAAACGAAACGGAAGTCGATTCCTGGCCGGTGCGCTGCATCGTACAAAATTTCCGTCGGAAAATTGCGCGGCTCGTCTCGAGTGCGGTATCGTTCGGTAACGGGGCTCGTTGCGATCTTTCCAGAAGTGGTTTCGACTTTCCGGGGGAAAGCGGAAGGGGACGCGACGCGGGCGCGAACGATATCGTCAATCGGTTCGAAGCAGAAACTTCATCTTTCATCGAATTCCACGGTTGCCCCCTGTTAGCTCGCTACGACAGGACAACGTCGGATTCCTCGGCCTTGTCGTCTCGATCGTAAACTGTCAATTCTACCATCACGCTTTCCATAATCCGTCGGTCTCCTCGAGTTGATCGCATCGCTTGCCAAGGCTGCAAAATTCCGCGTTTCGTTCAACTACTTCTTCATTAATTTTTTATCTAGTGCTTTTGACTACTGAAAAATCCCATCTTTGCATTATCGAGAAATGAGAAGGCGCATCCCGCACCCTTCCAATCCTGGAAACGCGAGTGTACCCCATTAAATCAGAGTCAAAACGTAATTCACGATCGATTGACACCATTGACAACGCTGCAAGTTAGAAGAAATAGTTCATTTTATTTGTAAATCTGTGATTTCGCCATCGAAACATTGCATCTGGCCACAGGACTATTCGAAACGGGCAATACATTTCGAAAGGAAGACATTTTGCACGAACATCGACGTCAGCTTTTTAATAAAAGGAGCCCAGGAGACCAGCATGGATTACACCACTGCTCCGGAACCCCTTGCATCGACGAATCATTATCCCCATCTTCTTGTTTACACAAATCGAATCCGTACTTTCGCGAACATAATCGTTTTGCAGGCTTCCGACCGGGCAGAGAAGCATCTGATCAACCGGACCGAGAATCTCGATCAGTCCTGAACGAGCGACAACGAGGAGCGAGGAAGCTTTATTTTCTCGCGGATCATGGTCCTGGTGCACTCTCGCGTTCCGCTCGGCGAGGCGCCCGGGCCTCGGCGACGATCCGCATGCATCAAAGCTACATAATAAATTGAATATTATATGCAGCGACGAGGGGCAGCGGGGGGATTAGAGGGGGCGCGAGGAAACGCGAAGGAACCGAGAAGGAGAAAGGGAAAGAGAAAGGGGGAGGTGAGCAAGGTGAAAGAGGAGTGAAAAGAGGAAAGAGGAGAGAGAGGAAAGAAGAAGGGACACAGGAGGTCCTGGACCTGCGCCATGCGAGGCGAGCGTCCCGTCACGGAGCGTTCCGACGCTCGACTCGCTCGACGGCTAGCTCGACGCCGTCAGTACACGCGTCTCGACGCCCGGGGATGCGTCCGGTGCCGGGATTCTAGCGGGACGCTCGTCGAACCGATTTCGATCGCCGACTCGTTCAAGACCGAGAGTGTGCCGCGCCGGAAAGTCGGGAACCAAAACAGGACACAGTAACCACGTATGACGCGCCGTGTGCATTCGCGAGTATAATGCTACACTTTTCTCACGAGGTAACGTCCCCGCACAATGGGATCGTACATAGGGGAGAGCCGAACCGATCGATCCGCGATCGAACCGTGCGTCGATCCGTGGAATCGCGAGTTTCGCTGGTTTTCCAAAGGATTTCACGGTGTCCGTCCGTATTCTCTCTCTTTCTCTCTCATTCTCTCTCTCTCTCTCTCTCCCTAGCCACCCGATTTTACGGCGGGACGATATATCAACGCGATATTTTCCAGCGGAATTCCCTGCCGAATTCCAAGTGAATTATAAGGGTACCGGGTTCCGAAGGCTCGGAGCGCTCCACAGGCTCCAAAGGCTCCCGGAGATTCAGCGATAACAGTCTGAAAATCCGACGGCCGATAATCCACGTTGGCCAATTGAATTTTCGATATTCGTGGAATTATTGCCGGAAGGGTGGCCCTCACCCTCGCGACAACGAATTCTCCTCGACCTCCCGGCCACCCGTTTGGTCCTGCTCTCGCCGCGATTCAACGGCGAACGGCGATCTCGCATTTTCTCGGTTCTTTGGGAACCGAGCAAAAAGGGACAAGGGACACTGGAATACGAGGGACGGATCCGTTCGTATATGACGCGTTTTTACCGAGACGGCCGTGGCTAATGGCCTCGCCGGTGACTTTGATAAATCCATCCCTCGAAGGTGATTCATTATGCGACCCTGTTCCTCCGTGCGTATGAATTTTAATACCGGAACGCTGCGCTGCGCGATTCGAACCGTCAGTCGGTGACGTCCGCACGCGCGCTTCCCTTGGAAATGGAACGCAGCGGCCCGAGCGATCAAGAATCGCGTTTAACGCTCTACAACTACACCAGTCCGGACGAAACAACTTGTATCTCGGATATCTTCTGCTGTCTGTTCGTCGAGTTCGAAAGCAATGTTCGTGGAAAACGATGAAATTCATTTATTCGGCGGATCGTTTGCGCACGGAGTCGAGAAACGCGTCAGAACTCTTGAAATTTTGATAGAACGTTGCAAACTGTCGTAGTTACGGTGTTCGGCGCTTGCACCGTTAAACATTAGCAGGAAACGTTGGCACCCTCCGCGAATAAGATTAATCGGCCCGGGAACGGCGTTAACGCCACGATCCAGAGGGAGAAAGAAGCGAAAACCTATCGTCCGAGAATATTCGAAAGTAGAAACCTTCCTCGACATTCCCAGCGGCAGATAACTAATTCCCCCGCGGACCTCCGAAGACACCGTCGACGATTATCTTTGAAGTTAAAGAGGGCCAGCGAAATGTAATCCCCCGGCGTAACGTTTGTAATCGTCCGGCTCTCGAGTCGGCAAAGTTGTTTCACAAAAACGGACGCTGGCTTTCGAGCCGGCGCGTCGTAGATAATTAATCTGTTTCCCCGGAGGATGGCCGGGTTATTTGCATAGGTACGCGTATGCAAATGGTAACCGTCCGCCTTCGTTCCGACTCCCACTGAAAATTATTCTTCGGGACCGGTGATCGCGTTCACCGAATCTTCCGATTGGACTTTCTACCCTTCCGGTTGGAAAGAGACGCCACGGTCGGCGAGTTTGTAGCGTTTCAACGTGGCACGGGGTAACTCGCGTACGCTTCGAAATTAATTTCGAACGTAGAACGCGCTTTCCGTCCGCGGAGATGCGAATATTTACTCGCGTTTTACCAAAAACTAATGCAACGTTAATATCTCGCGCAACCACCGCCGTTTATTGCAGTCCATCGCGGTATATACCTTCTGGTACGATTTTATTGAGGAATTTGAATCGGAGGAACGATCTCTGATTGTCTACATTGTCGGAGAATTATAGAAAATTGGAAACCCGCTATCGTTCCGTCCGGCGCGGCATGGGGCCACGGGTCATGGGGTGGTAGTGTAATCGGTTGGGCGCAAGGGAAAACAAAAGGGAGAGATGGATCGCGATACACGGAAACGAGAAACAAATGTTTCGATCGGCCGAGAAATTTCGCGAGACTCGAACGGGATCGATCGGAATCGGGAAAGAGAAGCGAAACGACCGGGGGGAGGGGGGACGGCTGTTTTGTTCTCGATGATAACAGCCACTGGTTGTACCGCGGATGCTGCGAGTCTGCGAACGCCGCGATGCGAGATCCTGGTTGCTGCCAGTAATTAATGCCTGGCGCGCGGCGCGGTTCTCGGACCGGAGAACGTCCGGGGAGGTCCGGAAAAATTACGGGTTTGCATTTCCCTTGATTATCCGGAGGCTTCTCGGGAAACGGTATCAGTCGTTAAAATTCCCTGGCTCGCCGAGATTTAAGCCGCGCTTAACGCCGTCTCAGCGTAACGAGGGCAAAACGAGAAATTGCGAATTTTTTTTCGGGGATTAGTAAATCATCGGGCAAGGGACGAGGGTCCGCTCGCGATCCACGAAAGTCCTTCTCCGATCCGAAGAATCGAGATCAACTTATTTCCAGTACAACGACGAACGACCGGCGGCCCAACCAGCGAGTTCTCTACTTTCTATTCTCTTCTCTCGCTTCTCTCTTCTTCGCCCTCGTCTTGTTACCGTCCCTCGACCAGGCTTTTAAATCGGTCATAACGTTTGCGCGATTCTTTCCCGAAGAGACAATGTTTGCGAGCAAACAGTTGATCGCGGTAAACACGCGGAAAAGGGTCGGAAATGGAATCTCGGTTCGAAAAGCGGAATCCCTCTCGGCCGGATCCTTCCATTACCAATCTGGCCCCCCGAAGAACAGCCGAACGACGAGAACGAAAATCCGATTTCCTCGTGTCGATTCGCGGCCCGCAACCGACTAATCGACGAATCAGCATAAACATGCCGCACCAGTACCATCCGCGGTGTGTAAATACGTGTACCACGCATATCGAAAGACCGGAGTCTTCGTTTAACCACCTGAAAATCGGTTCGTTCAGTTGACAACAATTTTTTGGGACACGAATACCGGTAGATAACAACTTTGGAAAACATTAACCCTCATCCGTCCCTCGCGTCAATTTGACACAGTTTTCCCGAAATAAGTTATACCGTTCTGTTATTTGTAGGTTTTGTCCGACTTTTATCTTTTTAATGCGAAACCGCAAAAACCTAAGATATAAATGTTAACTCATCAATTTGAATGAAAAAAACATGGAAATGTAACTGTTTTACTTGTTATTTTATCGATTTTTTTTTATCACTGTGTCAATTTGACACCGATGAACAGATTCAGTTCGCGAAATGAGGGACGGATGAGAGTTAATCGACTTTTATAATGTAAACTTAGAGAGACCATTTATTTTCACGACGAATTCGGCACGCAAATCAAAATTCATTATGAAAAGCTCTTAACATTCAATTACTTGCACTCCACTTTCTACATAATTGATTACATGTGTGGAATTATACGTCACTCTAACATACATAAATTTTTATCCAATGAAATAACTACTTTAACCCTTATGTCAATAACCAGGCACCTGAGAACCCACTTTCAATTTCCTTTTGATACTAGTTTAACATTTTTATTGACAAATAGCACAATCATTGCAGACTTTCATGTTCTTCGATTGGTCAGAGAATTAATTTACATTTGCGACATAAAAAGCTATGCGTTATAGATAGACAGCGGATTTTCTGCATTTATGGCAAAAATTAGTAGATTAAAACAGTAAAAATATTAGAAAAATTTGAAGATACTGTTATATTATTTTTAATCTATTAAATATATTAAAAGAAAGGAAATAAACTATTTCACTTCAATTCACTCCAAAGAAAAATTTTTATTTTTCATAAAGATCCGCTTATTGACATAGGGGTTAACGCAAAATAGATATTTGCTAGTGTGGTCGACACCTTTGTCCATGCTCGAAACAATAAATTTCAAGTTTCGAGATTGTAAATACTATAACGCGAGTAATTCAAAGTTAAGCTGCATTTATGCGGAACGCTTTTCACTGTTTTTTGTGATTTTAAAACGATTGTCGCTCGATCGATTCCATTCCTTTCAGTTTCGTATTCGTGTACGATAACACCCAAGTGCCACCTGAGTTTATAAGCAATTATAAGAGATCGAACGAGCAAGCTTTACGAGATTGAACCGACCCGATAGTGGACGCCGTCACTCGTCCGGTGTGTCGCCATTCAAACGAGACACGTGGTTCCCGTCATACCGCAAAGGATCGAGCTCGTTTCTCGCGTCATTACATTATCCTCCCGCTTCGTCGGGTTGACGAAGCTGCGTCGAAAGAATTTTAATCATCCCGTTTCGATTCCGATTTTCCGGGTCCACCGGCTCGCGGTACTCCGGATCCAGATATTTCTTCCTGTTCGATTCCGTTCCGGTGGCCGTCTTTCAGCGTTGAGAAAAGAGGATCCCTTGGCTCTGCTCTCGTTCGAGTCGTACCATCGATCACGCACCGCCGAGATAAGACAAGGAGCTTATAATCCGAGATCTCGCCGACGGAAATGAAAGAGATTTCACGGGTATGCGGGTGTAGATATGCACGTGGACGCGTCAACCGATCGCGAGCAAACGGAAACAAGGAAAAGACGACCGAAAATTTTGGTACCGGCAGTGGAAAATCGAACCGGGTGTTCCAAAAATGATCCACTTCCTTGAAAGCGGTGACTCTTTAGGACTTTAAGACATTCCAAGTAACTTTTTCCTTTGCAAAGTGCTCTTCGCGGCTTTGTTAACATTAACCGTACCACGTTAGTCGTATGACCGGTTTTATATTTTTTACTTTTCAATTATTGAAATAATAAAGATGTGTGTGTTTCTATTAGTAAATATTACATAAATTTATTTATTCGGGCACATATTCTTATCAAAATTGTGAGAAATCTAAATAAGTTCAGTCTTGTAATATTTACAAAACAATGTATAGCAGTAACCTTTTGTACTCGGTACAGTTAGTGTTAAGGAGTTATTCCATTCAATGGACGGATTCCAGCTTGGCCAATGCCAACGCTACTCTCAGCGGGACCTGTCGCCGAACCAGAACTCGTCCGACGTGGCCGCGCTCTAATTGGTCCGTGTTTTCAGTTAACAACTCCATAACAAATCCGCGGGGAACATTTTCGCAAAGGAAAAAATTATTCAAATGAAATAGAACATGTATGGAACACCCTGTAAACGAAATTATTATATCGATTCGTTTATCGCGCGAGTCTTATCGAGTTCACGGGAAACCTGAAGGCCTAAGAACCGGGGATAGAATCTCGCTTAAACTCACAGTGTCGAGTGATTCATGAAAGGAACGCACCTGCGGAGCTTCCGCGATCAGCGAGCATGTTAGCGATACTCGATTTTTCCATTATCTCTCCGGTTGGAGACTGCATTTCGAAGGAGCGACGCGGTTCGCGCGATTCTCGAGAGGAAGAGAAAGAGACGATGTGTGTGTGGGAGGACAAGGAGAGAAGGGACAAAGAGAGCCGAGGGACTTTCATTTGGCCCTGTCGTAAATAAGAAGGAACAGTTGGCCCGCGTTGCACGCGTGGGTGTGCGCGGCTCCGCGTCCGGCGCCGCTAAATTCCCTCTTCTGCGGAAAGCTCTGCTCCTAAATGGCCGAGATAGTTATTTACGAGGGACGGCGTAAAGGATAATTGTCCCGCGTCTCCTTGGACAGCGTAGTTGTCGGTCTTCGGAGGAGGGAACGAGGAGGGAACGAGGAGAGGGTCGTACGATAAGTCCCGATACCAGTTCCCCATTCCGGTAGCCCCGATCTTGCCGCGTGGACGGCGGGCACGTACATTACGCGAAATTGCGCGAACTTGGAGCCAGTCGGTTATACGTCGGTTGACAAACGTATCGATTCAGAACGGGCAGGAACGGGACGAAGGAAATAATAAAAAAGACGAGCGGCTGGTGCGGGCGAACGGGGGGCAGGGAAGAAATAACCAGAAAAGAGAGTTCGGCGAACGAGAGGGGGGCGGGTGTATAGGTTCGGTTTAAACCAGCGGGAAGAGAGGATAGGAGGATGGGGGAGACGGCGTGCCGGAGGGAGAGGAACAGCCAGAGAAAGAGGGAGTCGTTATTATTGTTCAGTTATTTCTTTTTCTTCCACTTTCAGAATGAGGGTGGCACGGCTATTACTGTGCTACGTACTTCTCGAAGACTACAGTACCAATCTCGGCGGGGCTGCAATTACCAGCGACGCCGTGCGCCAGGACGCCTCTGCGACGAATCCCACGCTGAGAGGTACATATACCTACTATCTACGAGTCTATGCACATATATATATACAGGGTGTCTCGGCTGAAGGAGGCCACCTAAATATCTCCTTCATTTTTAATAAGCACAAAACACATTTATGCCATAATTTAAATGGTATCGAGGGAGGAATATCATAGAAGAACAATTTTTTCTGTCCGGTTATTTTTTCATAGTTTTTTCAAGGTCATCATTATTTTTTATCGGGAAAACTGTTTTTTTTATTCCATCTTGTAGCGGCTGAAAAGATACATTTGAATATGCTTAAGTCATTACCTTCAGGTGACCTTGAGTATCAAAAAATGTGATAAAATTGTAGGATAATATTAGGATTACGTTTGAACTTACTGTTCAAAATTGTTCGTTTATGATATTCCTCCTTCGATTTAAATTATGCCGTAAATATTTTCTATGCCATTAAAAATAAAGGAGATATGCAGGTGGCCACCTGCAGCTAAGACACCCTGTATATATACATATCTATATATATATATGTATATCTGTACGCTTATGTCTATGCCTATGTCCGTGCCAAGATGGATATTCGCGTATATAGTGTATGCCCGCGAACACACGCGTACGTGTACCGCGAAACGCATTGTTCCCTTTCGAAAGCGCGTGCAAGAGGAATGCAACCGCCGCGCCGCTGCGAGCCGAACGGTTTTCACGTTTTCAGCTCGCGACGTCTTGCGAACGTTCCACGTCGATCGCGTAACACGTTGTTTGCTAGTTATTTTAAATTACTCCTATTCATTTTCGTCATAAATGCCTAAAATCCGCAGTCTAATAATAATTTTAATACAGTCAACATCATATATATTAATACTGTTAAACTCTTTTAATCTTTTCACTGTTTCAAATTGCACCTACTCATTTTTGTCACAAACGCATAAAATCCGGAGTCCACTCATTTTACTATTCACGTTGTATCCCATTTCATAACTTTATCGTGGTAGCACACACGAATTCGATATGTTATACCGAGACTTGCAGAGGAGCGAACAAAAGCACGGCTGATTTATTGAATATTTTACGCGCAGTGCGTTCCAGACGTAACAATTGCCTCGAAGGGGAGCATCTCTAACTCAAACGGCAAATTGTTGTAACAGCTCGGTAGCGATAAGACATTGAGCGTGGAACGAGGAACGTTGATCGCGTTAACGGGGCATCATTGTGTCGCGTCCTCGGCTAAGATGTCGTCTAGATCCATTACGACTATGCCGTGTGTAATCGCGAACCGCTTGCGGTAGCCCGTTATCCGATCTCGGACTGTTGCATTCTCCGGCTAATGAGTAATCAACGGAACGTCGCGTTGCGCGGCTAAACGACGAGGAATGGCTGGCGGCGAGCAACGAGCAGCCTCACCGATTTTGCGCGGTCCGCCGCAATCGACGCTCAATGGATGTCGAAGTCGACTCCTAGACTTTCTTGTCGCGCCGACTTCTCGAGGAAAGATCGTCCAATTTCGTTTTGTGTGCTAGGCTGTCGTACACGGGGAACACCTTTCCAGCCCGGCGAAACTTTAGATTAAACCCGGTCGCGCTGCGCGAGATCGCGTTCGAGATTCAGGATCGAACCAGAACCGGCAATTACCGGTGAGTGCCGAGCGAATCGGTTCCCCGAGCAAATGAAGCAGCGTCGCGCGGTACAAGCGACTCCCATTAATATTAGGACGCTCTCAAAAAACCGATAACTTTTTTATATTGGACCATACGACTTGAACTTTCTTGAGAAGCTAGAGCAATTAGTTCACTACACGTTGTGGAGAGAAATTGTCTCAATAAATAGCAACTGGTCGGAATTTTATAGAAAATACTACCAGTTGCATTTTAAAACTTTTTTAAAAAATACGTTTTGTAGGTCCGTGTCAAATATATGCATTGTGGAAGTTTCATCGAAATCGGTTGATGCGGGAAAGAACGACAGACATTGAAGGATGTAAGAAAATCGTGAAAAACTGCAACTTTTTTCCATCTTTAAACGTTTTTAGTTCGTTATAACGTCGACCAATTTTTATGCAATTTTCAGAAAATGTTTAATCGATACAGATCTACGAAACGTGTTTTCTAACTTTTCCATAGATAAGGCCACGTAAAAAAGTTGCGAAATATAACTTTTAGTATTTTCTATGCAATTCTGAGAACTTGCAATTTTTTCATGTTTATCAAGTTGCGACAAAAATATTTAAAAAAGAATACCGTCGTTTCTCATACTTTCACTTTCGAGATACTGCTGTTTAAAGTTTATAGGGCATCGATTCAACTGCATTACTTTCCCGAGCCTTTCAAATTTGTTTCCATGACTTTTTCACGGTCAACACGTAAATCCCAAAAGCTCAATTAATGCACGACCAACAAACATGCATAATGAATAAACATTTTCCTCGCAACCACAGATGTACATCCGGTTGAAACGTATACGCGAGTGATTATTCCATATCACGAGTGATTATTCATTAAACAATTATCATTACCACATGTCTGCTTAGTACCGCCTTAAAATTCTTCTGGAGCATTTTCTCCGACAGGACATAACAAATCGGCGCAGGTCTCGCAGTTTCCGGCACAAGCGGGGAGAAAAAGCTGCGAAATAAGGAACCGGGACAAAATGGTTACCGGAGTAACATTCTCTTTCTCTCGCATTCTGTCTCGCTGTGTCTCGCGTCTCAACGGCCGTGAATCCGAAAGCCGTCTCTGAAATAGTGCTAAGGCGGAGTGTCTTTATCGGCAAACTTTTCCCGTGAACATTGTCGGGAGGAAGCCGCGTTTACACCGATCCTCGGGAATCTCGCAGAGATCGGAGTTCCCTGGAGCGAGACGGCGCGGCGCGCGGAGGAACAAATGTTCGATACGATGTATCAAGAAATAAAGAAACAACACCCCCGAGACAAATTGCTGCGACGGTGGCAGCAGCGCTTTCGTGTCGAATCCTAGTGAAAGCTTCTCTCTTTCTCTTTGTCTCTTTCCCTGTCGTGTGTTCTTTCGCTCTCTTTCTCTCCGGGAGGAATGTTTTCGGTCGATCGACTCTGGTTCTCGCGGACGATCGCGCGAGACGAGCCTGTTTATCGGGCGGATTATATTCATGGACAGTAAACGTTTTTTTTCCCCGCGGTAAAAATCGCGGCATGCTCCGCGGGCTGAATAAACGGCGGCATGCAAACGTACAGGTGGTCAGGTAGGTAGGCATAGAAGCAAGCAAAAGCACGCGGAGGCCGAGGAAAATGCGACGCGATGTAATCGATGCCGTCGCTGATGAAAACTACGATCGGGTTACTCGAGCGAGCAATGTCCGCGCGAAGTCGCCGCGGTAATTAAACTCTTTGTCAGGATCGGGCCGGCATGGCGCGGCGACACCGGTACGGGAAACCGATGCGGCAAATAAAAGAGGCGAACAAAATAGAAGGAAAATCTAGGCTAGCCGGCTGATCAACGAAGCATGGTGCAAAAATGATCGGGAGCGCGCCCGCGCATCCTGCTACGCGTAATACGCTCTCTCCTCTATTCTCCTCGCTGGCACGCGGGTCAACGGGTCCAACGGGTCGTGCGGGTCGAACGGGTCGTGGCCGGCCGGGCAACAGAGTCCGTCGGATTTCGGCATTTAGCCGAGATTAGTTATCATCGACGCGCACGCGAGCCAAACCCGCGGGATCGTTTGCACGCGCGTCCATTGTCATCGTCGTTCTCGCGGGCTGGTTTAAAATGCGATTCTATCCGGGCGTGATTATTTCCGCCGTTATTTTTTCGGGAACATCCATCCATTTATTTATTACTCTCAACGTTATTGCTGAAAGAGCTAGCTTCAAATCAGATCGGATTCTGTAAATCGGTTTTCTCAACACAAGTTCATTCGATGTAACAGTTACTAACTCTTCTCAAAAACTCTCTCGGAAAAAGGTGTAGGCAGGTAAGCGACGATCCCAAAATCCCAAAGATGTGCAATAATGCCTTCAGGTTGCGCATTGAGGGAAATTTAGGGAAAATATCGACATTTTTAAGAATGTCAAAATTAAAGTATATTCTGTTACACTCTGCATAAGGGCAACCAAAAAGTCATTCGTAGCGTTCTTAACTCTTAACACCTGACATTATACCTGCTGATAGACCATGCGACAACGCTTAAACTTGTTCGGTTAAGATCAAAGCCTTGTAACTCGTTTCTTCGACCCGCCGAAATGAAATCGAGACCGCAGCTGCCGACTACTAATTAGATCTAATTAGCCGTGACGATTAAGCGGCCGAAACCGAGAGCCGGGCTGATTTGATATGCGCGGCGGCTACAATACAAATGGAAAGCAGAGCACGAGACAAACTCGTCGGAATCCAGAGGGTGGGTGCACCGCAGCTTAACTCTTCGCGCAGCAAATTTCTTTGCCGCGTGTGTACTGTTCTAGAAGGAACAAAATTACTACATTCACTGTACTGTATTGCAATAACTCCTGATCGACGTAAAGCGTTGTCCGATTGTTGCGTGACTCGCGGCGGCTACAATACAAAAGGAAAGGAGAGCTTAAGGCAAACTCGTCGGGATCTAGGGGGTGGGTGGGCCACGGCTTCATCCATTAGAATTTCTTTGCGGCGTACACAGTGTTCCAGAAGAAACAAAATTATTACATCCACTGTAATAACACCCGAGCGACGTAAAGTATTGTCCGATGGTTGCATGACTCGCGACTCGTGGCGGCTAGCTGTTCGCCGGACCCATTGACGCGCGAAACCTTTCGCGTCGAAAGTTTCGGAAAACTGAGGGCAAGTTTGTCTCAAAGAGAGAGAGAGTAAGTGGGTAGATCGAAGGGTGGCGAACGAATGGCAGAAAGGAGGGACCACTCGCGTCGAAGCTCGAGCGTCCCGGAAGTTGAAGTGGCTCCACTCCGGCTCCACTCGGCTCGCTCCGCCCCGGCTCGCGTCTTCGGCCGTCTTTCTGGGCCCGAGCCGGCTACTTCGCCAACTTTTTCTTTTGAGGATGGAAGATATTAATTAAACTGTCACAGACACGATATCCGGGGAACCTCTAACTTTATTTCGCCACTTGCAAGTTTACCACTCGAGCGCAGCGCGGTGCGCGCTCGTGCGCTTGCGGTTTTCTCGAAAACTCGATCGCCTCGTCGGACCTCGCTCGCCACCGATCTTATCTCGTAAGCATACCGACGCGTCGTCGTCGGCGACGTCGACGTCGGCTTGGTTATGAATGCGAAGCGACCCCAGGAGACCGGCGTGCAACGCGTGACTAACGCGTTCCTCGTTTCTCCGGATCGGACGTCCGCGCCCGACCGCTCCGGAATGAATCTTCTGAAAACTGAACCACTATATCAGGATCTCGAGCCCCCAGCGTCGAAAGTCCCTCTCCGGGAACGACCCTGGGAATCGGAAGTTTCGCGAGAATGTGGAAGAGTGGACGGAACTTGGAACTTTGCTTCTCCACCTCCGACAGCCTTTTTCATCGTCGACAAACTCGTGACGAACGATTCGTTCGTTAACGCTGGTAGCGAGCGGGCCCATCGACTGGATTCGCTTTCATCATATAAATTAACTATCGCGCATTCCCAAGGTTTTCAACCGACATCTGTCTTTGTCGAATAAACTCGCGCAACGAAGCAAAGTGATAAATCTTGTGTCAAAATCGAAGAACTTTTGATAGAAATGAGACAGAGCGATAATTTTCTCCAGATTAAAGCTGAAGTATTGCAGAATATGAGAAAAATAGAGAGATGAGGTAGTAGACAAATTTTACAACCGGATTTGACATCAGCGTGACAAAATCAAGAAAAAATTTTACATATAATCGTGGTATATAATACTGCAAGTTTAACACATATTTTGCAATACTGCATTACTGCAATATTTCAACTTTAATTTAAATAAAAATCATAGTTCTATCTCATTTCTATCAGAAATTCTGATTTTGTGGTATAATGCTCGTGTTAACACTTTATCTACCGGGAGCCTACTAATACACTTCTCAGTAATTGTTCTGTACCAAATGGAAGCTTAAAAATCTTTTTTTACACAATAATCCCGAACGAAATGATTAGATGACATTATTCAGTGTGAGTTGCTGGTTCATAATTGAAGTTTCTGTTGCCGTTGAAGGAGAGAGAGAGAGATCCATTAAAAAATCCTCAGCCACGGGACTTCCAAAAATTATGGAATGATCACCTATTGCTAATGTGTTAACAAGTTCGGTAGAGCAGAAGCAAATCGCAAACGACCGAAACAGCGTCAACCACACTGTTGGTTGATAATAGTACGATAAAGTCGGAAGCGTGAATGGGTTCTTCTGGAGCCTCCGGTGGTTCCAGAATGGAGCAGCAGCTTCGGCGAGTCATCGTGACGGCATTTATTATCGGTATTGATAGAGGCGATACGCGCGAGCAAATTAAACCGGTTGTGACGTCTCTTAGGCTATCGAGCCTCGGATAAAAGAGGACGAGTCCTCTCGCGAGGGCTGTCTCCGGTCTCCGGCTGGCAAACGGAAACGTGCCGCTCCGTGGAAAAGATAAATTGTCCGAGATTAACCGATTAAGGAAGCTCGCCGTTGATCCATCGAAACGGCGAGAAAACGGTGTCTCCGGCGATTTCACGGCTACGCGCGGCGACTATCATTTATAACGACTTCCCGGCTCTGCTGACTCGTCGCGGTTTTATTAACTCTTCCAGGCTCGACCGTTAACCGGAGCCAGATATTGCGCATTCCCCGCTGTCCCGACCTACGGTGGCACCGTTACTCCTTATTTTTCCCTTGGCCCGAGATCGATTATCCGTGAAAGTATCGCAACCACCTGTCCGTCTACCTGTCAACGTGTAGACTGGATCAAAAGGCCGCTTTACAAATCGCACGAAGCATCGATCTACCCGGCTCCGTCCAAGTCGAGAGCTACGAAGCCCGCTTTACGTCGCGTCGTGAGATCGCGATCGAGATTTTTAAATCGTCCTGCGTCGAATTACCGAACCGATGTCGATTAACCCTTATGTAGCCAACCACAATTTTGTAGACCCTTGTACAAACCCTTTGTATTTAACATATGTGTACACATTCTCATTTTAAGACTATAAATTAATATACAGGGTGAACCAGGAATATCGCGACCAATAGAGATTACTCTGTTATTAGCAGTCCGATCTAAAATGTTTTCAGCCTGGTTTCAAAAGAGCTTTCACGTGATTATAGCAAATTTTTTGAAAAATTCGCCTTGAAATCCTCTAACAGATAGCCGTAAAAAGATTATAGTTGTATTTGCAAAAAATTGGAGGTGACCTTGGGAAGTAATGAAAAAAAAGAGTTGACAAAAAATTTGCTATAACCACGTGAAAGCTGTCTTACTAAAAACATTTTCGATCGGACTGCAAGGAATGGACATTCCGAGAAATGTTCTAATATGTTTAGAGGAACATTAAGAAATTGTTGAAAGAAAAGCAGTAAATGGGTATCCGGTTGGCTACGCAAGTGTTAATACAAAATGAACGCAGAAGCAGCTATTCGAAAATCATAGAATATCCAAGGGGATTTTTCAGAGAGTGATGGATTTATTGTAATTTGTGAACTTTTCACCCACGCGATTTGCTCGGGCAACGTGGTTTGGGTTGCGTTTGTTGGCAATGCCTGGTCCGAGGGAATTGCAAGGGCGGGGAAGGGAGCAGGTGGGCGTTACAAGGGAGTGGACGAGGGAGGAGGAAGAGGAGGTTCGCGTTAATTAGCAGCGAGTAACGCAGACGTACGTAGAGGTACGTGACCACGCGTGTAAGGTATGCGGGCTGGAACGCGATATTTCCGATCCCATGCTCACGTACCCGGTTGTAATCACCTTGCGCCTTAAGGACACGCGCCACTGCGGCCATACGTGCGCGGCAACGTATTATAGGACGAAGGAGGCGCGTGAGCGGAATCATGCGACCCGCGTATACAGAGGCGTCAACGGTGTGTCAGCGCCTCTTGTCCTCGACCTCGCCCAAGAGGAAACTCTTAAATGGAATTTCGCGTTCGGGCTCTCGCGTTCTAGCGAATCCGGTGATCTTACATGGCCGCGCCGGATAAAATAGTTTCGGAAGTTCGCCCAACGGGGTTCGAGAGTCTCGACAGACGCGATATCCTTTGTTATGCCATAGCTCGCGATCGGGATGTTCGAGGTCCTTTGTTCCTTGTTCGCGATATCAAAACGCGCCTTGACAACTTCACGTCAAAGAGCTGCTCGAGACGAGACGTTATACGTTTGACGCTCCTCTGCCGACGCAAATAATTTCATATACATATTACGAGGGACGGGATTCGATGTCCCAAGCGCACGAGATGCTTGCTCGTAAAGACCGCGCTTGCGTTTCGAAAAGCGTAAAAGCGGTTCGAGCTATCCGCGTTAGGATAGATGTAGTGGAGCGGCGGCGATCGAAGATAGCAACCAGGTGAACATCACGGCAAAATCAAACCAATGTAATTTAAATGTCTAATATGCAGTCGCATTTTTTAATATACGCATCATTTAAATTTAAACGTTTGCGCTCGTTGTCTCTGAGGTACGTAATCTGACCATACGCTTAAAATGTTTAATCATACTCTTTGGTTGCCCTTAAGCAATCTATACTTCGATTTTGATATTCTAAAAAATGTCGATAGTTTCCCTAAATTTTCAAATTTTGGTCTCGATGCGCAATCTGAAGGCATCGTCGCACAACTTTGGGATTTCATTGATCCTGTCATTAGGACGTCGAACCACAAGCGTCCCCGTGTGGAGCGTTTTTGATTTCGAAAATCGGTGACGAGAGATTAGCATCGGTCTCCTCTACGCTGCGCTCACCTCGCCGCACCATTACATTCTCGTACTTACAATTAGTTAGATCGCGATACCCTTTGGCAGTTCTCGAGCGCTCCCTCGATTCCCTTGATCCCCTCGAGTCGGCTAATTGCGGATTACAACTCGGTGTCATTTTTCGAAACGGACAAGTCTTCGGAAAATTGAAAATTCACGATTGTCGACTGGGCTCGCCGTTGACTCGACGTTGGCGTGCCACATGGAATATACAGATATTAGACTTTCGGATGAGCGCGCCCGACTACGCTTTCTACCGCCCCTGCTGCGCCCATCCGGCCGACACCGTTTTCGTTCTATTCGAAACGATTCAGCGGCTCGGAACGCGCTAATATTTCCCTGGCTCCGATCCCCGCTATAACTAATCCCGGATTTCAATCTGTTGAAACCGCCTGCCACCTACCGCCTCTGCCGTCTGCCGTCTGCCGCGAGGACAACAGCCAGAGCGAACGCTCGATCTCGTTCTCGCTCTAGCTCTCGTACTCCCGCCCTCCCAAAGAAAAGCATTTAGTTGCAAATTCCCGGAGCCGACTTTAATAAACTTTTTTCTTTTCCCCGTATAAAGAGAGACCCGCTAGCTACGCCGCGTCGTATCAAGGGACGAGGAAGCGTGAGGCGAATCGCGAGCGCATGCCGTGCACCTTCCTCCACTTTGCTCTCGTTCGCGCGCGTGAGCAGCTTTCCAGTATGCATACAGGGTGCTCTTGAAATATGCTAGCGGTCCTCCGCTCGTCGAAAGCAAAAACTTTTGCGGCTTGGATGCGGCGTCGTATACACGACGCGGTCGATGCTACACGTTCCTTTCCTTGCTCTCTTTTCCTTCCCGCGAAAACTCCTAAAAGAATCTCCTCGTCCACTTTCTTCTTATCCCACCAATAGCAAGAGCAATCGAATCTTGACCCGTTCCGTCCGATAAACGATAACACGACGTCTCACGCGCGTCTTTCGCGCTTAATCGAACTATCGGCGTACATACGTTCGTATACGTTCGGACGTACGCGGTCAAATGGGAAATCGCGTATAGAGAATCCCATCTCGAATCTTATTCGATACAGTCTCGGAAGAACCGATGGGGTTCGCTGTCGTTTTGGTAGCACGGACCGTTTGGCATTCGGTCCACGTAGCTATCGGTTGTCTCGCGAACGACGACTTCGCGCGTTCCAGAATGGATTTCGTCCTGGATGGAAAGCACACGCTTCGGACACACCCTGTACGCGGCGTCACATTGTGCTCCGAAACGCCGAAAACCTGGCCAAGCATTAAAAACACTAGAAGAACAATAAAAACCTTTCTGAAAATACCGTGTACTACGTTTTTCGAGGTCGGTGATTACGAATTTAATGTTGTATTAACATTTTAATCCGCCGTTCTGAAGAATATATTTGTTTTTCTGTTTATGAACACTTGTTTAAACATCTATGTTTCAAATAAATGGTCGTACATAAAAGAAAGTTTATATTCTTATGATAGTAAGGTGTACAAAATAAAGAAGTGTTCAAATATAAGGATATTAACACAATGATAAATAGTTTTCTTAATCTGTTTATTTGTATCACGTTTCATCGGGAAAATCAGAATTTTATCATTAGTACATAGTGGTAAAACTTCAGATGGCATTCGTTCCTTAGATATTTTAGGGAGAATATCACTCTGAGAAATGTACCATCATCCTGTGAAATGCGTCCTCATTCGTTTTATCCGTAAGCTCTTTGGACTGTAGTCTGTTCTATATTTTTTAAATAATTTGTGTGACGCTTCCAGCTCTATTCGGCAGCACGCCGCGGAGCCGCGATAAACGGCAGCACTGTCGCCTGTCACATTGTTCGTCGCGGCTCCGCGACATAATGCCGAATAATGAGAATTACGAGTCGTAAACGTAGAAGTAGGACTTTTGAGACAAATAGCACTCTAGATTGATCTTTCATCTAGCGATTTTGACTACTAAGAAATCCTGTCTTTGCATTATTGAGGTATCAGAAGTGAAATCCCGGACCCTTGCAATCCTCGCGTACGTGGTCCAGCGGTATGTGCACTCATTTGAGTAGACGCTACCCTTACCTCATCAATTTGAATGAAAAGAACATCGAAAAGTAACTGTTTGACTTGTTATTTCATCGATTCTTTTTATCACTGTGTCAATTTGACACCGAGGGACAGATTCAGTTCGCGAAATGAGGGACGGATGAGGGTTAATAATAGTACGATAAAGCTAGAAGCGTGAATGGCGTCTTCTCGAGCCTCGGGTGGTTCCATCGCCGAATAGTGTAGCTGCTTCGAAGAGATCGAATCTCGACTTCGACTTCGACTTATGACGTCGACTTCGCGCGTTCCAGAATGCATTTGCACCGTGAAGAGCACAGTTTCTTCGGACACACCCTGTACGCAGCGTCATGTGCGTCGTTGTCGTCGCAGGTCCTCGACGCGCCACGACCGAGTAGTTATGCAGTCGGGAAACCTCCGCGTTCCGCATGTGCGATCTTACTAATTTCCGGGATCGAAGCCTGTCCCAGTAGGTGGGTGGTAGCTCGGGGAGGGTCGAGGCGAGTCGCCGTGGGATCCGGGGACACGGCCGCGAATTCGATTAATTAAAGTTCGAATTCGCGCCGGAAATGGAATTATCGTGGTGGCAGCGGTGACAGTGGTGGCAGCGACTCTGCTCCGTAGCATCGACGTTTCCGCGGGTCCTACGAGGCTACGGGGTTCGCGCCCCGCCATCACGGGACAACGAGCTCATGGGTTCGCAGGGTGGCGGAGGTGATCCGAGAGGGAAAGGGGACAGCTGGGCGCCGCGACGGTAAGCGACGCGAGCTGTAACAGCTTGCGACTTTAAACGCGACGGACCGCCGCGCCCGCACCGCTCCGGAGAGATGCGACCGAGAGTCGGGGTTATACAGGGTGTTACCTGTAACGCGACGCACGATTTTTCATCCACTTGCAGCCATCTGATAAAAAAAGAATTTGGAACAAGAGTTGCAGAGTATGGAGTGCACAATAGGTATCAGTAAACTGCGGATCTCTATGCAAAATAAAAAATGTTCGCATTGATTGCAGGACACAGGAGTCAAATGAAAATTGTATTCTTCTTTTACGCTGAAACTAATACATTGATGTCCTTAGATATTTTTAATACGTCCCACGAATTAAATTGAACGTGCCCATTTTTGTCATAAATGCATCAAATCCGCAGTCTAGATATCAGTAAACAAAATTTCGAAAACAGTTTGTTTTCATGGCGACATCGAGGTAACCTTGGGTATAACAAATGGACCACATATTTTTTCTTTTTCGTGATATTTAATGTGAAATATTTAGCGTTTCGTAACCTTTTTGCTATCAAATAATGTTTACACTATCTCAAAGTCGATTACGACGAAAAGCTAAATATTTCACATTTCTACTACTGTAAATCGAGTAATGTGTTAGTAAAAATATCATGTAATATGAGTTTCGAATTCGTCCTCTAAATATTGGAGAAAGAAAAAATGAAGAAAAAATGTGTCCTCTCGATATCGCCATGAAAACAAACTGTTTCCGAAATATTTGTTACTGATATGTATTGTGTACACCATACCCTGCAACTATTGTCCAAAACTTTTTTTTGTCAGATGGCTGCAAGTGGATGAGAAATCGTGCGTCGCGTTACAGGTAACACCCTGTATATTTACGGCTCGTCCAGGTTTCGTCCTTCTCCGCCACGCCTTGCGAAGAAAAGTTTCGACAGAGATTCGAGCCGTGAGAATTTAAAGTTCCACGAATCTGGGTAGGAACGAGGGACTTTACCTTCGACTTGGAACGCCACGTTTCGATAATCCGCTTTGGTATCGTCCCCGTTCGACCCGTGGAAACCGCGCGGCGAACGACGAACTGCATCCGTCGGACTGTTTTCCGCGAGCGTTTATCGTCGCGCAGAATCGCCCCCGCCAGGATTAATCAAATAGTTATTCGGTCCGCGCGGCTTTCGTCGCGGTCTCCCTTTTTAGCGGCTCGCGGCGTGATGAATGCGCCACCCTTCCAAATTATACGTACGCTGTCGTCCCACGAGTATTCCAAAAAATATTAAACCTGTGACCTCGACTGTCTTCGCTAAGAGGACGTCGTAAATCTAACCGCCGACTCGGATGTTCCTCTTGAGAAGCACCAAAAGATCTCAAATCTTTGTTTCGTGAAATCCGTATCGATGATCTGTGCGGCAGCTTTTCTCGGTGTGATGCGAGCCTTCCAAATGTCGCCCCTTAAATGTTTTTCCTTTAAAATAACCTTCTATTGTGATTTTAAAAAATACGATAAATCATGAGTGGTACACATCAATATTGGAATAACATAGACTAATGTATTAGGTTGGGGGTAAAGTTCTGGCGTATTTTTAATTAGCAGGTAATTTTGATTGTATATCATAAACAAATGTTGCTAGTTATATCATATATACAAGTTATATCATTGAATAATATTAAACATATATTTTTATAAATCGATTTAAATGTTTTCTTTAAAATACGACAGAACTTTCTCTCCAACCTGACAGAAAAGTGTTGCGTAAAGATTTGTATTTATCGAATGGTCCAAATTGTGTATTTTGATTTCGCTGCTTATGTCGCCCCTTTAGGATGCCGCCTCTGTATCGTAGCACCGCACGGCCCTGGTTTGTAAAGTAAATAACGAGACCGAGAATTTTCGGAGAAAGCCGAAAGACGTTACGCGTAAGTAACGCCTCTGCGCGAGCAGGGGAAGTTGTTGAAAGATCGAACGTCGTCTCGCCATCCTACTTTGACTCCGATAAAAATCCGTCGACGCTAACAACCGTGATCAAGAACACGCGGGCTCGGTCGAGTTGTCCTTTGACGACGCCGCGCATCTTCAAAATTCCCTCGTCGAGGCAAGAGACGACAACACGACGACACGGCGACGCTCGCACGCGACTATCGCTGCTCGCGGACAACTTTTTACAAGAGACGATTTGTTAGCCGACCTCGAGGCTCGGATGGATAATGCTTGAAGGGTAGCTGGAGGAACGGTCCCTTTTTTCGAGGACTGAACTCGTTATCGGAGTTGGGTAACCAGGTGCATGTACTATACATATATACTCGAGTACATATACATACCGTTTATATATATATATACGTATGTATATGTATGTACAGTACATATATATGTATGTATATATGTATATATATATACAGTGCCTAGCAAAGTGAAATGGAGGCCGAGGGTGGGCGAAGCGGAATGGGGATTTAGCATACGAATGCCCGATTGTGTTTGTGGGCTGGTACGCCGGCCTGATTTACATAGTTATTATGATATTATGCAGACGCAAAAAGATTTTTATCATCGTAGCTGTCTTTGTCGTGAAGAGAAAGAGGAGTCGGTACAACTTGTATGACACGCGCCCTCTTTTTATCCCGCGACACCGTCGAACAACCGAGTTGTTCCGATCTCCCCGACCCTACACGACCGCTTCGAGGAAATTAGGCGACAGTTTAGACGTTCGGCGAATACTTTAACGAGCACAGACGCGAACGCTCGTTCGAATTTCAATGTTTCGGAGCGAGAGCCGAACGACCATTCGTACAATTCCAACAACGAACTTGCGATGAAAATCGGTTCGACCGCACCGTTATTCGGTCGAACACTTTCCGCTCGAGACAGTGGAAACACTCGAGCGGCGACTAAGAAAAATTTCGGAAAGGAGACAAAAGCGAGCCAAAAAAGGCTGAGAAACGATGCTTTAGCCAGCCCTCGAGATGTCGACGTCGCGGGAGAAAGTCTCGCCCTTTGTCTCGATTTTCCGATGTTTCTCGGAGATTCGTCTGTCGAATCTTCGAGGTCGCGAGCGTTCGAGAGGACTCTCCGTTTCGGAATCAGGACGGAGCACGCGCGGCCGCTTAACGTCACCGCAGATTAAAGATGTCTCTTTGTTCCTCGTGTATCCGTGTTCGCAAATTCACGTCGCGTTGGTCTAGTTTCCGTAACGTGTAACCATACGTATTTGGTCGAGGAGAACGAGGTCGAGGCGAGGGAGCGAACCGCGCGACAGCGGCCAACTAAAATTTCAAAGCGGACCGGAAATTAGGTTCACCTTTAATATCGATGTTAATTTCAGACCTCGCGCGCGCTCGTCCCCTGGCCAGAATGTACTTTCGTTGCGCCGTGAATTTATTTGCGCATCTTCTTAACCGCCGCGACCGCACTTTTTTCTCGCGTTTCGGGCGGCAGCGGTTGCAATCTGCTGCACTCCGCGTCGCGTCGCGCCGTGCCACACCGGTGTAACGTTTCATTTAATCTTTTACCCCTCGCGAATGGTCGTCCGGAAATTACGCGCGGGCCGCTGCCTCGAATATTTCAAACGAATTGGAACTCGAAAGAATTTCAATGATTCGCGGACCAGACTGATCGACGATCGTTGCTTCGTCGTTCCTCGCTCAAGATTTCATTTCCGACGCGCGACGCGATCTCTCCCTCGCGTGCCAACCACTCCAGCCGATTAACAATATAAAGGTACGTGTCCTTCTCAGAGTAAAACCATCGCGAATTACTCTCGAGAATCGAATTCGTCAGTGTATACGGTATTGAGAATGGTGAACCGCACGAAAAACTCTCCGAGAGCGAACTGGAAGATGAAACTCGCAAATGGACAAGTTCAATTTTTCCTTCGGTGAGCAACTATCAACTATACGAACGACATTCTTAAATTTTTATTAAGAAATTAATTAACCAAATTATTATATGTATGTAATATAAATGTATATATTTCAATTATAGTTTGTTTCCCAAAAAAAGATTTATTTTAATTTAAATCTATGTAACTTTTTTAGTTACTATTGTATGATTACAAAGATGATTATCTCATTAAGTAAAATTTGTTTCTTTATTAAATACACAGGGTAAACCACCTAAAAAAATTGCAAAGGGGAAAGAAAACCAAATAAAATTGCTTTTTTAGTTCGTTTTTTGTTATGATACTTAGCGAATTCTTCTTGAAATCCTCTAACAGAAAGGCGTCAAAAATGTATAGGTGATTTTGCAAGAAACTGAAGGTGATCCTGAAAAATCATGAAAAAAAATTTGCTATGATCACGTAAAAGCTCTCTTGAAACCATCTTATATCTGATAGAAACATTTTCGATCATACTGCTAATAACAGAGTAATCTCTACTGATCACGCTTCGTGGTTCACCCTGTATATTGTTAAATATATAGAAATTAGACTCCGGGTATAGTATTGTTTTTACAATATGCTCATTAGTTGGATCCGACCGCAAGCACTATCTACGGTTGAGTCCAGCATTTTCTCTTCTTAGAATATTTCTTTTTTCTTATTAAGTAGATCGCAACAATTGCAGCAAACTTTGGCGCATCCATTCTGTTCAAGAGTATAATTAAAAATGAAATGAAATTTTTTGCCTGTACTGCAGCAAACTGGATTGAAATGGAAATTTATTTTCTTTCTTAATATGTTTAATATGCTGAACATTATAGAAGAATATTTTTAAATTCGTCTAATGTTTTTACTGCTTTAAATGACACCAACTCATTTTCGTCAAAAATACATAAAATCCGTTGTTCCTAGAATTGACTCTCACGTTAATCTCCGAAAGGAAAAAGTTTTTGAAATACTCTCAGATGGACACGCATCTTAACGTTCCTCCCTTCTCGAAGAACAGGGAAACAAAAAGAGATCGCGGAATTCACTTTCGGAGCTAATTTACGGTGGTCCCGCATCGCCGCGATTATCGATCGTCGTTAGAACATTTTTGCAGAAACGCCGAAGTTTTCGGCGGTCCTCGAAACCTCGCCGAGTTTCCGCGAGTCGAAGCGTAATAAGATATAAGTAACGACCGGTATTTCGCCAGGAAATCGTTACGTATGCGATGATGCCGTTTCTCACTTTCCGGAACGTCGTAAACCTTCGTCGTTTTACCGGTATTCCCGCGGCGAATCCAATTTATTTGCGAAAACTACGTCGACTTCGGATCGCGGGGAACGTGCGCGAGCGAGCGAGCGGTATTATAAGTTTCGAACGATGGAAACAAGGAAAATACTTTCGCTGGAATCTTTCGATCCAGTTCGGTTCGGCTTCGCGGAGAAACGCGCATCCGCTTTCTCAATGCGACTCGTTACTTCGCGATCGAAAATCTTCGTACCTGCGTTCGCCACGGATTCCATCGCGAAAGACGCTACGCTGTTTCTCCCAGTAACGATGCATTCGAATCTTCCGGGATCACCGGGCCCTTTGTTCCCATTTCTATTATACTTTTACCTGTCTTCGACTCCGGTCTCCCGTCGAACCAAAGTTCGTCCTTCGCGTTCTATTTTCACGAAACGTCTCGCGTTTCTGAAATGTTTCACGAATGTCTTGTCCGTAAGTACTTGAACACTGTACATCTTCTATAATCACGAGCGCTTTGTCGTTCACAATCTCCTAGGAGAAAAGGAATATTTACGGTGTTTGTGTTCCAATGTTTTCACCGAGGGTTAATATCGGCGAATGTTCGCCCTGTCCGATACCAACAAGCGAAGAGCGTCCTCAGGAGCGTTTCTACTATTGTTGTGCTAAAAGAGGGTCGTTCCGCGGGCTTCGCGTTTTTCTGTCGCGTCCTAGCTCGCGTTTCCTAAATCTTTCGCAAATGTCTTGTCCATAAGTATTGCCTTTCCGGCAGCACGTTAGTAGCCTCAGAAAAGGCTTTCTGTGAATGTATAAAAATGTATTTTTACGTTCGAGAAGGGTGTATTTCTACGTTCTGCTATCCCAAAGGGAAAGCCCAGACGTAGAATTTTATTTCAGTTTAACAGAAGTGACTAACAGAGACGTTTAAATGTCTCTTTAATTTTGTTTGAAATCTTCATCGCGAGCCTGACTCGCCATTATAGAACAAGGACTTCCACCGTTATCGGACCCTGAATTTATGCGTTTAGGAATTTACCGTAAAAGGAAACAGCGTCTTATCGTTGCTCCTTTCGGTACAGCGATCGCGTCGAGGAATTTTTCCGCCGTCGACTTTCTTTTACAGAAGTAAACAATTGTGAGGAAAATCGCGAGAACCGTTTCTACGCGTAATACGATGAAACGTGAAGGGAGCACGGGATTTAGGGTGAGGAAGAATTAAGCCTAACCCGTTCTGTCGGCGCGTGCGATGTGGTTCAAACGTTTCGGGAGCGATCGAGTTTCGAACAAAGGAGCGATCGAGCGCAACGGCGCGTCGCGCCGGACCGTTAATGAATTTAATAAGCGTCGTAAACGCGTTGGAACAGTCGCGAACGAGCTCGGACGAGCGTTTAAACGTAGTTCGCGGCGTTCTTTTTGCGAGACCGATGCGGCATTTATTAATAGTAATGGTCAGATAATTGCGCCTTGCGTAGCTGCGGTAATACTTCTTATTATTCCTTGGTTCGTATCGACCCATTTCCCGGCATCCAGTGGTGGGTTTAACGGTAAGCCGATTTTTTCCCATCGCGCGCCGGTTCCGAGCAGGGAAAGAGAGATATGTAGGGACACTATTTTTTTATGACTGCGTCGACCGCGCCGAAAGTACAAAAGATGCTGTACGTAGAAAAAGCCAGCATGTAAACACGTTTCTTTCTTCCCCATACGCTGTCCTCGCGCCCGGAACTTTCATCGTCAATTAAACCACTAAATACAGTTGAAATTATATTGTGTTTAGTGTCATTTTAATGAGAAAAATGCCACAAATAAGTTGGTGAAAGTCGCATAAAAAAATAATGAAAAATAAAGAAGTTTTGTAGTTGGATTAGTACTAGTTAACACCGTTATACCCGACCCGAGATCAGATTACGCGGCATGTTTACACTGCTCAGCCCGAGCGGCGTTGCCCCTCAGTGGAATAGGTAGGCAAGGGAGAGTGATCGTGGAGATCCTCAGGGATAGAAATCGCGACTTTACTGAATTTATTTACAAAAAATTAAAACAACTTTTTCAATTTTCAATTGTGAATATTTCTTGCACCTTCTATTTCTAACTTGAGTTTGAGGGCCCCATAATTTTTACCGCTTGGGGCCTCCACTTGACTCGAGCCGCCACTGCCGGCACTCTTGTCGCATCTCTCACCGCAGATCGCACGCGTCGGATAACACTTTTCGCGAGTATTAACGCGCGTTAAATATTATCTGTCGCACGGGCACACAGTGGCGCGCCGCATTTAGATACGCAGCTATAATACGCGTGCGTGTACGTACGTGCATACGGTATACAACAGGGGTGGGTGGGATGAAATTAAATTAATCGAATTTCACGGTGAATTGCGATAAAAGTATCGTTAGGAATACGCGCGCGATCCATTCGACCGATACGCGATTAATTAAAACGGCAGCGGTGTGTGCGACACTGCTCGCACCTCTCTGTCTCTCAATCTGTCCGTGAATATAATTCGCAAATCTTTTATTCGAGCGGAACGCGTCGAGGACCGTCGGGCCGGGCCGGGCCGAGCGGAGTCGAGCCGCGTCGCTCGCCCTTTCGTTGGCTTTCGGTCGACGTAACTTCCGCGGACGGTAATATCGTTCCTTTAATAAATGAATGGAACCGGCCGGGGCGAGCGGAGTCTTTTTGTTTTGCCCTTCCCGGCCCCGGCTCTGACTTCAGCTCCGAACTCCGGCCCCGGCCATGACTCCAACACTGACACGCTAATTCGCAGATTTGCTCGTCAAATATGCCAGAGGATTTAATAAATGCACCGTCCCGCAAAACTTTCCCGATGAAACTTAAATATCTCGGAAACGCGGCGAGCCCCGGAAGTCGGACGCCGTTCGAGCCCGGAGCGGAGAATCGCGGACGCGGATCGAAATTTCTCTGTTCGGCGTTGTTTCTTTCGCGAATTAATGCGCTCGTCGGGAGAAAAATTTGCTGATCGTTGCGCGAAAAAGGAACAGTGAAATGTTTGCGCTTTCGAGACGGAGGAGCACCGGCAGAAGAAGAATGAAGGATGATGAAGAAGGTGGAGGAGGAGGTTGAGGATGAAGAAGAAGAAGAAGAAGAAGTTTCCCACCCTCGAAAGTCAGGCTTCCTTCTGTACTCCCTCTTATCTCGAAAGTTCTCTCTCTGTTCTATCGTAATAACATGGAACTTTGTTAAACTCTCGTTTGAGGAAAATCTCTCAGTTGCCGTGGCTCTTCAACGTTAATAGTCGATGGCGGCTCGGGCTACCGTTGCCGAGTTAATGCGATACACAGAGACGTACAGTTTTCCATTATCGTTGGAATTACATAGTCGAGGGCCAGCCGTATTGTCGCTCGCGTTGACAAGAACTTTCGATACTCGATCGCCGCGCCGCGCCGTTTAATTCCGCGTCGAAAAGAGTTTTCGAGGCGGGCCAATAGCAGATAAAGCCGGAGAGGAGCGGGCCGGGCCAAAACGAGAAGATTCTTTCGCGGTTCGTCGGAGCGGTTCCTCTCTCCGCGGATCGGAACGAAAGGAATTTCGCGATATCGAACGATATTGCGAAGGAGCTCGCGGCAGGTACTTAACGGCATCGACGAGGCAACGCGCTACGCAAACCGGCCCGACGCGACGCGAGGAAAGCGGCTTCGTTCCATGAGGAAGAAAAATGTCGGGTCCCGATCTTCTCGCGGAAGAGTTCCTCATATTTTCGTTCCACCGCCCCGGTGCCAGCCATTTCTCAGGCTGTCTCCTCACCGGGGAACGATTACGGTGTATCTTCCCCGGGGAAGCGAGCTTTCGAGTACTCTCGGTTCGGCTCGACTTGCTTCGGCCGGGCTCGGCTCTCGTACTCCGGTGAGGCCGGGCGCGAAATAACATAGTAATTTGTCGAAGGTGCGGCTCGCGAAACGTATCGCCGCTTCCTGATATGTATTTTTATGGAACGTGCCAGCAGCACGAGCAGCCACATCTGCCCCGGCTCCACGATTCTTTATTCACGTTAGCCGACGTGCCGACGTCCTCGACGCGTAAAAATCTTCTTTCTCTAGCCGCGCGTCGCTCCGCCACCAATTGCCGTCCGATCCTGTCCGTAAGATCTCCGGGAAATACGACGAGCGATATCTCAGCCCCGTTCCTCCGCGATCCCTTGCGATTCGAGTCCGTTCGATCTCTTCGGAAGTTTTCTGCTCTTGCCAGTTTTAGACCATTCCCCGTCGTTTTTGCGAAGTAAACAGATATCGTTTGGCGGAGAACAGATGTACAGGGTGCGAGAAGCGCTCGATCAAACGGATCGAGCATCTACCATCCTAACGAAAATGATCGGAAATATTAGTCTCAATTTCGTAATTTCCAGCGTCCAGGTAAACGTCGTTCCTCTTGATTCTGGAAAGTCGGAAGAAATCGATTCTCCTAGTCGCGGGAAAATTTCAAGACCGCAAACACATTAAATCACGCGTTCTTCTATTTCTGTAGCGTCGCGTTCCGAGGCGTCACCGGGGGGGAATTTGAAAATTTACGAGAGTGCGAAGCAAACCGTTCTGGAAATATTATAACCGATGTCTCGGTTCGACCCTTTCTTTATCTACGATTATTGCTGCGACAGTCGCAACACCTGTACTCGAAAAAATTTTAAAATAACCGCGTGCACGCCCGTATTATCGCTGAACAGTTCGTGCTGGTTTTATTGCGCGTTGCGTTTACGGGTGCTGCTTAAGCGCGCTTCGTCATTCCCGAGAGGGTAATAACATCGAGGAAACCGTCGCAGAAAATATTTTCCCGAGAGACCGGGAAGAAGCAGCCGGTTCCCGCAGAATCCGGATCCTCTGTTCCTAATCGTCGTTCTTCGAATCGTATCCGAATCGTCCGCTCGAGGAGAAGCGGCGGACTAACCTGTACACCGGGCGGAGATTGAATTATTTTTCTCTTGGAATAATTTCGCCGTAAAATAAAAGACGACGTTGGCGTTGCTCGCGCGATGTAGGCGCACCCAAACCTCCGCCTCCGCCTCCGCCCTCGAATCCGAATCCGAGGGAAACGAAACGATCCGGTGCACCTCTTGCCCCGCTCGGCGTCGTTTCCACCGGTCCCTGCTCGTTTTCCGGGTTCCTCCGGATCCTCTTTTCTCCCTTTTCCACCCCTTTCCTCTCCGGTTCTCTGGTTCTCGGCCGTTGGTTGTTCGCAGGGGCACTCGTCCCCGACACGAGTCGACACGAGGGAGGCGAGACGACGCCTGCACACCGGCTTCCTCTCCGCGTTTCCTTATATTACATTCCAGATCCACGGGGCCGCGAGCTGAAAATGCCTTCCCTCTCCTGTTTCTGTCAGTGAATATCTTATCATAATAGCGCGGCAACGACGCTGTTTTCTCAAGGCGCAGGGGGTCCACCGGGCCCAGAACCTCTCGTCCACGTTCTTCCATAACCTCCGCCCTCTCAACTCTTTGAACCCTTCCTTCAAACCCTTCCTCCGTGCACGAATAACAAATCCCTTCACCCCTACGCGCCAACTGTTCGCGCTCTTTCAAGTTCTTTCGTGCTCCCGTTCGCGCTCGAGAAGCGTTCTCGAGACCCCGAAAGAGACTGAGAGAATCAGAGAGAGATGCCGTGGTGCATCGGCACTCGACGACAGCTGGAAGCTCGGTTTTTTCCGTTCGCTCCACAGAACCGATCAGATGCAACGATTTCCGGTCGCGTCCCCGTGTGTCCACGGATCGTGCCGTTTCCAAGCTCCGTTTCGAAACTTTCACTGGATAGGCACGGCCGATGTCGACGCCGATACCGATACAGCGCGCCATGTGGTCCACCTCCGATACCGTCGACTTCATTTTCGACAACCCCGTCTAGCCGATCCGCTCCGTTATGATATCGAAGATCATCTCTTTTTCCCTACTCGCAGCAGTTACTCTCTTCCTTTCTTTCTCTCTCGCTTCCGCCGCGAAATATTCCAACTTCCGCCGTACGTTTCGCAGAAAAGTTCGCCCCCGGGGAAGTTGCATGCGAAACTCCCGGACTAAAGGGAACACTTTGGAATTTCCGCGATCGCCTTGACCAAGTTTTCCGTATTTTTTCGAGAGTTAACTGCGCCCTACCGCGCCACTGACATCCCTGTCCACGCGCACGGCGAACTATCGTTGCTCGAGCACAGACCGCGGCTAACACACTGTAAAAACTTACTCGAGCCACATGCAATTTTTCCACGGTGTAAAGCTGCCATACTTCGAACCCGAAGCTAATCGAAAATAGCCGCGCGTTCGCGCGATTATGCAAAAGACGTGACCGAGTATCCAAAGTCTGGAAACTACGAGACGAGCGAGTCCTCGATCCTCTTTTCGCAGCGTCTTCTCTCCGCAAATCGAAGCTATGCCTCCCCGTCGATCGTTCGATCGCAAAGGCACACGCGAAAGCCAACAAGCTGTTAATCGGTGTCATTGCGCCGTCACGTACGCTTTAACGAGGGCAACGAATCACGCGTATCGAATCCGCGCCCGTTGTAAGCGATGTGAAATATTTTCCGCGTGTCCGGAAAAATATAGGGTGCCGCCACGCTCCCACGATTTTCCCATATTTGGTTCATAAATCTGCGGTGTGCACGGTGGACGGGTTCGATTTAAATTCTCGAAAGGAGGAACTCCCGGTGATCGGCCCTCTCTCCTTGAAAACAAGCGAGGCGAGCGCCGAGTAACCGCCGCGCCATGGCGCGCCAGTTCGACAACCGAACTCCCGAACCTTTCCATAATTTTTCAATCTCCCAACCCAATTTATAAACTGGAAAAACATGGAGAAGGGACTTCGCGGCTCCGTTAATCGAGCAGCGTTCTTCGAGAACTCCACGAACTTAATCGAACAGCAAAAATTGAAAGATCTTTGCCATTTGAACTTATACAATCTGTCTGCTTTCGCGACTGTTATTTCGAATGTACGGTTTAATTAATATAAGTGGTGACGTTTAGGATCAACTACTTCGTTTATCAATTTTTTAGAACGTATTTTTGAAGGTATTTCTCGTGAACAAATTCATCTTTCTATTATTCCTAACGCAGCAGCTGTTCGCTTGATTAATTCGCCAGAAACTGAAGAATTGAATGACTTTGATTTTGACTTTAATACTCTGGGTCAAACCTGAGTTAAGACTATAATAGCGACCATATCGAGGGACCTGTCCGAGATTGTTAAGTTCACAGAGTAACCAGGGGAATTGACTCGAATCGAGGGGAAAAAGTTACCCCCTCCCTGCCGGTACCCGATTAGTCACGTGACATTGTGGGCCGAAGTTTGCCGCAATTGTTGCGATGTACTTAATAAGACAAAGGAAATATTTCAGAAAGAGAAAATGCTGGACTAATCCATGGATAGAGCTTGCGGTCGGGTCTAACTAATGAGTATATTATATAAACAATACTACTCTTGGAGTAGAATTTGTGTCGACATATAATTCTGCGTCGGACCATAATTTCCCGCCCATTATTCGATTTATGTGTATGTATAAACATATGAGAAAGCTAACTAGAAGTTCGTGTAGACGATAGTTGCTCGTCGAGGGAAAAATTGTACGTCTCCATTTGCGTGTTTCAACTTACTGTTCGCTCTTCGCTCAATACCGTTCACACTAACGAATTTGACTCTCGAGAGTAATTCTCGATAGTTTTACTCTGAGATGGATGCGTACACAGCAGCTCAAAAATATGTGGACACTTTGTTGCAAGTATAATTTATTCTAATTTTACCAAATGGTAGAATTTAATTGATGATCCATTAGCCTGGTCTGTTGTCTTCTCAAGACAATGATAATAATTATTGGTGAGATATCTAATGAATTATTATTAACTGTGTAAACTGGACCGTATAAAATTCAATAAAACTGATCAAAGATTTATGTAAAAATTGAACGAGTTATCCACATACGTTTGAGCGGGAGTGTGCCCGGCGACTCTGGCTGTAAATACGAAAGCAGCACTTACCAAGACGACGATTGTTTTCGCAGATGTACCGAGCTTCGTGAAGCCGATCGGTAATGTGACCGCGGCCATCGGAAAGGAGGCCATTCTACCGTGCACGATTCGGAATCCTGGAAACTACAAGGTAAGGGATTTAAATGTTCGCGCTGTAGAAGCGTGGCGCCGTTAATTACACGACGCCGTCGCGTCGCGCCGGTGAAACGTTAATTATGCGATGCCGGCCGCGTACAAACGAGTTCACGGATTCACGGGTACGTGGGTCCGCTGGGCTCGCCGAGGCACGCCGATAAGGGGGATTCGAGATTTCGCGATTCGGTAATCTCGCGGAAATAAATGGGTCGCGCGGTTGCTCCGGGCAGATGTCGCGCCCGTTGTCTCGCTGTCTTTTTGCAGGCATTTCTTCCGCCTCTGTTTCCACTTCGGGAGAAGAAGAGGAAGAAGACTCGCCGTGGCGCGACCCCCTCCGAGTCGACACCAACGACGGGGCTAACTTTCCAACTGTTTTCCATGGCCCGAAAGGCCATCGTATTCATTCACCGGGTGGAAATAAACCGAAACTTTGTCCGTCTGCCGAGGACTCCGTCGGACACGAGAAAGCTTCTCGGAAGTTCGCGACGGAAACACAATTCGTTAAGCTTCGCGCGCCGGGTAACGAGACGAAATTAAATGCCATTCTGCCGCGAGTGATTAACTCGTTGCGTGGCGAACAAACGTCGCGCGTGTATTTATTTATCGGCTGGTTTTCCGCGACGGGGAGAGGGAACTTTTTATCGATTCAAGATTTACACGAGGCAGATTTGTTACGTCCTTTGCTGATGTAAGAGAAAATCTGGAAAAATTCTTTAATTATTTTCGAATTAGTGTTCGACTGATTCGACTGATATGCGATAATGTACTGACGATCGGTAATGCGATTGCGGCGATTGTGCGTTTCTTTGGGAAACTGCGGTAAATATTGAACGCAACATGGACGTGCAACTGCGGTTCAAACAAATGTGCAGCGCCTAATTGAATCCACAATATTTCAGACCACAATTTCGGTACCGCACGGTCGCCGGACGTTGGAAAAACGGATGTGTGTGGCGGACCTTTTGCGTGTTAGCTTGTTCGACGCGGTGAACATCTTCACCGTTCACTCTCTTTAGAAAACGTCAGGACGTAGAACCTTCTATGTGCAAAGAACCGAAATTAGGGTACGCGAGAATCCCCTTCGGCGGTTAAATGACGATGCTGAGTGCCGACCGAGCAGAACTGTTGTCGGGTGCGACGGATGAACGCATCGGGTCATCCGGCTATAGTGGAAAGTTGGGAAGGCAAGCAACCCGTTGTGTACCGTCGAGAGTTACTCTCGAGAATAAGGGAATTGCATCCGGAGGATCTGTGTTGTATAGCGACGCCGCTTGCCACGGACTCTTAAAAGAGCGACGACATTCGTGGTCTTACTATTCTAAGATTCCGAGCTCGTATTCTCTCGAGGCATCAGCTTATGCTTCTGGCATATCGGCGACGTTTCGTCGGTGATTAACGGGACAGTGGGTCTCGTCGTCGACTTTGGCAACTCCGTGGCTGTTGGTTCGTCCCGTTCGTTCTCATCCCCGCCCTTGCTCTCCCATCGAGCATCGATGAAGTATTTTCGGGTATGAAGTCGCTGCCAGGCCGATCGGGGGTGTGGGGACTAGAATAGAGAAGTACACCGGAGAGCGGAGAGAGCGCCCGTGGGGGCCGCCGAATCGGCGAACGGCGGACTGAGCCGGTACGGAGACGAGCGGAGAAGAGCGGAGAGAAACGGAGAGACGACGACGACGGGGCGACGGGTGTGAGTTGGCCGGAGTGGTGTTTCCCCGGGGTAAGCACGAGCATATACTTGCCCGGGGCTTATTCAGACAAATCGGTGATTGCTGCGGAGGCGAGCGAAAGGGTAGCTCGCCACACCACCGCCGACGCCGAGAGCCGACGCCGAGAGAGAGAGCCGGCAGCCGCGCGCGGCGGCCGCTGCCTTGCTGGAGGAACGAAGACAGGGCTTTTAGCCCGAAATCCGTGATGGAGATGGAGGCGAAAAGAGGACGAGAAAGATGGACGGATATAGATAGTATGGAAGTGGAGACGGGATGAGAACACCGGGGCGCGGGGAGCGGCAAGTTTTCGGAGAGAACGAGAGAGAGTGAGATTGAGGGGCGGGAGGAAGGGGTTGGGAGAGTGGAAGGAGGTGGGGACGGACCGAGATCGTCGAGGTTAGAACGAAGAAGCGCAGGCAGGGGGGAAGGAGAGCGAAGAATGATTGTTTCCATGATTACAATGGAACGGAAGAGGAAGAGGGATGGAGGCCGGCCCAGGAAAAGGGTATGGGGAGCAATCTCTTAGCGCTAACGTAGATTCGTGGCCCAAGGTCTCTCGAAATATTACACTGGAGGGGCACCGGCGTACCCACCAGGGAATTTCGTAACTCCGCGGATAATGTGTGTCAGCCGTCGAACCTGTCTCACGGTCTCTTCCAGAGAAATCTCGCGGTTCGTTTTCCGGCGTAAGGAACGAGACGTGTCCCGGATACCAGCGGACCTTCGAGAGTCTCTCGCCTCGACATACCTGGCGCACATTCTTCTCGCGGATAGAATTTACGTATCCGTAGACCCCCGGTAGACCAACCACCATGCAGGCTAGTTTGAATTTCACGCGCGTCTCCCGTGTTCTCCCGCTTGTTTCCGAGCCCGGAACCCTTCCGGCGGGGTGGATAGACGTCGCGTCGCACGAAGCGTACAATCTTCCTCGGAAACAACCTCGCCCGGCGCGGCTCGGCGCGGCGGAACGCTTCGGATATCCCGAGTAATCGTACGCTGTCCGAAATTATGCAAAATACAGGGATCCCGGATATCCGATCCGGATTCGGAAGCTTTTTATCGGATAAGGGGGTTCGTTCCCGCGGGATGCCCCCCGGCCGTTATCCTCGAACAGGATCGAACGAGTCGTTATCTTTGTCGTCGAGATTACGACTCTGCAGGCGACGTAATAATATCCGTCCTTGTTCCGCGCGGGACAAACAGTCCGTCTCCAGTGACAAACTACTTAAGACATTATCGATTGTCCCCGGCGCGGCGCGGCGCGGCGACTAACGAAAGAATTCAAACGCGCCCCGTCCGTCATTCTTCTCTTAGACGACCCACAGACGACACGATTTGTCGTACGACCGAGATGTACGCCAAGTTGCACAGACTGTTTGAAAGACCGGTCATATTCACTTGTGCCCACAAACGAGCGCACAGTTGTACAGTAAATCGTAAGACCTCGTATGGCAGTACGTTTTCGCGGTGGAACCAAGCGTATCAAAAAGGACAGCAGCCGCTCTTGTGGTAATGCTACTTCAAGAGAAGAATGAATAGATGGTTACGTAAACGGCATGTATTATATATTCTACCATGAACTTATTACAAGAACTACGGTACCAATGAACCGGTAGATTTCAAGAATTATTCAAGAATGAACGAAGATGCTTTCCATTTCTTGTTAGAATTAGATCGCCATGAAATTACAAAACAAACCACAAATATGAGAGAAGCAATTAGTGCTGAAGAAAGATTGATTGTTACTCTGAGATACGTGGCCACTGGAAGTTCACCTCAATCTTTAGGTAACATTGTCCCCAAAACTTGCTGGGCGATTTACGAAACATTAAAAGGAGAATATTCAAAGGACATACTATTAATACTTGTTAATAACTACCGACAAACCTGTCGTATGTCCAACCACGTCGTACGACAGATTTTCAGCATAGCGTACTACGGTACAAACGTTGCAATTGTCTTTCAGACACTTGAAGTAATAAATAAACTGCATCATCTGTGAGCCGTTTTAGAGTGCCATTATACCGAACGCGATTCTCCGGATGTCACGATCGTTCTTGGGAGGACGTGTTCGTTTGGCGGCCGTATTCGAACGCAACCGGACGCAATTAAAAAACGCATTAGCACAATCGAGACGTCGTATTCGAGACAATAGGACAGGACGCGAAAGGATGATCGAGCGTTTAAGACGATCGGTTTTCGAGCAGAGTTGAACGGGAGCTCCGAATGGGAGACGGCTCGGAGCGATGTCGGCCGTGTATCGTCCTTGTTTCCGCGAGGCTAAATGGCGGCCCGCGTCGACCACACGCATACAGTATACAGTATACGGCATACAGCATGCAACGTACAGCCAACAGACCAGCAGTAATTGCTTTTAGTCGAGAGGCCGAGCCGCAGCCGGTGATGTGTCGTCGCTGCCGCAGGAATCAGCCCAACGAAAGGTCCAATTTAACGTCGTATCGCGCGCCCTTTGCCCTGCGGCCACTCCCGCATCTCCTACGCGTTATCTATAACGCTGCACTTGCTAATTAATCCGAAGCGACTGTCGTGCGCTACCCTCCCGCGTCCCCTATGTCCACCTATCCACCCGTATGCCTTTAGTTAGTCAATTACGAGGATCACGACGACGATGACGTGGGCTCTCGCGTTCGTCTTTCGACGAAATCGGTACATATCTGTTTTCCAGCTAATCGCGGATCGAATCGAGCGACCTCGCTCTCGAGAATGAATCGATGTCGTACATCCTCCAGCGGATCGACCGTTATCGACTGTTTCGATACAAAGCACCGCATAACGATGCATCGCGAAAGGAGGAGAGGAACTTGTTAAAAATATGCGATCGAGCGGACGAGCTCGCGTCTATCTTTGGTACGGTCGAGGCACGGGTCGTAGAGTTTCTCGACGAAACCTGATAACTTTATAGACGAACGGTGATCGTTTCTAGGAAGGTGGTCGATTGTTTATTTCTGTGGTTATAAGGAAACACACCGCGTGTCATTTTTTCAAAAAATTTTAGTTTATCTATTAATCGAGCTTTAGAGTATAGGATTTTACGTATTTACCAGAAAAGTCAACGACCATCGCCACGCTGCAAAAACCGGTTCTCGTACGATCACCGAAGTTAAACAGTGTTGGGCGCAGGCAGTGCTTGGATGGGTAACCGCTCGGTACACGCCGGGGGTTGACCCCCCTGGGTACGCGCTGCGTGTTGTTGGCAAATAGATGGTTCGGAACCCACCGTAATAAAAAGTAGGTCGCACTGAAATTAGGCGATAGTGAGAGTGGAAGAGGGGTAGAGTGGTAAATGGATTTGAAACCCTGAGGGGACCAAATATCATTACTACTACTATTTACCAGAAAAAAGTCCTCCGTGAAGAATTAATGATCAAAATATTACGCGTGGCAGGTCTTTCCGATGTTAGTGGTTAAACGGCAACATCCCGAAAGTGGAAGTATGTGACATACGGCGTCCCTCCTTACAACCACATATTTCTGCTCAGCTGCGTAGATCGAGGACGAGAACATAACAATATTTCCTAATTGAAAAGAGGTTAGAACGAAGGGACGCGAAATGGAAAACCTAGGAGGAAGGGGTGGGGGGTGTAACGAGGAATCGGTGCCATTTCGGAATGGCATCGTGACCGTAGCCGCGGAACGGGTTAAAGGCCAAATGGCACGGGCTCGTTTCATCGAAGGGTAGAGCGGTCACGGTTCCAGGACGGTAGTTTCGTAGAATGGATTCGCGTGAATACAAATCTGCGGTTATCGAATATTATTCCCTCGGCTGTGGCGGCGTGTGTCCGTGTGTCCGCGTTAGGGGCACGGTTAAAAGCTCCACGGCGCGAGAAATAATATAAAATAACGGCGCGATTCGGTGTGATTCGGCGCTGTGCGACGCGGAACTTCGCACCTCTGCGAATATAAATGCGTTCCAACGAACGTTCGATCGTACGTCGACGCGTACACGACGCATCCGGCCGCGACGAAACTCGTTCTGTTCCGTCGAGTCGAATCGAAACGACTTTAATTTCTAATTGACCGATTGTTTGGCCATCGGTTATCTGCCGGATCGATACCGGGCCGGATCGTGGAAAAATCGGCTCGCGACTACGTTTAATATCCTGCGACAACAAACATTTGTCGGGCCGGCAGACGTTTGCTTACACGCGCGCGTGCCCGTGCAAAACAAATTGCGCTCGCGAAACGATCCCGACGAAATCTGTTTTTTTGGCCCGGCTCATAGCCACCCGGGTCCGATTCAGTATATTTACGGGGAATATTTTGAACGTCCTAGAGGCTCGCCTGCAATTCATTCGGATTTCCTCGGAACGAATATCGTGTTTCGCAACGTAAATTTGAATCCTCGAGCAGGCAAAAAGATATTTTTGAGCAGCTTTTCTTGGTACTTGGCAGCTCATCGGTTCTCCGGTCGACCGCGCTATCTGCTCTTCCAGCTTCTATCGCGGATTCGCTCGAGCCTCGAGGCGACCAGCCGACTCGGAACTTTGCTCGCGACGAATTCGCGTCTCCTTTACCCGTTCCAACGACCCGTAAACGGCTCGTTTCTCGAGACCGGATCGACTTCGATACTTGGACGATACTTTTCCGCGACGATTAATTCCATCGCGGCGCGTTTCAAGTTTCCAGTGGATTCTCTCGGTAGACTTGCCGCCGAGCTCCGACTAAATAAACTTTTGAAATTTTCCCGGCGGGTTTTGCCGTTGTTGCCGCGCAAAAAGCGGAAACCGCTCGCAGCCTTGCCTCAGCCTTGCCTCAGCCTCGCCTCAGCCATACCGCTATCGAAGTACCAGATAGCTACCGAAAACTTTGCTCTCGAGACCGGTCTTTTTTCCCCGACGAGCCCCGCTCTTCCACGCATCCGTGGCTTCGGGTATTCCTTGAGAGCGGGACGGAATAACAAATCGACGAAATTACGATAGATAGAAACTCGGGTGTAACGCGCTCTCTCTGAAGCGATTCCCTCCGCGGCGCACCAGCGAACAGGATCCGATAACGCCGGAAAACTCTGGAGACTCCGCATGCTGACTCGGTTCGAAGACCTCGGCGACATGTTTCGAGAACTTTTCACTCGTGAAAGATATCGCGACGAAATTTTAACTAACGATCCTCTAAAAGTAATAACTCGCCAAGATCTCGAGCAGAATCTACTCAGTGCGAACACTATTCTTTTCATTTAAATCTTAACTGTTAGATGTTATTCTTTTGCATGTTATATATAGGGCGGGGCGTTGTAAACAGGTCACCTGAATAACTCGCTTGCTTTTGAAGGCAGAAGAAAATACCTCCGACCAAACTTACTGGGTATCGAGGCGTTCATAATCTGATGTTACTCATTTTTTTGTAGGCGGAGTCGTCAAGGAGATATGAAGATCAAGTCTGTTTTTTTAAATAAAAATTATGAGCGACTCGGTACCAAGCAAGTTTGATCTGATACATTTTCTTCTACCTTCAAAAGCAAGCGAGTTATTTACAACGTCCCACCCTATATATCTTGAGGATCTTTATGCATTAATGACTTCTGGAAAATGTTCAAAAAATGTTCAAGAAATGCTATTATATGAAATCCCACAGAATTTAGTACGATTTTGATTTATCTCAGGCTACTGCCACTGAAGATCAAATTTCCTTTGTTTCCACCATTTTGGCTACAAAAATCGAAAATTGCATAAACATCTGCAGTCAAGAAATATAATATAATATGCTTTATGACCGCACTCGATCTATCCAAACGTTATCTATTCGCATTGACGGGTCAAGCGGTTCGGACGTCGATAAAATTGCAAATTGTTGTTATAAAGGCTATTCGCTCTCGGAGAAGTTTTCTTTGATCCGGTGGGAAAGAAAATTTTGGGGAGTTTTTCCCCGTAGGTTTCCCGGAGGAACGAAATACAGAGCACTGTGCATCGCGGGCGCAGGAAATCGGAAGCAGTGTGCAGCTTCAAAGCGATTCCCCCGTGCTCATCGCTTTGACTCCGACTTCGTCTGTAAAAGACGTCTGGCGAAAGTCGAAGATTTATGGCTTCTGAAACTCCATCGGACATGTTTAGACGGAGTTTGCCGTCGCGCGAATTCATTAAGAGATTCGAACGCTTCTCTTTGTATCGGCGCGTCGTCGTCGTCACTGTCCTAGCTGTTGTCGTTGCAGTTGACGTCGTCGGCGGAATATTGCGTAACATTTCACCTGAAATAAACGAGCAGGACGCCGACGCGACATTGGGAAACGCGTCGAGATCGTAAATCGATAACCAGCTGTATACAACCTGTGCTCGGCAGTATAAGTTGGACGCGTTCGAGTCCCGGGATCCGAGATCCGAGAGATCCTCGCCTCGATATTTCCCGTTTGCTTGATTCTTCCTCGGGAAGACCGAGCGGAGGTGGAAAACGAAAGGGAAATAAAAATGTATACGTATAGGTGGGGCGGATAGTATACATAAAAGCGAAAGGTCGAAGGTGGCCGTTTCGACGGGACGATAGTAATCGAAATCGTACTGATACCCTTATTTATAGCCGGTCGAATTTCTCCGTCCCGCTATAGGTTTCTGCATAAAAATCTCGTGAAACCGGACAAATGCGAAACAACGATCGACCTCCTCGCCGGAGGAAAGGAGGTTTTATCGGCGTCGGGGCGAGCCTGGAAAAAAGAACGTCGATACGGGACAAGCGTCGACAAGCATCGACGGCGTGTCCGTAACAAAAAAAGAAAAGAAAAAACGGGAAATGAACGACGACTTCTTGTTCGTTTTTACGCGCGAGAGATTACCCGGTATAACCGACGGTAATTCATCTTCGGAGCTAACGACTCAAGTTTCCAGGAAACATACGAAACGCCCGGGCCCGTTCGATCAACGGACACTCGTGGAGAGGCGTCGCGATAGGAACGATGCGCGGAAAATAAATTAGCGCGTGAAGCCGCTCTCCTCTCGTCTCTCCTCGTCTCTCCTAGTCTCTGCTCGTCTCTCCTTGTCCCTGCTCGTCGTGTCTCGTCGGCGTTGCCGCGTTAACAGGGCGTTTCTAATGACATAGCGTGACGACGAGCCGGGATCGTTCGCCCGTTCAATTTCCGTGACGAAACAAGGAACGAGGATTTCGATGACGGTCTATCTTCGGCCAGATCGACGCGACGGGACGCGACGGGACGGGACGCGATGGGACGCGACGCGACGCGGCGCAATTCGCAGTTAGCAGTTCGCAGGTTATATCGAATGAATGATGGGGGGAGAGAGACGCTGCTCGAAATTTGTACGACTGGCGCGGTTCGTTCTCGACACTCAACACTCGGGCACTTCAGCACCTCCTTCAGGAACGAGTCCCCTGGAGCACGTGGAAAGTTTAATTGCCGTCGTGACGCGACGCGGGGAGCAGCGCCGTCGTTCTTTTATTCGATTCGAGTTTCCGTGAACGAGAACGCGATCGAGAAACGATCGGTTCCTTTTCATCCCCGAGGTACGGGAATCTCTCGCCCCGGCGGTTTGTATATCCACTCGAGCGGTTTTCGAGTGTTTCTCTCCACCCGCAAACGCGTGCATTCCTCGCCGGAAAAAATGGCATGGTCTTTCGAACGCTTAGTAAATTATTCGTTGTTATTAGTTGTTATCTCCATGATCATTTCTGAAATTCTGAGTTTCGTCGTCCCCTCGAGAAGAAACGAAGTTTATTCTAATGTTAAATCGCGCTCCACCACGCTCTTTCACGGGAAACGTCACTCCACATTTTTTAAAGGTTGATCCCGCTTCAAGAAAGCCGGTATAAAGAGGGAAAGAAGGGATTCCGCTCGCTCGGAAAGGTGCGGCGTGCGCCGTAAAAGCTGGCGCGACCACGTCCGAGCTCCATCCGCCCTTTCCGCTTCTTCCGCTTGTTCCGCTGGTCCTCGGGTAAACTCTAGGAAAATCGGTCGGAGTTGTTACGAAACAGCGATAAGAAACCGAGGGAGGAAAGTCCGGCGAAGAAGCGGACATACGACGAAAGCGACGGCCACGGCGTCGGTGGCCAACTGGAAATGGGAGCTCTTTCCCGTTTTCCGTGGTCACGTTCCACTGATTTTTACTCGAGTTACAGAACGCGAATATAAAATGTCCGGCTGCGGTTCGTTGTTTTTATCACGGCCGATGAACGGAGCCCTTCCCGTATCTCGTATTCCCGAGGGGATCTTTCTGGTCGAGCTACGTTCTTTTCAATTTTCTGCTCCGGCATTCTCGTGCAGCTCGTCCCGAAATTTTCCAAAGGGTAGCCCACGGCGTCGTGAGCTCGCGGAACGGTTAACTCCGATTGTGGAGTTAGAGGAACGGAGAGAAGGGTGAGAGGACAGAGAGGAGAAACGTACCGCGCGGAAAATAGAGACGCTTTAAATTCGCGTGTGTTAGCACAACAATGGGTCAAAGGAGTTTCGCGCAGCGCGAAATTCCATCTCACGGCGGAGAACGCGCCGACGTCGCGTCGACGCGCCAACTTTTGATCAACGACGACGACGCGCCGCGCCACGCTCGGACCGAGTTACGAGAATTCCCGCAAATTGGATTTCCTAGTCGCGAGGAGACTGCGACTAGGAGAACTCGCGCGGAAAGGGAAACCGGCGCGAAAGATTGCCCGCTTTGTCGATCCGAGCCGACGCGACAAGCTACGCGACGAGGCGCGCGTTTGTGTTTCTTCCCAAAAGGGAAACACGCACGCCTGTCCCGCTTGTCGACGCCCCTCCGCAAAAACTAGCAAATTGAAACGATTTCGCAGGATACTTGTGCGATTACGTTCTAGTTTCCGCGGTTCCTTTGGCGGGCCCCGCTCGTTTGCTCGTCGACGCGTTGAAACGCGTTTCTCCGCTCGAGCTCGCGTTCGTTTTCGTTCTCGCTCTCCGGCTCAGGCTCGACCCGAGGCAAGAGGCAGGAGGCACGGGATCGGTTCTCGCTTTTTGTTTTCGAGCGCGAGAAAACAATTCTCTAGATTCCTTTAATTATTTCGTTCCACGCCGCTGGCGAACCGGCTCCCCGTACAGTTTCGAGTGTAACGGGAAATGCTTGCCGAAATCACGCACCGGAAACCAAACAAAGGGGGCCCGCCGCGCCGGCTACGAAAACCGAGGCGAGCTCAAAAATTCACTCGGCCAAAGCTTCGATCCCGCTCGTCGACGCCGGCTGCGCGCGGTTTCGTTTGATCGAGCGACACTCGTTTCCCTCGCGGGAAGCCCGTTTTCTCGACGCGATACTATAACTTTCCATAACTCGTAACAATTACCATAAAGTATGTTACCGTTGCATCGAAAATAAGATCGTGCTCGAAACTTCAGCTACAAACGCAACCGTAGATTCGAATACGGATTTACATCGTCTCGCGAACGGTCCTACCGTTTTTGTTTATTCGAAACCCTGTAAAAATCACTGACTAGTAATGGTGGCGCGTAAATTCACTAACCGAGATTTATCACAGCGATCGCAGAGTCACGATCACGGTTGTGATTTTAACTTCATTCTAGAGTAAATTTGCTCACTGCTCACCTCATTTTTCATGTCGATTGATCAGTTCTTTTTTAAATTACGTAGCTTGAAATTAGCTGGAAATTTACTTCATTTAACGTTGAAAATAAAAAGTATTCAATTATCTTTTCCATGATCGTGACTTTTTAATCTAGAGTAAATGTGCTCACTGTCCTCCTCATTTTTCATGTCGATTGAATTAGTTCTTTATTTAATTACAATACATCAATTACACAACTTGAAGCTAGAAATTTACTTCATTTAACGAAAGAAATAAAAAATATTCAATTATCTTTTCCGTATGTTATTTCAGTTTTTTTTAAAATAAAATATTAATTCTAATTTGAAGATCATCGTGATTGGGAATGATCCGAAACTAGCAGATCACGCCATCCTTGACAAGCTTATTCGATTTTCGATCGATATAATCTCGAACGCATTGTTTAGTTCGCAGCTAGACGTCCGACGAATTATTCGAGGAAAACTGAAATCTGGTACAAGCGACAGGGTTAGAGCCCATCAGGAAATCCAAAGTTTCTATCCAGCCGAAACTTTTAAGCTCCAAACGTAAAGGATTTCTCGATGGATCGTCGTTTCAAGCCGACAGAGGACAAACGAAAAATCGTCGCCTTTGGGTCTCGCAACTTCCAATCGCATCGTTTACCCCACAAAGGTGAAAACGATCTGGCAGGGTTACGCGTTCGACTCGGTTTGACTTTTTGAAAAGTTGCGAAGTAGACTTTCCGAGCCATTCGGTTTGTTACGGGGACCCGCGATAAGAGAACTGGTTCGGGAGACGATTCCACGTAGAGCCGAGAACAGTGATCGACGCTGTTGCGTTTCCGCTTTCGGGTGTTCCATCGAATCGCTTCGTTTCGTCTCGTCACGCAGCTGTTTAATCAAGTCCGCGAGACGCGCCGCACCGTTTCATTCTAACCTCGTCCCGCTATTAAGCGCGTCACACTCGGATTAGAACATCGAGATAATTGCCAGGAACGCGGAGGAACGTGAGCGCGCCCGTTGCATCGCGCCACGTACCGGCCCTGCACAGCGGAGCGTGTGTAACGAGGGTGCGTCGCATTCCTTTGGTTTCCACCGGAGAATGCAGGTCGACGAGGGGACAAATGGGTGGACGGCAGGGCCGGACAATTTGACGTTGGGACGGATGGTCCCGTATGGACCGGTGTCGGTATCCGTTGACCGATTCTTCAAATTTAATATACGAACGCACTCTCCATGCATACCTACTCTCCATGGCTGACAAAAAGTCTCCTGTTAGGAATTCGAAAGAAATGCGGCTGCAAACCGTCCGATTGGGTCATTCCACATGCACTTTCGGTTCTAGCCGAATTATTAGCTGAAGTGTGCGATGTCAAAGGGACCTCGAGGGACTACTTGTGAGGCACGGAGAGTATATGATACATACATACACTGAAAGTATGTTTATTTAATGCTAATTGAATTACTATCACCTTAGGGAGATGGAAAATTCGAGTGCTGGAATCGATCGTCCGGCTTGCGTCGGTGAATGAATTCTTTGAAAACGATAGCATTGTAGCCGGGACCATTTTGTTTCCTGTTTTCTATGATAGTCGATTCTGGCTGTGAACGGTGCCGTCCCCGAAGCCCGTTATCCTTCTCTCTGTGCATCGCTATTCTAATGTTAACCGTGTACAGTGGTGTAATCGGACCCTGTACATTTTTCGAATAAAATTTAAAGAAAAATTTGTCTGCATAGGTATTTGTGAAAATGATTAATATATCACAGATAGCATTCCTAGAAAATCTTTGGAAATTTTCCATTCGTCAACTTGTCATTTCATCCCATCCATAGAGAGAAGGTTAAGGGGGTAGACTCGTTTCTAGAATTGCAAGGGTGCGGGATGCGCCTTCTCATTTCTCGATAATGCAGAGATGATGTTTGTCAATAGTCAAAAGCGCTAGATAAAAGATCGATCTAGGTCGCGATCGCCCTCAAAAGTCCTATTTTTACGTTTACGGGGAGTAATTTGCATTATTCGACAGCATGTAGCGGTCGCTGCTTTATGAAAATAGCTACATGCGCAGCTTTATGCTTCCGAATAATGCAAATTACTGCGAATAATGTAAGAATAGTATTTTTGAGGGCGATTGCGACCTAGATTGATCTTTTATCTAGCGCTTTTGACTACTGAAAAACTCCATCTTTGCAATCCTGGAAACGAGTATACCCCCTTAAGAGATTGCTCTACAGAGAAGTAAACATCGAGCGGTTTTCTGTTTGGTGTCTCAGGTGGGATGGCTCCGGATGGAGGATCAGACGATATTGTCGATGGGTCAGCAAAAGGTGACTCACTCGCCCCGGTTCCAAGTCATGCTGGAGAGCGCGAAGACGAAGAATCAGAGCCAATCGAGGGACGAGGAGGAGGCCACTTCGCGGCTGCAGATTCGCCAGCTCCGGGAAGCTGACCGAGGCTGCTACATGTGCCAACTGAATACGAAGCCCATGTTGAGCCAGCTGGGATGCGTCGATGTCCTAGGTATGCCTAATTGCGCGTTATCCCGCATTCCGTGGCGGTTGGATAGGTACAGGGCCGCGTGCGTTTGCGGTCGCTCCCAGAGACGTCGCGCACGCACCTGGCACAAGGCACGCGGCGCACGGCACGCGGTATATATACCGTACGCGATAGAACGCACGAAGCACGCGATACGTGGCACACGCACCGTTTCCTCGCGGAATTAGCCTCGCCACGAGAAGGGGGTGGAAAATACGCGTGCCTCGCAGCCAGGATGCGTTTCAATGGAAACGCCGCGCCACCCAGGACTGGCCAATGCAGCTTGTAGACTGCATACATACATGTACGTAGACGCGTACCTCGTATACAGGGTGGATCGCCTAACGCTGCGAGCTGAAATATTTTCGAAGCTGCTGGACGTACCGAAAAGCCTTTGCTGTTCGATATAACTCAATTCAAAAGCTGGTCATAGGAGCATTTTTCGAAGTAAAGAATTTTGATCATGTGTAATAGTTCAAACTACAAGGGACCATCAAAATTAGCTTCATAAATTAATTTTACAATTATCTTGGCCAGCTCCTCGGCATTTTGGAACACTGTTGAGGCTGCATGCACTTTCTGATACAATTAACAGTTTCGAGATAATTTCAGGCTTGAGTCTCGGATGGCTCGACTGGCGCACGGTGTATAACGTTACATTGCCGGGTCGTCTTTTATTCGTATCCCTTTCGCCTCGATCCTCGATTCCTGATCCTCGGTACATTATGCGCGCACGCTCTCGCGACCCTCTCTGTACTTGTACTCTGCATCCCGCACCCGACTCTGATGCAAGCGCGTGCAGCCGCGTGCAACCGCGTGCCCGCGATTCATTGTACGGCGTGCGGCGCGCGAAACGGGGTGCGGGCACCAGGGGCGGAAGGGAATTCATTGAGAGCGTTGCGTCTACAGTCTACAGTCTGCAGCCTACCCTACAGCCTGCCGCCTATCATTGCCTGCCTGCATCCGACTCGAAAGACCGATCGGACCGAATGGAATGAAATTCCTTTGTGGGTTTACGCGGGGAAGGTCTCGTTTCTTCCTTTCTGCGCCGACCCCGACCCCGACCACGAACACGACCAGAACCAGGATCACGGCCCCGACTCCGATCCCGATACCGAGCCTCCCTCGCCGTTCCGGTGTACGGAATATTTGTCCAAGTTGAACCCGTGTAATTGAAATGGCCTCGCGGCGTCGGCGCTCGTTCAAAAGAAGCGAGATTTCATCCCAAAAATGTGTTCCTTTCCCCGATAACACGGGCTTGGTAAACGCTGTTTAATTTTCCACGAGAGCGAAACGTTTTAACCTGATTTCGGCTCCTCGTCCAAACCCAGCCCAATTTCCATAGCGGCTTCAACGCCGCGCCGACCGTTGGATCTCCTATCTACGGGGTATTATATCCTCGTGGCCCGCGAGGTCGTGAGCGTTCTTTACGCGGCCCGATAAATTCCGTCGCGACCGTGTAAATACGCGTTTAACGACGCGCGTTCGACAAGAACGAGACGCCTCAAAACTCCAACTTCAAATTGAATCCGAAAGTTCCGACGGTTTTTGGACGCGGAATGCGTCCCGCGCTTCTCCAATTTGCACTCGACGCTTTCTTCCGACGCGACGCGAGATCCTTCGAACGGTGCACGCCGGATGCGCAAATCCCAGAGACGTCTGATGCCGAGAAATAGGCTAACAGCGATTACATAACGTTTCGTAGACGAGTCGCAGCTTTCTCATAATTTTTCCTGGAGATTTTTATTAGAGATCCCTATTTCACGTATATATAAATACACATGGTACGTGAAGCGTGTAATAAAAATTTAAGGAATTCATAACGTATTCACGAATCCGACAACTGATGCGTGATTGTTTTTCGAAAAAAATCTTTTTCAATCCGTGTACACGGATCCTTAAATTCGTACTACGTACACGTTCAAAACCGCGATCTCTAATTTTGATATCGTGGAAAAAATAACTGTCCCGCTGCGAATAGCAAAATTCCTTAAAATTTGATTTTTGTCTTCCTTTTCCGAATCTCCTCTATTCGATGCTCGATCGTATAAAGTGTGAAGTATGAAATACCGTGACTAACCGCTGAAACGGACCGAACCGGGTTGGTGGTTTCAGTTCCGCCGGATATACTGAGCTCTGGGACATCGGAGAGCGAGGTCTCCGTTCAGGAAAGCGAGAACGCGACCCTCTCGTGCAATGCTTCTGGAAGACCGCCACCTCGTGTGCAATGGCGCCGCGAGAAAAGTGGTTCCATACTTATGAGGGGTCCTCACGATTCGCTGATACTGGGTAAGATATTACACTTTTATCTCGGCTCGAGAACTCTCGCGTTTCGTCGCGTCGGTCCGCGTCGGTCCTCGTCGATGACAAACAACGTTCGATTCTTTTCTTTTTATTAATTCTCGACGTCGCCGCTCCTCCTTGAACAGCCATGCCGAGTAGTATAGCTGCTGCAGTGGTTTCCTTCTAGATGACAGAAAGCTTTCTTAACCTTTTTCTTCGGCTGGTCGCGTTGTAATCTGTAATGGCCCAAGACTCGCAACCGTTCGATGCGCGTTCACATTAGGGTGGCTCTTAGTTACTCCTGTCAGAATTTCTCTTGCGGCACTCCCCAGAGTTGCTCCAAATAATTTTAAAAAATCTGTGCGAAGTTTGAGTGCCTACAGATAAAGGGGAAAATATTAAAATAAATAATTTAATGCTCATAAAATCGTTTATATATGTTAGACAAAAGCCGTCTTTTATGTCCTATTACTTTTTTTCGTAAAACGAACGATTTTGGTTTCGTTATCTTTTCTCAATAAATATTAGCGAAAAATGTGATTTCTTTTTAACTTGCGGAACTTATATTTTTCAATTGCAGATTATTTTGCAGGAGGTTCCACATATTCTTCTTCAAGTCTTACAAATGTTTGTGTTCCACTTTCTCAAAGGTCGCGATCTTAGAGAACTGCGTTTAGAAAAATCCTCTGAAATAAACCGTTAAATAAACATGAGCAAATCTGTGGGAACTTCAAAAATCGAAAAAGAGTGAAAATTTCGCTGGGAGAAAGTCGGCTCCCTAATTCCGTTTCAATTTTTTAGAAAATCGGAGCGCGATCGACGAGCCGTCGAGACGGGATTACCGCGATCGGGTGGTAATTAAAATTCGAATCGAAGACACGTCGAGTCGCGTCGCGCCAGGTTCGAGCAGTTTCGAGAACTAATTATCCAAGGTGTCTGCGCGAGACGATTCGCCATCAGGATCCGCTTAGCGGGACACGAAGACGTCGTAAATTCGCGAATACCGATCGAAAGCAATTACGGGCCGGAACATGTCCCATCGAATAGAGATTAGTTTGTCCGCAATGACTTTCAATATCTTTCGGTGGTCTCCGTGTGTGCTCTTTGCGCGTGCTCTTTGCGTGTGCTCCGTTGGCATTCGAGCGTTTCCGCTGGAGACCGCGGACGCGGATGCACTTTTCGCGCGAGTGCCCGGCAAATATTGTTAATCGGCCGAAATATTCATCAATGGAACGAGTCCTTCTGCCGGCGCCGATAAATCGTCGTGCAATATTTTCGACGCGATCGACGCTGTAACAAAACTGTCCCCCGCCGAATAATGAATCTTCCATTTTCGCTGGATCTCATTAGGCCGTGCGAGCAGCCGACGCGTTTTATCCGAATCGCGGAACGAGCCGATGATTTATGTCGCTCGATCAGTCGATGTTAATGCAATTCATCGCGTTCCATCGATCGCTCGAAACGTCGCGGCCACGCGTGTACACTTGAACGATAATACCGTGCATCGACTGGGACAGAACGGGACAGGACGGAACAGGACGTCTACGCGTTCGCGTTAACTCCGCCGCAATGCTGGCTTGGAGTTTTCCGTCGAGTTTGCGTTCTATTAATTGTTCGTTGGACGCGAAATCCTCTTAACGCATTCGCCGCTGCACAACTAAGCAAAATTGTCCCGGTAACCACACGAAATATTTCATCCGATTTCGTTTCATCAATTATCGTAGTCTGGGGTTCTGTCAATCAATGTCGAAACTCGAACGAACTTTCTAACGGTCGAACGGTTTTTACGAAACCTGCCGCATCTTTCGGGGAGTGTAGGAGATTTAGGATCGCCCCAGAAGCGGACATCGCGGCTCGGTAGCCAGGTTGTTCGGACGCGAACCACCTATTTTCCTGTAATTCGGTGTACGCGTAAACGTCGGCACGCTGGCGCGAGGCCAGCGATATGTATACGAGTACGAGAGCTTTCAACAAGATATTCATACGATGCGCGATTTTCTAGTGGACAACCAGTATGGCGAGAAGCTGGAATTAACCAGGGTAGACAGGAGGCAAATGGGGGCTTATCTTTGCATAGCCAGTAACGAAGTGCCTCCGGGAGTCAGCAAGAGGGTCTACCTAAAGGTTAATTGTGAGTACCTTTGAACAACCGATATCGCTACTTTACACTTTAACGATTAACGGATCCGCAAAACTTAAATTGCTGCTCCGGTGCGCAATTAAGCGTCGCCCGACCTCGCCGACCGCGTCTGTTTATTAATTATTATTAGAGACTTTTGTTCGGAATTCAATGTTAAGGTCAATTTCGCGGTGTATTTTTGTAACAAATCTCCACTTATCTAGAGGTGCAGAATCACACGCTACAGTCACGGCATATAATTTTGAAACACTGTGTACATGTATATAAGTGTTCCGACAGGATCGTTTATCCCGTTATTTCGGAATCGTAACGTTTCAGTCACGCCCAGCGCGAAGGTGCCCAACCAGCTGTTGGGTTCTCCCCTGGACACGAACGTCTCGCTGATCTGCTCGATCGAGGCTTATCCAAAGACGATTAACTTGTGGACTAGGAAGGATAAACTTATCACGAATGGGTGCGTACCTACGCGTTAATAAATCGAATCGAATCGTTTCGGTCTCCCAGGCCTTGACTGTTTTCGTGGAGAGTCAGGGAGTCTGTCGTATGTCGTTATCGGTTGCGAAGACCGAGACGAATCGAATCGAATCGGTTCGATTCCATCTTAAACGGGCCAAAGTAGATATTCCATTCGCTAAAGCTAACCGATCTGTCAACGCAGCGGCAGATACGAGATCAGCGAACGGCCACACCCGGACGAGGAGTGGAAGACAACGATCGAGCTGAAGATAAAGAGGTTGGAGAAAACGGATTTGGGAGAGTACACGTGTTCTGCGTCCTCGAGCATGGGGAGGGCCGAGGCTACGATTACAGTGTCCGGTGAGTCGTCGAAATCGGAGATTACTATAGGCGTAGGGCGTTGAGCGTAACACGGAGCCGATCGTGTTCGACCAGCTGAACGGTTCCAGAGTCTTCCTAGTTTGGATATTACAATGTCTCACATTTTTTGTATTAGATCTACAGTCAGGAATTTTGCCCATGTTATTTCGAAAGGATACGATCGGTCTATTTACGGGAACATGTCGAAAATCTTGCTAAAGAATACGCCTTATTGCTATGTATATGTTACGGGTGATATGTCTAACATGTGACAATGTTAAAATCTGAGAGGAGAATCCCTAATCGACAAGCTTACCGCTATAAAAGATAGACATCAAAAAATGTCAGGTATGGATTTAATCTGTGAAATACCTGCCCATTATTCACATTGCCTGAAAGACCGGACATTCTATAGAATGCCCGCCTCAGACACATTGCCCGTGACACCTTATACGCCGATATCATTAAATTGTTTATTTGCACTATCTACGATCGACTTATTTGAATATTTATATACACCTTAAATTTGTATCGACATTCCGAAGAAATATTCTGAGGGACGGTTTCGAGAAAAATTAGAAGGCTAATCGTAAAATATACATGTTCATTGACTTTCGGCATAAAACGAGTGGAACCAAAAATAATTTTGTAGCACTGTTCACGATGCACCGAACGATACGTGGCGCGATTGTTTTGCAGAGATCGAGCGAGTGACGCCGCCCACGCGGGCCACCTCGGCCAACTGGAAGAAGTCGAACAAGGGAAAGTCGAAGTTTCTCCAGGCAACCACGATCAACCGGGTTTTCCACCAGATGAGCACGCCGGCGATGCAGAAGAGCACCGCGAGAATAGTCTACAGCAAGTACCATAGTACGACGACGACGACGCCGGACCCCCGTGCCCCGTTCATCAAAGACGAGACGATGTTCAAGAGCCGCGACAAGCCGAACGCGACCTCCAAGAGCCGCGCGATCCTTGCGAGACCGTTGATCGACGCTCGGATCTACGCGATCTGCACCGTGCTCTACCTGAGCCTGCGATAAAAGAACCAGTCGCGGCGTAACGAAACGACGCGCACTCTTCGAAGACCGAGGACCCCCGATTTTGCGAGGGTATTTCGCATCCGGGGCAATCGGATCGAATCGAATTTGAGATTCGAACGCGAGGAACACACCGCGCAACACCGTCTTCCGGCGCGGCGCGTCGGTGGCGTTCCCAACAAACGATCAGGAGGAGGAATCGCAAACTCGGGAAGTTTTAATTGAACTCACCGAGGGCAAGTTTCTTATTGCGTTCCGAAGACGATGACGAAGCGCGCGCGAGCTCACTCGACTACGCTCGATGCTCGACGCTTGTCGCCTCGTCGCAGCGACGACGATACACCGAGTATAATCGATCTCTCGTCACGGACCAGCGCCGTCACGAAAACTGTTGGAAAAAATTTTAAGAGATAAACGCTTACGAAGGTATTTTTTATGAGCCTTTTATCCGTTTCTGAACGCGGAGGAGAGAAGAGACAGACAGGGGGGGGAGAGGGGAGTAGTTCGTGAGCGGAAAGCACCGTGTTCTTCGGTTGGACTGAATGTCGCAACGTTGCCGAATATTTTTTTAACGACGAACGTGAGGAAAGGAGTGAGCAGGCCGGGATATCTTCAATTGAAAACTCTGATTTCTCGTTTGTGGGGTTACTAGATGTTACGATGTGATTTTTATAATGTTAGCGTCGAAAGCCTTACCACATGCAGGGTGTCTATCTCAAGTGGGCCACCAGTGTCATTCACGAAGGGAAATCGTTCGAAAAGATGGAAACATGGAAAAAACAGGAAATATTATACCGGAATACCACGAACATTACGGAGAATCGAGGATAACCGAAGGAAAGAAAATACCAGAACGATAATATAACCGTGAACCGATTACTCGCGCGTTTTCAAATTATTTCAGCAATGGCAGTGGCGATCCAGTTCAAATGAACATCCGTTAATATGTATGTATATCGTTACGCCGTTACGTGATAATTATTGTCAACGATTAATTAAGTATTCTACCGTTTCCCGTAAGGTTCGCGCCGTGCCGCGAATCGATCCATCTCGAGGTGGCTAACTCGTATAATTCCGCTATAATATCTTCAAGTTATGTTGTCCAGACATTTGCAATTTTTGGCGAGTCTACTCGTTGCGTATCGATATCGATTCGACGAAACAATCTTTGCGTCTCGTTTTTCTATTTAAAACGCTCTGATCGACCTATAATATATGTATAGATCTTGATTTTACCTTGAATCCCAATTTTGTGAAATGAGTACTAGGCCCTCGCCTAAAGCTTCATCGAAATACTTTGTAAAGTTTCTATGATATAATATATACATAATAGAATTTCTGCTAAGTACGAGTTGCCCCCCTCGAGCAAACTATTCGATTACACTCGAACACGCAGACAAATAATTAGCATACTAATTTGTACGTAAGGAATAATAAGATATGTTTGTTCAACGGTACGATGAAGCAAGGGAACCGAGATCGTAATCGTAATCGTAATCGTAATCGTAATCGGGATCAGGTTCGAGATATCAGGATCGTAAATGGCAACACGATGAATGTAAACGAATCATATCTAAGTCAGATTCATATCCGTAGGGCATATAGTAACGTACTGTATATTTTAGGAAGATACTAGACCCTACTTTCGTTATTTTCTGTATTTTTTTAATCACCCGTAGGCGAATAACGTACCTCGATATGCCAATAATTGAAACGAGACCACGATGTAAACGTAACCGACGTGGTTGACTGCGAGGAATCCGCCAACAGTTCGAGTAGTTCGATCGAGCGAACGAAGCGTACATACACTTGTTTTTGTATCGCGGGATCCTTATCGTTATCGAACGCGCGGAACATTGCAATTCACCTGAAATAAACGATCATTTTCTAGTTTCAAATCTATGACTCGTGTACTTTAATTCGTTCGCGATATTGATTTGCGATACACGAACGAACGAATACCGCGCAACCGATCGTTCGCATTCGCAGCGATACCATGTATCTAATATACTTGTACACCCGGCTATAGTTTGCTTTTAAGGACTCGACAATAAGTGTTCCTAAATAGATCGCGATTTCTAATGATTTCTCCTTTTTAAATGTTCCTCGCAAAACACCGCAAACCATATCTCGCTCTGTAATTCGAATCGGTGTGCGAAATGGTGCTGGTAGGGAAGCTTCGCGATCCTAACGTATCGAAACAGATTTTTAAACGGAGGAGAACCGAAGCTTCCCGCCGATATTATGCGATTCTCATAAATGTCTTCTATTACAGAGAAGTATAGGTTTTAGTCGCAGTGCGTGGTATATTGTCTTCGGAATAGTAGCATATCCGCGAGGTAAACGAACGAATCGCATATGTTGAATATACCTATTTAACAGATACCGTATATCATGAAACACTGCTCAATATAACGACTCTACAATAACTATATTAATTAAAAGAATGTTGTTGTTTATAGAAGAAAAATATATTATGGAAATACGAAGAGAAAATGTGCTCAAATTGGATAATTATATAGCTTTGGAGAAAAGGACGTGTTGACAAATAAAATGTACCATGCAACCAGCACAGATATTCGTTTCTGTTTACCTTCTTTACGTATTAACGCGCTCGCTACCATTACTCGCAAACAATAATGTTTTTCCTATGATTTCATTGGTTGCAAACGTGTCGTGTTTATTTTTCGCAACTATGAAACATGGATAAATGGTATCAGTGTTTTTATTGTTTCCGAACCTCACCATCGTTACAACGATGAACAATCACAGATTTACTTTTCACAAGTCCGTACAGCACTCTGACATCTCACGACCAAAAAAGAATGCTAAACGCCATTAGAACGCAACAAACAGCCACGTATGGACTTTTCCTTTCACCGATCCTAGCACACTTCCAGAATGTACCCTGTATACTGATAAACAAGTATTATTCGTATGTTAATCTCTTTCTTCAGTTTGCTACTTACAAATTCTGAAAAACTCACCCAACTCTTTTCATCCGGTTGTCCATGAAACTCGGTGCGAGTGCTTTGACATAAGTGCAGGTACATATCAGTAAGAGGAATACCGACAGCAGACTCTGGAAATTAAACAGGGCAGACTACGCGCCACCCAAAACATACGTTTAGAATGATTTGAAACAGTGAACAATTAGGTTATGTTCACAATCACCGCTCGCTTTTGATTGCGCGCCATTTTATTCGAATTGCAACTTAATGATTAAAGTCATGATCTTACCATTACGATTCAAAGACAATGAACGCAAAAGCCTGGAAAATGCTTCGGATAATCAAGTCACATGTAAATGTCAGCAAATTTGACGTACGTCGCAACAGAAGTCAACCGGTTCCACAGGCGAGTATGCAACAGGCGAAAAAGTTCGAAAAGGAACTAGCATTTCCATGTACCCTAGAGGCGAAACTCCGGTTTTTTCAGGAATCAATTTCCAGTGCGCATGCGTACCACGAAGTAGACTCTGAATGCGCATGCGTACTCAAGTTAGTACACCGTGAACATAGCCTCGAAACTGCGCGATAAATTCCTAGCGACTTTATGTACAGAATGCAAGCGCGCGGAATTTAAATCGTAACATAGACGAGGTATAGTCTGCTTATAGCTCTTCAAATCATACAGATCTTCAAATATTGCCGCGCTTTACAAGGTTTCCAATTTCTCACATATGAACTACGCTTCTTCTTTCGTCCTGTGTTCCAGAGAATGAAATAGAAATACCAACTGAAAGTGATGGCAACATGGCACGTATGTAGTGTGTCAAGGTCACCGAATTCAGGAACACGAACATGGAAGATTCTAACCGAAGTTTCATCTCTGTTATATTTCACGATAAGTGTGCAAGTTTAAACGTTTAATGCCGCTTCTTTTGTGTTCTCGATTACATTGATTTCGCACAGTGTTCCCATGCAAACAATGATATCGCTCGGATGTATTATCTGCTACATTCGATAACAACTACAAATCATCGTGTTGTACGGGTCGCCCGACTCTCTATACGCGCATTGTTGATGGCGTATTATTTATAAAAGTGTTTAGAAGGAAATAGTAACCGCGTTCGATGGACAGTCGATCCCTGAACCGATGCCGGTGTACGAATGCTGTTCGAAACATGTCGTGAGCGTTTAGTATAACATTGAAAACAGTTCGCGATATCGAAATAAATCCGTTTCCCGAGTATACCGATCACGACCACCGCGTGCAGTAGTAAAATGGCTGCCGAGAAACGTCAATACATTTTATATCAATAACAAGCTGTCGTTGTAAATAATCGCGGACAAGGGGGATTGCAATAAAACGGATGCCGTTCAATTAATGTTTCAATTTTCCTATTTTTCATAAACGTGTGTGCGTGAAAGAGGTGCGTGTGAACCAAAAATGGCAGAATTTGTGCGTGGAGGCCCGAGCGTGTCGAACAGTGCTAAGGTACGTTCGAGGGTATTATTCATTCTAGATTATTCATCCATGACTATTGTGTCGTCGAAAGAAATTTCAAGCACCGAATAAATCCAACGGAATTGTACATCTATGTATTATCGAACGTACGGATAATCTCCGAAGCTTGGGATTTCCGCACAGTTTAAATATTTTTTCAATATTTTTTCGGAAGATGTTTCTCAAACGATTCGTCGACTCGCTGGTAATAATTTCAAGCACAAATACTAAACAATTATTTTACGAGTAGTATTAGTGTTTTATTGACAAAAGTATTCGTTATTTAGAATACCTTGATATATGTACATTGTACGAAAACAAAATCATATGTGGAACGAATTTATGTCATAGAATTCAAATGTACATGTAATAGTCAAATTGTTTATGTTTTTATGTCTACAGATGGATCACAACAGTAAAGGAGGATCGCCTAGCACTGGTAGCGAAGACGGGGGACAGAATGAGTCTATGAACGTGGAAAACGAATTTGATCCGTTTCTTGAAAATATTCCAGATGATATACAGGACACAGAAGAACCTGATAGCGCTAATGCAATAATATTAACAGCTCCTCCGGAAAATCAGTGAGACAAAATCAGAATAAGACCATTTAACACTTTACCGACTGATAGTTTTTTCGTGCACAAAAGTCAAAGCCGGTGTCAGAAAAATATTCATAGCCAAATGACCGGTGAGATGTATATAGGACGTTCAACTGCTACCAGTCGGTAAAGTGTTAATTCAGTGGTTTCCAACCTGGGAGGCATGGATTATTGCCAGAGAAGACTCCAAAATTTTTTAATAAAAAATGAATTTTCATACCATAATATCTACAAATAAGTAAAACTTCTTATTATTTAAAACGTATCTATATTATTATATCTATTAGAAAATAAAAGGTAATAGCATTTTATGGTAATAGCACGTTGGAAACTGCTGATTTAATATGCACACACGAGTTTGAACAAGATTCATAAATACGCTGTTACATTTTGATACATATAGAATGGATATTTTGCAGGTGGTATCATGGTAGACTAGATAGATTTACGGCAGAGGAAAGATTATGGGACGCGAATAAAATGGGTAGTTATCTAGTACGAGAAAGCGATAGAAAACCTGGCAGCTATGTGTTGTCTTATTTAGGAAGGACTGGTATTAATCATTTTAGAATAACTGCTGTGTGCGGAGATTATTATATCGGTACGATAGACATTATTCAGATTCTAAGAAGTATTTTATATTTTAACGTGCTTGTTGATTATAAGTAACGAAAGAAATCTGTCTTTATAGGTGGTAGACAATTCAATAGTCTGTCAGACCTTGTTGCGTATTATACTCATTGCTCTGATCTTTTGAAGAGAGAAAGACTTATACATCCTACCCCACCCCCTGAACCAGTGAACGATAAGAAACGAATTGTCGCGATACTGCCATACACAAAAATGCCTGACACAGACGAGTTAAGCTTTCAGAAGGGTGATATATTTTTCGTCCACAATGATATGGGAGATGGCTGGCTGTGGGTTACTGCTCACAGAACCGGAGAACAGGGCTTGATTTTTCGTGAATTGGTGGAAGATCTGGACGATTCGATCGATCCCAATACCGTCTTCTCATGGTTTCATCCTAACGTCACCAAAAGCGAAGCCGTTGATATGCTAGTGAAAGCAGGACCCGGAAGCTTTCTCGTGAGTTCACATACACGGTGAAGAAACTTTTTTAACGACAAAGTTATACTATTTAAATGGACACGTTTGACGATAATGGAAACGATATAACTTTGTCCAGAAAAGTCTTTTCACATGACTATAGATAAGACAGATATGTACATAGATTAAACCACAGTTTTATCAGCTGAATACTTTGATTTGTTATTGAACTGAAACGAATTTTTGTATACAGGTCAGACCATCGGACAATAGTCCAGGAGATTATTCGCTTTTCTTTCATATAAATAATCAAATTCAAAGATTTCGGATCGAGAAGAAAGGAGTACGATATCTTATGGGCGGTAGAACTTTCGAGTGTCTCGATGCTGTGATCAATAGGTAGAATATGTTTCTTTTGACACGTTGGATTTCTCGAATGTTCAAATTGTTGTCACTAAATCGATGTTTAAAGGTATCGAAAGGAGCAAATAGTGGAAGGCCATACGTTGGGTCAAGCATTGGTAACTGAACCCGATGGCAGTGTGAGAGTCAATAGAGAAGTGCAGCACGCGGAAAAGATATACGCGACTCTCAGGGAATGTCGCGAGCAATCTGGAGCGAAGAAAAACAAAGGGATAAAAATGCAAGGGTATCTAGAAAAGAAATCTGAGAAAAATAAGAAATGGAAAGCACTGTATTTTGTACTCTTAGTAGACGCTACGGATACGCACTTGTATTTGTATGACAATCCAAAAAGAACCAAACCTAAAGGTCTCATAGACTTAAGCTGTGCTTATTTATACCAGGTACATGAAGCTCTTTAGCCGGATACAGTACACGTATATCGTTTAACACGTTTTTCATTACCATCGAGATTAATCGCACCAATTTCATCTAACGTTAATCGCGTGCATGGCGAATTATCGCAAGATTCGTCACTGAAGCATAGATGTTTTAGGTCCATGAAAGTGTATTCGATCGACCTCATTGCTTTCAATTAGTTGAACGTGCTTTACCATGTTTGGCCACGATAACATACTTGGCAGCTCCGAACTCAGAGAATGCTTTAGATTGGATTAATGCCTTAAAGCCATTATGTGTATCGCAACTGACACGTGCTCCAAAGGTTGCCCGACTTCGTGAACTGCGTTCGTTACATCTCCATATTTTAGATGCACATAGACTTCCATATAAACTAGTACCAAACCCCTTCATCATAGTGGCTCTAAATAATGTAAAAGTAGCTCGCACCAAGGTTAAGACTGGTTTACATCCGGTCTGGGACGAAGAATTCATTCTGGAGTACGTATACGATTGATTATCATGCAACGATCGTACTGTCATTCCTCGTTAACGATTAAAGCAGATGCTTTAACGATTAATTGCCCGATAGGGATGTACCGCCCGATGTTATGTCGTTCTCCTTAACGTTGTACAACAAAGGTAAACGCAGCAAAGACACGGAGGTGGCAGAACTGACCGTCGAACTGGCAAGTTTAACAAACGGCGAAGAGATGGACGAGTGGTATCCGCTGTCAGGAGTTACCCCCATAGGAGAATGGGGTGTGCTACGTTTACGTATAAGGTACACATTTCTGTTACAAGCAGAGACTTAATACCGGTATTATGCCAAGAGGCTGTACCTACACCAAATAATACTGAAATGGATGAACACCGAAATCGTTAAAATACCGGTTTCGGTATAACCGATATTCCAAATGATACCGGTATTTTACGTACCGGCATAAAGTCCCTGGTTACAAGCGAGAACGGTTTTTAAAAAATCATTGATTCTTACATGGTTGTTGAATTACAGATACCGACACGATTTGGCGATGCCTCCAGACGAATACAGTCCGTTGCAGCAGTTACTACTAGATCCAGAATTACATGTTGTTAGGGCATTAGCGGATGTGTGTCATTTGGATAGAGTACCACTGGCAAATAGTCTACTTAGAATATTTAGGTACACGCGGAACTTTATAATCGATTACAGGTATATTATGTACTACTATATATAAATGTATATATATGTGTGTGTGTGTGTTTAGGCACGAAAGAAAAGAAGCTGATCTGTTAAGATCTCTAAACCAGACGGAAGTAAGTGCACTTATGTCGTTTACGTATGCCTGTTCAGAAGCCATTCGGTCACGCCTTTACTTCCATTGCAATTGTTTCGCTGTTTCGTTTAGGTCGACAAAGAAGACGAAACGCCAACATTGTTTAGAGCTGCCAGTCTTACAACTACTTTAATGGATTTGTACATGAAATCAGTTTGTACCTCGTTTCTAAAGGCCGCTCTACGCGACACGATAGTGAAATTGATTGAAAGTAAACAAAGCTGTGAATTGAATCCAACCAAAATGGATTCCCCGGAGGACGCATGCAGCAACGCTGAATTTTTGCTGCAGGTATAGATATAATAGAATGGGAATTTAAAAGAAATTCGTTCGAACAACGATCTATTGAAATCGACGGTATTTTAGGTTCTAGATGAGGTAACATTAAGCATTTTTACGAGTCCCGATGCTTGTCCAAGGACTCTTCGATATATTTGTGGATGCTTGCAAAGAGCAGTCGTTGCCAAATGGCCCCACGAAAGACTAGTCAGAACGCGAGTAGTCAGTGGATTTATATTTTTACGTCTACTCTGCCCTGCCATATTAAATCCTAGGTCATTTAATTTAATAGCAGAACCACCACCTCCAGCCGCTGCAAGGTAGGGTAGGTCTATATTTAACGTAAGATATTTTGATCATATAGTAATTATTCTTTATCTTGCTGTTCATAATTTTATAGATCGTTAGTAATGGTTGCGAAATGTTTACAAAATTTGGCTAATTTGGTAGAATTTGGCGGTAAAGAGCCATACATGGAAGTGGTAAATCCATTCATTCTAAAGAACAAGGAACGAATGGTTGTCTTTCTTGATCAGTTATCGGTAAGTATAGATTTACAGTAAAGTCGCGATCTAGCTCCCTGAGGATCTCCGCGATCACTGTCCCTTCGCCTACCCCTTCCACTGGGGCCGCCTCGGTCGCCGATCCGCTTCGGCCGCGCGCACAGTGTTGCGATCAATGCTAATTAGCTGGACAAAACTCATAAGGTAATTCCGTAAAAAATAGATGCTAGTCATATGAAGTAATCTAGACAGTAAGAAGTCTAGACAGTAAAAATATTAACATTTCTCAGTCGGTAAAACTGTGTAAGCATTTTGAATTCATATTATCTTACATTTTGTAAGGAGGCCCATGAAAGCTCTTATATCTAATTAATATTAATCGATATTTTTAAAATACATTTTGTAAAAAGAAAGAAAAATTTTTGTTGGTAGCATTAGAGCAGACTTTAAACTCTCTTTTCAGGTAAATTTTAAAATACGGAAATCTGCGGAAATTAACAATATTTATATTTTTAGTGACAGTGATCGCTATTTCACGATCTGAATTTTTGGATGTTTGGAGGAATTTTCGGAAAGACAATCATCTTAATGGATTGTATAAATATGTTTTGGAGAAATCGTATATATAGATACGTTATGTGAAGAAGCAGAAAAATCAATACGTGTTAATATTTCCAATATCTGCATATTTCGTATTAGTAATCATAAAGAAGGTTTTGTACAGCTAGCACCTCGAATCTTTGAAAAAAAAGTAGGTTCCCTACACGATCTCTGTCCTCTGCTCGGAACAAGCGATGGGAGTTAGATCGCGACTTCACTGTATCAACTTTGACCATCTCGAGCAGCAACTATTTGATAAATTGCTTGAACTTGTTTCGTACCGCGTAGAACGTAACCGAGAAACCGGAGTCAGAAGGTGCAGATCCAAGAAACAAGAGTTGCATATCAGACACAGCAAGAGATCTGGCCACGTTACATCATATTTGTGTTTCGCACTTGAAAGAGTTGCAAGTTCTATCCAAGACGCAGGTAGGTGTCAGCTGTTTTGCCATTCAGATCCAAGAAATAGCATCGTTCAAAATGACTGTAACAATGAATTGATCACTGAATCGTATATCTGTATACTTTCTTTTCAGCCAACAATAAAGCAGTTGGTGACTGTGACTGAAATGCTAAGCAAACACAAACAAAAATATATGGAAATGATACGGTAGTGCTAAAGCTATACGCCATGAACAATGCCAAACGTAACAAAACAATTTATAAGATTTGACAAACAGATACGCAGTAGTATTTAATAATAATTATTAAGTGATTTAAGTAATTAAACGTACAGACTGACGTGCCATATATATTATTGTATACACACAAGCCTACATTTACCATTTCGTATGTAATTAGAAAATAGCTTATACGTATAGTAAAACAGTAACATGACAGTGATATAGTAACATACAGAATCATATAGGCGTATAACGATTTTATATTTACCTAGGTGCTCGAAAATAAAATTAAACCAAAAAAAATATCGCGCTACCATTTATTGCCTGCGAAAAGATGTCTCTCTTTTTTTATTTCGATTTGGGTAAAAAGAAATTGTACGTTCTATACGTATAAATGTTGGTTTATTAATATGAATAATGTTATAAACTATTTCTTACATTTTTATCGTTGCAGTGGTTCTATCATGCCATTAAATGACGGATATTATGTTAAATCCTACCAAGTTAATACAAAGACTCTTAGAAAATCTGTTAACAAAAATATACATTAATTTTTCAGTTAAAAAATTAAGAAGCATACGCGTATAATAACATTTTTAATATACTGTACTGTATATTACGATGTTGAACAGTGTATAAATTATTCTATTACTTCATGATTATGACGTAAGTTTTAAATAAGAATGATACAGACTTATCCTTGTATCGTTTCCAGAAATGAGTACTGTGCAAATCTCATGAGCGTGGAAGTTCGTAAATGTAATTCACAGGAAAAAAAGTAAATCTTTGCATTACAATTTGTACTTGATATATAGATTTTGTATAATATTTGTATTCTTTCATTTGATAACAACAAGATCCGAATAAAATGATATATAAAGTATGCCTGCGGTATTATATGCATCATCATTTTTCCAATGTAATTTATATATATACTAGTAAAACTTTAATGAACAGTAAAGGTTGATATTCGAACCTAAATAGATATGACACATAGATTTATAAACTTTGATTTAGAAATGTAATCTTCTTTTTATAATATTTTAGAACCACTTGATTCGAATAATGTGTCTTTCTCTTTTTTTTATCACGCGAATAACATCAGTACGGATAAAATTAATTGAAGATTTGTTGATTGCTCCGTCAATGTTATAAAACCAAACAGCATAGATGGCTTACAATGAGTACATGTATAAAGACAATCATTCAAAACAGAATGAATATAAAGAACACTTTTTGTACAAAGTTTTATTTATGAATTTAAACTACATAACACCTATGCTGTGCAATTTTATATATACACATTTTCAATATTTAAAAAAGCTAGTATTACAATTGTACGCGTTCACATATACGAGAATATTCGCGAATTGTACTATTTAGATCATTCGGCAAAGTATTTAACCCTTGATTGTTCCAAAATTGAATGAGATCCGAGACATGACCGTTTCAGCGGGACGACGAACGTCTTGGGAAGCATATTTGGATCTATTTACTTTATAAAAAACATCGACTTCTTTGCAGTTTCTGACAGAGTCATGTCTCATCCAAATCAGATAACATTATTGTCTGAACAAATGTCGAAAGTATACAAGTATAACGAGATTTCAGTTTACCAGTGATATTTGTAACGTTTTCAAATTGCAAACCATGTTTCCCGTTGCATAATTTCGAAAAATTAAATCGCGGTGTGGATAGAAAAGCGACAGAGAATAGAATACAAATTAGGATGCAACGATGTCGTTATAAAATGTCTACCTTTGTGCAATAATGACAGTACGGCAAGCATAATTATTTAAGGATTCAAATATCAATGTAAACTTTCACTTCTCTTTTGGCGCGACAGTATTCTTAAATGATATTTTTCATAACAAGTGGAGTAACAACAGCGAATGAGAAGAACGCTTAAACTAGTACAATGGGAAAAATAAATTCGTATCTAGTCAATTTCTTTTATGCGAACATATAAAAATATCAATGTAAAAAACTAATCGATTACTGTATCATCTTCGTCATATGCAAGAGCTTGTTTCGTTGATACATACAAAGAGCACGAAGTATGCTTTTAATTGCACTAAAAATGAAAACACGAGCGAACCCTGCCTACCTACCTTTAAACTGGTAAATAGGCGTTTATATCAAAATTGCATACTTAATCACAATAGTACTTCCTAGCTAGCATGGCATGCTTAAGATTATTTAATCACAGCACAAAACGAGTTATCCATACTGTATTTTCTTTGAGTTTTATGGCTTTTGTTCTTTTTTTTTGTGGAAATGGAATTGTTTTTAACTATGCAGAGTAAGGTATGAAAGTAAAGATTAAAAGTATGTTCAATCAATGAATTGTAGATGTACAATTATTTTAATAAAGCATGCAATGAATGAATCTATTTGTTTTTACCGACAGTCTTTGAGCTATGCAATCATTTTGTGGGATAATACTTTTCGTTTCTGTGTTACGTTAAACGTAAATTCATGATGAAACGGGCGAATAGTCTTAAAAATATTTTTTCACAGTGACTATTCTATGCAATCAAGGGTTAACATTCTTTTGCAAATGGAATATTAAGAGTTATATGGCAGACTGTTGAACAAACAATGTTTTTCTTTTATGAAATTGAACTTCAAGAGTAAAAATGTATGCAATATTATACAATGATATTACATACTTTGTTCTCTTTCTCTCTTCCTCTCTTTATCTCTCTCTCTCTCTCTCTTCCAATGTATAGAAAAAATTGTGCTTGAAAATTAGTACAATATTCTATAGAATAAGCTGCAAAAATGTGCGTAAAGTGAACATAATCTAACGCTTTTTACAATTTATTTCGCGTTAACGTTTCGAATGAGAAGAGTTATGTTATTCAGTGATTTAAAACAGACAGCACCGACGTCTCCTATGGCTCGAGTTACCTGCTCTCATACTTTTCTTTTTTGCTTTGCCTCTGTGTTCTTTATCTTTGCGTATTTCTCTGACCTATAATTCAATAATTTCACCTGATCAAAAAATGCATTACCAACGCACTGGAACAGTTCTGTCAATTGATCAAAGGTTCAAAGAATCTTGTTCCCAGTTAAACATGCTTACCAAAGTATAAAAAGCATCGTCTACGCCCATTCTAGTTTTTGCAGAAGTCTCGACAAAAGGCACACCATATTGACGGGCAACTTCTCTTGCTTGCGACATATTTACTGCCCAAGATTGTTGTAGATCACATTTGTTTCCTACCAATACCATTGGTACTTCTTCCGCATCCTTCACTCTTTTTATTTGTTCCCTATATGTGCTTATGTCCTGCAACATTGAATGCATAGGAGCCCATTTGTTACAGTTTCTTTGAAAATTTACTACCAAACAGGGAAATAAGCTTAATTGTTGTCTTGGTAGATAATGGAGTTTAACCCATTATTTACATTTTACATTTTTCTTTTTTCCAATATCGAGTCACACTCGAGAAACACTGTAGAAACACATACCTCAAAACTTTTAGCTGAGTTCACAGCGAACACTAACAAAAATCCTTCGCCTGTCCTCATGTACTGATCCCTCATCGCGCTATACTCCTCTTGACCAGCTGTATCCAATATATCTAGAAGGCATGTCTCCCCATCTATGACTACCTACGTTGAAAATATTTTTTAGAAAAATTCCTTGGAGATAAGCGTTCGTTTAATACTAATCGTACTGAGTACAAAATGTATCAGATATATATTGTTTTTTTATAATAATGCATTCTCGAATAAAGAAATTTATAGAATAATTTCTAATGGAAGCATCTTTATAATTTCAATAATTAACTTGTGTAGTCAACCGGATACCCATTTACTGTATTTCTTTCAACAATTTGTTAACGCTCCTCTAAAAATATTACAAAATTTCTCTGAATGTCCATTCTTTACTCGCTAATATATTAATTTATAGTCTTATAATGAGAATTTGCAAACATATTAAATATAGGAAGGTTTTAAATAATCTATACATTTTGGCTGACTACACAAGGGTTGAAAAATAAACAATGTGAAAGCGGTGATTTGACCGGTCACGGTACGGTTACTGTTAATAGAGTAAAACGAGTGCGTAAACATACTTGTTTTCTATAAGAGTCTTCTATCGTGGGGTCATACTCGTCTACAAAATGATTTTGGATCAACTGAATGGTAAGAGCAGACTTGCCAACACCTCCAGCACCCACGACGACAAGTTTAAATTCTGTCATTATGTAATTATTATTCCAACAGGATCTACAGCTTTTAATGCAAAGCTACAATTGCGTCTTGTCTAGAAAGTAAAAGTTCATTTTTTAACCTTAAACGAGGCGCAGAGCGTTAACCGCAATATATAATATTATTCAACTGAATAAATAAAGCGAATGGGGTTAACAAGCATTAATTATTCCGATGTTTTCTATCGTTCGTTGCCAAATAAAAGAGATGATGAAAGATTGTGTACGTATTTTTTCAGTAATTACGAGCGACAATTCTTTGTTGAGTCACTCATCAGAGTCTTGACAAATTAACTCCAACTAGATCGTTGCGAACAATACGTACTCTATGGGCAACAATCTGCACCAAGTTCGTGCCGACTTTAATACGATCGGTCCTTAAGTCATTTATATTTTTAATTCGCCGATGTGCATCGTTCATTCCGGAGTTAGAGTACAGTGACTTAACAACTTGAAAACAGAAGGACCATGGCAAAGCAAGCACACCCCAATAACATTACAGCAGAAGCATGTGTGGGCAGATGTGATCATCGATTAAAAATGATAAATTGTAAAACAACCCAGAGTACGCGTCTTTTAGAATGCAGAATTCGACTAGAATATATGTAGAACATTTGATGAACCATTCTTACTTCGAACTCTTCGAAATACCGACGTTAAGCGAGAGGTGTGTTTTCAGAGTACATCGAACAAACGAGCAACGCTATCGACGTGAAAATAAACGTCGTTCGAGCAGGAGATCTTTCTCGTCTTCATGCATGGCCTTACCAAAGTTCAAAGACACATTTCAGGAACACGCACCGGCTTTAAAAACACACTTTTCCAACTCTACTATTACAAATCAGACACTGGAGAGAAACCATCTGGAAAGAAGCACCAGTGGTGCCAATTGCCAATCTACAAAGATTCGATGACACATCTCGAGGGAGTGGATCTACAGGTTTGCGATAGCACTGTCGCCCTATCGAAAACGGTAAACAAATTTAATCTGTCATTACTTCGTTCTCGGTACACATTGAAATCATGATACATCCAATTTATGGTCGAGTAAGTATAATGATAAAACAAGACGGGCTGGAAATGTCAACCTGTACGAAATAACCAATAGCAAAGCCTGAATCTTTTCCCGGACCAATCAATGCAGCCTATTCTGCAGTGAACTACGGAGGAGAGGAAAATAACTATATGTAGATTTAAAACTCAACAAGTTTATTTGGACTGCTGATACACATGAAATATTGAAATTTAATATAATTCAAACTTATTCTTCTATGACTATCTATGACTATCACTCGTCCCGCCAATAATACCGGTACACTCTCCAATATAACCGCCCCCCCCCAAAGGGCGTCAGAGCCCTGGCCGCTCTGCTGCGTCATTGTAGATACGCTACTATTTTGGCTGCGCATGCGCGAAAAATTGTTGGCTCAATCGGAACACTGGTGATATCAGTGATCGTCGCCGTATCTCATTCTGTCTCTGTCTGTATAAATATATAAAAGTCACTAGCCATCTTCGGTGTCTAGTAACACAGCGGTTGGAATGTTGCGCGTGAATAGGGAATAGGGAGAGGAAGAATGGTCTCGCGCAATCATCAGTCGAGCCGTCTCGAATCGGTCTGTAGCAGTAGGCGTCATCATGGTGTGTGGGCCGGAGAGTTTTTGAGAGTCGAACGAGTTTGTTTTGAATCGATAAGAAAGCGTGGGTATTTTCGTTCGTACGGTGATGGTGTCGCGAATGAAACTGTGCTTGTCCTACGGTACCGCTATGGGGAAAATCGTCGGCGATACGGGAAATAAGTATTAAAAACGGAACGATACGAGGGCGCATACGATGTCGCGCTCGGAACAAGTTTTCCTCGTACGTCGTCTCGTGTGGATGCGCGAATGGACCACCGTTTTACTGTTGATACTGTGCGTGATTCCTGCGAGTGTTACGAGTGCCGATTCCATCTTATACGGTGGCAAGGATAATCAGTGTCCTGTGGAGTGTGGCTGCCTTGGGAATGTGGTCGACTGCGGTAACTTACAATTGATCGGAGCACCCAGCGGTCTACCACCATGGACAGAGATCTTGTGAGTAAATAATCGCTCGTTATTTCAGCGAGAACCGTGAAGGATACCAGACACCGTCCTTCACGACAATCAAACATATCGAAATACCCCCCCCCCCCCCCCCCCACCGCTGGCTAAAATTTTACGACCGTTTGTATTCGGTTTTTTCTTCTTTTTTCTTTTCCTCCCCTCCCCCTCCCCCGATCGCGTTACGTGCGACAAACCGTTGAGGTTTAAAGTTAAATGCTACGCATATTCGCTGTAACACGATCTAACGTAGATAAGATAGTGTACAGGAATTTGTAGCAGAAACATTATGTTTGATACATTCGTTCTATCGAACGGAAAATGATCGTTATTTTTTACAGCTACTAATCCGGAAAATTCTTATCCGTCGCTCGTCACCTGAACATTTTCGAAGATATTTTCGAACATGAGTTTTTAAAAATTGTCGTGTTTTACGAATGTATTATTAATTTATATCTGGTTTGAAAAATTGTGTTTTATTTGTGAACGCATTCTTTAATTTTCTTTTCAGTTGTGATATTAAAGAAGTTTCGATCACAGTTGTGTGTAGGAAGCTTTACTTTCATTCCTTACATGGTTAAAGGATAATGGTAGTCTTGTACTTACATATACATTAGCAGGAGTTCTTGACCATATAAGGGAATATGCACAGGGACAGACTATTGTTGCTTTATACAGCTTAGAGTCAAGGAGAGCAGGATCTAAATGAAGAGAGCATCGCCTTTAGTGTATCTAGCCAACTTGTATCTCCTAGATGATGGCGGTTTTATCTACTGAAATGTAGAAAACGTTACACATTACTGGACTGCGGATCTTTATGCATTTATAGGAAAATTGAGTAGATCAAATTCAAAATTGTTAGACAATTTTAAAAATTGAACATGTCAATATATGATTTTTCCTCTATTAACATCATTAAGGGAAGAAATAACGTTCGATTCAGTTTCTATTTCTTGCAATCGATGCAGACAATTTTTATTTTGCATAAAGATCTGCAGTCTTTACATTACCTTTTTCGTGTGTGTTGGAAATATAAATGTAGAAAGTGGAGATTATATTATTGCAATTTGAAGAAAATAAAAATAATAATAAAGTAACTTAAATCTCGGTGGAAGAGTCGAAAATTCGAATTGTATATATATCAAAATTTTTACATTTTCAGAGAACTGAAGGAGAATAATATCGCCAACTTGGAAGCCGATGCGTTATTACATTTATCTAAGCTCAAGGAATTGTAAGTACCAGTGGTCGGTTTATAATTTTCTTGAGAGGCGTTCAATTATTTGGTAACTATTTTTGCAGGGACCTCAGCGGGAATAAGTTCGGAGACAATTTTACAATTGTATTGTCCGATAGTATGCAACTACAAGGACTCAAAATAAATAAGAATCAATTGACGAAAGTGCCGGATTTATATTTCGTGAAAACTCTGACGCAGCTTGCTTTGTAAGAAAACAACTCTGTTTCTTCGATCGACAATAGCGAGATTAAGGGCGTAGTCTCGTTTCTGAACTTTTTCTGTGAAAGATCAATTTGTTTTCAGAGCTCATAATTCGATTAGTGACATCAATGGAACAGCCTTACTGAGTTTACCACATCTACAGAGCTTGGATCTCAGTGGGAATAAAATAAGTACCGCTAAACATGGATCTTTCCTCGCTCCAAATTCCCTTACACATTTGTATGGACTTTTTATAATCTTCTTTCTGTTTACCTGTTCTATAGTTTTGGTACAGACATTTTTTAACGTAACCTTTCTTTATAGAAATCTGAATATGAATCAAATAAGAGCGATAGAAAATGGAAGCCTGGATAACTTGACTTCTTTGGAAGAATTACGTTTGAACAAAAATCATTTGACGCAATTGAAGTTTGATACGAACAAAGATCTATTTACAAATTTGAAAGCATTGCGTATACTGTAAGAAATTATCTGTATTATTTTGATTAAACAAAAGGTCTGTGTGTACGAACGCAGGAATTAAAGGTGTGCTGGTTTTACAGAGAACTAAATCGAAATGAATTGCAAACAATCCTGGGACTCAGTTTTAAAGGTTTAACTAATTTGAAAGAGTTACGCTTGAAGAGAAACAAAATCGAAAATTTGGAACCCGGCGCGTTTTGGCCACTGAAAACCTTAACGATTCTCCAACTAGATTTCAATCTGTTGACTACTGTTAGGAAAGGTAGCATGTTTGGATTAGACGGTTTGCAGAAGTTAACACTCTCGCATAACCGGATAAAAACGATCGAAACGCAAGCTTGGGATTTGTGCCAGGAAATCGTGGAGTTGTCAGTAACACTTTTGTTCTTTTCTATTAACATAAGGAGAACAGTATAAAATACAATTTAAAACCCATTTGCAGAGATTTATCGCACAATGAAATAGCTTTCGTCGAACAGGATACCTTCGAGTACCTAAAGAAGCTGGAGAAGCTCAAAATAGACCACAATCAAATTACAGAAATCTCAGACGGTGCCTTCAGTTCAACACCAAATTTACAAATACTGTAAGCGAGCACCTTCAGAGAATCGTTTATTCGCGTACGAATTGATCGGTTTTACACTTATTTCTGTTAAAGGGAACTCAACTTCAACAAAATATCCTACATGGTGGAGGACACCAACAGCGCTTTCGGTTCGCTGGGACAATTGTGGAAACTTGGATTAGCGCATAATGGGATAAAGTCGGTGAATAAGAAAGCATTTACCGACTTGGGCAGTGTAACTGAATTAGACTTAACTGGGAATAACGTAACAAGCATTCAAGAAAATGCTTTTTCATCGATGACCAGTTTAAGCAAACTCAGGATGAACTCGAGTACGTATTGAAATTAGGGATTCGAGGGTTTCTCACTGTTAAAGGGATAGACTCAACGCCTTCTCATTTCTCGATAATGCAAAGATGGGGTTTTTCAGTAGTGAAAAGCGCTAGATAAAAGATCAATCTAGGCCGCGATCGCCCTCAAAAGTCCTATTTTTACGTTTACGAGGCGTAATTTGCATTATTCGGCAGCGTGTATTTAGCTGTCGCAGCTTTATGAAAATAGCTACATGCGCAGCTTTATGCTTCCGAATAATGCAAATTACGCCTCGTAAATGTAAAAATAGGACTTTTTATCTTTTATCTAGCGCTTTTCAGTACTGAAAACCACCATCTTCGCATTATCGAGAAATGAAAAGGCGCATCCCGCACCTTTGCAATCCTGGAAACGAGTCTACCCCCTTAAGGCTTACACTGGAGAGCCTTAACAGCGAGAACTGTATCGAAATTAGTTCTGCGATCGATGAAAGAATATTCTAACTCTTATTCTTACTTTTTCTCGTTGTGCACAGGAGCCTTGGTCTGTGATTGCGGTTTGCAGTGGTTAAGCATGTGGTTGCGAGATCACAGGTACAGCGACACAGAAGTGTATTGTGGATACCCTGATTGGTTGCAGGGCATGGCGCTGACGCAACTTCATCACAAGAATTTTACCTGCGGTTAGTATGCTTGCTCCTAAACGAAATTGTAGAGACGTCGATTGTCAAACCGTTGTGTGCATTTCATTGAAATGTTCATTTTCAATAAGACCGATTCGGCAATAGAATATTATATCTACAACTGATTAATAAAACCCTAACTCGTACCGGCACAGACGAGTACCCTAAACCTAGGATAATCGAGGAGCCCAAGAGCCAAATGGGCATCAAAGGGGGCAACGTGACGTTGGTTTGTCGCGCGACCAGCACGGCCAACGCGCCTCTGCAGTTCACATGGAAGCACGACAATATCGAAGTAGAAACCGGCAATTTGCAAATAAACACCGACTCCATGGAAAGCAGCGGTGTCACAGAGGCATCCTCCATTTTGCACTTGACCAATGTTTCACGCGCGAACGCTGGAAAATACCAGTGCATGGTTACAAACACTTACGGGACAACGTACTCCGCGAAAGCGAAACTCAGCATTTTAAGTGAGTCACCAAAATCAGGTTACCAAAATCTAGAAAAACTCGTGTTAACTTACAACCTGACTCTTTCATAGTTTATCCATCGTTCTCAAAAATTCCACACGACATTCGCGTAACCGCCGGAAGCACTGCTCGGCTGGTGTGTTCCGCGGAAGGGCAACCATCGCCGCAAATAGCTTGGCAGAAGGACGGAGGAAATGATTTTCCAGCGGCCAGAGAAAGAAGAATGCACATGATGCCGACTGATGATGTGCTATACATCGTCGACGCGAAAACTGCCGACAGCGGTGTTTATTCTTGCACCGCGCAAAATCTCGCCGGCGTTATCGTCGCGAATGCTACGCTCACTATACTAGGTAAACATCTACTTGTCTCCTAAATGTTGTTACGTATTCGCGTGGTTTGTACTCTCCTCACAAGAAGTCTTCTGGCAGGAATTCAAAAGGAACACGGCAGCAAGCCGTCCGATTGAGTCGTTCCACTCGCACTTTCGGTTCTAGCCGAATACACTGTCCCACAAATTTCAACTTTCTTTTGACGTTTCGATTTTCAATGTTTAAACATGTTTAGACAATCATTAAAGAGACACAATTTTTGAGGATATTTCACAGTTTAAAAATAAGGGTGCAGCGTAAGATCGAACTATATTACCCGATAATGCAGACTTTTATCTTGAGAAACCCCCTTTTGAAGTTCGCAACGTCGGCATTAGATAGAAGATAAAAGTTTCGACGCGAATCTTCCACCGTCTCTTCGATATCATCGAAATACAAGATCTAGAAAAATTGTCGAAACTTCTTCAAAGACTTCTTGTGAGGCACAGAGAGTACGTTAACTATCCAATAATGTCATTAACGGACATTTATCGTTTGTCGTACAGAAACCCCGTCGTTCGTGAAACCGATGGAGAATAAGGAGATAATGGTCGGCGGCTCGATCGTGTTGGAATGTATGGCGAGTGGCATGCCCAGACCAAAGTTATCTTGGCGCAAGAATGGAAATCCATTGCAGGCTACGGAGCGGCACTTCTTCACGGCCGAAGATCAGTTGTTGATCATTGTCAATACTATGGCCAGCGACGCTGGGAACTATGAGTGCGAGATGAGCAATTCTTTAGGCAGCGTCGTCGGTGCATCCCACCTGACGGTGAAACCCGGTAAGTCGGAAGGATTTCAATAAAATCACGGATAAAACTTACCTTTGCTGATGCTTTGTTCGTCGTTGTAGCTCCTACTTCTAGTCCTGCCGCGGTGAACGAAGACGACATGCTGGGTTTAATAATAATCACCGTGGTATGTTGCGCCGTTGGCACGTCCATCATATGGGTAGTTATAATCTATCAAACCAGACGACGTCTGAACGCCGTCGCGCAAGGTGGAAACGCGCAACCGTCAACGACCCAAGTGGTTGCCGCTGCAGCACCGGACACACAGACGCATTTATACCTAGAGACGAGCTCGCAGCACAGCAAAGATAGTGGTATGGGAGACAGTACCAATCCTAGTAGCGATCAGTTACAATTGTGCTTGCCTGGTATGTATGAATATGTTAGACATTTTATTCCGGTTTAAGATCTCGACGGGAGTATTAATTTATACTTTAGTACAACTAATTTCGTATCCAATTGTGAAAATCGTTTGACAACTTAACATATTAAGGCACGATCGGTCCAGTCGACTAACACTGTTTTTGTCCGAAGTAATTCTACATTGTTATCCTTCTTTATCGCTTACGGTGATTGGAACGCTCTGAGAACTTGTGTAACATTCAATAAGACATAGTTTTATATTGCACGATGTCCTTGAAAACTTGAAATGTCTCGAAAATATAAATATGTGTCTTACAAACGCGGATTTAATCGTTGTCGTTCGTTCGTCGACGAGGTCTATAGGTTTTGCACTCCAAATTTTGCAAATCAAATTCAACCTTTTGGAAATCAATTTCACCCATTAAGAATATTTAAAATTAATTATTTATTTATTTAGATTAAATTATATATTTATTCGTATAATATATTTATATTTATTATGTATTTATATAAATTATATAATTATATATTTATAAAAATTGTCTTCATCGATTGCAAGAAATAGAAACCAAAGTGAATGTTATTTCTTCCCTTATATATATATAATGATTTCAATAGAGGAGAAATCATATATTAACATCTTCAATTTTTGAAATACATCAACAATTTTGAATTTGACCTACTCAATTTTACTATAAATGCATAAAGATACACAATCTAGTAATTATTTTAAAATAAGTATTTGATGTACATTTTTTTTACAAACAGTTACTTAAAAATACTTTATCTGTAAAAGGTTGAAATTAATTTGCAAAAGGGTGAATTTCAAGTGAAAAACCTATACTCTTGTGTCTCGACTGTGGCTCGTTCTCTTTCTTGTTCCACGTTTCCTCTTTCTACTTTACGAGTATCCTAACAGAATTTTGCTTCTAGGGGAGGTAGTGACGTGTTCCGTGCACAATGAAGAAGAAACAGCAGCGGTGAACAGTGGTGCTCCGTTGTTGCGGTACACGAATCACGAACGGCATGATGAGAAGAACGATGACTGCGCAGTGTGAACGCAGCGATCTTTGCGATGTGTGCGAATTGGTTTGAATCGGTTCGACGATTCTGTCGCGTTTCTTGTATGAGTGGACGCGACTTCTTTCAAAACGTTCGGGTAAAACGGACGATTTTTACGATCGCAGTATCGCAGTAACCGATCAGAATACCAGGAGGATTCCACGGTATTCCGATCGTTGCGTAGTATAGTATTTATTGTCATACTTACGATATATTAATCGCGTACTGCACGGATATGGGTAAGTACATACAAGTGATAAGCGAGAAAGACGCGTGTCATTGTCGTACTTATTGCTGCAACAAGTGTCGCGAGTGCGCAGTGGACAGAAAGTACTATTCAAAGTACTATTTGCCTATCGAGCACAATCGATGGAACTGACGCCCGCATCTAGACAAGATCTAGAATCTAGATCTAGAGCAAAGCCGGGCAACTGGCGGCCTGCGGGCCGCACACCGCTTCTTTCCCCTCTTCTCAGTGCCTACCAGCGCCTCCCACCACTCGGACTTATGAAAGAAACAGTGTGCCGCACCACGCCAGCTCTCTGGCTCTGAAGGCAAGCTAGAAGTGAAGAGTGGGAGAAACTACAAACCCCGGTGGGGGTTGCGCAGCGACGGCGGGGAAGAAGTTGCCCGGCTCTGATCTACAGGGTGAACCAAGAATCATGACCAGTAGAGATTACTCCATTATTAGCAGTCCGATCGAAAATGTTTTTCTCAGGTGTAGCATGGTTTCAAGAGAGCTTTCACGTGATTATAGCAAATTTTTTGTCAACTCTTTTTTTTGCAAATACGCCTATAATTTTTTTACGCCTATCTGTTAGAGGATTTCAAGGCGAATTTATAACATTAAAAAATTGGAAAAAAATTGCTTTTTTTTATTTTTCTTTTACTAAAAATTTGCTAGAATCACGTGAAAGCTCTTTTGAAACCATGCTATATGTGATGAAGACATTTCCACGTTGTCACGATTCGTGATCCACCCTGTAGAGGAACGAGAGGACTGTCGGCTGCACTGACTGGCGTCCCTCTGTTTGTATATCTTCTTCAAATGGCTAAATGGTTTTTTAAAATACGGAATCAAGTGTCCTAAGCAGTTCGTTGCTTCGCCGTCGGTCGTGCTCGAAAGAGCAACAACTACGTATAGTTTGTAAATATTTAGAGTAAGGAGTTTTGTCGTAATACGTTGCGTCATCTCGAGAACAACAGCAACCGAGTACGATACGACAAGCGGGATATTAAGTCGTAAGCCACGAGAGCCACTTATTGTTATAGACCAGTCCTTTGTGATAGATATTTATTTTAGGTTTACGCGATACTATTAGACGGTTATATTTACAACGCCCGAACAATGTGACTTTGTCTATAAAAAGAACGGAGAATGAAAAGGCGAGAGGAAGAAAAAAAGAGAAACACATATACACAACGTCCCCCCTCCCCCATGCACACCGATACTATATTATTGTACATTTTTATCGAAGACGAGAATACGTACGTGTGTATTATACATATATGTATATTCTGATGTATGTACATGTGTACACAGCGTATGTACAATTTACTCGCACCAAAGTGCTCGGTCGTAAAAGCGTCGCGATAATTAGTCTTCCCTTTTATTTTTTACTCTAGTAGTCGGATCATTAATGCCATTTCAAACGAATGCGCCGGAATAGGTTTTTATTCGTCGCAGACGATTGCTCATTTTTACCGATAGGTACCGACGCCCGCCTACATTCGAGTACACGCCTAATACACTATCGTCATCGGTAGACTGCGGATCTTTATGCGTCCGTAGTAAACTCGAGTAGGTGAAATTCAAAATTATTGGGAATTTAAAAGTTTTTCTTTCTTGCAATCAATGCAGACGATTTTTATTTTGCATAGAGATCCGCAGTCTAGTCATCAGCTTTTATCAACGATTTCACCTTTAGTATTATACTAAAGTATATTTACTAAAGTTTTACAAGTATGTCGCGCTCGGTTTCATAGGATGTAGCGTATCTGTACTGCGGTCGATCGATCGAGTAGCGTACAGTGGCGTTTCAAAACATTCGAATCTCACCCTGCCAATCAGCAATAAATAATTCGGTGGATCGAGTAGGATTCAATCGTAACCAATTAACTCTTTCCACTCGAAACTGTTTTAACTCCAAAACTAAGGCATTTCTTCTGACCTGACTATGAATATTTTCATTATACGAGATTTATTTCTTTTTATTACGATATTACCTATACTTATTACTTATTACGACTTTTTTTGAGATTGAAATTATATTACGATACTTATTACTTACGATATTATTATATTATCAATTTTTTATACAGAAACGCAGTGTGATGTAAATATTGTTTTAAATAATAGTGAGGCAATTTCTTTTTAAAATTCTTTTAATATTTCCGTTGACAAATAGCAAAATTATTGCAGCCTTTTATGTCCTTATAATACTCGACACTGGCCGAAACGCTACTGTACACGATGATCCTATGATTTTTGCCTTTCAATCAATCATTGCCACGCAGACGGTACGAACTACATCGCGACACGCTTTAGCAACTAGATTAAGTTTCATGCGTTCGCGTGTTCAGTATCCTAATATCATTCGCAGACACGAGAATCATTGGAAAGAAAAAGTATATTCTCGTGTCTCGTCCGTGTGTGTCTGTACTTTGTCAGTATATGTACGTATGTACGAGTAGTGTATGTAACGCGCGGTTACACATTAACGGTTAAGCGAGCGATAATACGCCGATCACTGAACACAGTGATCACGAAATCGCGAAAATCACAAAAGCAGAAACAAAAAACAATTCTTACAAGAGTAAGACATCTTTTTTGATTCTGCTTTTGTGACTTTCGTGATTTCGAATTCATTTGTGATATCTTTTTGTTTGCCCCGCCGCGTATAGAGACGAGAACACGCGCCGCGAGAAAAACATTGAACGGGGGAGCACAAATCTTCGAGCCTGAGAACGTTTCGCTGTTCGAGATATATTGTAACCGGAGGTCCGTAACGTTGAAAGTAGAGATCGTGTATTTAAATACACGTGTATTTCACGTTCTTACATGGACTTGAGTACGTGTCATTCTAAGAGATATTTAAATACACGTGTATTAACGTATCCGCATTTTAATTCGTATTCATTTTTAGGATATAGTTAGTAATTTTCAAAAGCGAAATATGGCTATATCAGATGATTGCATAAGTTCGTGCCCGATTTGAAAATAAAATTCAATAGTTGAATTTTAAAGAATACAGCTTTATTAATCAATTATATAATTTTTACACTCCGCTGTGCAGTACAGTTGGCGAGACCTATGAAAATCGGGCAGGAACTTATGCAATCATCTAATAAAATAGAGAGAAAAATTCATTTGGAAAACACTCCCATTCAAAATATATAATCAACTAACTCTCTGTTATGTTTTAATGTTTCTGACGATAAACGACTTCTTTTGTACTCCAAGTACTGTTGTTGATACGTTTAAATATTTTCTTGCCGGTTCTACAATTCTCAGATGTTCAAATTTCTTATTTTACCAACAACCACATTCTCGATACATAAATTAATAGCAGTGTTCCAAAAATTATACGAATTAAAATGAGGATGTATTAATGCACGTGAAATAGTACACGTGTATCTGTGTACTTAAAATGGCACGCACTAAAGTACGTGTATGTGAATACAAAACCACATCAGAAAATACCACGAACGAGCGACATTAATCAAAGATAAAAAAGTACACGTTGCGTATATCGTCCGTTGAACTCGAGATTCGAGACGAAACACCAACAACGCCGATACATTCGGTCTGAAACGAAAAATGCTAGAAATTTTCTATGAACATCTTTCAGTTATTATTTTAGCATAAGATAAGACAATAAGTAATCGGGGAGCTTCTTTTCTGTTGCGATTCTCTCTAATCGCGAGTTAAACCCACGATGAATGCGCAAACACACATATATTTTTCTAGATCTTGTATTTCGATGATATTCGAAGAGACGGTGGAAAATTCGCGTCGAAACATATATGTACACTAGCAGAGTCTCTTTCGATCGCCGTTCGGAATTTTCTTCGGTACGCTTATGGCAAATGTGTCAGGTTTGTAAATTTTTTGTAAATGCTATCTATTAATGTTGCGATAGAAATCGACGAACATGGTAATGATAGATGTACGAAGTATGACAACACGGATCGACTCAATAATCTTACGTAATATTTTACTATTGTATATTTTGTATAGAAAAGATTTCTCTTCGGCGTCGTGGGCGGGAAATACGAAAGTCCAACAGTGAACGCGTGAAATGCGTTCAAAACCACTCGAAATCGGTGAAGAAATCGTTGCACCAACCTGCTATGTATCAACGAGATGCGAGTGGTCGTTCAACCCATTATATTACAGATCCCTATTTCACGTGTATATAAATACATGTGTACACGTCTATCAAACGAATCTAAATGTCAATCCGTGTAATAATCAACTCTTTGCACTCGGAGCTATTCTAATTCAAAAACCGAATTTTTCTTCCTGCCAGAAAAATTTCCTTTTCCCGTGCAATATTTTCAATAGTTTCTTAAAATATTAAATACGTTTAGTATAGTTGTATTGAATACAAATTTAATAATGCAACAAATATTTTGAATAATGATATAATAATTATATTAATTTCTTTGCGTGTGCACATGTATTTTAGTACACGTGGAAAACCGCGATCTCTACCCATTATCGTTAATCCTGCAATGACACACTGTCTCTGATAATTCTGCGAAAGTTTCTTCAAATACTTCCAGCTAATTGGTATCGTCTCGCGAAACAAGTTCGAAAGGGTCGGTGTATTTCTAATTATTAGATTGCGGATCTTTATGCACAATAAAAAATGTTTGCATTCATTGCAAGACAGAGGAGCGAGATCAAAATCTTTTTCTTCTTTTAATTATCTGATTAAGCTGAAATCAATACACTGATGTCTTGAAATCTTTCGCATCAAACGCATAAAATCCGCAGTCTAGCAATTATTTAGCAATACGGCGGCCCAGCTGAAACCCATCGAAGAAATCTAATAAAATGTGGTCCCAGTGTACCATTGCAGGATTAACAATGCCATTTTTCGTTCGTTTATACCTTGTGCAGTACTGGATCCATCCTTCGGTGTTATCGGCGCAGCGTTCCGTTCCAAGAGACCGTGCAACCACGTTGCGAAACGAAAGTTGCGAAACGCGGAGGATTCGCGGACGATTCGTGGAACTCGATGTGATCGATCGTTTCCGAGCGACGAAATACCTTTTTTCGAACGGTTGCCGATCGCGCAACAACTTACCAATGACAAGTATTACATTGTATTGCCAATAAACAGAGGATCTATCGCGAGAACGTTGATCAGCTCGTGCCCATGTGTGATACACCAAATAAGGTATCCCCGTTTAATTCAGTATTTTTCCTTGTTGTTACATGATATTGTAAACAAATATAAATAATCATTCGATCAGACAGCATCGTCTACCGTTCGTGGCAAATACAGCGTGTCCCCTCAATCATTTCCCACGACGTTCCCTTTCAGTTTTCTTTGATCGTTTATTTACCAAACGAGAGCATTCTTCGTTAAAATATACAGTTACAGATACATAATTACATAGAAAAAAAAGGCGGACTTTGTAGACTTTCTTTTAAAAACTTTCAAATGACACGCCTGCGCATCATACCTTGGTTCATCATACTCTCTGTGTACGTGTATATGTACGCTACTGTGCAAAAGAAAGAAGCACCCAGTATAATTATACGATATAATGACAAACAATATCTTTATGTAGAAATTGTATTGTACAATGATTGATTTATTGAATTTAAAGTATTAGGTAATCCGCAATAACACAATACATTCTCAGAACCATTCAAAATTTACTGTGTTCTTATTTGATTTTTTACGCTTTTCTATTAAATATAGCCGGGTGATTCTTTCTCTTGCACAGCAGTGTATATTTATATTATATATACAATTGCATAAATACAATTTACGTATTTAAAATCGGTATCGTCTATCTACGCTTCACTCGTCGGTCTACATCGCTAGCTAGAAATTCACCAATCGGTTTACTTGCAACGAGGATTTCCTAGAAACGTGCGCAATTCACGGCACTGAACTCGACGGTCGTCGACGACCGCCGACGACCGCTGCAGTTGGGACTAGGAGTGGAGAAGAAAAATAAAGTAATGTAATATACAACGGCACGTACGTACCTAGGTACTTATTTCCAAGTATCACAATAATCAAAGTATCATACATTGACAGTGTGTATGAGTGTCTCTCTGTGTATGTTTATGTATGTATCTATGTATGGATATGATGTGTACCGTGTATTATCCACGATCATGCTGTCCAGGCTTTACACGCGGCAGAATTCGGATTGTCGAGGAAACTAGAACATGTTCACATATACAGTGTGCAGAAAGTGTTCGTACAACTTTTAAAAGCGAATAACTTTATCAAAATTGGACCCTGAAGCACGAGTTTTTTTTTTGAGATGTTAGAAGGACTAATTTACTAGTTAAGAAGGAAAAAGTGTTCACTTCAAGGTCACGTTAATATTTCTGAATACGTTTTAATGTCAACTAGAATGTGCAAAGAAAAAAATATACATTTACAAGAGAAAAATATCGATGACCTTGAAAACTGCGGAAAAAATGACCTTGAGAAAAAAATAAAATTTGCAAAGCATTTACCTTGTGATACCATTGACATTGCATTCAAAACATTTGTTATGTCGTCACAAATAAAGGAAATATTTAGGTCGCTACATTTAGGTGGACCATCCTGTATACATGCAGAAGTTTTATTAAAATCGGTTGACGTATAAAAAAGCTATGGGCATTGCAAGATGTAAAAATCTTTGAGTTTATAGGGTTTGCGATTCATTTAAATCGCAGAATCTTACAATTTTTGCTATTTTCAATCAATTATATTTCATAACAACCTTGATCGATTTCGATGAAACTTTGTACATGTATATAGCGTACTTAGATCTACCAAAGGCACCTTCTAAATGTTATTAAAAATTATTTACACATTAGCTAGTAGACTAATCTTTCTATCTCAAAAAAATTGAAGCTGTTGGGTCCAATTTTGAAAGTTATTCGTTTTTAAAAGGCATACCAGTACTATGTACACCCACTGTACTTTGTCTTTTACTACAGTATTTCCTCGCAGCATCGCGTCTCTGTCTGTCTGTCTGTCTTCTCCCTGCCTATCAAGATTAACGCAACGATGAAACACGCGCGGCGATATTTCTAACGACTAGACTCCGGATGTTTATGCAAAATAAGAAGTTTGTGCATCAATTGCAAGACGCAGGAGCTAAATATAAATTTATATTCTTCATTAATAATTTTATAATGTGGTGAAAAAACAATATTTTAATACTCTTAAAGTCTTTCAAAATATTTTCACTGTTTTAAATTGCACTCGCTCATTTATGTTATAAATGCATAAATATCCGGAGTCTACTAATGACGATTCATGATATAAATAAATAAGTAGAGGAAGGGGGTCGAAATAATGCACGGGCGTCGCTTCCCTGTTCGCCGTTGCGTAAAAGCAGTGTCGTCGGAGAACGGTAAATGCACGACGCGAAAAACAGATTCTCTTCGAACGAGCTCAAGCACCTTGTCTCCTCCCTTGAAACTAAATCGACCCGAGGGAAAAGGAGATAATTCGATAGGAGATAGTTCGCTCCTAGGCATACGTTACACCACACGCAAACATTTGTCAATTCGCTATCTCACGCACACGTTTCTACCTCCCCTTCCCTTACAAAGAATATGCAACTATGGTTAAAAACAAACAAAAAGTTCTACACTAAAGCTTTGATCTAAGAAAAACCTGTGATGTTTCTTAGATCCTGTGGTTCTAGAAAAAGTCGAGCTTCTTGGTCCCTCGAGGGGTATGTCCCGCGGTGGAGGGGATATTCGTTTTTCATAGATGCTACGGTTTCCATTTTCTTAGATCAAGGCTTTGCTGTGTACGACAGTATCTTGCTCCGAGACACAGTGTTCTCTCCGTAGCGTCGCGCGTTGACTATACCGTCGTATCGTTGTCCGAACAGCGCTCCGATTGTCCAATCGGTCCAATGAATACAAAATTTATTTTCATACATTTCCATGAAACGTTTTAGAGTAGGCGTGGTTTCGCAAAGCCATTTTTGCACACGTGGATGAGGACGAACTACAGTGGTGTTTCTTGGTCGTCTTTCTTGCAAAGTCAGTAGTAAGTCAGTAGAAAGAATGACGACTATATAATTGATTAATAAAGCTGTATTCTTTAAAATTTAACCATTGAATTTTATTTTCAAATCGGGCACGAACTTATGCAATCATCTAATAGTTAATCGCATTCTGTTCCTACCAACTCTTCATCCACTTCCAAGCCGATTCGGAGCAAAGCGAGCTCGAGAAAGATTACTAGCCGAGCGCCACCGTGGTTCTCGCTGCTCCCGAGCATCCCGCTCCATGTCTCGAGAGATGCGCGACGTTGCGGCGGAAAAACTGTAGTATCGATGACCTGCGAGAGCGCTCCTCGCAGTAAACAACAATTTACGCGTATACTTATACTTGGTGGATAAGATATGGAATACGCAACGTTAGCCCTTTAACCCTTTGCGCTCGGAGCCTATTTCAACTCGAAATTGAAACTTTCTTCATTTTATGGATATAAAATTGATATAATGCCTCATACAATACTTAAATGTTTAGTAATTAATTAGATACCAACACATTTAGTAACGTAAACAATATTTTGAAGAATGGTACAACAATTTTTAGTGGTGACTCTGAGTGCAATGGGTTAAGCCACTTCACCGAAATTTACAGCGAACTGTAGGATAGCGCAAGACGAGACGGATGTATTGTTGTCAGCGGGTCAAGGACGTCGAGTTGCATAAAGAAATGAGTAATACCAAATATCAAATAATTTACTATTTTTTGCTATTGTTTCAGCTGTTTACTTTTTTTTTATAAACATTTTGCAGCGCTATCGTTGTTATTACGTATTGTTGAGAGTTCTTCCTAGGCACGGACAAGGTTCAGCACCGTACTAAGCCAAGTAATCGCCGTGTAATCTATTTAAAAAAAATATATATATGTATATACATCTAAGCGCATAATAATGGTCTAGAGACTTTTGTCGATCGTTGGAGGAAGCCGCGAGCAATTTCCGTCTCTCGAAATCGCGCTATATCTTGTCCACCAACTGTACATACACGCTAAAACAAAGTTTCTATCACTAGTTCAACGAGCTTCCCAATATTCGAAGCAGCCATTTCAAACAATTACGCGTGCAACGATCATTAGCACCGAGCGAGCCGTTTCTATCCTTTCGTAAAATAATATCATTCGTCGTTCGGCAAATATGAAACGTCCCGACGGGCCTACTGTAGCGTTACTTTCCATCGACGAGTCCGCGTCAACAGACTCAACTCTCTCGTCTTCGATTTTTACTAAAATCGTTTAATACTAGCTACAGCTTAAAACCCAAATTCCGAATCTAGCCGAGTCTTCTTTCGACACCGTGCCCGATCCGGGCTAATTCGTAAAATTATTCGCTCGCACGCCGAACCAAAGAAACAACCCGGATAGTGCTTTGTGTGTTCATTTCGCGCAGCGAATTTTCCGCGAACGATCGATACACTTTCCACGATAAAACATAAGGGAACTGCGAAGCGTACTTACGCGCGAGTAATCCTTGGAAAGCACCATACGCGATGCATTTAGCAAATTCTCCACGCCCCATTTTCTTCAAATTTTGCACATCAGTCTCCGTGTGTAGTTTAAATTGGACGAGGCTGCGGCGAAGACTGTCGACGTGCAAAATTTCACGAAAATCCGGCGCAAGTGGAAATTCATAGGTACCAGGGCTTGAAACGGACCCGAAAATAACTGTAAGAAACTGTTACACTTTGGGCTTGATTGAAACAGTTATGAAGGACCGAAATTTTGGTTGATATCGGTTTCGATTACGGTCCTGGGTTCTCTTTAATGAAAATTAAAATTGCTATAAATCGAATAATGTATACTTAGATCTATTGTTACAATAAAACAACTTTCAATTATGACTGAAATATAGCAGCTTTTAATTTCGATGGTTATTTTCAGAATTAGTTTCAAGCCCTGATTGCTACAACTTGGAACTTAGAACCGATATAGGACCAGAAAAAATAACGGTCCTAGAACCGATATAAGAAGGACCGTTATCGAAACCGATGTCAACCAAAATTTCGGTCCTTCATAACAGTTATTTAGAGTATCGGTCCTTCATAACTGTTTTCAAGCCCAGTTTTACCCGGAGAACTCTGGAAAGCACGAGAGAAAGGCGTCGCTCGTAGAGAAAAACTTCTGCGAGCAAGGATGCGCGAAACTTTTCGAGTTTGTCGCTGAAATGGCACTAGTTACGACTGCATAGCCGCGATACACGTTTGCGAGGAAGAGCGTATCGATCGTTCGCGGTTCCGACAGTTTGTAGAACGGTTCGAGACGGCAACGCATCGTGCACGGGATCGCGATCGAGGAAAGTCCGATCGACGACGATCGAACCGTTAAGTAGAATAGCCACGCGGCGGCCGTTCTACGAGAACAACCGATTTCGCAACGCTCGTAAGAGAAACCGGAGGCGACTAACGCGAAAAGAGGCGACAAATTGTAAAAGGTGAACGGTAGCGAGGCACGACGTCCATTGCCGTCGTCGAGGACGATTAAACGCGCAGGTGGAACGGATTCCCTTACAAAAGTATCAGCAAAAATACAACGTTTTCATCGTTAATTTGTTCTATAGCATTGTGACTCGATTACACCGTACATCGATGTTAAATCTTCTTCGGACATCCTCGAGCAGGCGTTTCCGACCGATTTTTTCAATTCCCTGTGCTCGAAAAACTTTAACGGATACCATTACTCGAGAATGAACGCCCGAACGCGCGTCGATCAGTGTTTTGAATTGTCTAAGCTCACAGCGAACGCTCGCGAAGCGCAGGGTCTCGTTGATCGCGACCTCGACTCGCCCCCTGAACCACCGACGATCCCCGCTTTCTTTTCAGCTTATTGTCCGGCGATTGTGTTCGTCTCGCAGCCGCGAATTTTCGGTCGAGCACAGCCTCCGGCGGAGCATCGATTCGATCCTTTTTCTTTCGTGGAACTGGAACGCGTGCGTGCACGGGATATTTTCTACGAGTGAGAGACAGCTCGAACGTAAAGGCCGTGTACCGGTACCGAAGTGATCGTTTACGCCGCAAAGTCGTCGTTTAGCAACGAATTTGTGGGAGTCGCGCGCGCGTGATAGCCCGAGGGAACTGCGTGCACGCGACGTCAGCGGCGAACGCTTTTCTCAAGGACAGAATGGACGCATCCGCGAGGCGCGCACGGTCAAGTAACGTGACGCGTAGGAACTTTGTGTTTTCACGGCCGACTGTATGTCAGGTGCGAGTACAAGTGCGAGCAGGAGCGCGTTGCAACGCCACGTTGATCGCCTTATGGTTCCGAGGAGAATCAGCCGGGTGCTGAGCAACTTGTTACCAGCTAAGAGCTGCTCACACCCCCTTTGATCTAAGAAATACAGTAAAGTCGCGATCTAGCTCCCATCGCTTGTTCCGAGCAGGAACAGAGAAAAGTATAAAGAATGCCGAACGTAGAAAAGGACAGCATGTAAACACGAACCGCGCGGCAGCTCGAGCTTGTTGACCTCTCGTGGGGATGCCCTCCAGTGGGAGGAGTAGGCGAAGGGACAGTGATCGTGGAGACGCTCAGGGAGCTAGATCGCGACTCTACTGTATTAACTCGTGTAATGGTAGACCACAGTTTCCCAACGTTTTTGGCCAACATCCGCCTATTATCTAATTTTCCCAGCGTCCTTGTGCGTATAATCTTTCGATCGCGAGCCCCCACGTTGGAAAACCATGTTCTAGATTCGATAGAATACCCATGAACAATCTTTTCGAAACCATAGGGCAGGTCTTTGGGCTACTCCCTTCGAGCGTCGGCGACGAGGATTGACGTATCGAAGGGAGCACTCGCCTCGAATTCTTCATCACCTTGCACATCATTCACCTTCGACCAAGCCACGTTGATCGCCTTATGGTTTCGAGGAGAATCAGCCGGGTGCTAAGCAACTTGCTACCAGCTAAGAGTTGCTTACACCCCCTTTGTTCTAAGAAATATTAACTCGTGTAATGGTAGACCACAGTTTCCCAACGTTTTTGGCCAGAATCCGCCCATTACCAAATTCTCCCAGCGTTCTTGTGCGTATAATCTTTCGATCGTGAGCGCCCACGTTGGAAAACCATGTTCTAAATTCGATAGACGATCATCGAATACCCATGGACGGTCTTTTCGAAACCATAGGGCAGGTCTTCGGACTACTCCCTTCGAGCGTCGGCGACGAGGATCGAAGGGAGCACTCGCCTCGATCCCTTCCAACCTGCGGCCGAATAAATATCGAGAGGGGAGAGAGTCGACTATTCGTCACCTTGCACATCATTCACCTTCGGCCACAGCCATTTGCTCGAACTCGACGCTGATTCTCTTTCTTCTTCTTCTTCTTCTGCTCCTCCTTCTCCTCGTCCTTCACGCGCTGTGTTCATTGCCCTGGCATTTTTTCTCGTTTTTGCTTGATTGTTCAGTCGGTCAACGAATCGATCCTCTAGATAACAAGCATCGTCAATCGTTGTTCATGTCCTTCAATTCGGTGTAGGCGATCCTCTTCCGGTAGAGGTTGCTGTTAGGCGAAATCATAGTCCTCTTGTTCGGCATCGTGGACGGCCCTGGGACGATGTACTGCCGTCTCTTGTAAACCACCATCCTGTAAATAGGACGAATATTGTTAGATCAATCGTTCCGTGTACTGTCAATTCGTTACGGAAGGCGCGCAAATTTTGATCAAGCTACCGGCTTTGCTCGCCGCGTCGACTACCTAATAATAACTAGACTGCGGATCTTTATGCATTAATGGTTCATAAAAATTTTCAAGAAATAATGGAGTATCCGATTCGATAGAATTTAGTACGATTTTTATTTATTTTGCTAACCTACACACGTATTTACCAGACTGTGGATTTTATGCATTTATAACAAAAATGGGTAAGTCCAATCTAAAAAAGTTTACAGGTCAAGAGAATTTAGAAACACCAATGTATTATTTTCAGCCCACTAGAATTATTAAAGGAACAAATTTTTTCCTCGGCTCCCGTTTCTTAAAATTGATACAGAAAATTTTTATTTTCGCATAAAGATCCGCAGTCTAGTTATACCAATGAAAATAGGATTTTATTTGGTACTAATTTGGTACTTATAAAATTATTAATTTGGTACTTATGTGGTCTAATAATAATGGAAGGGGCGATGAAATACGTCTTTGTCCTGACGTGCTCGAAAAAAACGAGTTACATTAATTACATTGGTCGAATTTTATATCATACTCCCCAATTGCGGTAGTCGACGCTTTCGGATCGAACGACGGCCATTAAGCGATTGGAAACAGTTGGAAAATTTACGCGCTTCCGAAGCCACGTCGATGAAACGACTTTCCGCGCAACAAATTAACGGGCCACCCGAGTTTAATTATGATCGCTCGATTAAATCCGTTAATCAAGCTGCGCCAACCCATTAGACGATTGCCTGTGCTACGCAATAAAGAGTACCTGGTTCTTGGAAACCATGGATACTATGTTCAATTACGTTATCTTCGTTGATCGGCTCTACCTATTTCCTGCACCACGATTCTCGACGTAACGTCGTTCTAATTAATTTTTTTACAGCGCTGCAAACTAGTCTCTCTCCCAGAGCGAAGTCTCGGGACATCGTTCACCTCGAGGCTGAGCGTGGACGTGCAACGAATAATTATTTTTCCCCTGACGGATGATTAATCCTTATCTAGTCAACCAAAATGTACAGATTATTTAAAACCTTTCTGTATTTAACCCTTGACACTCGAACTAAAAATTGCTGTACCATTAATCCAAATACTGTTTACATTATTAAATATTTTTGTATCTAAACAATTACTACACATTTTAGTGTTGTATCAGGTATTATATCAATTTCATATGCATGAAATGAAAAGAGAATGGAAATATTCTAGGTCGGAAGAAATCTTTAATTTTCTAGTTAAAGTAGCTCCGAGTGCAAAGGGTTAACATGTTTGCACAAATTCTCATTATAAGACTATAAATTAATATATTATCGAGTAAGTAATGTACATTCAGAGAAATTTTGTAATATTTTTAGAGGAACATTAACAAATTGTTGGAAGAAATACAGCAAATGGATATCCGGTTGACTACACCAGAGTTAACAACAAAGCGATCTTGTCGAGGAAGAAATCGCAAGAGAGATCGCGAAGGGATTAACATTGCCCGTAAACCAAGGAAATTCTTTGCTTAACGATCGAACGAAACGAGTCCTCCGGATCGCGGAGCCCTCGACGCGCGGCGTTCGCGTGGTCTCTTGAGCCTCGAACGGTGACGTAACTCGTCGTTCTTTCCCGCAGATACACGCTTTGAAAGTGCACTCCTCGGGAATCGCGGCCTCGGCAAAAGAAGAGCGGTGCATGCTGGTCTCACGCGTAATCAAGTCGAGGAACAAGTGCATCCTTGAGATCGACCATGCGGAATTTCGCGCCAAACGGTTGAACGACGTGTTCCTGTCACGCCCATTCGCGTGTTCGCGTGAGCTTGTACACTGCCGTACAAAAGTTTCCATTCTCTCGCGGAATGCTCTCCCCTGTGACAATTTTGCATTTTCCCCTACGACACATTTCAAGATACCAATTCAACGACCAATTGCCTCATTTGGCCGAGAAATTGCACGGAATTGTCGAGGTGACGCCATAACAAGGTAACAATCAGCGGCGCCATGCGCGGAACGTTGTTGCGCGCTTATTTTTCAAAATGCATTACAAAATTGAGACTTTAGAGGTGTCTTGGTTGATCCTTTCATTACCGTGGACGAGATATCTCGTCATTATGATTTTGTCGTACAATGCTATGGACGAGATATCATATCATATCTTTATTATCGATATGAAGTGATTTTTAAGACACGTCATCGTTGGTGGAAAGTACTTACAGATGATAAATACGAAATACCTCACATTTTAATTAAAGTTTTTATATATGAAATATCTGATTTCCCTCCGTCGGCCATTTTGTTTGCAAACCACATGTTCTATTGTTGGATGAGATTCTTTCCTGTGTGTTGTATTTTTCTATATTGGATCGTCTACATCGATTATAATTATCTCTCTGCACATACAAAATGAACAATAAAAACTCTAATCGTGTAAAACATGGGTACTTTATATTTATCATCTTTGAGCACCTTCCACCAAAATGTCTTAAAGATCGATTACGTGTGTCAAATTTTCAAATAAAACACTTCACATCAAGAATAAAGTGACGCTAGATATTCCGTCCACACCATTGGTACGACGAACTCACGATGACGAGGATCTCGTCGAGATATCGTCCGCTGTAGTGAAAGACAAATTGTAATTGTCGTTCCTTCGATACCAGACAAATTGTGGCAGATTCTGCGAGAGTCCGGCGGAGGAGGCTTCCGGTGGCGCCACTGGCTTTGCTACCTTGCTCTATCCTCGTCCGATTATCTTCCATTTGCACGCCATTTGCACGCCATTTATAATCGTTGCGTGTCCAGTGTTGAGTGTCGCCTAGAACCAGGCCGACTACGAGATTGCTCGTTCTCACGCGACCGAGAGTTTGCCGTTCCCGAGAGATCTGAACATTCTGTTCGATCGGCGGCATCTCGAAGATGCGACACCGCAGACGTCGGTTCGTAGACGCGTAGATCGTCGATCCGGAAGATTTCGTGACCTGGTCGAGACTCGAGGGAAAACAAAAGGATTGCGAGGTTTCTGTCTTCTGGGACAGTTTCAGGAAGGAGAAGACAAGGAACAAAGTGCCGCTCATTCGAGCACCGTACTTCCCCCAAACCTTGAGTACTGTCTTTCGACGGATGGGATCTCTGTCGACATCTTCACCGTATTTCCTACCATCGATGAAATTGATCTGAAATTGATACCTTTCACGAATTCGCCGAAGATCCACACACAGAAATTGACTTGATTCATTCCTCGAAGAGCGCGCCTACACAGGAATAGCGTGCAAACTTGGGATTGGTCGCATTCGAGGAAGAGGGAGGAACCCGATCCTGAATGGTCTAGCGATTCTAGCGAGAACGAGCGAGTCGCGAGACGGTATCCGACATTTAGGGATCAGGTCGGGTAGATATTTCTGGTTTATTCAGTTTATTTCAAAGTCAGCACACAGACGACGGGTAATACGAACGGAGGAAAATCGTGCGTCGGAGAAGGACGCGATCGAGTCCTGGCATCGATCTTTCCGTCCTGAGAATGGATAGACGACCGGCGTGCTAACAAATCGAAGGGTCTACGATCGATCTTGTTTGACTTAGTCCTAAACGACGAATCTATGTACACTTTGATAAATACGCAACGAGGAATCGTACTCGGGGGAAGCAGACTTACTCTAACGAAGGATTCGGGGACAACGGAATTGCACCTGAACGTCGAAACAATCATTATTATTTACGTAATCTCTTTGTACGTCCAACCTAAACCACGACTGTCCACATCCAGCCATTTTCCTCCGAGAAAGCTTTCTCCGAAGCTCTCGTAAGATCGAATTTCTTGTTCGTAATTACTAGACTGCGGATTTTTATGCAAATCGGTTTTTATGCAAAAAAGGTTTGCATTGAATTATCCTGCTAAGCTGAAACTAATACATTGATGTCCTTAAATATTTGTAACAAGTCCTCGGCTTTAAATTGTATGTACCCATTTTCCTCATAAATGCATAAAATCGGCAGCCTAGTAATTACTTTTCTCGATGCCGTCGCATTTTCGCGAGCCTAATCGAATTTGGAATCTCGACGTGGCAGTCGAAGCGTCGACGAGCAGCAACTTTGGCGGTTCCCGGGTCCCTGTAGACCGTTCTTTGAAACGCGATGTAAACACATTCAGTGTCTAGATCTGACTAGATAGATCCGCTGCTCGCCTCGATCTCTTTCAAACGCTGCCGGCCGTTCGACAGCGCAGCATCCGACCAAAAACGATGATTTTCCTCCAAACAGGAGTTCCGTGTACCACTGAAAAGGATAAATGGTTTTCCGATTTTGAAAAACGAATGATATATATTTGTAAAATTTTGTCTTCGTAAGCGCGCGTTACAGTACTTCGAATTGGATCACAACATGTTTCTACGTCGATGTTGGTCCGATGTTCTGCGCTATCGAGGAAACGCCGACCGAAACAAAGGTTCGCTGCTCGTCTCTGTTCTTTGCTACACCCTCTACTCTCCCCCTTCACTGTTTCGTCACACTCGAATATACTCTAGTAATACTAACAACGATTATGGCCAAATGATCGTGCTCGACCGTCCGAGACACGAACGAGAATCTAAGGCTTGGGTCGCCGGCTTCTGTCAAACTTATAATTGGTATTTATACATCGTAGGAACGTGTTGCTCGACCAGCGATGAGGTCCCTCAATAATCACAGAATATCCTTCGCGGCGGATCACGCGTTAGTGGAATGGTTAAGTAATAGTATTTAATAAACGCGACCGTTCTTCGACGGTTAACCAGGCGCCCCCAGCAACGTAGACTGTCGTAGACGATTCTGCGCCGAAAGTAGTCTGGAACGCGTCTCTCCGTTCCGCAAAGCCTACTGGCTACTGGAAAAACCTTCCGACATGGAGGGTCTTCGACCATGTTGCCGGTGACAGTCGACGATCGGCAAATCGGAGTCCGATCGAGTCTAGAGAACAGAATCGGCGTTAGAGACCGTTTTGTCGTCCGGTCTCTAAAATTCGCTCGATTCTTATCGTTGGAGCCTTAAAGTGCGACTTCCTAAGCGCGTCTGGACGCAGCGTTTTGCAATCCTGGGCCTCTTACACTCCATTAAGGGGGTAGCCTCGTTTCTAGGATTGCAAGGATGCGGGATGCGCCTTCTCATTTCTCGATAATGCAAAGATGAGGTTTTTGATTAGACAAGAACGCTAGATGAAAGATCAATCTAGTCCGCAATCGCCCTCAAAAGTCCTATTTTTATGTTTACGAGGCGTAATTTTCATTATTCGGCAGCATGTAGCTGTCGCAGCTTTATGCTTTCAAATAATGCAAAATAGGACTTTTGAGGGCGATCACGGCGCCTGGATTGATCTTTTATCTAGCGTTTTTGACTACTGAAAAGCCCCATCTTTGCATTGAGAAGATAGAACGCGCATCCCGCACCCTTACAATCCTGGAAACGAGAGTCTACCCCCTTAAGTGCGTTCAGACGCACAGAAGGAAGTTACGACGAGTATGGATCGCAAATCGCTGTGTCCAGACTGTCCAGACGCGCTTAGAGAAAGGAGTAGAAGCACCGACTCCTTTGCAAAGTGGATCTGCTCTGGTTCGCCGATAGATACTAGCTAACAAAGAATAAAAATCACGAATCGCCAGTGCCCGCACTCGCGCTTTCGTTTGGTCCTCTGTTTCTCTCTGGTCCTACCGACCGGTCGCCGAGCTAAGCGAAAACAAAGAAGAGGCTAAAGTTGTGCTTGATCACGGTTGCCTCTGCTCTGGGAGACGGAGAGGCCACCGCGATCTCGCGCCGATCACACGATTCTCTACCGATTAAACGATTTGCTTTCGCAAAAGGTATCCCCATAGACGCGCACGACCAGAAGAAGGATATCTGAAACAGAAAGGTAAGGAAGAATCCGAATTATTATCGCGTCGAAGATTCTCCCGAGGCGCTCGAATCCCTTATGAACAGAATCGATATTCACGATACTCACCTCACCCTATAAATCCTGCGGCTAGCGATATTATAAGCGCAAGGATGCCGGTCATCACCTGACCGGCCGTCGAGACGACCACCGCCGGTTGTGACGCCGCGTTCTCCACCATGTCGTTGTTCACGAAACGATCCTCCGCTGTCATCCGTTCGCCGTACTTTTCCAGCAAGTCCATCACCACTCCGTTCGACCAGCCGAATCCCAGCTGCACCTCGTACTCGCCTCCACCCCCGTGACCGCCCGACACCGTCGCGTCGTACTGTCGACCGAAATCGAAATAATTCGTATGTCTGTTTTCGCTCGTGGCGTCGAATTTCCCCAAAGTGTTACTCGTATCGGCTGTGCGCGCCTCGAACTTCCTAAGAAGCAGTCGTCCATCGTTCGTTACGGGCGAGTCGCATCAAAGAAAGTACAGACTCGGTTTCATGGCAAAACTGGATACACGGAAAACAGAAAAATACAGAAGGGGAGCACGGTTAGGGCTTGCAATCCCGCAAAGTGGGATCCCGCAGGTATTTCATTTTAATACCTTCTTTTAATAATTATCAGATACAACGAATTATTATACATAGACATATACGTATATGTATATATTTCAATTATAGTTTGTTTCCCAGAAAAGACTTATTCTACTTCAAAATGTGGTAAATTGTATCGAGGAACTAAATGCTCAATCCCGCGGGTTCGAAATAAAATGGCGCGGGATTGCAAACCCTAAGCCCGGTTCACGATATTCCGAGTTCGAGGCGTTCAAGCGCGAATGCTTTAGGAAAAATTCGAGTGTTCGATGTCCCTTCACGGACACGGGCCGTATCCTGGGTCTATACGTGTAATTAGTTACCTTCTCGAACATGCTTTGCGTCTCGTTGAACGCTTTGTAATTGCTGCGTACCCATCTCTGACTGATCTCGTAGGCGAGTCTCTGAGCCCACGGGTCTCCGGTGTTGTTCAACGACATGACGACGAAATATTGGAGCGGTGGCCAAGCGTTCGGGTAGTCCCATTGTTCACCGGAGTGCTCCAACGTCGACGGTATACCGCCCAGATTCAGCATGATCTGATTCTTCTCGAGATACTTAAGCACCTTCGCCACGTACTCCTCCCGTCTCCTGAGATCGTAGCAGTTGGTCCAGAGCGGCAGAACGTTCGTCGGATAGAAGTAATCCCTCTTGATGTCGTTCATGATGTCGTAGTCCAGCCACGCGCCAACTTCGTCGTGCCACAACACGGCCGTCACCGCTCTCTTCCATTCTTCCGCAATTTTCCGGTAGTACGCAGCCTTTGTCTCGTTGCCCATCCTCTGGCTGTACTGCGCCAGCAGCTGCGCGTTTCCGTAGATTATCGAGTTCAGGTCGACGGGGATAATGCATCTCGTTTTCAAGTTCGTCAGGTTACCTAGAGAACAGTTCTATACAGTCTCCGAGAACTTCTGTCTGTCTATCTTTCTGTCCTTCTGTATATTCTTTGAATTTTCGCGCGCAACTGACTCGCGAACGCGACGCGACGCGCCGCTTTCACCCGAGAAACAGGACGGGCGAGGGCCTTGAAGGAGCCCCGCCGATCGTGGTATCTCCCCCGAGATACCTCGGATAATACGGAACGCGTGGCACAATAATTGCCGACACAGTTTCTCGAGGCGTGCGCGGTGCTTTGTTTCGGAACGGTTTCAGGAAGCGAGAAGAAAAAAGAATGAAAGAAAAAAACGCGTCGCGTACGAAGGAAGGGGATTGTTTCGCGAGCAAAGAGCGCTCCGTTACCTTTGTTCGTGCCATCGAGTATGAACCAACGGGTGGAGAAGTCCCAGCCGGATTCCGCGGCAGTCTTTAGCTCCGAATAGTAATTCTCTTTCTCCTCGGTGGTGCGGAAGCTTTGGCTGGTCAGATAATCCTCTCTGGTTGAGAAAATCGTCTCGTCGTTAAACGATCGAACCGTAAAAACAGCAGCAGGATTCGCTATGATACAAGTTTTCCGAGCGAAATCGAGGATTCCGGACAGGTGCCGGTAAGGAGTGGGCGGTTAGTGGGCGGTGCTGGAGCAAGCCACCTCCCACTTCTTAGCTTGCGCGTCATAGAACCCCCGTTCGCTCGGTGAAGCTGTACGACAGGGGTGGGCACGGTAGGGGCCCCTCAAACTCCTGCTTCCCCGACCAACTTCCCTTTCGACGCGTCTTTCCTCCATGGTAACGACGGATGCTGGACGGGGATAATGAGCGCGGGGAGTGGGGACGATCTTCTCTCAATCGATGAGACAAAAATGCCCACCCCTGCTGTACTGAGAAAACTTTGTAAACGATTCTTACTTGTAGGACTCTGGTCGCGGTCCCGCGGATTCCTCGTAGTATCTGGCCAAGGTGTACTTGATGCCATCCACCTCGACTTCGACCGTCCGATTGGTCATCCAGAACTGAAACTCCTTCTCGAGAATAGGAAAGTTCTTTTCCAGCCATTCGTAGTCGTTCGTCACCTTCAAGTATTGGTCGACCATGGGCAAGAGAAGGGGCGGGTGGGATCTCATGGCGTAGTAGATCCGCCCACCATTCGGTATGAAACCGATCTTGTCGACGATCGAGACGAAGTTTGTCAGCATCCCCTTCACGGTGGTGTACATCTCCGAGAGGAGCAGCCCTTTGATGATCCAGTACGAGTCCCAGTAATAGAACTCCCGAAATCTGCCGCCGGGTACGATCACCGGGTTCGGTACGTAGATGATGGAGTATCGATCCTCGTTGATCCTTACGTCGTTCTTCATCTGCCGACCGAGCATCTTCCAGATGTGATTCAAATCGGACGCGAACTTCCTGAGGTCCTCGTCGAGGATCTTGCTGAGGAACTTTGGTCGGCTGGTCCAGTCTACCGGATCCCAATCTTCGAACTCCGAACCGGCCGGGTCGAACGTTCTGTTGACGAACTGCTCGATCTGCTGCCTGGTAGGCATCTGATCGACCTGCTCCATGAACTCGTGGAATAACGCCAGCGTCTGGTTCGGCGACTGTTTCATCTTCATGTCCACGAACGTCTTCGAGTCCTTGTAGATCGAGGCCATCTGTATCGTGTGCAGGAGCTCGCCATGGCAGTAAATGTCGCTGTAAAGCCACACAACACGATCTCTAGCTTTCCGTTGTTTACCCTTCGAGACGACATCCTCTCGGTCTTCGAATAAATTCGATTCGCGAATTCTTCGCAGAGCGAGAACGAAGAATCGCGTTTCTCGCTGCATCGGGACTGGGGCTGTTACTTTCCCGAAGCTCCGAAATTCAAAGCTTCAAAATCTTTGACCTTTGAAGAAAAAGTAACAGCCCTAATCGGGACCGTTCCGTATCGAATAGGACAGTGGTCGGCAAACTTTGTTCAGTGGCGGCTCTTCCACCAGTGACGTGTTTGAAATAAATTTATTTTAATTTAATTCTACGGTATATTAATACAATTTTCAATCAGTCAGTGTGTTATATCTAAATTCGAATACAGAGCAATTTCTATTCTATTTTTCTCAATAGATAAGATTATTACAAAGTATGATATCTAGTTTTATTCCAGGGTTTAAAACCAGGGTTCTTGTAAAGAAATTTGGCTCTCGAAAGAAATCTAAATGGTTGTACTGCTGACATTTGGCTCTTTTGACTAATGAGTCTGCCGATCGCTGGAATAGGAGAATACTCGCGGGAACGCGAAGAATCGAACAGCGAGTCGCGAAAGATGACCTTGAAGACGGAGCACTCGCGAGGCGTATCGAAACGGCCAATCAACGTTTCTACAGTCGCGTCGATAGGCGGATCATTAATTTTGCCCGTGGTTCTCTGTCGATTTCGCGAGCCAACCGATTTTTTCCCACGACTGTCGGTGGACGACGGATCTTTAGGCGAATTCGCCAATTCAGAAACGTATATCCAAGAGAACGGGATGTAGAGAATTCGTTACTGACGTCCATGACGTTGGAAACACATAAAGATCCGCGCTCCGATCGTCTTCTTCGGCAGAGACGCACGATCGAGGACAACGATCGACGTATCCGCGGCTTATCTAAACGATTTGCGTTTCAGACGGCCCCTTCTTGCGCGAATCAAGTGGTTTGCACGGCGTCTCGTCTCGCGAATAATCGGGAAAAATCTGTGCGCGTCGATTCCACCTCGCCGCGATCGGAGCTACCGAGCGAGTTTCACCGATCGCGCAAGAAAAACGAAAGTTTCGCGCGGCTCTGTAAACGCTGATGACACGGTTGCTTTTCATTTTGGAATCGCACCGGTTCTCGATGCTCCGCGAATCTGAAAACTGCTTCGTACTTCGTGCCGAGATAAAGAAAAATGCGAGTTTGTTTCGTGACGGTGAGCGCTCGTGGAATTCGTAATCGACGAGGACAGGGTATCTTGAATTTCGAATTCCGTGAGAAATTCTACGTAGATTGGAATTCTTTGAAATCCAACGGAGAAGATGGACGTCGACGAGAAATCTGCGTACTTACATCTGCACGGCGGAATCTTGTCGCGACACCGTCGAACGAGCTCGGATCCCCTTAATCGGTCTAATATTTGTCGCGAGCAATCTAGATATCCATTACAGCGACGCAGCGTCGCGTTTTAGAGCAACCGGTGCGAGAAAGACGACGCGAACGTTGGACGTGCACTTCGCTGTACTTACAAGGGACATTAGCCAAGTGTAACGCGCCGATTTTAATGGAATTTTTACAGGATATACTTTGTTGAAAAATATTTCACACGTATTTCTTTTTTAGCTGCTGACATTCATGTTTAGGAGGTGAAAACCCTAATTTTGCTATCACGAAAACAAAAATACTTATTCCAAAAACACGTGTCCCCTACTTTGGTCCATAGATTACGTACACAAATTTACATAAATATGGATAAACAATTAATAAGAAATATGGCAAAAAAAAATGAATTTTTTAATCCTTATGTGTGTAACATATTTGCACAAATTCTCAATTTTAAGATTATAAATTAATATATTAGCCAGCAATGAAATGAACGTTCGCAGAAATTTTGGGATATTTTTAGAGGAACATTAACAAATTGTTGAGAGAAATGCAGTAAATAGGGTTAAATATTTAAACAAATAATATTTTCTGGAATCCTTTTACGTGACCATATTCCTTGATCGAAAGCACACGGAATGTAAAATATGTACGTATAAATATGGATGACGTACAAGTATATCCCTGTGTTTGCGCAACGAAAACCACGCAGCGACAGGAACGTTAATCGAAAGGACGCGTCGCGTGCTCAATTACATTTCGACTGTTGAAACGAGCGAGACCGTTGCACGATTCGTTGACGATCTTGGGAGAGGACGGCGACCGTACCGAACTGCTTCGTTCGCAACAGATAACGCGACACTCAGAGTCAATTGGAATTTAATTGCCGCCGATAATCCCGTGCGGATTGTTTCCGATGCGAGGCGAGGCGAGACGAGACGAGCAATTATACGCTCGACGGGAAACTAATGTCGCTTTTCTGATAAGGCCAATGGGAACCGTTGTTGTCCACCCAATTTGTCGCTCGTTAGTCTACATCTTTTTCTCGGTGAGCAGACGACGTCCGTCGAGTTTCGCGTAATTTCACATCGTTGATACTAACCACGACCTATCTACTACGTACTACCGACAGAAGGTTATTTCGAAATTTGTCTCCGAAAACGAAGCTCCAAGCTAACGAGCATTATTCTTTGCGCGCGCGGAATAATCTCGTGCCTGGCCGTGCCATCTATTCGCGGGGATTTTCTTTTATAGCTCGTAAAAATCTCCGGCAAAGTACGGGGCCGTGTTTTCTTTTGCATTTTAATCTGCTGCGAACTATCGTCGAATTTCTTTCAAAACCATTACTCGTCGAAAGTTTAGCAGAATTTCTTGGTTACGCACTCTCGACCCTTAAAGGACCGAGAAGATGCGTCGTACCGGTAGAAGATAATCCGCGGTACGATGGCTGCGTTACCCTATTTCGTGTTTGCTCGCGGCTCTTGTTTACAATACGCGGAGATAAGAGATTGCGCGACGCTCGCGGTCGGGGTCGGGCAATGCTCGTTATCGCGTCATTCCTCGGATCGCGATACCTCGACGCGTGTTCGGTTTCGAACGTGTTCTTCTCCGACTTGTCTCTCTCTTTCTCTCTTTCTGGTGTCCCGTCGCGCAAAGGTCACGTTCATCGTACTTGCGGAACACGTTAATTTGCAAGACCGGCGAGCGACGCGTGCGACGTTTCGTGTAGTTCACTGTTAAGGCCATTTCTCTGACTCGACCACGGTCACCGTGCGATCGAAGCGATTCCTCGATCGAACTTCGAGAGAATGAAATTTTGAATTCTCGGCTCTCGTTCCATCAAGTACGAAACAATTCTGAACAGCGATACAGTAGAACAGCGAAGCTGGAAGGATTTCTCGTGCTTTCAGCAATTCAAACATCAACTCGCAACCGCACGATATTACCCATTTTATTATCGCCCGAGAGTTCTCGGAGCAATAAACACGTAATGAATGGTTCGGTAAAGATGCTCGAGCGGTAAAAAGTAACACACCGCGAGAATTATCAACGGTAGAGCCCCGAGCGATAAACCACCGTAAATACGCGGACTAATAGATAATAAATTAAAACTATTGTAGTTCGTATAGCTCGGTGAATCTTTTCCTCTTACGTTTGCCGAGGTCAATCTAATATGAAGTACAAAAATTCCGTTTTTCTCTCGATCGATGATTTATCTTTTATCGAACAAAAGGCTGATGAAGCAATCTTAAATAAGTTTTTCTCTCGATCGATGATTTATCTTTCATCGAACAAAGGGCTGATGAAGCAATCTTAAATAAGTCCCCTTAAATAAGCAGATAATCTTGCTTGTAAATCAAAAACACATGTTGCTAGTGAGTCATTGGGAATATTTTTATAAATTGACAGAGCTTTCCCTCCAACCTAATAAATATAACTGCGATCATGGTTAACCCCGATACCGATGATTCAGATAGTCGCGCTTTCGCGGAAAAAAGCTCGTCGGCGATAGATCGACGATCTATTTCCGGCGGGACGTATTTCGCGAAGATGGATCAGTCCGCGGGGGTCGTCGACTATTTTTGCAGAGTGTGACGCGGCCGGTGTTGGGAGACGCGATACTGTTCGCGTCCCGTGACGGGCGCGCGTGCGACCTATCGGATCAGCTGCTCCTCCACAACTCGAGAACTCGACAATTCGAGAGCCCGAGACTCATCGGTTCCCGACCTCACGTGGCATCTCGTGCACGCTGTTGCTCAAGCTAATTAACGATCGATCAATCTTTTAAATAGCCGACTGTCCAATCTACTCGAGAATTGAAGTCTGCACCGGTGATTTTTGTTGCGATCGAACTGCAAAGCATTAAATTCATTTGGACTTTCAAAGGATGTCTTCGCCCAATTTTTCAAACGGTAAAATCAATGATAAAGGGCGCATTCCAACATAAATAAATTTTTACTAAAATGAAATAACTACTTCAATGCAAAATAAATATTTGCTAGTGCGGTCGATAGCTGTGTTTACGTTTGAAACACTAAATTTCAAGTTTCGTTCGAGTAATGAAAAGTTATCCTTCGAGTTTCTTCGGAGCGAACGATCCGCTTGGAAGCACGTGCGGAGCAAAACATTTGCGTATCGACGCGTCAAAGGACGTTTTCCCAAGGAAGATCGGGAGATTTATCTGTGGAGATTGGTAATCGCGTAAGATCAAAGCGACCGCGACGTTTTACAGTCTAATTGTTCCGTTCCGCGAGTCATTCGATTATGCAACGCTCGATGACGTAGCGCAACGCGATCCAACAATCCAGTGATCAAGGGATCAACGGATTCAGAGACTGGGACAAGACGCTGACCGCTCCTGACCGATCTATAGCGATCGAAATCGCGATGAAATCCGCGTAGTTCCGATCGCGGGATAGATCGAGAGTCAGGGTCGGTGTGGATCCAGTCCCCGACCCTGCGACGAGCAGAAGAGGAATCAGCCGATCACGAGACATGCCATGCCGTGCGTGGAGCACAGATAAAACGAGAGAGAGAGAGAGAGAGAGAGAGAGAGAGAGAGAGAGAGTGAGTGAGTGAGTGAGTGAGTGAGAGAAGAACAAGCACGGAGGAGATCGCGCTCCCGTTCCTACAATTTGCATTGCGATCGATTGCGATCAACCGCGACCACGCTGCATTCGAAGTCCGTTTTTCGTATCTGTTCAGCGCGAACTCGCGATCGCTGATAAACGTACGACGATTCGGAGCAACTTATCGCGCAATAAAGCGCGCGCATTACCTAGTGTACCTATTATGAAGATTAGTTGGATTATACGATTTAATTAAGAAACGAGACGAAACGCCCTAAACCGCGGTGCCGTCCTGACAGCAATGTGTTGATGAATTTATGGCACTTACCTCTCACAAGGGGGCGGTTTCGCGTGGCTCTTGTCCGCACTAGCGTTAGTTTGTAGAATGACGAGGAACGCGAGGAACGCAGCATTCAGTAGGTAATTCATCGACAAGCAGGGCGTGAAGCTCGATGCCATTTTCTCGTGATTAGCGATCTTCCTTCTCAGACGATCGCTCTCTCACAACTCCTATTCGTTCTCTTTTTCTTTTTTCTATCGTTCCTTGCGCTCGAATGTTCTCGAGTCTCTTTTCTCTCCTTTGAAAAAATCACCGAAAATATTTTTTCTGGCTTCTTCTTCGTATCTCTTGATCCGAGATAATCGATCGCCTTCTTTCGGCTTTGTTTCTCCCTCTCGTTCGCTCGCGCTCTTTTCCTCTATGAGCACGCCTATCCCTGTGCTCCACACACACTTTTAGGACTCTCGGTTAAGTCCTATCCCAGAACCCTTTCGTTTTAAATTGTGTTTTCGGGCTTTTTGGTTCGCTATAAAGCAAGGTGAACAGGACGAGACGCGCGAGACGAATATCGAGGTGTTTCCTTACTTGTTGGTGACCGGTCGAGGTTTCGGACCGTCCGAAGCTCGCAGCCTTCGAGGCGGTTTCAGCTCCAACTGCAGCGCCGCATCTTCCCTGCAACAAACAATCACGAAGCTCGATTAGCACACCTGTCGTCTGGATTTAACCCCTTAAACTGATTACGAGATAAATCTATCGCTGCCTAACGTGACCAGAGAATCGATACCGTAACCAGCCATAATTAATGTAAAATTATGTTTCGAGATAACGATCGCCGCGAGCAACTCTTTGATCGCGTCACAGAGAATTCTATTCCAGAAAATACGAACTTGCGAGCGAATTCGATCGGTCTCGAAGAAGTTTTCCGTCTGCGGACGTTTGTTACCGAAACGACGATATCGATCGACTAACGAGCCAACAATTTCTTCTTTCACCTAGCGAGCTGTCGGACACCGGTCTGCCCGCGCAGACAGCTGAGGATCGTCCGAAAATAAAAAGCAACACTGTCTCGTGATGATTGTTTGCTCGCCGCGCTAGACAGTCTAGGAATTCGACTAGCGCGATTGCGCAATCCGCTTCCGAATCCGGCGGGAACCGAACAATCGACACCGGAAGAGACTGCGACGGACATTCTTCCGCGTATGCAATTTTATTTCTTCTTGGAAATCGACTCCAACTCTCTGGCAACTTATCGCTTTACTGGAAGCGGACGAAACCTAACAATTTATTCAACTCAACTCTTTATCAAACTTATATGCAGATATGAATTCTCTTTTTCTTACGAAATGTCGCGAACAAATGTTTGCTAAATTACAGAAGCAGAACGGGACGGAGCGAGAGCTAATCGAGAACGATGCAAAGTCGCGACCGATCGATAGCGGAAACGCGATTTTCCACGAGACACGCCCCGAAACGCGGTGCCCGGTGTGCAACCGAGCAACGAGGGAAATTTCCTTCCGGAGGGAAATGGCTTTGCGACCCTGAGAGACGAACGGCCCGGAGATTGATGGCAGCGTGGCGTCTCGGCCCGTTAATCCGGCGAACGATCGCCCGTTCATTTCGCGAAAGCGGAGGATCCTCCGGCGACCCCATTCGTAGATGGAAAAATCACCGCGATCTCCCGCGATTGTTCGCCGTTTGCTTGATAGATAAAGAAGCGACTTCTATCGTCGCTAATTCGCTTCGTCGAGAAGAAACATCAAATTGCAGCCGGTACGCTGGCCACTTCCGGCGTTAAGCGATTCAGCAGCGTGCACAGCCACGCGGAGGACACGTGTGCCGCGCTTGTTCACCTTCCCAGATGACGAATCCTGGTTTCCGCGACTTTCGGTCGTGACCGCAACTCACCGAAACTGCAAGTCAATGCAATTTAAGTAATCACATCGAAACTCGAAAGTTACAATTAATCGCGCACTTTGCTTCTCTTGAATAGACTCGAATAGACTAGACACGATCAACGCAATAAATCGCTCGTGCCACTGGAAGAGAGGAAACTTTCTCGTGACTGTATCGTTTCGCGAGATTTTTCGGTGATTCGGGGGCGATTAACTGTCGTGTTTGTTCGCGATAGATAGCGTCGCGAGGACGATTATCAACAGAAAATTACATTGGAAGATTCTGGCGTTCGCGGACAAGTCTTTCGTGAATAGGAAAAAGATACTCGCGATCGGAGAGGAACGAAAAGGAGTAGACGAGAGTGTTCCTGGATCGAGACAAGAATCTCGAGTTCCACTCTGCTCGTGCGTGCAGCGAGGAGTTCGCTGTATCGCTTTCAGACACTGCGAGATCTTCCGATCGACGCGCGCGCGGCGAGACTCCGACACGCGATAGCCTAAGTAAGACTATACATTTTCGGGGCGAAAGGATCGTCGCTTTGCAACGCGACACCTTTGCACTGTCTTCGTCCGTCCGGTTTTAGAGTCGAGGGGAATGGTATAAACGATTGGGCTACTGGAAAATTGATTGGCGAGCTCTTAACCGTGGATGTTTGTATTGTATAATTTCCTTAGCTATCTTCGAAAAAGGATAATAATCTGAACTTCTATAATCAATTTTGAAATACTTCTCAGAGTCGGGTCAAAGGGGTTGAAGCGTGAAGCTAATGGTCTTAATCGGAATCGGTTTGATCGACCAAGAAAAGAGTTACGAGATCGAGATCGAGTCTGCGAGATCGATTGGCGTGTATTCAGTACTTATGACGCGTCGAGTTTTAACCGAGGATCTATGTAATTTTCTCTAGCTATCCTCGAGACAGCGAACTTCTATAATCAATTTCGAAATACCTCTCGGAGTCGGATCCGAGGGGTTGAAGCGTGAAGCTAATGGTCTTAACCGGAATCGGTTTGATCGATCAAGAAACGAGTATCAGCGTCTGCGAGATCGATGTTTCCGCGAGTGTTCAGTACTTACGACGCGACGAGTCAACCTTCTATCCCACCTGGAAGGTTGGCGTCGAGAGGCATGCGCCGAGATCGCGAGACTCGAGATCTCGAGGACGATGGGCTAGCCAGATATCGAGCGCCGCTTCGATCCTGTATCGAGATCGAAGTGCGACGCGCTCCGACGTCCGTCCTGGTGCGCGCACGGTGCACGGTGTCGCAGCGTGATCCCTCCAGCGAATCGACTCCTCGACTAGCGATCGTCAAGGCGAGTCGAGCGTATTTCACCGAGAGCGAGAGAGCGAGATAGCGAGAGAGCAAGCGACCGGCCGAGAAACAGAGACGGGACACGGAGACTGATAGAGAGGGAGAACGAAAGGATAGGTGGGAACAAGGGGGAGGATGCGAGGAAGCGTGGAAGCGAAACCGATCTTCGCCAGAAACGAGGGAAACCGGGGGAAAACCAGGAAGATTTCGTTCGGAACGAATGGCGGAGGAACAGGCGGGGATAGTTTTGGCGGTCGATTGGTCGGTGCGTGGAGAAGGTGGCCGTTGCGCGCGATGCACGCCGAGAGCTACAGGTTGCTACTAAGTTGATCGGGAAGGCACGCGGTCGCTTTATGAACGCGATTATCCGCGAGCGAGGAACAAACCGAGTCGAGCCCCCGACTACGAGACTCGCCATTGGCTCGAGACCCGCAGGAGCGTCGCGTCGTGTTGGTCTCCGCATCACACATGATACACGAATCGACGATTCGTGGAACTCGTAATTCTAATCTCAGACGGCAGGTACCTCTGATTCCATCATCGACCGATCGGAGCCGAAATTTCTGTTTATCTAAGATCTGACGCAAAAGTCTTATCAGTTGTTCACAGAAGTCGACTAACCTCCTTCGCCCTTTTAATGATTTCTTACGAAACACGTGTGTTTGTTGTACGCGTACGCTTCTTCAAACGATTCTGGACTCGATGTTATACTGGGTTGACAATTAGGAAAGAACGATCTTCTCTATTTTAACCATTTCGCTCGCGATTCTGTATGTTCTACGAAAGATGACAGTTCCGTGTGCACGCGCTTCGAGCAGAGAAAGGATTCAGAGCGCAAGTAGGTTGGCTGGTAGGTGGCACCAAGGACGAAGGATGGGTTGTCTGAATTTTCTTCGGTTTCGAACCTGTTCGGCGAATCGATTTTCGAACCTCGATATCTCAAGAGGGATATCTCCGGGGAACCTACCACCTACGATAAACTTGTTACCCGTTATGGCTGAGCTGCATAACTTCGTGCGTCCGTAGCGCAGAAAATTATGCAACGGCAGTTGTCAACAGGTTCCGCTTTATCCTCACTCCACCAAAAGCATCGACAACAAGGAAAAAGTAAAGTTTGTTCCAGATTGATGTTTGCTTAAATACGTTTACAACGCGTCGCTTGCAAACCTCGTTCAAAATAATGACACGCGTTCTATTCCAGTTTGATCGCACGCAGCTTCTCATTTATTCTGCGGCAGAGGATAGAGACGATTGTATCGACCAACGAGCCGAACGAATCGCTCGCGCCGTTACTCGCACCTTGAATAGCCGCTGTGGAAAAAGAAGTGGCATTTTTTACTGGTTAACACGCTAACACGCCTAACGAGCATCCCATGTTCGTATGGTTACGCGAACGAGGAAACGGAAGCGAGAGGAACTCGAGAACGAAAAACCTTCGCATGTCGAAAAAGCCCCATGGGTAAAACCGTGGAAGCGATTCCATCGCGATCGGCGCAGCAGTATCGACGGTAACGTCACCGGGGAACACTCGAAGCAATAAGTCATCGTGTACGACGTACGACATCATCGTCGTTATCTATTTGCAGAATCCGTGACGCGATGTCCACCCGCGAGCGAACTTTGAGCCGGGATCAAATAATCGGACATGATTTAGCGCGACGCAATCGTCTCGACGATGACCGACGGTTCTGGCAACCTGTTGCTGGCTCCTCTGTTTTTTAAACAATTCTTTTCTCTCCAGCCATTATTTAACCCCTCACACTAACATCGAAATAAAATTCTATTTTGTTGCGATTGATTTGTAGCCATTGGAGAATACATAAGCATACAATAAATTTAAACTTCCTATTTTTTGATAGATATTACAGACAACGCAGAAGTTCTAATTACGTACTATTAAACCTTTGCACTCGGAGCTATTTTAACTCCAAAATTAAACATTTCTTCCGACCTAGAATAATTCCATTCTATATAATTTTTTTCTTTTTATAGATGTGAAATTGATGTATAATACTTCACACACTTAAATGTCTCGTAATTAGATACCAACATATTTAATAATGTAAACAATATTTTGAATAATGGTACTTTTTAGTGGCGACTCTGGGTCACCACTGAGAACAAGGATCCGAATGAACCGAAGTATAAGAACCGTACACGTCAATCGAAAACGTCCGCTTTCCACGAGAGGGAAAACGGGCGATCGCGTCACAACGATCAACGACAGCGCGTCACGATTCGGCGAAAGTTCGATGGGGGCGGCCACCTACCCGCCCACGCGGGCAAATCTCATCCGTTTGACTTTGAACACCGAGGGGCAGACCCCTCCAACCCCGTGCCGCGTTTCGATTTTCGTCTAGCGAGAAGTAGGACGCGCGCGTCACGGTCCGCTGAAAGTGCCAGCACGAAAACGTATCTGCTCCAAGGTTCCTGACGAAAAAAAAAAACAATCGCGTTTACAATGTCTGCGTTCGAACCAGTTTCGTTTTTCGATCGTCACGGATGATAAGAAAAAAGGAACGGTAGACGATCCGCCTGGGTACGCGTACCCAGCTGATCGCGGCCGTTCCGCGGATCCATGTGTGTACAGTTGCTCGCGAAATCGTTCGAACAATAGCGCGTGGCAACAAAAATTTTTCAAATAACGCTTCGGGATAAAACAATATGTTTCAAAACCCGCGGAGATCGGATTGGCTCGAAAATGGCGAACACATTCTCTGGCTCGAGGTTGCTTCCGAAATCAGAAAATGTGGAAATGTAAAAACCTTCGTAGCTCCTCGATTAGATTGCTACGCGTAAGCTGTGTTTTTCTGGAAAAACGAATCCAAGGCCGACGCCTAACTGCGGCAGATGCCGAGTGACGCTGATAGCGTATCAGCCACATTATTGAGCAGCCGAGGGTACTTCGGCGTAATCGGTGCACGCAGGAAGGTCGAGACCATGGTTTTCCTCGAGGAACGCCGTGCGCCGCGGTCAACAAATTACGTAGGCGCGTGCATCGGCACGCGTTGATGCGTCGATTAACGCGTCAATTAATGCGTGACGAATTAAGCCGACGATAAATGGAGAATGCGCCGATCTGGATCGTGCGTGCGTCTAGGCGATCGCCGATTCGAGGGAATACGCGTGTGCATACTTCCACGAGCCGAAGATTGCAGAGCGGAGCAGAACGGAGCAGAGTAGAGCCGAACAGAGAGCAGTGCAGGGGTCGATTTAAATGGCGCGGAGAACGAGAACAGAGGTCGAGCAAGATTCATCGACCCCAATTGCGCGCAAGACACCTCCTCACCGTCTAATCTCGACGCTACACAGGCCCGAATGGACCAGTTGCTTCGGCCACAATCATCCTATTGGCTATTTTTAGTCGGAAATGGGTCGGTGCAGGGGGACCGCGTTATTCAGAGAACACGACACCGTGTTGTTCCTTCTGACGACCGTTTGATACCCAGCCTCGTGGCTCCAATCGCTTAGTCCGAAACCGGAAACCGACTTCTGCGTCGCCTCTTCTGTTCTTCCGCGATCGAGGTCGCGTTCTCTGTGATTTCTGGCTTCGTCGCCGTCGACCATCTATACGAGGTGTGTTTATGTAATTAAGAATTGTATTGATTCGTCTACATGAATGTTGTCCCCTTCGAAATAGTCTCCATTATGTAGATATTAGAGACTTGTGCCAGCACTTCTTCTGGAACTCGATCTTTGGGATAGCTTTTAGTAGCTCTTCCAGCGGTGCGCTTTTAATCTCATCTATTTGACAAACGACGACCCTTCAAGGTTCTCTTTATTTTTGGGAACAAAGAAAGTCACACAGGGCCATGTCTAGTGAATTCGAAGGCTGGGACATCATTACAGTGTTGGTTTTGGCCAAAAAATCACGAACAGGTAATAAAGTGTGAGCAGGTGCATTATAGTACAATCGCTGATCCTACCAAAACACATGTAACCTTCTCGAAAGCTAACAATAGACTAAACATCGAATACTACAACCAATGTACAGACACTTTTCAGACATGTTTTCCAACACAACAAAAAGAATGGCGTCAATCGGACAATCCGTGAAGTTACAAAAGTATTTCGATATCGTACGACAGAAAGCAAACCACGTTGCTAAAGCTTCTAGGCAGATATCGATGATATCAATAAATAAAACAGGGACTTTATTGGTAATAATAGATTGGTATCCATTCTTTGTTTCTAAAAAAGGATCCATTCAGACGATATAACGATGAAACGGAACGGCATATCGCGGCGTGTGGCAACGAGTCTCTTAATTGTATGCATCGACGAATTAATTGTCGGTCGCGTAACGAGCCTGCTATTAGATAATTCAGGAATGCGTTTTTTTTTTCGCGGAGCGTCGCAGCTGCGCATCTGCGCTACTTTGCATGGGAAACCCGATGGAAGACAATTGGGTGACTAGCTTCTTATTCAACGAGCAGAACGCGTGGTTTTTTTTCTCGCGGTTCGAATTGGCTCATGGATCCATCCGTCGATGGCTCGTCGATCCGTAGAGAACCAAGGAGAAATAGTTATGCCATCTCCCAGCAATAACATCAAAATTTATTAGAGCACGTTCGGTATATAAGATTTTCTTCGAATACTTTCGTGAAAGCGGAGTCGATCGGTTCGGCTTCCGAGCGGATCGAATCGAGAGGGAATCGCGAACGAGCAAATAGGCGTCGATTTATCGCGAGTACGCGATAACTTGGTCGATTACGCGATTCGAAACGCGTATCCAAAGTACACCTGTGACCGGTACTCTGATAAGAACGCTCGATCTTCTCCGCCGAGAATCCGGTTCAACGATTGACCTTTCGCGGATTCACGCGACGAAAACCAGTTCGATTATCTAACCGATACATCACCTCGATGATAGAACCTGGACACGCGACTCGACCTTCCGCCGTTTTCCCGTCAGATATTTCCTAGCCATCGAGGTGAACGGAAACACCGAAATTGTGCAAGTTCGGTCGACGCTAACACAATCGCTCGCCGTCCGAGAGGTCTCGAAACGATTTTGCAACTCACGAACTCGCTCCGAACAACGGAGGCGAATCGTAGTAGTTATTAACATTTCAAAACGGGGACAATAGTATCGCTGCAATTTAGGAAGGATCTTCCGGAAATAATTTAGACGGATCCTAAACATTCTTGGAAAGGGACTGGCAACGATGTTCTTGATGATCGGCTTTTCCGTCGGGCCGGAACTAGCAGAATTCCTCCCATATAATTTGTTTACATAATAGCAGAATTCCTCAAGCTTCAGAAAGGAAATACGCGCATTCATTTATTAACGTTTCACGGTATTCTTTGTTGACTAACAGTGGCACGGTTAAACTTAAATATAAAGATTACGTATGCAGATATTTATTTTTTGCGTCGCTGATACAGGCTGACTCAGGAATCGTGATCAGTATATTCGAAAATGATCGATCGAGAATGCTTTCATCAGATACAGCATGGTTTCGAGACAGCTTTCGCGTGATTATAGAAAATTTTTTGTGAACTCTTTTTTTCATGATTTCTTTCAAGATCACCTTCAATTGTTTGCAAATACTCCTATAATTTTTATACGCCTGTCTGCTAGAGGATTTCAAGACGAATTCGGTATCATAACATACAAAAAAATTGCAAAAAATTGCTTTCATTTTTTGTACAAAAAATACATTTTAAAAACAGAGTAATCTCTACTGATCACGATTCGTGGTTCACCCTGTATAATCGGTTGCCTGTATTTACGGTAGGTGGCGCTTCTGTCGCCTCGCGAATCCTCGCCAAATTGCGAAAGCCCGTGTCGCCATCTTTTGGCGAAGCGTCGCGACCGCACGTACGGAGGAAACACCGGTCGATAAAGAAGAGCAGTTGTAATTTACAATCGTCGATAATATGGAGATCTGCTATCGGTAACAAAGAAGTGGGAAAAAACGTGTTCGCCGGGTAGCAGGATAACGAGCTAATATACAAAAATAGGACGCACGTATCTCGGAAACCATTTCCAGGTAAAATGAACTCTGAGCGGACTTCGAGCAGGGTCCATATCGAACGTACGATTAAAAAGCAACTTGGCGGGTCTCGGGCTGACGCAACAGCTCTCATCAGCCGCGGGCTGGACGTTTCTTTGAAAAACGACGGGAGACAGTGTGAACGACCAACGGAAATTTCGATCGATCATTTCACAGATCTATTTCGAAGCGAATGCAAACGCGACCTTCATTTTTCCTCGAAATGAAACCGCCGCGAGGAATTCTTTCAAACTGTCGACGTCTGCAGTATTTATATTCGCGCTATAGTCATAGACATGTCTTGTCTCATCGGTGCAGTCGATCACGCGGGAAAAACAAACGAGTTTCTGCGCGTCACGATTCGAGATACAGCATCCGCAGCGTTCGGCAATACGATTCAGAAAAATCTTCCCGCAATTACTACTCGTTCACCGATAATAATAAAGTTTAATCGGAGATGATTCTTCTGATATACGCCGTCGGCCGATTCGCCGCACAGAGGAAGGAACGAAACAATAAAGCGCAATTGCACGAGCCGCCGATTATTTCATTGACCGGACTGACTCCGTTGATCGAGAGCGAACCAATCGGAGAGCGTAGAGCGGCGAGCCCCTCCCCAAGAAAATCGCTCGATTTTCTCTGGTTGTCGTCATCCGCGATTCTAATCGTCATCATGCCGCGGCACTCGACTCCGATATCGTTCGACCTCCCGCAATGACGAATGATCCGGATGACGAACACATCGTTTATTGCTCGCGAGATCTTTGCCGTTTAAATGTGCCACAGTTTCCGCTCCGCCGAACATGTTCCAGTAACGTGCCTGTTCGTGCCAGGGTTTGATTGAAACAGTTATGAAAGACCGATACTCTGAATAACTGTTATGAAACACCGAAATTTTGATTGAGATCGGTTTCGATTACGGCCCTTTATATTGATTCTCACATCGGGGTTCTCGTTATTTTCTCAGTCCTGTATCGGTTCTAACATCTTCTTGCTAGAGATCAGGATAGATCTTTGTCGATCGGTTTAGACACGGCGACTTCTAAGGGTTGACCGACGCATTGGAATTTAAGAAAAGATAATTTAGATAATGAAAATTAAAATCGCAATAAAAAAGTAAATGTAGAAATAGTGAATAATGTATACTTGTATCTATTGTTATAATTAGACACAGCAGATCTTTATGCAAAATAAAAATTTTCTATTTGAATTGCGACAAACTGAAGTGATATAGAAATTTATTTTCTTTGTGTAATAGGTTGAAAATAATGTAACAGTATTTTTAAATTCTTCATTCTCAAGTTCGTGCTCCTCTAAAAAATGTTTCACAATTTCGAAAATCGGCGTGACGGTGGATTAAAGCGACAATGCTGCATCTAATACTAATTCCGATGGCGTGAGATTAAAATAATTCTCATGTATATTCAACTTGAAAAGATTGGCCGTTTCGTTCGTTATTGGAAAATCCGAACGCGGATAATGAATTCGGTCGTATCGGTTTTACAATCGCGAGGCGAGCACGTGTACCGAACAGGATCAGCATTCTGGATTTTATTAATTGCAGAATCGAACGACATCGCGCGATGCTCGTGAGATACGAGCCACCGTGAAATCGAATCTAGGCCACCGACGACTGCCAAGTTTTACGCGAATATCTCTGTCGTCCCGTCTCGGTCGAGGTTCTGTTCTTGGTGGCAGTCCGAACAACATGCGTGACGCGTGACAGGCAACGCGTGACACGTTGCACGCGTGTGGCTCGAACATGCGCCTCGGAATTTTTCAACGCCTTCATTGTCCTTCCTCGCCATTTGCTTTCCCTCCATTCGCAATCCCGTTCTCAATTTTAACTCTAGGTACCAACCAAATAATTATGGTTTCATTGTTTTAATGAACATCTTAGACGTACGTTCTATTTTCCACGGGGATAAATGATGTATCATTTTATTGCATAAAAGTGAAATTGTACAACGAACATTTACTATTTTGAAAATGTGGACTTCAATGCTCTCCCTCGCCATTTGCTTTCCCTCGATTCGTAAACCTAATCTCGATTTTAGCTTTAGGTACCAACCAAATAATTATTGTTTCATTGTTTTAATGAACATCTTAAACGCACGTTCTATTTTCCACGGGGATGAATGATGCATCATTTTATTGTGTAAAAGTGAAATTGCACGACGAACACTTTTACTATTTTGAAAATGTGGACTTCGATGCTCTCCCTCACCATTTGCTTTCCCTCCATTCGCAATCCCGTCCTCAATTTTAACTCTAGATACCAACCAAATATTTATCGTTTCATTGTTTTAATCTTAGACATACGTTCTAGTTTTCACGCGGATCAATGATGTATCATCTTATAGTGTAAAAGTGAAATTGTACGGCGAACACTTCTATTATTTTGAAAATGTGGACTTCAATGCTCTCCCTCACCATTTGCTTCCCTCGATTCGCAAACCTAATCTCGATTTTAGCTCTAGGTACTGTTAGCTGAAGTGCGTTATCCATGTAAGCGATGATGTATGCCGTGTATGTTGTATGATCGATGTTGCGCAGTGTAATGAATGTGATAATGTATGCATGGTTAAAATCATAGTGAAGCCCACAATGGCGGCGCGGGATATAAAGAGTGAGCCGGAAGGTATTGCGCTCTCTTTCTAATTGACGAGTTGTGCGAGCGAGATAGAACTACTCCCGGTCGCCATTGTATATTAAAATATCGTTATCGTCTTTCTTGTTTGGTTCCCTGGGTTGTTCTTCATGAAACCTTGGTTTTGCGGTTTATGCATTTGGTGAGCAAATGGTTTTATGAGTATGTGTAATTTAAAATATTAAAAACATTAGACAAATTTAAAAATACTGTTATATTATTTTCAGCCCATTAAACATATTAAGAGAGAAAATAAATTCCTTGGGCACTTCAGCTGGTTGCAAATCAGGTAGAAAATTTTTCTTCTGCATAAAGATCCGCTGTCTAGTTATATATTATGTACGTTTGCCTTATTAAACTGCGCCAATTCTGTCAGGTACCAATCAAATTATTATTGTTTCATTATTTTCACGCGGACGAATGATATATCATTTTATTGTGTAAAAGTGAAATCGGCGAACACTTTTACTATTTTGAAAATGTGGACTTTAGTGCGCTAGTGGAAGAACAACGCAGAATCTCGACTGTTCAGCATTATATAAGATACGACGCGGGAGAATTGTTTCTATTATTATCTTAATATTTTCACGAAGATTCGTCTTCTGTGAAGATGGCTTGGACCGGTCGGAGAACTGTTGATTCGAATCTAATTTCAGCGACCAACGCCTACGACTCAGTTCAACGACATTTCAACCGTTCTTCTCTTCCCTTTGGCCAGCTATACGTAATAATTACATTGCAAACGCTCGGGTTCATGCGAATTTGGTTCGGTAGTTCATGCTGATCTATCGAGGGGTCCAAATCCTTGTCTATTAATTTACGACCCACTTGCTTGAGTAATCAGCTCCTAAAGGATCGATGCTCGGTTCAGAAATCGCGAACGGTGGCTGATTAGGAGGAAAACTGCAACGTCAGACGGAGGCACGGTCTCGTCGTTCGAGCCTGTACAAAGTCTCGCAACGCGACACTTATTGCGTCACGCACGTTAAAATAGCTGGCATGAAGGACATGATCGAAAGTTTCGACACGGACAAATAGTGGCCGTCGTCGAAACACGCGGGGAATTGGGTAAAAAAAAGCGATAATTATTCGGGGATCTTTCAAGGACTGTTAAGAACGATTCAGGATGGTCGCCAACTATCACGACCCGTCCCGACAATTCCCACGTCGAGGAAACTCCAAGTTGAAAACCCCGTTTTCCACGATAACCGATCAGAGTTCAATGTTAACCGCATCGCGTAACAGTAGAAACACAGTCGCTAGTAATTCGAACGAGTCGTGGAACGACGCAATCCGTTTGAAATTCGCGGAATGCGGGTCAGAAGCGAATGAGAACCGCTGTCGATCGAGCCCCTTGGTCGATGACCGGTCGAGCCAATGGCGAGCCGTCCCGCAATCAACGCCTACGAATCCGGCCAATCGGAGAACGAGCACGGCGGAGGCTCGTCTCGCGTATCCGCTTTCTTCGAGTTCCGAGAGTGGCGCATTGTTGACACTTCGCATGGCAATGCGATCGGGATCGTACACAGTTCACGCCGACGAGCGGCGCGGCGCGACGCTACGATCGAGCGTCGATAGAGGGTGGCGAACACGGAAAAACTCGTTGTAAGTTATAACCGTGATATAATGCTAGTCAAACGACTCTATTACGCGGTTCGCACATTCACAGTTGCGAACGTTGCGTATTATTTTCCTTCCTGAGCGTTTCCGATTAAAAAATCACTATACCATTTTGACACAGTGGTAAGATTAGGTCTGAACGGCTTGTACAATATTTCTGTGGTTGTCAGGAAGAACGCCGCATGTCGCATACTTTCACTTTCGAGATATTGCCGTTTCAAGATTTCATCACTAATGCTTTGGCATAGGACATCGGTTAGATTGCATTATCTTTTTCTGGTAAATACAGAATCCTATACTGTAAAGTTCAATTAATGCATGAACTCGAATTTTTTGGAATTGCGACATGCGACGCGTTTTTCCTGCGAGAAAGTGCCGCTCTTTTCAATGCAATATTTATAATTCTTTCCAGAATTATACTAATTCTATCGATCGGTAATAAACGTATACCACTCGGGCCTCGATTCAAAGATAAATTCTGTGGCGAAGAATATTCGTAGAATCTTTCTCGCCGCTTTCAAGAATTATACTAATTTTACCGATCGAAAGACGCGATTCGAAGACACGTTCCATGGCGGAGCGAAGAATATTCGTCAGGGAAAAGATTTTACAAGCACCCGAATCTAATAATACCATTCGCGCGACCCTCTAACTCACTTTAAAATCAATCCTGGCAAACTCTCAATTGTGACATTGCCATACCAAATCTACCAGACGTTACTTAAGACAAACCGATATCTTGTTCCAATCGATATACATGGTTGGACCCTTATCGACTAATCGATCTCGAGACTAACACATCGATATTACTTGCAGAGCCGCGGGAACGTCGCGAAGCTTGCCAAATCAATGGCAAACGTTGTCCGCGATAAAAATAGTCTTTCCAAAATATTCCGCTGCATCGCGAAATGCCGAGTAAACCGAGCGCGGAATTGCCAAATTCAAGGTTACCTTCATTTTTCCTCTAACCGAGAACAGATCCCCGTGATTCAGACGGTTACAGCGGGCGAACACGTGCAAACCTTTTGTCCCCACTAATCGAGTTCTTTAAACTGTGCAGGGACAAGGACAACATTACGTAAGACCGCTGAGCAGGGTACAGTCAACCCTCTTGTAACGCGATTAATTACCGTGTTATAAGAAATTATATTAAATTTGATACAAAATCAAATCGCAATTGTTGCTCCATATTACGAGAGTACCGGGTCATAGGAGGATTTACTGTACCAGCACTGCTGGGCCGCCAATGAGAATCGAGTTCACGTGCGACGACCCGCAACACGTGTCTTCGCGTGGATGGTATCGCGAGAAACCTGTAATCCGCCGACGAGTTGGAAAAACGTACCTTCGTTATCGCTAAGGTCAGGCGAACAAGACAGAAGAGGAGCAGTCACTAAATTCACTTACACCCCCAGTTCGACGGTTGACGATTTTATAGACGAAATCGTTCTAGTAATCGCGTACGTTAAAACACGCGCGAAATGAGAACCGACCGACCGAACTGGATACTACGGGTACTTGCGCGACAATGACGAAACTCGTCCAATCGTTGCGGAGAAACGTAAACGTGATCACCGTGCCGCGTTACGTATGTGACTGACCGAGAGTATCCCGACACCGAGACAACCTCCACCGTTCATTCTCTCTCTCTTTCTCCCTGTGCGTACATCCCCTCTTCCTTCACCCTACGTTTGTCTCTCTTACTTTGTCTCACTCTCTCCCCGTACACTTGCCAAATCTCTCACTCCCATCTACACGCTCTTTCGCTAGGACATACAGAGATACAGACTGCATAGAAAAGATAGCATTCGCGTAAACGCATGAAGATCGGTAATCTAACGATAATCGATTTAGAACAGTGGTTTTCAGCCTGAAAGGCGCCAAAATTTTTTGCAGTTTTCAGTTTTTTTGTAATAAAGTTTTTATTCAAAAAATAAAAGGTAACGAGTCGCGGAAGAATCTTTTCAGGGAGTAGCATCAAGGTTGGGAACTGCTTATGCAAAGAGAATAGTTTTATGCAGTATGAACAATGGAAAGGAAAAGTTAGCAAGAGCGAATACTTTCGCTTCGAATCTATTTCTATTGCAGTGTTCGAAACGAGAATGCGACGTTTTAGGTATACCGAGAGGATGGATTGTGTTAAAATTTTGTAACGGGAAAAATAGCCTTTATTTTTCTCCCATTTTGTGGAAAGTTTGTCTCGCGCGGACACGATGATCCAGCCTGGGCAAGAACCTGGTGTGAACTGGTTCGAGTCGACGCGTTTGCGACGTTTGCGTGCGCCGCGCCGTGGCAGTCAGCTGAACGTCGAATTCCCGCGAATGTCGGCGAAAGTTGCCGAAGACGAAGCACGTGCACACGAGACGAATCATTCACGAACCTCGCCTCGCCCTACACATGCCCACTGGCCGCATGTAATCCAACTGAATTTCCATTTTGATCGACGCAATCGTGAAATTACCTCCGACACGATAGAAAGACGGAGTCGATACCAGACTTATCGGCGCAATTTTAGAGCGTATCGACGATGCACGTGCACAATATATTCAAGCACGTGTGACTCTTATTAGAATAACTAAGTGGACATTATAGCTATCGCGGCGGGAATAAACGACGCTGGATCAATTCTAGTCGGCACTCAAGTTTTACATCAAATAACATCGATGTATTTATTAAATGACTGGTCGGCGACTGGAAATTTTTATTTTTCTCAGAATACAATTCGACTATCGTGCAAGAAAAATCGTTTTCAAATGCAAGTTCGGGGAAGACACTGTGGGTATGTAATTCGACAAATGCATCGTAACGGGTCGATGGCGACCGAAAGGGCACGAAAGAAGGCGAACGTGACACGTGTCGTTCGACCTTGGACCATGTATACTTATAGACTCGGCTTCAGATAATATGTCTTGTTCCAAGATTATAGTCTACCAGATGACGGTTGTGGGCAAAGTGCTATAGTTTGTTGAGAAACGTTAGTGTTAGAGGGAGAAGAGAAATCGTCGTTGTATCTCATTCTGTATAAATATTCATGGAAACTGTAACTGTAATATATTTTTTAAGTTACTGCACGTTCATTTTTATTTTACCTTTGTTTTTTTAAATAGTGCTAACTCATTCTGTCAATTTTAATTTGGAAGAAGTTAAACTTCAATGTAGACGTTGACAATATGAAATCCGCATTTATTTCCTCACAACTTACTTAATTTAAAAATGACTATAGTAAGTACAAAATACTTACTTGTGAAAAGATATATTTATATCACGGTTTTGTCGTTCCTACAATTCTTTATGCAACGAGTTGCACCATTTTTTCAAATGTTTACGAAACATAAATATACTTGTATACCTCGCTTGTATATCGTCATCCACCATTTTCAGTCGTCTTTAACGTCAGTTGTGGGCACCAGATACTCGGTTATCTTGGAACACTGCGACCTATGTATATCCTATACCTATGTCTATAAGTACATATACATAGTCTAAGCGTTTGACCATGTTTTACTATAGCATACAACACAGTGTCCATAAGTGTCCTCCCTCTTCAATCGTGATAGGATAATCGGTGCTTAATAAGGACGTAATTAACCCTACATTTTTAACTAACGAGTCGTGAATGCAACGTTCAGATTCAATTTGTCTGAACGTTCCTTTACGTCCTGATATTATATCACGACCAATCGGTGCTCGACGTCTGCAACGGTAACAATGACGATCGATTTTCAACAAAAGAAATACACGTGTCGTTTGATCGTTCGAGCCACTTTGGTCGTCCTGTTCTCCAATGATGGAGAGAAAGAACAAAAAAGAATGTCGACATTGTGTGAATGGCGGTAAAGTGCGTTGTGTACGTACCGAGTTCTCAAGCGCCCTTAGATTACTCGAAGCGTCCTTAACCTCGACACTATTTCACCATAGAAAAGCCATGCCACGCGAACGAACGATTCACTCCGATCCCGACGAATATCTTCGGGCGAGCACGTGTCGCGGCGAAGATCTTTCGATCCGATCGGTAGGCGTGCAAGAAAGAATCGCGGGCGTAATTCGAATATCCCACCGCTTCCGTACACGGTACACGTGACCCGTCGAACACACACTAACAGCCTGTTGTCAGCAATGTAATTGGAGGTTAGGTACGACTGTTTCACGATTTAATTCGTTCGCGGGACGACCCTAACCAAGACGCACAGAGTCGTCCGACGCGAGCAGTCGCGATAACTCTCGATAATCGGACGGGACAATGCGAGAAAACTCTCATCGGCCGGGATCGAAACGCGGCAGAGCGTACGGCACTGGTAACGTACTGTGATAGACGCGGCCTTTTAAAGAGGCACGAATGCTCCGGTGTCCAATCGTAGACTGACGCACAGCCATGAATCGGACGAACTTTTATGGTCCCTCTATGGACACTTATTACCGATAATTATGCAGTTGACGCGACCGATCGCGGGGGGTTCCTTTGTCCCCTTTGAAAATGACTTTCAGCGCCGTGTATTCGTGAATCAAGTGGTTAATGCTCGATGAACAATTCATTAAAATAGACGTTGTTCCCGATCCGATGTAAACGCGAAGAATAAATTGTAAAATTCCTCGAGGACGGCCACAATTGCTTCCTTTGTTCCCTCTGCTCTGTCGACATCGTTGATGCAAAACGCCTGACCATTGTAGTTTCAATTAACACCGGGTCATCTAATTGTTTTCTTCGATCAATGGAAATAGCCGGATTGACCGAACAAAAATAAGTTCAACTCGAACGATAACGTTCGCGATTCCACGCAGCCGACCGGTCACGCGATTTTTGTATCATGGCAAAATTGTATTATGCGATCTACGTCGAAAGAGAGAAATCCATGATAACCTGTACGCTGCACGCTTTTATGGTGTTTTAATATGTTTTCTATTTGGACGTTGTTTTTATCGTTGGAAGTCGTTAATTATAAGAAAAGGAGTCAATTATAAGAAAAAGTGTCAGCGGAACTAGATAACTATGGTTCATTGCCACAACGGTCATTAACAAAGTGATTTCCTAACGTTAGATTCTTTGCGCGGACACTCGTGTCCTTGCTGAAATTCTAGCTTTATCTCGGGGTAATGTCTGACGAGTTGTTAATGACACGAAACAGCACATATCGCCTCCTTGCATATTCTAAATAAAAATCATAGGTGTTTATGACTAAATATCGTGATGGAAGTAACAGAACCGAAACCTACGTGTATGCATATATGTACATTGTCCGAATGTTGGCGATGCGTGTTCACAAAGTCGATGATAAGTACGTCGTAAATTATACATGTCTGCCCCAATGTTTTCAGTCGCGACTACGAAAAATTTTTCCACGATTAAACGATTCGATCAATTGGACGGGTCAACGAGAGAACGGAGGATTACTCGAGGCTCCCCAAGTACGTTGACATAGTGTCGGGAGTTCTTTCACGCGTAAATGGCGGCGCGCGTGTGCGAATCCGCCGAGAGACGTGTGCAATGTGCACGCAATATTTGTAAGTAGCAAGCAGATATAGATACGGCGTACACTATCGCTCGAGTGTATCGCAACAATTGCAGTAATGTTGTTAAAATATAGCGTTTCGTATGAAAATATAAGTAGACTTGTCCCAAGGTGACCTTGAGAAAAGAATATTCTGGTATTGTTAACCTTGGAAGAATTTTTCATAACCCAATGAAATAGGTTCATTTTTATTGCGAGAAAGATTTTCGGCGATTTGAGAAATTTTCTTTCCAGAAGTAGAGCCCTTAGGATTTAGTTGAGACACCCTGTATACGTGTAATACTCCAGTGCGAATTACATAGTACTAACGCCGCGCCGGCCGGCGACAGATTGATTTAAAGTGCCGCATCTCACGTACATTGAACTCGGTTCGAACCGATAACAGTGGCTATTGCAGCGCTCAAAGATGAGTATAATTTCATTTGACCTCGGTTCACTGGTACACACGGTATTTGTACGAGTAACATTCGAAGGTTAGATGTGATATCGTGATAGAATCGACAATGTTCAATGCAGGAAACAATGTTTTTGATGGGTTTGGAATAATTACCTATAAAAGGTTATCTAATGATCGATTTCTGCACGCACACCAAGATGTGTCATGAACTTACCGGGTTCCAACCAGTTGATATCGATCAACTCTATCGCCGCCTGACCCGCGATGACAGCGCAGTTGGTAGCCTTGATTGGTGCGCTGCCCGCTGCTACTCAGGCAACGGCGAGCTCCTTGCCAAACAACCAGCATCACTAGACAATTAAATAAATTAGCCTCAGGCTCTTTGTCTCCGATGACCAACTACATATACATATATTATTCTTTAGAGTTGAGAATAAAATGCAGCAGTGTGTGAACACTTTTTTAAATCGTGGTCAAGTTTTGGCTTATTAGCAAAGGTAGGGTAGATGTATCTATTACTGCGGGTGTGTACATTTTACTGCGGTATTTATTCCCAATCAGATTAAAATACGTAAAAATAAATATTTTGCCCTGGATAAATTTGTACAATTCAACGAGAACGTATTCTCGTTGGCGGGGCAAACAAAATTGTCCATCATTCTCATATTTTCAGAATAAACATTCTTTATAAAAGGTAAAAATACGACCATTTTTCTTCTATCTCCATCACCAAAGTACTGTTATTCATATGATTATATATTTTTTACTTCGATGAAATAAATATATACAAAGAAACTTCTCTTGCCGTTTTAATAAAAAAATTAAGCCCTCAGCATTATGTACATTAAAGCGAAGAAGGAGCTCATTACTGCGGCACAAATATCACTAGGAATGTCCCTAATACTGCGGTGTGAATTTCAACGAGCTTCACTTCAGCCTAACGTTTTCGGTTAGGTACCTATTCGAAACGCATAAGCAGGTAGGACACGATTCTCTATATAAAGAGGGTTATAGATAAAATAATTAAAAAAGACAGTAATAAAAATAAAAAACAAAGCAAAGTGAAGTGCACGAATCCACTTATGGAACTGAAAACTTAAGAAACAAAGAAAGAATGAAGATTTTAAGAAATAAAAAGGAAGGACTGAGGAAGATTTTTAATATTTTCTTATGTTGTATTAGGTTCTGAGGACCACCCATTTTTTTTGTACTCAGAACACACCATTTTTCCATAAAATTATTTCATGATAAATTAGGAATGATATTAAAATAAAATACGATCGAAGCATGATATTGCAGTAATTGGTACAGTTACCCTACCGATCAAAATTCGTACCAACAATAATTGCGACATAAAGTTTTGGGTATCGCAAATTTAATTTTTCTTTTTGCGTTTTCATCGACCGAAATTTAAATTTAATTTTAAATTTTAAATGATTGCCAGTTTTTTTTTTATTTGGCTAAGTCCCTCTCGCGTTCGTCAGAGGAAATTTCATCTCGACTGTCAGTCGAACATTTTTACCGATGGTTGTTTCTATGCCGAGTAATTACATACATTTTCACGAGTCATTTCCGTTGACGAATTTACCGAATAGCGTACGCGGAAAATGTCAAGCAGATTAAAATACTTGCCAATTATATTTATAATTCCATTATATTCTTAGATATTTCTAACTGTATCTTCGCCTTGTCATCAGATAAAGAGCCTTGAACTTTACATAGATCGGGTCACGCGTTTTAGAACGATAATATTCGACAACCTCTCGAATAAAATTACCTACGAACGGCAAGGATGTTCACTGTGCGATTTGCTGCATTATCTATTCCCAACTAGTTTAGCGTCGAGATCTTGAAAATCTTTTCTTTACTGCAATAAAGCGTACGAAACTAGACGACACATACATTTCTAGATTATTTTCTGTTATCGCTGCGTGTGTACGTACGCAATCATGATTGTGTAACTTGAAATTTGTATTATTATCTAACGTTAATGATTTCGCCAATATAGGTAGATTTCGCTTGAAATTTGCAGTAAATATAGATAAATGCTCGTGACGAATCTAATTTAAGGTCAAAATACATATATGTATTTTGTATTTTGTATAATAGCATACATATATGTATTTAAACCGCAGGATAGATGCTGTATATCTGAAGCGTGTCACTGCAGAGGCGGAAGTCGCCGTCGTTGTATATTTTGTTGTTAGCGTCGATTGCCATTTCTTAAAGACGTAAGTATATCAACAAAGCTTTAACGTTCGAATACGTTGTATACGCAAAACTTTGTGTCCTAAGTTCTGGTTCTTTCGTCGCTGATTAATAATATCACAATAACCAACGTACCAAATTTAAATCAGCTTATGTATCACCATTGAAGAAATCGCAATGTTGTTTCAAACAAAGATACGTCCAACTAATACAATCGTAATCGCATAGATAAGCAAAATGCAATCTCTACAGATTGTGCGAAGTATAGAATGCAAATCACAGCATCGTTCGTTTAATATATGGATTAAAATTGCATGACTTTCATTTACCTTGCGGACGTCAAATATCTGTACACGCGATGGCGTCTTCAATATTCCGCGCGGTCGTAGACAAATAATCAAAACCTCAATCGGTATTATCATGCATCACAATTCCTTCTTGCTTATCGATTCACCACTGCTTCACTATTTTCTGCACAGTGCACGCGTTACGGATTTGCGAGTAAAAATTGGTTGCCGAGTAAAAACACGGAAATTTTGCGCAACGATCGATTTGCGTTGACGTTTCACGATCGAAATACGAGTAAAATTATTCTAAGGGAAGTGACGAATCAAAGAACAATATAACGGACAAATCGGTTAACGGATGTTTTCTCGAATACAATACGGCGAATTATTATCGAGTTTGACACGAACGACAAACGATCAGCACCAGTCGAGGTACCATCGAGTACTGCCGAGCGACAACGACCAAGCGCATGCGTCTTTGCACCCTTGTACCTTGTGTCGCCGGCAAGTACAAAGCTTACGTTGCAGACTTTGACATTGATAGCACAAAGTATTCCATTTGATCGATTGATTAATCGCCAAGAGGAATTTAACGCGATTCGCAGCCGCCACTAAAAATTGCTGCACTATTATTCAAAATAATGTTTACATCAGCGGTTTCCACCCTGGGAGGCGGCAAAATTTTTTAATAAAAGATTAATTTTCATACCATAATATCTACAAATGAATAAAAATTAACCCTTTGCCTATACTGACCTAGAATATTTTCATTCCCTACGATGTTTTAAATTTTAAGGATATGAAATTGGTGTAATAGCTCAAAGAATACCTAAATGTTATTTAGTAATTAATTAGATACCGATATATTTAGTAATGTGAACAATATTTTGAACAATGGTACAGCAATTTTCAGTGGCGCGTCAGAGTCACCATATTATTATTTCTATTAAAAAAATAAAAGATAGGGAGGCGCGGAAAAAAATTATTTTTCGGGGAGTCATATGAAGGTTGGAAAATTATACATTATTAAAAATGTCTAGATTAATTGCAAGACACAGGAGCGAAATAAAAATTTCTTTCTTTTAATTATCTTAAGCTGGAACCAATACGCTGATGTCCTTAAATAAAATATTCAGTGCTTTAAATTCTGCTTAGCCATTTTTGCCATAAATGCATAAAATCTGTAGTCTACTAATCAATTACTAAACATTCAAGTATTGTATGACGTATTGTATCAATTTCATATAATGAAATAAAGTTAAAGCACATAGAATGGAATTATTCTAGGTCGGAAGAAATGAAATAATAATAACAACATAGGTAAGTAAGGATCGTGTAATTTTCACAATTGATCTTTATTTAAAAAGTACGCGAACAAATGTACGAATGATATTTTTGAATGTGAACGTTATATCGATACTTAAAGTCTTTATTTGCAAGAAAAATACTTATTTCACAATAATGTCCAAAAATTGTCTAACAATCAGTTATTGTTGTGAGTAAGTATATAAAAACTAACGGTTATTAATACTCTATACCAGTCCCACGGTAATTCTCGTTTGCAGAGTCAATAACGAATCCTTATACAATAAAAAAAGGTGAATTCGGTGCATGTTGCGACGTAAAATCGAAGTAACAAAGTCAACGCGTAAGTGCAATTCTTGCATTGTTTCTTTTGCATTTGCATGATCGTTTACAACGCTATAGATGAATATAAAAGAATGTTATATACATTGTTCGTCGAAATAAAAATAAATGAAATCATTATCGTAAAATGGATTATAGTCCCGCTTACGTTTAAATGGATGGAACTTATTTTAAAAGATAAATTAATAAATATTGTCATGAATCGAGATGATATGATAATTTTCTAGAATCTCATCATGCGCGTAAGTACGAATCACCGAAATCGCTAGAATGTACAGTTAGGTAAAAAATTTGTTAGCAAAGTTTCAGAACCCGAACAACCGGCTCCAACGGTCCGCCGATTGTTATACAATCATTGTGATGTGTGGAATTAATTTTATATAATTATTAAATATATAATTAAACAAAAATATTAGTAAGCTACAGCCTCTATACATACACAAATCAATAAATTTGTTCTTCCGTCGAGTTGTCTCTATGTGAATCGTTAAAATCGAATCGTATCTTTAGGAAAAAACTTCGGCAAACTTGCCGAAGTGGTCAGTATCAAAATGCACTAAATACCCTCTTAAAATTAAATAATTAGATATAATAAATATAAATATATCGTTTAAAAAAAGAAAGCGATCTTGTTCTTTAAAACTAGAATCTTACGGTAAGGGTGCTACCTATATTTACATAGCAATGTACACCTATTAGATGACTTTTATACACAAATGAAGAAAATGATGTGATGTTTAATTTGTTCTCGAAACAAACCCCGTTTGCCTCCTAGTGCATCATTTTGTGAAGCTTCAAAATCTTTCCCAACCGTTGTTTCGCTGTTTTCATCCCTTTTTTTGGTTTTCGTTCTAGAAATTCCACAACAAAATAATCGTTATTTATTATATTATTATACAATAACAAAAAATCATTTGTCATTTAAATCATTTAAAGAAGTATCCGTACAGAATATAATGCGATAAAATACGAAAGATACGTTACCGACTGGAACTGGTGCAGCCAATTTCGCTTTAACATCCTTTAGCCTGTTAGGGCTCGTTAGTATCGAGCCGAACCCTGTAGTGGTTTTCATAGAATCTTCCGAAGAAGAAGTCGACGTTCCACTCGCTGTACTTACGGGCAGAGATTTCGGTTTCTTTTTATTGTACGTCCTCTTAGCTGTGCTCTGTTGCGTCATAGAAAAGAACAACGAGTTAATTTCGGGTCTTTTGTCATACTATGCGAGAGAAGATTATGAAAGTTGCAACAAATAGAGTGTACAAACAACATCAAAGAGAGTATCATCAACTGTACAACACTTTTGATGGAACAAATGTAGCGACGATCGTGTCTGTAGAAAAAGAATTAGACGTTGGTTGCTCCTAAATTTTGTCCTTTTGATGATCAGAATCCTGTCGCTACAAAAGTCGCTATATTTGTTCCACCGATGGCAGACAACGCGGGAATGGAGAGAATGACAGTAGACGTCCGATGAGAGAACGCGCTGAGAAAACGGAAGAGAAAGCAATGTATGTGGAACGAAGTGAAGCGTAAAGCCGTATCGTATAATATGCCTACCAATTTTTTCTTGGAGCCCTTCTCCATGTTGTTATCCAGATAATCATCCTACGCAACACGGGTATGCAAGAATGAAAGAATTATGGAAATTAGGATGAAGTTGAACATAAATGAATTGAGCTGTGCTCTTGGACAGACAACCTACTAGTTATTCATATGTAATACAAACACATATTTATATGCGCGCGATTCTGAGAACGCTTGTATTCTCATAAATGACAATGGCTGAATTATTCATGTTATGATAAATAATATTAAAAAAAAAATGATTAAGAACAGACCGACGTACGGCTTACGTACCGACTGTTTGGCTCGTTTCGCCGCGGCCGCCTCCAAACCTTTCTCGACAGACGTTTTTTTAACTCCCTCTCGAGCTGGACGATTCGTTTTCGGCAACAAAGGACCTACCCTTGCTTTTGGGTTCCACGCTTCGTCTATTTGACTCTTAGATTTCGATTTGAAGATATAATCCTCGTCGTCCGAAGCGTCTAGAGCTGGATAAACTATTCCAACAAAAGAAGGATATGAAACCAAGTTTGTTAGACAGCGTTATCTTCTACAACAGGGAGTTCCAACTTGTAGCTCGCGAGTTATACGCGGCACATTGCCCGCTTAGGTTCTACTCCCACTCTTAAACTTCATCGTTGCCATAGAACTTCGTCCCTGTCCCGTAGCGAAGAGGTTTGACTAATTGTAGGAACCTTGCGGTTCTCGGAGGGGAGCAAGTTGGAACTTCCTGTTCTACAATGATATTCGTGCTAAAGGAAGGAACAATCTCGCTATCTCCACATATACGTACTGAAGTCGTCATCTTGATGAACCTTATCAATATTTTCTATCGACTGATCGTCGTCGTCGTCATCGTCGTCGTCTTGCGGCTTCGTTTTAGCGGTTTTCGAGGATTTGGACGTGCTGTCGGACGTGGTAGAGTAGCATTGCTCGCTGAACGATAGCATCCCAGCGATTGCCTCCCGCGTCGATGGTGATGCCCTGCCAGAACTGGTCGTTTTCAATTTATAAATACTAAGACACCAAAAAACGTAAAGAGCAAGGGCACTACGCTAACAAAAACGAACGCTGTCTTTTTATTACGATGATAAACTACGCTTTACGAGCATGCTTCGAAATGTATTCTTGTATCGACGTACATTCGTATAGAGTTTTGTAATCTAATCTTACCCTGTAGGAGGTGGTGGCATGGCTTGACTGTACTGTGGAATCACAGTAGATCTGAAACCAGTGGGTTTTATAAGTGTACGATTCAATAAATTTAACGCGTTAACTACCGCAATGCCCAACGTACGCGTAGATATATCAATAGACTGCGGTTGTCTATGCAATTTTCAATTTTTGTAAACGAGTTTTAAGAAATAACACAGGATCTTATTTTCCGTGGTAGTAGCCTATTTAGGTCTGAAATAATCCTAGCAATTTTTGAAAATTTTTAAAAGCCATAATTGCATAAAGATCCGCAGTCTATATATCAGTTACGCGGTAGTAAACACGTTAATTTGACCAACGACGAATACACATACGTTACGTCCAACCTTTGAGCACCGTTCCCTAAGGTGTACGCCGAGGCTTTCAACAGTTCTTCAATACCATTTTTTGGTACATCGTTCAAGATGTCTACGTCGCCGTCGTAATCGCGTTTCACCCGTTTCTGCGCGTTGGTTTTCGGCGTTCTTTTCCGTTTCGGAGATTCGTCCACCGTTAACCGACCGTAATCGCTCTCGTTGCTACCGTCGTGGAAATCATATATAGAGGTCTGTTTCCATGTCAGATCTTTCGTGGATTCGAGCGGATGGCCCGAAGATAAATTATTATATACTTTGATTGTGTCGTGAGTACTTCGAACGACCTCGTTGTTCCCCAGTTTGAATCTAATCACGGTCGGGCTTTGTTTTCCCGGCTTCGACGATCGTTTACTGTTCGGAGGTCCACTGGGCTTCTCTTCCAACGCTTGACCCTGTGTCTTCACGTACGGGTACATGATTGGTTTGGGTAAGGTCAACTTTAATGGCGGTCGACCGGACGGCAGTGATTCAACAATCGTGGTCTCCACTTTGTTCGTTTCTTTGAGAGTCGTTTTAAACGGGTTATCAACCATTCTATCGGCTACGTCGTAGTCAACGAAATCTTTGTTCAACGGTTTCTTCTTTTTTCGTTTGCTCTCCCGCTCCGGTTTCGGAGGATTCAAGGATATCAAATACCGTTCCGCATGACGAATCTCCTTACTGAAATCTTTCAGTAACTTCTGACTGTTTATAGTCTCCGGTATCTGTCCCCTGCTAATCATATTGTACTGAAACAGAGACGAACTATGATTTACGGAGTGAACAACGTAAGAACCTCTCCAATCATGGCAAAGACGCGCTTACGTCTTTATCCGTGTTCCATTGTTTAAGAATGCTAAGCAACGCTTTAACACCCTGCAAAAGATGCGGCGGGCACTTCTTTCCCTCGTTGTTCAATTCTTTCAATTCCTTTAACAATTTCTTCGCTGCGAACCAATTGATTGTCTCGAAACCTGGATATTGAAATTTCGCGGGAGTTTTCATTTTCCTCTCTAGCTCGTATATTCTGTGAAGCGTTCAGCAGATTATAGTAGCGATACGAAACGTAAGCGAAAGTATCCGGCGATGATATAGTTACTCACTGTATCTGCATCGGAATGTTGAGACTATGTACAAAATTTCCGCCGAAAACCAACGAATCGACAGGAGTTAGAACAGCGTGTATCCATCCAGTCGGAATCATCATAGTTTGGCCCTGTTTCAAAACGCATCTGTAACACGCATCCGCTTGGTCTCCGAAAAATGTCTCGCTCTGGGTCGAGCTGCACATCCAGTGTTGATACAATTGTAAGTTCGCGGGATTCGGCCTAATCAGGTAAAACACCTTCTCACCGCGCAGCACGTGGTACCACACGGACGTGCCGCCGAAATCAACATGGAAATCTGTGAAACTGTCTTTGACCCCCATTAGGCAATATTTTTGTACTTCAGGACGTTTTATGTCACTATCCTCGGACCAATCGCGGGGCCAAACAGAATTGACCCAGTCGAGTTTACGCGCGATGTATGGTGCTTCGACCATTGGTGAAAGACTGCAACGTTTATTTGTCAATATATACATGTATTTCCTAGAAACATTTAAAGCCAACGTGTGGCAAGGCAATGAATATTGATATACCCAGTGTTTGTAAATTCAAGACTAATCACATTAAGCACCCTTGTCCTGCAAGGGGAATTGTAATACTCGACAAAGTCTCTTAATTTCATTCTTATGTTGCTTTGTCTTGTGACGTCGATCACATCCATCTCTCGGTCACCACCTGTATCAAAAAATGCGTTTATTCCCTGCAACTTCTTTGTACGAGAAACACCGATCGATAAGTACCTATGTAACTTTCCACGTCGTAAACGCTAAAGTTCGGAGGGGGTACAACCATATCCAATCCATCCTTTCCATCGATTATAATAGGATTCTCGAATCCATTGGTCTGCAAATATTGAAGCGTTAATTGTTGACCCCTCACATGTTTAACAATATCATCTGCTTTTGGAAAGTGTCTGGACTTTAGTTCTCTTATAAATACTGGTGTTCCAGTTTGAACTGGTTTATTGTCCGCATCTGTCTCCGAGTAATCGTGTCTATGCCAGTTCAACTTTACTTTCACTGGAATATAATAGTTGATGAGAATCGTTGCAGTTGTGTGGTATGTATTATTTTATCTGTAATTTTCAAGATACCCACTGAGAGAGGGTCCGCACATAGCTTCGCAACGCGAACAGTGGTACTTGTCCAGGTCTATGGTCATATACTCTTTTACAGATACACACCTAACAGAAAACATAGTAAACAGATTAACACGCATTGTCGCGTAGAGGTGTGTGTAAACGTATACAGTGTTTGTATACAATTAAACAGTATTGTCACGAATTAAATTTAACCAGTACTGTCACGAAACGCAAGTATAGTATCGTTCGAGAATAGGTTATGTTAGTAACAACAAAACATATTCTGACCCTTGCGCACGCTATGCTCTAATTATTGTTTATAAACAACGAAACACGGAGAGCTGTTCGCACGGACGTGATCGAACAGTTGGAAAATTCCTTGTGAAAAGCGAGCACAGGAGAATGTTTGTATACCATTTGGCGAGATATAATTCAAGCATAGCGTTCGGAGCATCATATTCCATCGACGAATTTCAAAATTCTTACCCCCCGTGATACCACTCTTTACAGACGTCACATTGTATCATAAATTGTTCGGAATCATAAGAACGTCCACACAAACAATACGTGACTGGTAACTCCATTTTTCGTGGTTATTAACGTTGAATACAATACGGTGACTCCGTGTCGTTAACATTGGATGGTAACTATAGTAGCCGCGATGCGTCGCTGAAGAATCACTTCCCAACGTCCGCCTTCCAGATTCCGTTAAGGCGACGTTTCCATCGTTTTCCGCCCAGCCGCCGCCACGGAGGATTCGCCCGATGTAAACACGCCTTGAAGCTTGGACCATATATTCTTATAGACCCGACTTCAGTATGTGTATCATGGACCTAATGATGTATAAGCCGAGAATCCAGTGAAGAAAAGATGAGTGAAAATGTGACGTCACAAGATAATTCCTAAGATAATTTCAAAATGGCTGATACGGCAGACCGACGCTTAAAATGTTGTAAATGTGATCGATTTATATGTAAAAAATTTGGTTAAACTTCAGAATCAAATATCGATTCCTAAAATAGTTAATACATAATACGATTATTACCTGTTATTACGTACTTCATACTTCATTGTAATATAATGAGCATAGCTTATACTTCTTTGGAAAATGTGACGTCACAAATTCAGTTCATCTTTTCTTCGAAGAAAATTATCTGTGGCATGTCTATAGGTTTATATGGTCTAAGGTTCCAAGATTACTTACCAGACGACGGATGTGGGCAAAGTGCTATAGTCTGTTTCAAGAGAGCTTTCACGTGTTACAGCAAACTTTTGTAAAAAAAATAAAAAAGCAATTTTTTTGCAATTTTTTTATGTTATGATACCGAATTCGCCCTGAAATCCTCTACTAAATAGGCGTAAAAAAATTATAGGTAGATGTATTTGCAAAAAATTCAAGGTGACCTTGAAAAAAATCATCACAGTATATAGGTATAAAATACTTACTTGTGATGGAAAGATATATTTGTATTAAGGTTCTGTCGTTCTTTACAATTCTTTATGCAAGTTCGTACGATTTTTCTTTTATCTTGTGACGTCAGTTGTGGGCACCAGATACTCCGTTATCTTGGAACACTGCGTCCTATGGCATATCCTATACCTATACCGGGTCTATAAATATATTTAGTCTAAGCCTTGAAGTTTCAACGACAACAACGCCGCCAATGCAATAATGGAAACTTAATTTATCGTTAACCGCCGATAAAATCTGTCATTGACTATACCACAGCCTACTCTAGTCTGTGACTATGCAATATACGAAGAACCAGGCAAAAAGTATCGATTTTCACAAGTGACACTCAAAATAAATAGAGGGGTGGAAAGGTATTCTGATCGTTCCGCGATGATTCCGATCACCGATTAATAAATAATTTCTTCGTTATTTTTACTTTGTTATTAGACACCTCTAATACATATATGTATTCATAAACTACATACTGGTGGTAAATACTGAACACTAGATTGAACAAAAAAAGAAAGAGAAAATTGGCGGGAAAGGGAAGAATTTTTTATTGGCGGGAAAAGCAAAAAACGTGTATAGCAACGGTAAGGACGAATATAGGAGTTGTTTTCATCATATTGTTGAATCATATAAATATAGAAGATTTATTTATAAACATTGTGCGAGTGAAAATCGAATATTACACTACGACGCTAGTTTAATGTTTAATGTGAAATGTCACATTTCAATTTTGTTGGTTACGAGATAGCGAGAATTGTCGTATATTTTTATTCCAATTTCGCTGGATCGCTCGATAACATTCTCGATACATTTTAAAAGTGTTGATACACACGAGAAAATGGTTAGTATAGCGAGTAGTGCGCATGCGCAACGGCGAGTACTCGGAATTGGCCGGAGCTGGTAAAGAAGAACAGTCAAAGAACGGGGAAATTCTACTACTTTGAAACCTTTTGAACTTTGTGGTTTGCATTAAAAGTGGTTTTTTTAACGGGCCAGTAAACATGATGAAAGCGTCAATGTGTACGCTAGGGGAGCAGGTGGAAAATTGTAGCACGTAACTGGAGATTACGAGGGAAAATGTTGCTGCGTCGAAGGTATAGTGGTCTGCGTACGATCGAAAGCGAGCGGGAGTCAAACCGATTCGCGCCATCTTGGAATATAACCGTGCTTGATCATTGCTAGACCTTTTGTTCAAGGAGGGAACTGTCAGTGCATGTACACATACATACGTCGTGTTATATTTCGCGTGTTTTTTGCTACTTTGAATCTACGATTCGACGATACGTTAGACCAGAGTTTCGATTGTGATTTTCTTATTTTCACCATTCGCAACGTATTCGCCTGCGCCTAGTGAATTGACTTATAGAAAAGAATCACGTACCACCGCACAAATTTCTCTATCCGCTACGAGTTACAACCCTTTTCGTTTCACAAGCGTTACGAAAGAAATACAGAGTTACCACTCTGATGTAAATACCGCTGTATTATAGAATTTCAATGAATTGTCTGCCATAGTAACTATGTTATACATTAGATTTTATATAAATCGAAGGGAAGAGGGCTCTAAGCAAGTGAAGCGTCTGAAAATAGAGAGCGAAAGAGGTCGTTCGACCGTTTCAAAAGCTATCGAACAAGGTACACGATACTCGCGAATAAGCGTTCTCCGAAAATTCATGTATTTGCCATTTTTTTTCACGTCGATTTTAAACGAGTCTACCGTTCGTTTAGAATACAAATGATCGGTTAATTTACATAACGGTTTTTTCACATTCTCCTACTCACTTTTTTTTTTTTTTAAATTGCTCGCATTATTTCATTTTACTTAATTCTGTAATGTTTCTCGAACTCGAATAAAAAATCTCAAGTTTTGTAATTTATCTCTGTGTATTTTATAAGAATTTTTTCATACAGAATAGAAACGGAACAAGCAACGAATACTGCAAAGTATCCTGTATCCTAAATTCGAAATAGTTGCGAATTATGCGGATTGCCTTGAAAATATGAGATTCTTAACATTGGAAGAACAGGAGTACGCGGTAGGCTTACCTAAGAGACCGCTACTTCAAGCCAATCAGACCATGATGACCACTACAGACACCATGGAGATGAAAGAGAATAACGTGTTCGAAGAGGGATCCGTAGTATCCAATCTTCCTTTATTGTTTGCTAACGGACATCCAACTTCGCTGGAAAAAATTACATTAGTATGGATAAGATTTTCTACGATGTTCCGTATATTTCAGAAATACTTGTATATTGGCTGATCTCGATTGGCTGTGCAAGAAAATTAGATATAATAAAATTGTCGAATTTCAGGTACAGTTGGAACGTTTTGTAACATTCATGGTTCAGTGTTCGCTGGGACACGACACTACAGATGAGATCACTGAACCACGATGGTGGCCGAAAGAAGTGAAATTTGCGAATCCTTTAACGAGACCTAAGAGAATCAATGAAGTAGGTTGATGTTCTCGTAAACGAGCGACATACTGATAATTAGACTGTGGATCTTTATGTATTTATAGCAAAATTGAGTAGATGAAATACAAAATTGTAGTAAAAGAAATAACATTCAATTCAGTTTCTATTTCTTGCGATCGATCGAGACAATTTTTATTTTGTATAAACATCCACAGTCTACTGGTAATAATCTAATCGATTAATAAATGTTTGTTGCATTTCAGAACTGGATGGCTAATTTGAAGAAGTTAGTGTTCAGATGTTATACATACCACAGGAGCGAATATTTATTGCGTTTTTGTTCATATCTCGCTCGGTATCCACACGAGGACTTAGAGTATGTTAACAATTGGGATTCTACTACGAGTCTTTATCACAAAAGTACTGGAAAATTATTAGTCACATTTCGTAATGAGAACATGGTCAGCAGATATAAAAAGAGTTGCCATTTGATTTGATTGTAGTTTTATTGTAAATCTGAAAAAACATTTTTTTTTTCTTGTTCATAGAACTATGACAAGAGATACGAGAGTCCACGAAAAAAGTTACTCTCGTGCAACGGTGTTGCTGGTTGCAATTCTAATAAATTAAAGCTGCAACAACAACAGCATTCCATTTTAATGGTTGAACCACCAGCGGAAGACATTTATTTGTGCGACAGTTGCGATGCCGAGTTTATAGGCCTTGAAAAGATGAAGGTATTAAATAGATTCCGAGAGATAAGCTAAATAACACTCGATACTATATTCTAATATTTTATAGGAACACGAGCGTATGTGTTGCGAACAGGAACAAACCGGAAATAATTCACGATCGACTACGCCGGATGTGTTGATTACGGAACCGGAGTTAAAGCAAGACCAATTTTTGGAGTATTTTCGGTTACGTTCACCGACAGCGAACGCCACAATGGCCGAAGTACACGAAGGAGCGTCCATGAATAATAACGTCGCTGAACGAAGCTCACGTCGTGTTCGTGGTTCTATTAACTTTGCAAGGTGCTCGAGTATTCCCTTTTCGTCTCCTGCTGGAATGCTATTAGCAAAGAAGTCGAAAGCTATGACCGAAGATACCCAGCAAGAAAGGTTGGAAAGGATAGAGAGACACCTTGTTGCTCCTGTTTTGAACAGTTCGTGTAGACCGAAATGGTTAGAGGCGGAGTTCGATAACGACAGATGGATTGTAACGTATAAACCGAACAAAGAAAAAGTTGTAGACGACTACGTGCACCAATATCAATTTGTAAATACTGTTAAGAGAAAGCCAAGTGAGTACTCAACCATTAAACGTTTTCTTTATATGATAACGTTGCCAAAACATATGAGTCAAGAACTTGGAATCTGGTAGCACTATTACAAAGGTTGTTTCTTTCTTTTAGTGTTAAGTATACATTCGCAATTGTTATACCTTGCTTGTCGACCTGTATATGTTCTTCTGACACAGCTGACACAAGAACAAATAAATGAATTCAATCAAAATCCATTGAAAAATAAATGTGTTGAACGAAAATTGTCGATCGACGATTTAGAACCGACGGCGGAAACGGTAGATAATATTTTGCCGTGCGTATCCTCCAAACGTAAAGCACCAAGCGATGAAAACGATTCGAATTCAATGGAGAAAGACGAGGTCCTTAGTAACGAGGCAAGTGTAGGAAATTTATCTCTTTCCAGAGTCACAGATTGCTGTGGCGAAAACAATCTAACCGTAGACCAACCAATAAAAGAAACAACTTTCTGCACAAATACACCGAACAGGATTACAGTGATCGATCTTTGTTCATCGGACGACGAAGAAAATTCAATTACGTCTGCGCTCTCGGATGAAAATAGGAACCCGTTGAAGTTCATTACCGATGATGATGTGACAAAATCTTTGTTACAGAACCTATCATCGGCAAAGTTTTATTTGCCCACTCGTTCGACAGATCAGATCAGCGGATGGCCGAATGGTAACATTTTAAACGATGGTAACGAGACTTGTACAAGCAAATACCGTAGTACAATGTTGAGTACGCGAACGAACATTTCCCCAATACTTAGACCGGCGCCATAGTTTCTTTAAAGCTCCGGTGCTCCAATTATTCATTGTACGCGGCGTTACATTTGTTACAATATTTATTGTTTCTATTTTACACGGTAATAAAACATTTAATAATTACATAATACACGCAACCTTTATCATTTGCAGTGCATTGTAAAGTTTCATAAGATGACGAAACCCTTACTAACGTTTGTATCACGAAATCAATAAAAAATTTCGGTATTCCCAGTTGGTATGTGTTTAAAATCCGACGACGTTATACAAGAATGATTTGTGTGCACTTTTGATACTTTATGTAACGTTATGAAGAAAAAAAGAAGAAAAAAGAAGAAAAAAAAAGTGGAAAACAAGAAAATCGAATAAAACATTCTAATTCCGAACCGTTCGAGTTTTTCCGTAACCGTAATTGTTCCTGCAATTCGTTGAGCGGGCCCTTACACGGTCAATCAGACTTTTCAATCAGACTGACATTCCTGATTTTCAATGACGAAGTCCGTCAGTATCAACCTTACACGATCAATCAGAATGTGAATCTTCGACTGGAATATCATTCCGACTGACCGTGTAGGGCCCGCTTTACACTCACATCATATTTCGAATTTTGTGTTTTTGTACTCTTTAGCGAAGTTTTCTGTTTTTAGTAATTATAACGTTAACTATCTCGCTTATCTTTAAGAACACATTTATATGTAGGAACAAGACAAATAAATCACATATTTTTATTCTTGTTTTTTCTTCTTCAGTTTGACAATCTTTTCCATCAAGGATGCGAACAGTTTTTCTTTCCAATCCATCTCTACCTTCTTCAACACTAACGTTTTCGTCGAGATATTGTGAAGCGGGCCGAACGCGAGAGCGACGGCTGTACATGCCAAGCAGATTACGTTGTATGGCATACTAAAATCAGGCGTGGGTAGACTGATGAGCAACGATTCTGTCCTCAATTGTACTAAGTACCCGTCTCTCGAAGCGTTGAAACTAAAATTTTCATTGCATCGTTAATCGAACCCAATCGTTATTTAATATAACTTCTCTATAAAAATATTCATAGGGTATACCTGGATGTTATAGTACTTCCATCGCGCGGCAGCGCACTGTAATTTCTTGCTATCGGAAGCAACGCGGTAATCACGGCTGAGCCCATATAAAATCCGTGATTGGCATCCGGTGGATATTCTTGCCATTTTAGAAACGAATAATCCATTTCTATGGAGAACTTAGTCACCGATCGTGGTGGTAAGCGCAACACCATTTCAAGATAGTATGGACTTTTCCTCTCTTTGCCAGGTAAATAGCGTTGAGCCACTGAAACACAGAAAAAGACAATCAAATCAGGGACTTACGGGGGTAGACTCGTTTCTAGGATTACAAGGATGCGGGATGCGCCTTCTGATTTCTTGATAATGCAAAGATGGGGTTTTTCAATAGTCAAAAGTGCTAGATAAAAGATCAATCTAGGCCGCAATCGCACTCAAAAGTCCTATTTTTACGTTTATGAGGCGTAATTGACATTTTTCGGCATTAGCTGTCGAATAGCTACATGCTTACCGAAATCGCCTTGAAATTCTCTAAGAAATAGGCGTAAAAAATTATAGGTCTATTTGCAAAGAATTGAAGGTGACTTGGGAAAATCATGAAAAAAAGGGTTGACGATAAATTTGTTATAATCACGCGAAAGTTTCTTGAAACCATGCTATACCTGATAAAAACATTTTCGATCGGACTGCTAATAACAGAGTAATCTCTATGACGTCATACCGGTAATTCCGATATTTCGGTTTCTATAACGGTTAGGAAGAAAATACTGGTATGATACCGGTATAAATCCCTGAATTCAAATATGATGCGGCGAAAGCGATGGGGGAACAAGAACTGTGTAACGCTTACCGGATTGTTACTTACATGGAACTATACGTTGTCCTTCGCACGTTATTGTAACAGAATGGAAATATACAAGCAAGTACCATGGAATATTTTCTAACAGTACCACGTCGAGTGGTTGCCAGTAATTGTTATAAAGTTTAGTTACCAGACTGCCTCTTTCCTGTCCGTAGCCTACGAAAGAAACGTTTTCTAGACGTCTTGCCCATCTGTTCTTGTAACTTAGCAGCGTTTTATACTTACCGATAATATATCTGTTCGCAAACAAAATCGACGGATAGTTTAAACTAACTTTGGGAGGAGTATTATGAGTAACTGCGATATTAAATATTTCTTTCGCTGCGTGTGATCTAACATTGTAAATGGCAATCTCGTTACGTTGACCGCCTCGGAGAGTAAATTTAGCAAGCGGAGGCGGTGTTAATCGATAAACCTGGTTCGTATTGTTATTAGTTACGTCTACGTATATATTGCTCATCGACGCGAGTGGACACGCCCCTTTAATACCCATTCCAAAGAATTTTAGAATCGACCAGTCCTACAAAAACCATGAAATTAATCTCGAGCTTCGTAAAATTGCAACAAATAATTACCTGGGATGTGTCTACCATGGTGTCATATACTAACGAAACGGTCAATCGTAATTCTAACGCTGTTTTTGTACAGTTCGCATTGGAGCATTTCACACGGAAGTGAACACCGATGGAATGATAATTTGTGTTATGAATGTATGCTGAATTCAACAATGTTGCTAGACCTCTCTGTTGAAACAAAACAACATATTAATATTTCCTTATACAATTAAAGGCTGGTCATTTGTAATCGTACCTTAGAGTCGCATGGCAGTAATTTTTTGAATGGCGTTAAATTCTCTGTACAAACTATTTCCCTCGGCAGGGACGAATAGCGTAAATGACTAGAGTTAATACTATTGTTTTCTATGATACCACTAGGTCGGAATGTGAATTCCGGAGACATACTGTTGGAGGGATTAACAAAATTTAACGAGGCACAAAATAGTCCAGCCAAAGCATTTGTCAAACCTTTCCATTCGTTATCGACGCTGAGGAATTAGATAAGAGATTAGAGAGAATGTTATTTTGCGAACGATCTTCTTGGAAGCTGTGTCTTACTTGACAACATCGTTGTTAAACCACGTAGTGATTTCTGCACCAGGACCAGCGTCATGATAGGGGTATCCCCATTTTTGGTAATTCCATAATCCTTTAGTTAAAGTAAGGTGCAATTCGTCTACACCGTGACGACTTATAATTTCACCAAGTCCTCGTGGAAATAAATGGGAATGTTGTACTAAAATGTGTGTATATAATTGTAAGTAATACTTTTAATTAGCGACAACATGTTTTAACTTTCGTTTCGTAACTTACGCGTCTTCGTTTCTTTCGACGCTTCCCATACAGTAGTAAATTGAAAGTACGCGTAAACATGATTGCTCGACAATGGTTTCAACATTAACTCTTCGTCGAAAAAATCATCGTACGGGAACACGATTTTGATAACACAAAACAATGTGGAAAATAATAGCAGCACGTTTAAATGTGACATGTTTCAAATAATTGGAGACTTAACCAATTCGGTGCACCGTGTCGACGTCGTTTCAACCGTAAAGTAAATACAATTCTACGTTTGACATTAGAAAAAAAGTTGGTAATACAACTCAATAATTATCAGCAAGTCATTTTGCGTTCACGTTTAATTACATTCTACAATTACTTTCAGCTCATTCTTGTGATCGGTGAATAGTGACGGAAGGAATGTAAACACGGGATAGAATAGAGATGGAGAGCTATCGATGATATCATCGATAATTATCAATGATCATCGCGCTATTGAAAACTATCGATAATTGACGTTTCAGATATCGGAGATTATCGATAGCGCCAGCTATCGATAGTTCTCCATTAATACTAGATTTAGGGACTTTGTTCATATATCATTTTATCATTTCATTATATTTCTTCTTTTTCAACTTCTCAATCTTGTAAAATTAACAGAAATACTTCGAAAACCAATGTTAATAAATATTACATTCTAAATTAAAATAAATATACTCGTAATTATTAAATATTGCCGCGAACTAAGCATATTAAATCCAGTTGATTTAAATTTCCCGCGTGCCCTGATTATCCCTAGTTTACTAGTTGGCAATACTGCAGCCAACTACGATGTCGGCGTAAAATGTCAAATCGGATCAAAAAATCCACGTCTATTCTCCAACTCGGTGTATTTGTTTGTCAATGGACAATGCGTATCCGTGTACGTTGGTATACGTATGTATACGTATGTACAAGTGATCGATAGTCGTCGTAGGTTGTTATTCCGCGATCGAAAATGTCAGTGGCACTGAACAATGTGATCTAACTACAGAAACAAGAAGAAAGAAAGAGTTGCAATCACTGGTCGAACATGGACCCGGAGGAGAGCGAACCACACGCGAAGCCGGGAGCAACGCGCAGTGAAAAGAGCACTGTTATCGATTACGATGAAGATAGAGTAAGGTTGGAGTTGCTAGGTTGTGTTCATAGTTTAGTTGATATTTACTTTCCCACTCGAAGTCGGTTTGTTTCTAAACATATGTAGAGACGACAATATTCTATAAACATTGACTACTTGGATTTCAGCTGCACGAGATGACAGCGTCTTACTCCGAAATATCGTTCGATTCGCAATCGTCGCCGCCGATTTCCGAATTAAGATCGTTGATCGATTCGCCGGATATCGATGGAACGAGATTCTTGGAAGACAGTTTGGAAAAGATGAACGTAGCGGGCGGTCGACCCGATCAGCTGAATTTAAGGAACAGAGGTGACAGTAGTCCCGTCGACGACGAGGAATTGGATCCTCCCAGCTATCACAAGGCCATCGGGTATTTGCAACTCGAAGGGACCGTGATGCAAGATGGGGACATGGTGTTGTTCGTCGCCGAAGATTTAGAAAATAAAATTAAACTCTCGAGTCCGGTGACGAAGAAGGGGGAAACCCCGTCGTTTCCAGGTTCCCGTAGTTCCACCCCCTGTTTGTACAGGCAGGCACTGACGCCTCAACTACCTCTCCTCGATCACAATATTTTAAACGAGCTGGAAATGGAAGCGAGGAAAGTCGCGACTTCGGTCGACGCGTTGACGGAGAATCTGGCTGCGATCCTGCACAGTGTAAACGATTCATTTCGTTCTTTAAATCGTTACTTTTCGCTGTGAAAGATACGATTAATACTGTAGATTTCCGGCGACGTCACCGGAAATCGGTAGCACTAGCTTTAGCCCTTTGCACTCGGAGCTATTTTAAATTTTAGCTCGAAAATTAAACATTTCTTCCGACCTACAATAATTGCATTCTAAATTAATATTTTTCTTTGTATGAATATAAAATTGATATATCTCATACAATACTTAAATGTTTAGTAATTGATTAGATATCAACATATTCAATAAAGTAAACAATATTTTGAATAATGGTACACTCGAGTGCTAAGGGTTAATCAGCAGGCGTTCAATTCTTGAACGAATTCATAAACGTACCATAAACATGCAAATGTATTTCTTCGTGTCAGCGTTAACTAACTGCAAATTCAGTAGCGGTAAAAACAAATAGATCAACGGCTGAATTTTTCAGGCATCGGCGTTGACGGTCGGATGCTTAGAAACGTACAGAGACGCGGTTTGCAAAACGTGCGACGCGATAGATTACAATATCAAATCGATGTACCAGTTAATGGCAAAGTGCGAGGAGCTATCCAAGTCTATGGGACCAGTGTACAAATTAGCTGAGCAAGTGCGAGTATAAGAACCGTTTTACCCAGACAACTATTATTCTACCTAAATATCTTCTTCGTTTAAATGCTTCTATTATTCGAAGGAGACATTTCGGTGGGGTATCACGCTTACCGTTTTACTCTCTTCGCTAACATTTTATTTTCGTTCGCTTTTTCAGTAAGGAGATGAAGAGGATGCTGGAGCTGTTCGAGAACGCTATGAATCTGTGAAATCTACACGGTGGACCGGTTTCTATTTCCCCATTGTTTCCCGTACGCGTAACGATAGAGGTTGTTTCTGGAATTGTACAATACACGAAAGAATTAAAAGTTAATAATATAAAAGGGATGCGAGAACGTACCTTGCCATTCTTCTTTTTACTTAATTATCGGACAGGCCAGTGACAAAGAGTTGCGGACAGAGGACAGGGAACGGAGAATGGAGGAACGGAGGACAGAACGGTCACCTGAGTGAAAGCAAGATTTTGCGGCGCGGTGGCGGTACGCTGTTTCCGGCGGTGCTCGAACAAATAAGTCGAGTCAGACGCGGAAAGAGCAGAGTCCGGGCGGTTGGGTGGGTCATTCTGCCGCGCGCTCTTTCTATCTTTTTTTTTATTTTTGTTTGCACGTAGAGACACCTATACGTATCTTTCACGGGGCGATCCCACAATGAACGAGCTGACTCTGTTCCCTTTCAGGCCGCGAGCCTGAAGTAAAGTTTGCCGGGAGAACCCGCGGGCATTATGCTCCCCCCATCCTATTCGGAGCCGGGCACAATGTCACCGCGTAATTCGAGCGTATTTGCGCGGTTCGGTGGCCCGTTGTAAACCGGAGCGGTAAATAACATTATCAAAAAGCGACAGGCGTCGCGACGCGCGCCTCATTTAGCGCATTCGGCCGCGTGTAATTATTAAAGACAGGATGATTTTAATCCGGCACACCGGGGAAAAAAGGGGTAGAGGGTGGGGGTGATAGCGGACAAACACCTCGTTAATTTATCCCGGTGTGCCCGACGCCCATTCAATGCGCGGCGCGCGCCTGTAGAATCCACTGCGCCGCGTCGCGCAGCGTCACGCAGCCTATTGCTCTTTACAAGGGTGTTCGCTCTTCCGCGCGCTCTGAATTCCCGTTGTCGGATACCGATTCCCTTCCACCGAAGGGGAGACCTTCGTCGGAAGAAGGACACAATCTTTGCATTGTCCCGGAGTCTCGTTTAAATTACCATTTAAATGAGATCCGCGTATATATACGCGCCCTCACCCGTGCAAATCGCTAGATTCAGCGATTTAAACAAGTAGTTGCGAGGAACGAGGGCCGATTTGTCTTCTAACAAACGCGAGCTCGACGCAATTAACGTATCCTCCGGTGTACGATGCTATCGACAGCGAAATCTATTGATAGAATTCGGATCTTTATGCAATTTACATTACAAGTTTGACGGCCTACTTTTCCGACTCGACGGAGGTACGTTGTACCGGCGTAATTTCTTTGAGAATTTGTGAATAAATTTTTTTAGAAAGTTGTTAAACATTAAGTAATACAGGATAATCGGAAATATCTGTATTCTGCTCATTCTTTATTTGTGTAAGCAAATCTTAAATATGTTAAAAAGCTTCGGTCTGGCACTGACCGTTTTGGCAAGGTGTAATATCGAACTAACTTTATGGAAAAAATCTCGGCCTCCCTCGAACCACTTTGGCCGCAATTTAAGTTTAAATATCAACTTTTAGAATTTCCAAGAATGAATCGTACTTCCATAAATAAAAAATGAATAATTAAACTATTTAGTTGTACCTCCAATTTCATAGTTTCGCACTTCAAACGCTATCTGCTCGGAAAGTAATCTGAAAGACCTAATATTTTGAATTTCGAGGTTTCAAAGGATTCTTATTTCAGAGAGAAATAAAATTTGTTGAAGTTTGAAAGTCGAAAAATTGAATTTTGGCCACAAAAAGCGTGCTCCTGGATCATGTCTCTTCGTCCGCATACGATCGTGAGGACGTACACCGTATATATTTCGGGTCGGAAGGGTTAAGGGAATCTAATTACCACGGAAAACATTTGCTGCTAGTCATCGTTTTCAACCCATCCTGTACGCTTCGAGGGTGACGACATCGTTCCAGTGAAGTGGACAACATGGAAATTGGGAAACGAAGCGTGCCACGCCTCGAGCAACGCACACACAGCGTTGCAGCGCTTTACGCAAATATCGATGTCTCTCCTTGGTCTGCGTTTCTTTTAGCCGCTGGCCACGGAGTGAGAAGGACAACAAACGTTTGAAAGAAGACACCCCTGACTCATTACCAAAGGAGCACAGAACGTGCTCATAGATACGTGCGCGAGACAGGGTTAAAGACAGGACAAAAGGAGAGAGAGACGTCGGTTTCCTGAGATTTCGCCGCAACCAGCTCTCCCGGTGAAAGAAAGAAGATTCCGCGTGACGGCAAGTCTTTTAATTAGGCGGTCTGTGATCTACCGAGCATTTTTCGTTTCCTTTTACGTTCCTTGTTCCTTCTCCCTCTCACTCTCAGTCTTTCTCTGCCTTCCTCCCCTTTTTCCTTTCTTTTTTTCCCTTTTCTCGATTCCTGCAACCCTCTCACGCATGAGCACGAGTCGTCGCGGTTCGATCTCGCGTCTTCTACGGTCTCCGTTGAAGAAGATTCGGTTTCCTCGATTCCTCCTCATTTCGGTGTCTTTCGACGCGTAATTAGCAGGGGTGTAAGAGAAATTTTTTCGAGATCGGGACGGGGACCCGAGAATCTCGAGATTTTCGAATTTCGGGATTCCCGAAAAAGTAGGGTTTCTCGAAATAATTTATTCTTTATACAATTTACAAATCTATTATATATTTAATATAATATAAATATTTATTTATTATACAAAATTCTTGTCATCGAAAGAATGTTGTCCATCACGAATTCTTTTCAAGAGTGGCATATTCTCGAAATTTTCGAATCTTGCCCGACTCGTTCCGATCATCGGGTTCCCGATATTTCGGATTCTCGCACACCCCCAGTAATTGTAGTCACCCCCGAGTAGCTGGCTCGCAAAACAAAAAATTTCGAAGTTCATAACTAGACTAGTGGGATCTTTGTGCAAAATAAAAACTTTCTACCTAAATAGCAAGAAACTGGGCTGAAATAAAAATGTAATTTCTTTCTTAAAATGTTTAATAGATTGAAAATAATATAACAGTAGCATTAAATTCCTCTTATGTTTTTGTTGTTTCAGATTACACCTACTCATTTTTGTCATAAATGCATAAAATCCGCAATTCAATTTCTTCCAACCATTACTTTGGTCGAATCGTACGACACGAAGAAATCGTTGTGGGAAATTTTCAAAAATTTTTCACCTTCCTCGTAGTCGCAGTCTCTGTCTATTGAAGCTACTGATTAAAACCGAATTACGAAAAGGGGCGTTCCCTATCTCCTGGTAGCGAGGGACGCCGTCGAACCAGTTATCTTCTCTCTCGTATCTACGAAAAATACTACGCGAGAGATAGCACTAGGTACATATCCACACGGTAGATACCGGCGAGGGTTGGTGAACATCCATTACCTATACTCTATACCTATACGTTGAGAAAAATAACAACTCTTACTTCGAAAGGCAGCACATTAGAGGGCACGAAGGGAAGGAGATAGGAGACAAGGAAAGATTGATGAGTTTGGATAAATAACTGCGTCGAACCGGAGGATCATGGAGGCAATTACGCTGCTTCCTTACAAGTCTGTTTACTCGCTAATCCATCTATAAGGCGGACGCGGGGTTGGTGGTTGTAGATAGCCGAGGAAACCGCGATTGATCGACTAGGCTCGAAAACGAAGGATTGCTAAATTTTCGGTTTTACACGTTCGTAACCATGGAAATGTGCATAAAGACCCGCAGCCCGCTAATACATTTAATCTCCTTCGCCCCATTTGCACTATAATTTACGCTCCATGTTGTGCAATGGCTGCTCATCATACAGCACGAAATTGTTCGATCGAGCGACGTCGTTATTCTTCGCGCTTTTGTTCATTGATCATCGATTTGAGGTCGATTCATGTTATTCGCACAGACATGGAATACATACTATTAGTTTTTCTTTTGGACTAATTGCTTCCTTGAAGTGCGTGTTCTTCGTTAAAGTATTTTCAATGTTCCCCAAAAGAATATTGAAGCTATATTGTGACATCCTAAAATATTGAAAAAATTTTTCTTCGTGGTCTGTTCAATTTTTCTTTTTCGTTAACACTCGTTAACGGCAACACCGAAATGGCAACACCTCTTTCTTTTCTCAACTTTGTCTGTATCTGATAATAATGAAGAAACATTTTTCATTCTCTTCGCAAGTCTTTACGAGTCTTATCTGATTGATCGGATGCGGACCGTTCGACGATCTGTGTCGGATATCGGAGAAGTTGTAAGCATCGACGCCTATATATTGAAATCAATTGCTTAAATTTATTCCAATGTCGCCGGTCATCGCTGCGCGCGTTAATTATTACGTCAGCATCGAGCACCGAAACCGCACGCGTCCCGTGGAATCGAGTTTTGCGGGTGAAAAGCCACCGTGTCGGCTTCGCACAGCGAATTTTCTCCGTCAGATGTGATCTTCTCGTTGCGGATACGTTTTCAATGATTTTTATGGCGTCCCTTCGCCGTTCGAATCCCTCGAGCATTCGGTTCGAGGGCCGATACGATCGAAATTTTCGATTCTATGCTCGCCCTCCGCTCCTTCTCGCGCGTTCTCTCTTTCCCGTGCTCTCCCTGTCTCGCGCGGATCGAGACGGCGCGCAACCTTCATGGGGAATCGCCCTCTCCGCGAAAGACGAAGTTTAAGGAGCCTTCAAGAACCGGCCAATTAAATTGCGATTCGCAAATTAACTTTGGTAATTATGAGTGGGCTTCGAGAGCGGCGCGATGAGGAAGGGTTGAGGAAAGTTGGGATTACAAACGAGACGGCGCGGCGGGGCGGGAACTTGGCAACTTTTCAGTCGCTTTTTATATAACTTTTCTTGTTAAGATCGTGATTATGAATTTTCTGTTTGATTGCCCCCTTCCGCGAGCCCGCGAGACGCACTCACTACTCATTACCATAATCCTGACACCCGAGTAGTCACGCAACGCGCTCGCCGCCCCGCACGGTGGGGTATTTGGCCGAAAATCCGGAAAAATGTCGGTTTATAAATTTTTGCGTGTGTCGTGAAATGTTTGCTGTCCGATGTAGTTGAAGGTCTGAGTTAGGATAAAGCTTCACACACAATATTGCTTTTTTTATTTGTACACCCGTGAAACAGTATACTTCATCGAAAGTCAAGAGATTTTCCAAGTGTTTTCAGGGGAATTGTGTAAATTATTGTATTATAGAAGTTCTTCAGGTAGATTTGGTATCAAGATTTCATTTTGTTACTGTCTAAATTAGTATAGTTATTAATATTCGAACACGATCAATCGTTCTGTAAGTATTTTCACGACTCTAAAATTTTATCGACAATTTTGTTATGCTATTAAGCAATATCCAGCGCTCTTTCTGATGCATTCGAGAAAGGTTTGTGATCATAGTCCAAAAAGAATTGTTTTTGTGCAGAGTTTCGCAGATTGAAGAGTTATAATTAATTTAACCCTCGTCTCGGTCCCTTGTTTCACGAGCTGAATCTGTTCCTCTAAAAGATTGTTAAAATAACAAGGCAAACAGTTATTTTTCGAAACATATCGGATCGTTCTTTTCGGATAAAAACAACGCAGGCCGATTTCGGCGTCCACGAAAGTTACCAAAGATCAACACGATTTTCCAAAGATTGAAAGATACCATAAGGAATTTCAATATCGTGATTTCATACCTTCCGAATGGATTATCCATGGATTCGAATTCAAATTGGAATTTTCAGAAAGCGAGAGGTTTTCCCGGTCAGAATAAAACGACACGTGACAGGCGAGCCAACCGTAAAATCTGCCATCCGGTTTGCACGGGGCGGTCTCGCGCCGAGCAGCGGTAAAAAAGTGTAAAAGTTAATTCTATGGCGAGATTCGTTTGCAAATACGAGAGCCGCGTTGGCGTGAACGCGTCGCGCGTCCAGTGCACAAGCGTCGAGGCTCATCCGATGCAGAAATGCAACCTTGACGCCGACATCCGGTAACGCGATGCGACATCGCGGCTGACCGAAACGCGACGGTAATTGACGACGGTCTGCGGTGTCGGAATGGAAACAAAGGTGAAAGACACGCGTGTATTTGTAACCGGTGAGAGAGAAAGAGCGGGAGGATGCATGCGTGCGTGCGTGCGTGCGTGCTCGACGCGGGGATTGTGTGCACGTGTGTGGGTGGAGGGGAGCGGTTGTCGGCCAGGTAAATAAAAGAAAAGCGAACCCCCCACCGCCTCGCCGTTTCCATCCTATTCTGCTGAAGGTTCCTCGGTCCTCTCGTCCTCCTTCCATCTTCATTTCACTCGCAGCGCAACAAACTGCTTCGCCTTCGCTTCTTTCGCCACGCGAATTTTCCATTCGAAACATACTGCGCTTCTCTCGCATCTATCCTCGTTTTTGGTTCAGGTCCACTCGATGTCAACTCCAGGAACATCACCGTTTGGTCACCTAGTTTGTGTTTACAATTATTAGCGGTACACAGAAGGGCTTGGACTACCGTAGCAATCTGAAAAGTGCAATTGCACCTGGCAGATGCATCGGTGCACGCACGTAAACAATAAGGTCATAGGAGAAGCTAGGACGTATTCTCTATTATTTTTTTCTATTTTTACTTAAGGGTGTAGAATCGTTTTTCCATGATTGAAAGGGTATAGGATGCGCCTTTCCATTTCTCGATAATGCATGCGATGGGGTTTTTCAGTATTCAAAAGCGCTAGATAAAAGATCAATCTAGGCTCCCTGAAAAGTGCCTACGTTTTCGAGGCGTAATTCGGAAGCATGTAGCTATATTCGTAAAGCTGCGACAGCGCATGCTGCCGAATAATGCAATTTACGCTTCGTAAACGTAAAAATAGGACTTTTGAGGGCGATTGTAATCCTGGAGAAACGAATCTACCTCAAGTGAAATTTTTATTTAAAGAACTTCGAGAAGTGTAAACGCATTTATGTAGTCAGCCGAGTATACCTGGTGTCCCAAGCGGCTAAACAGTTGTTTGCAATGGGACAGGAAATTGTGTAACGAGAAAATATGATTGGTGAAATGTTTCTAAGTAGGAATCATACTTTCTTAAATTTCAAGGACATCGAATACTAATCACTGTCTCTTCCCATACGTGTTGTTCCTCTCCTATCTGCATCAACATAGCTGTTTTTTAATTACTTCAACAATTCGTTCGTTATTTCCATCGTAGTATTTTGTGGGGTAATCAATTGGATGCAAATGTACCATGGTCTTTCTGGTTCCCATATCGCGATGTAATTATGATTCCATCCCGTCTATCCGTGAACTCAACGACCATAAAGAGGCGGCGAATTACGTCTGATATTTTATCAGCTAATAAAGTGCTTTGCGATCTATATTACGTCCGGACGTGCACGAAGAATTCGAAATTAATATTCCTGCGAACGAATTCGACATCCTGTTTCCATGCAGAAACGCATCGCGCTCTAACGCCGATAATAACGCCTCGTATCCGCTGTGCACGTTTCCTCCTTCCGGTATACATTTTCCGATAATGCGAAAACTTTCCTGAGAAATCATCAAACAATCATAAGCCATTACCTTTTAACGAAATTATCAGTTATATCATTTCAATTCGGAAGGAGAACGTTTCGTCGCGTCGCGGCTCGCCATTCCAACGAAATCCACGGGAATTCGTTGAATTTTACCAATCGATCGAGCCCATTCAATCGTTTAATCGCCGTTTTAATCGACGGCCGCGCGCCGCCGACTGATTTTTCAGTTGCAGCCGGTCGCGGTGAAAATCGTAAGAACCGCTGAATCCGTGTAAAGGGATACGCATTCAAATTTTCCCTCTGTCTGGCGCGCGATTACAAAATTACATTCAAAAAATTGAAAAAAAATACCTTTGATCGCCGATTTCGCCGCGTCAAAGCGATTTTACCCGGCACAGAAAGGAATCGTACCTGTACGCTTCACGGTCTGAAAACCCTATAAAGATCGTAAACGTGATAAGTTCGGTTCGATCGATAGAGATAGAAATAAAAATAAACAAAAACAAGTGTAACTCGGCTACCGATTCACCGTTACCAAACGACGCTACCAGTTCCAATGTTGATTGTGGCTGTGGCTGCACGCGTCTAGTCGCGATCCGCGACAGGGCCGTAGACAGTAGATTTTCTCAGTATGATGCAAGTCTCCGAAATGCCGCCCCTTAAATGTTCCTTCTTTAAAATAACCTTCGATTGTGATTTAAAAAGAAACCTGCACAAAATATACGAAACTATTTTTATTTTCAAAATATTGGGTGAGTTTCTTAACCCTCATCCATCCCTCGTGTCAATTTGACACAGTTTACCCGAAATAAGTTATACTGTTCTGTTATTTGTAGGTCCGAAACTTGGTGAGTTTTATTTTTTTAATGCGAAACATATAACCGCAAAAACCTAAGATGCAAATGTTAACTCATCAATTTGAATGAAAAAAAAAACATCGGAAAGTAACTGTTCGACTTGTTATTTTATCGATTTTTTTATCACTGTGTCAATTTGACACCGAGGGACAGATTGAGTTCGCGAAATGAGAGACGGATGAGGGTTAACATGACTCCACTTCAAATAACTCCCAAGTTATTTGTTGTACGAAGAAGATTTCAAGCAAATTTTAAATTTATTCTCCTCTTGGTTCAAATGGTTCAAATTGCATTGGGTTGGAACGAAAGTTCGTAGCGTTTTTAAATGAAAACTCAAAGATAAAATTAGGATATTTACACATAGATTTGTTCAATAATATATTTTCCATTTTCTTATATTACTTTCTGCCATTTTTTAGGTGACTTATCATGTTATTCAATAAACCTACGAATAAATCTCTTAATTTTATCTTTGAATTTTGATTTAAAAACGCTACGGAACGCTTCGTTCCAACCTAATATTTCGATTTCGCTGGTTATGCCCCCTTATGGTGCCGCCTGATGCGGCCTCCTCTCTGTATCATAGCACGGTAGGCACGGCGCTGATCCGCGAGCACGTCGCGCAGCGAACAAGCAGACTCGAGAGTTTCCAACGCGAAACATTCGCCTCGGAACAACCATGGACGAGTTGCCTTTGTTATGGCAAATGGCGGGTCGTGAATCATCTTAAGCTGTCTGCGTGGCCGTGTAAAAATCATTCGACTCGTAAAGAATTGAAAACGCGAGATGAAATACATACGTACTTGTACGTCGAGAGAAATAGAAAGAGAAAGAGGGAGGGACAGAGAGAAAGGGCGATAAAGAAAGAAGAAAGAGGTGATGCGTATCGTGTGCGCGGGTTGGACTTATCCTCGGTGGCGCATACCTGCACTATCGCGACGGTAGCGTTGCAAACGGTACTTTCGGATAATCAGCATTTGTGTAACTCTCTTTCGCTCTTTGTGTCATTCGCCTGTCCCCACGAGTTGGTCGAGCTATCTCGTTCCATTCCATTCCGTTCAATCCCTGTCGTTCGCGTCTGTTCCTTCTGAATCCATTTCTCGTTGGGTCTCCTCTCTTCTCCTCTCTCCTCTCGTTCTCTCTCGACGCGGCTCTCGGTTCTCGACTCGTGCTATAGTCGCTATAGTCGCTATAGTCGCAAGGACTGTGGTCTCCGACGGTCGGTCGCTCATCCCTTCGTCTCGTCTCTGTTCCTCTCGGTGGATGCCGTTCTCGACTGTCCTTGTCGCTCCTCGCCGTATCCCCACTTCGGCAGCGTTCGTTTATCTCCGTCTCGTTCCGTCACGCACTCGAGACACGCCTCCCACTCGTGGCGCGCGACCGGCGTCGCACTCAGTCGACGCCGAGCCGCCACGCGTGTTGGCCGCACTCTTCTCCGCGCGTTCGAACGCGTCTGACCGTGTACGCGCATCGTACCTTGAACCTCGTGTGTCCAGTTGCCGGTTACGATTCTTTCTCTCGCCGTACACGTCCCTCGAACACTCGAAACACGAACGAGGAGGTTCGACTCGCTTCGCGAGAAAGCGCAGCGATGCTAGATCATCGGAGCGAGGAAGATCCAGCCGCCTCGTGCCGCGTGTGAGTGCTCGGTCTCGTTCCCTACTCGTACCCACGCGAATAAGTGGAAAAGAAGTGTCGAGTGCCCCGCACGTTTATCGCTCCACAGAGAGAACTGCTTTTCTCGTTTCGCTCGAGCTCCGTTCACCCGGCAATCTTTTCTTCTTCTTCTTCTTCTTCGGTTTCTTCTCGTTACACCGCTCTGCGACCGTTCACCTCCACCCCAGCGGTTTTGGGCTCGTCTCCACCTTCGAGAACCCCGTCCCGTCGCCTCACGACGCGTAAACGTCATCTACAAGCCTCGACATCCACCACCGGGACTACGCGACATGGATTTCGTGATACTCAAGGTAAATGTCTACTGTCTACCATTGTTGACGTTCGACCTCTCGTGGGGCCCGCGTTCGATCTCTCCTGCATGCCCGCGATCCTGGCCTCGGTCGATGCGATCGCCGATATTCCTGCGTCTACACATTTACAGGAAACCTACAGTCATCAGCTAAAATGACCGGTTCCAGATTTTATATTTTACTATTATCGGAATAATAAAAATGATTTTACATAAGAAATTCTTGTACAGATATCTTTATTGCAGCGTTTATTACAATAGGAGCCGCGCGATGTCTGAATAAAATCAATCTTGTCATTTTTACAAAGGTTCCAGATTTTATATTTTACTATTATTGAAACAAGAAAAATGATTTCATAAGAAATTATTGTATAGATATCTTTAGTACAACATGTATTGCAATAAGAGCCGCGCAATGTCTAAATAAAATCAATCTTGTCGTTTTTATAATTTATCGTTCCAGGCTTTTTATTTTACAATTATTGAAATAATAAAAATTATTCCATAAGAAATTATTGTGTAGATATCATTATTAGAGTGTTTATTACGATAGGAGCTGCGCGAAGTCGTCATTTTTATACAGGTTCCAGTATTTTTATTTTACAATTATTGAAATAATAAAAATGTTTTCATAAGAAATGATTGTATAGTTATCCATTATCTTCATCTAATCCTCTAATACCTTCATCTAATACCAAGGGTTTTTATTCTACCATTATTGAAATAATAAAAATGATTTCATAAGAAATGATTGTATAGATATCTTTAGTAGAGCGCATTTTACAATAGGAGCCGCACAGAGTTTAACTCTTTGCACTCGAAACTATTTTAACTAGAAAATTAAACATTTCTTCCGATCTAGAATATTTTCATTCCCTATGATTTTTGAAATTTTATGGACATGAAATTGGTATAATAACTCATGCAATACCTAAATGTTTAGTAATTGGTTAGATACCGATATATTTAATAATGGAAACAATATTTTGAATAATGGTACAGCAATTTTTAGTGGTGCCTCAGAGGGGACCATCGAGTGCAAAGGGTTAAATAAAATCAATCTTATCATTTTTATAAGGGAACATGTACCAGTTATTTTTAAGCTATCGATTCTCGTTCTCGAATCACGAGAGCTCGTTGCAATCATTGACGATTGATCTGTCGGCGTTTTAATTGCGTTCTGGAAACGATCAGTCTGTTTACGTATACCTAATAAAATATTGAGTACAGAAACAATGGTCTCCTATAAAAGTTGTAATCGTCTACGACTTTGGGGAAAATAGCCAGGAAATGAAACTTTTAAGGGAAGCTTTACGGCTTAGAATTTCATGCATCGTTGTCGACAACGATTCGCGGAACCCAAGCTCAAGACTGTGTATAAATCCCCTCTTGTGACGTCACTACCACGTTAGTCGAAGTAAACAAATAAACTACACCCGCGGAATTCAGTGAATTTTAATGGCTCCACGTGAACTCGATGGCTAATCTAATCAGTAATATTAACCCATTCAATCTAGCCCCAACAGTTGCGTTAAATCATAAAAATCTTTCGTTTCTTCAATTTCCCTTTTATGGGGGGTCGTAAAAAAGATTCTAAACGTAAGTTTAAAGTAGGTATCAAGTTACTGACAGAGGGGTCGGAGATGACCTTTTTTTACGGACCTGTCGTTATTGGGGCGGCAAGATGTAAATATTTGAACTACTCGAACTTGTGTTCTGCAACAAATTTATTTTCAGTCTGCCAATATTATTCTTCTCGGTGGATCGGGATCTTTATAGGGATTTAGATTTTATTTTATATTATAGATAGAGGATTTGATGCACTTTTATGACCAAAATAAGTAAGTGTAATTTAAAACAGTAGAAACATTAGAATTATATTATAAAATCAATTTCCATTTCACTCCAGTTTGTTGCGCTCCAAGTAGACAATTTTTATTTCGCATAACGATTCGCTGACTAATTCTAGAGCAAGCAGTTAATGTCTGGGGATGGAAGATGATTACCTATCAGCGGTTTTTTTTGCATTTATGATCGAAACGAGTGCAATTTAAAATAATAGAAACATAATAAAACATAAATTTTATAAAGTCAATTTCCATTTCATTCCAGTTCGTTGCACTCCAGGTAGACAATTTTTATTTTGTTAAATTCTGGACGATGAAGAATTTTTAATCACTACGGACACTAAGTAAATAGTAATGCAAGCGGTCAAGAAAGAAAATAAATGTCTACTTCACTCCGGTTTAAAGATCCGCTGTCCAATGACATAATTTGATCAAAATTTATTCACGAAAGGAACTGCATTTACACACGTATCTCGAACCGATGATCGGAGAAAGTTCTTGGTCGGTGAGATATTCGAATAATTTGAAGTATTTGGTACAGTTTCAAAGGTCCTATAGTTCGAAATAGTTGGAATTCCTTGAAGCGGTGGATCGTATTCGAAGTAGTTCGAACTGTGAATGGTTCGAGCGTGACTCTAGCATCTAACAGGCAAGGAACGAGTCGTTTTTGACGAGCGTACAAACAGAGGTATGTGCATATATCGATGACGGGGAACAAGAGCAGGGCCGAAAAAGGAAAGCGAATCTCAATGTCTATTTCTCCGAAGTTGTTCGAGGTCGACTCGGTTGGTCATAGGTCTCGGGTGATGGATCACCGGGAGGGACACGAGAAGAAATCAGGGATGGAGGGAAACACTGAAATCGGAGATACTCGCGCGGGGGATGGCGTCAGAGTAAAGCATTCGCATCGGAATAAAGGGTTAACTCTCGCGTAGTCCTATTTATTTCCCCTTTTTTGCCGAGGGTTCTCCGGAGCGTGTTCAAATAATTGCCGGTGGAACGGCGACCCAGTTATCGCCTTAATTATCGTGCAATCAAGCTTCCCACCGAAGCTTTATTGTCGTTAAGTTACCTGTTCGAATTCTTTTTGTCTCGGCAATAATAATGATGGCACTCGTATTTACGGATGAATTCCTGCGGGCGCGGTAAGCGCGCGCATTAAGACGGCGACGTTCATTTTTGCCGGATATCGCGGTAATGATTATCCGTCTGAAGTATCCGTTCTCCGGGTTTCCAGCTTTTCATTGATTCGTTTTTTAAAATTTCGATCGTCGTTCAGATTTCGAGACGAAGCACTTTTATGTACAGGGTGATACATTGCACGCTGCACTCGTTTCAGATTGATTTTGGAGAAACGAAAATAATGTCCGACTAGAATACTCCGAAGCCTTCGATAAATCTTATTATTAAAATAATCCACCGTGTACACATTGCAGCTACAGTCATCTATAGAACCTTTCAACTAATTGACAACAAGTGTTATTAGATATAACAAAATATATACAATAACACAGATTTATTTAAATTTAGTTGAATCATCCAAGTCGAAAGTATTGAAACTAGATATCCATCGGGAGAGTGCTATCTCAAATAACTCTCAAGTTATTTGTTGTACGAAAAATTGTTTCGAACAAAAGTTGCATGGTTTCCTGGCGAGCATACAGTGTTCTAAGCTGTTTTATATCACTTTGCTTTTTTCTCGAGATACGAAGCTTACCTTCAGTTTTTTAAATGAAATGTTCAATATTTTTTCTCAAATTCGGATAAACTATGAAATTCTGCGTAAAAAATGTATTATAGTGAGGCTTAAAATGAATAATTGCTGAGATACTTTTCAACCAAGTTTTATTTCAAGCGGTGTTGCCGTCAATGCACTTGCGACCCTCATATCTCGATAAAAAAGCAAAGTAATAAAAAACAGATTAGAGCACAACTTTTGTTCGAAACATTTTTTCATACAAGAAGTACCGAGACTCACCCTGAAGATGTAGTGACGTTGAACAAGCCGGGCTGCAGCGTTTCGCGATCGATTCAGAGCAACAGTTGCGAAATATCCTTAAAAAAAATCGTGTACAAGATAGGAGGCAAAGTGGGGCCGATGATAATCTGAGAAAAGTGCGTTCGTTGCGCTGCGCTGCGTTCTCGTTTGTGAATCATCGCTAGGAAATGTCTCCGGGCGTATTCTCGAACGAGATTTTGTTGTTCGTTTTCGAGTTGAATCGACCGGTGGAAACCAAACCGGGGTTGTTGATCAACCCCCTGCACTTCCATACAGCATCCTACGAATTACCGGATGGATAACGATAGCAATACTATTTTTATTTCTTGGTCTCCGAGATGTTGGCTGTAAAAGTCGAGGCTGCCAGCGGCGTTAAAAAATGCTTTCAGGGCTAAGGGCCACTAAACACCGTACGTCAAGAATTAAACGACGAGAAAAGGGTCGTCGTATTTTGTAATATTTAAAAGTCCGTTTTCCTTTTTCGAGTTAGCACACCTTTCTCGCACGATACATAGTGTCGTGTGGTTGCTTGACAAAGCCAGATATGCAAACACCGTTATCATTGTCTACGCGTCGGCATTGAAGGGTGCAAATGTTGATGCTGCGCAAATACAGATTATTATGAACTAATTTACAGAAACTGCAGCTAAACAGAAACGTGCGTATGTACGCTGATACGAGTTTCTCCGTCAGGCTTGGAAAAGAGCGAAGTAAAAATCTCGTTAAACTTGGAGCTTTTACTACGGCGAGCTTCGGGCGAAATTGTGCATGCTGCCATATTTTTTACCTTCGGGACCGAGCGAGAAGTAAGCTCCCGGTGCGGTTGCGATAACATTTTTTTAGAATCCAATGATGCCCAGCGGAACACATTTCTTTCGAAAATTCCAGCGAGACGTAATATCCAGAAGTGAAAAAGGCGAAGAATCGTGTTATCTTTAACACTAAACCTTAATTATTCAAATCATGAAGTAGCTTATATTTTCAATGAGGTAGTTGTAACCTAACAAAACTAATGTAAACTAATTGTAAGTTAGAAACTAAGCGATATTGTAACATAATCATATATTGTACAATTTGTAATGTATATGCTATACAAACCTTGTATGGTTCAAAGCACTAAATAAATAATAATAAGGAAATTGCTTCGATCACTTTCTTTATCCAAGCACATATTGTAATCAAAATTGCACAAAATATAAATAAATAGAGCCTGGTCACGTATTATATATATAATAATATTATAAAATACATAAGTCACGTTTGCAAGCTGAAACATTTTAGTCGTGTTTATTGCTCGGCAGGTTTAGTGTTAAGATGATAAGGCACAACTCGTCGGCGTTCGATCAATCGTTCGCGCGGTCGAGGCACGAGATTCCACGAAACTAATCGCTGCGAATGCTTGGAAATGTGCGGGGTCGGAGAGGGTTACGGAGACCGCAAATTGGGCTGTATTTCCGAAACGCGGTGTAGACAAATGTTGACGAAACGAGCACGTTAGGGGATTGGAACGCGTCGTTCTGCCAGCTGGGTCTACCGATGATTTTATTCACGCGCAAGTTTGGTCATTAGAGCGATCGTTAGCCGAGTTCTCGCAGCATTGTTTCGACGAAATCCAGCGGCTCTTAACGTTTCGGCGAACAATCGTCGTTCGCCTGATAAAATACTCCAACTTCGAATAACGACCCAGGGGGAGGGACAGAGCAGCGACGGAGTATTTTAATTTGAAACCGAATCTTCGTCGAATCATGTTAAAATATGAAAATCCTCGCCCAACGAATAACGAGTAACGAGGAAAAAGTGCACGAGGGTGGCAACTAAAGAAAGAAGAGAGAGGAACCAAGAGCGATTAGTCGCGGGAAGACGATTACAAATATCAATAACGCATCCGAGCGTGTTTGCAACGGGACACGCGATGTTCACCTTGCCTTATCGTTCGAACGGAGCAAGTTCATACGTAGGACAAACACACCGGGCGATAACAGAGTTTCCCCGAAAAACCCGCGGGGTTCAATGTTCGTTTGCGCTCTTTCTCCCGGTGACTCGATCTCCGCGGAAGGTGTGGGCCCGTGAACCTTCGTGCCCTGATGCGTTTCATTTTAGCGTCCGCGATATAGAGAGGAACCTTGCCGATTCGATTTTTTCTCTCGTCTCGGACCGTATCGGAGTCCTTGGAGGGGGCGGCGATAAAGTGCTTTCAATTAAATGCCCGACCACTTGGTTCCTTCCGTGGCGGGCCGGGTGGCACGTCCGTAGAAATTGAAAGTGAAGAATTTTGGCCGATGGTCCACACGCTCGCAAAAACCTCCACGCACAGTAGGTCGGTGTAATATGGTCCTCCGTCGATTCCCAGACCCCAGACCGAGGAGAACAAAGCGTACGAATTTCTGTTGCACGCTTTCAGACAACCCACTGTTTCCTATCGATTCGTATCCTTCCTGTGGAGGCGTATGGGTAAGACGAGGGTACAGAAATGACGAAATCGTTCTCGGATCGGGTTTGTCACGATGCTCTTGTTCTTTTTCCGAGCTGGCCAGTGGTGCCTTTGGCCGGAATAGTCGGAGAAAACGATTCTAGCGTTATTTATGAGCAAAAGGTGATAATATAGTAGGTCGTTGAATTCGTCTTGACGTCAGTTATAATATTATAAAATCAAAAATGCATTTTAATATTTAAATAATCAAAATAATCTTCATTTTCTGTTGAAAAACAATTTTTTTCGAAATTTTGTAGGTGTTTAAATACTGTTTAACTTTTGTTGGAAACATTTTTTCCTCGGGTTATCGGAAACCATTGGAAGATCGTGATAATGGAGTGCTTCCACCGAAAAGCTGGAAAAAATTATTTTTGCATATAAATTATGTTGAAATAATGTAATTTGTTATTTTAATACCAAATATGTAGATCAAACTTTATAATAGGTAAATATTAGTCTTCATCGGGAAACACGCTCCAAAACATGGAATTTCTCAAAAAGTGCACAAAAGTTGCAGCTTTTTTTTAGCATTCACTGGAAACATAACTAGAAACTTAGGAATGTATACAATTTTATGATTTGCAATCCTTCATTTACCACTAAACGAACAAGCCATACTAATTTGGTTGGTAACTATTGTCGCGTACTTGTAAAAGTATACTTATTAGACTTATTTCACTCCGTAAGTTAAGCTTTCAACAGAACTCGGCCTTCCAATATTATTATTTTCTACTGATTCTACAAGAGCATATTCTCAACTATAATTTACTGACGGATATAATCATGAATTCTGTGCGATCACTGTGCATCGGCTGAAAACGAAGAAGCTTGCCCGAGGTTCGCGGATCGAAGCGATCGGGATGCAGCGAGCGTTTCGAAGAAAAAATTGGACGTCACGGGCAGATGGATGCCGGGTAAAATTCCGTGTAACCGAGGAACTCGACGCCACGGTTCCTTCCCGGACGCTTATCACCGGTGAAATCGAGCGGCGAGCACTCGACGCGACCAGAGTTCGAACTCGACCGTGGCTGAGCCACATTTTTCGTTTATCACGGTACATTGATTCGTCGAGATCGACGGCGGAGGTCACAGGGAACCCGAGAACCGTTCTCTCCACTCCGCCGCGAAAAAGTGGACACGCTCTTTTTCGAGGCATCACAGTCGTTTTTCGGTCGGACGTTTATCGCTGTTAACGCGTTTGCCAGCAGAACGATCAACCGATCACCGGCAATCGCTCACTTCGCCTGGAATATTTTATCGGTCGCGCCTCGGGTCGCGTCGTTCACTTTTTTTCGCGCAACGGGCTGATTGCGGGTCGTGCTATTTCCACTTTTCCACCGGGCTGTCTCGCGTCTCGCGATGGTCATACGTTTCAATACCGTTTGCAAATCCATTTACCATTTACTCGCTAGAAAATCCTTCATTTTCCGACGGAGTTTCGTTTTCCATCTGGATTTTAATAGAACGTGGCCTTCGAAAGCAATGCAAACCAGAGGAGAAAGAGCATTCGTCCTTTCACCCTTTGCACTCGGAATTAATTTCAATTTTGTTGCCAACAACTTCCTACTATTTGAATTTTTTTATTTGAAATTTACTTCAGAGGACAGTTCCTTGACTGCTACCTATTTTAAACAATTTCGTTTACTAATTATTTTAAGTCTAACTCTGAAACTTTGTTGTAATTTATATTTGCGGAACTTATATTTGTTTTTAACTAAAAAATATAAACGAAAGAAGAATCAAGTACATATAAGAACCCGTTGTGTTTACCTTTTTCTTTTCTGATGTCGAGTCACTCTCGACAAAGGGATGCAAAGACAGCAGATTGAAAATCGATAATTTTTGGATTGATAAACCATCGATCTATCGAGTGGATTTCTGTAGAGACATGGTATTGACCTCTCGGAGAGTTCACGCGACGGTGTGCGATGATCTAGGATGGGCGTCCGAGAAAGTAGCAGCTGATCGATGAGATCCGAGTGGCTTTGCTGCGAGGAGCGGCTGAAGCCGCAGGTAGCTGCGAAAAGGAGCGTTTAGGCGAGTAACTTCCTGGAATAACGGTGCGTCGGTTGTCGTCGAGGAACGCCTCGGGGTGTCGCTAAAATGTCGTGGCGCGTTTTTCGAGCGTACTCGAGCCCTCGTGGATGGCGCCGGAATAGACTCTCGAGCGACAAAAGTAAAAAGCATCCCACCGCGAGATCCGCGTCCCCGAGCACCGACCATTACGCGATGGGAAATTACGATGGTAATCTTCGGGACGATAACGGGGAACCTTGACAACGATTCCGTGGCCACTGTGCGTCTCCCTTTCACGCGCTCGTCCACGGTCCCGTTCCCATTCGCATTCTCATTTCCATTGCTGGTGTTCCCGTAGCAAATTTTCGCCTCGTTTACCGAATCCTATTCGCGACGCGTTCGCCAACAAACACGTCCGCCGAACCTGTCGCGCATATTTTATGCAAGGGTTAGTTTTCGTTCATCGATCGCATTCGTTGTAAACGTCCTCCAACCGTTAAGGGGATAGTCTCGTTTCCAGGACTGCAGGTTTCTTGGTAATGCAAAGATTTTTCAGTGGTCAAAAACGCTAAAAATAAAAGTTCAATCTAGACCGCAGTCGTCCTCAAAAATCCTATTCTTACATTTACGAGACGTAACTTGCATTATTCGGAAGCGTAAAGCTGCGACAGTTGCATGCTGCCGAATAATGCAAACTACGCCTCGTAAACGTAAAAGTAGGACTTTTGAGATTGATCTTTTATCTAGCGTTTTTGACTGCCAGAAAACCATATCCCGTACCCTTGCAATCCTGGAAACGGGGGTCTACCCCTTTAAGGGGTTTGCAAGGGTGCGGGGTGCGTCTTCTCGTTTCTTGATAATGCAAAGATGGGGTTTTTCAGTGGTTAAAAGCGCTAGATAAAAGTTCAATCTAGACCGCAGTCGCCCTCAAAAGTCCTATTTCTACGTTTGCGAGGCGTAATTTGCATTATTCGGCAGCATGTAGGTGTCGCAGCTTTATGAAAATAGCTGCATGCGCAGCTTTATGCTTCCGAATGATGCAAATTACGCCTCGTAAACGTAAAAGTAGGGCTTTTGAGGGAGACAGCGGTCCAGATCGATCTTTTATCTAGCACTCTCGACTACCGAAAAACCCCATCTTTGCATTATCGAGAAACGAGACTACCCCCTTGAGAGTCTGCAATGCCCGTCCGAGGATTAATGCTGCGGAGACCGAAGAGAAAACATCTAGCGTAAATTGCCTCTTGCCAAGCCCGTCCAAAATACTATGGCGCGATCCTCCTCCGAGCATAGCGCGAGGAGATAGGAGACGCGGCAGTCAGCGTCGTTATCACCGTGCAATATCTGCGGATATTGACGGATGAAAGCGGCGCGGAACGAAACGGAACGGAGCGGAGCAGCGTTTCGTAACGACGAACGGGTCTGGGGTCTCGGGGTCCGAGCCCGCCACCCACTAATTTATTCTCCCGTTTCCGGCGTCGGAGTTATTATTGCGCCGGCGGAATCGGTCGGAGGAGAAAGTTTGGCTAAGAAATCCAATCGATTAGCGCGCCGACACGAGGACCCGACACGACTGTGCAATTAAGCGGTCCCTTCCCTGGCTCCCCCGATAATCGACAAGGCTTTGAAACGCGAACGCGCTTAGAACCGGCGTCGCCGGGCTCACAGTCGGGCTAACGACGCTCGTCGCCCCGATGCCGACGATTTTATCGGCGGCGCCGCGTCGCTCCAGCCCGAGCTGCTCTCGTTCCTTCGACGACGATCGCACGTTCGCTCGCGAACTTCCTCCGCGAAATTACGGTACGCCCTTGTTGTATGTCAATCGCTCGTTCGCGTATAAGATATTCGTTGCTCATCGCTTTACTCGTCGCCATTATATAGGGAACTAGTATTACAGCGGCGCGCTCCGTGCGAACCAGCTCTCATAACGGAGCGTGGAACAATAAGTTTGTACACCTTAAAAATTTTCATTGTAATAACATAAAAAAATACACAAGAAACTGTTTACATCACATTTCCCCCTCTATACCATGCAACTTTTGTATACAGTCTCGTAACACGACGGCTTCAAATAACTCCCAAGTTATTTGTTGTACGAATAACTTGGGAGTTATTTGAAGTCGCCATGTTAGGACGCTCACCCTGTATATCATTTTTTCATATTATTGTGAGTAACTCAATATTCAAGATGGACAAAGTTATTGCTCCTCCCTATATTTTTAAAATTTTCAATATAAGCCCACATAAAAAAGTTGTAAAATGCAACTTTTAGTATTTTTTCTACAATTCCGATCTATTGCAATTTTTTTCAAAAATTTTAGTCACGTTGTGCAGCAAACCAATTGTTCTAACTTCCCAAAAAATTTCAGATCGTATAGTCCAATATTAAAAATGATGTCGTCTTTTTAAAAGTGTCCGAATATTAGTGGGAGTCACTGTACATATCGCTAATCGTAGAAGAAAAAAAAGAAACTTCGTGTTATCGACTTTTAACGCAGCTTTAAAGCAAGTGTAGCAGCCCGTATTTTTTATATCCACGAAGTCGGCAATGCTCGTTGGTTGCGCGAGAGAAAGATTTGTGTGGGTGGATGATCCTGGTCCAGCGGTGGCCGTCGGAATTGCTCGTTTCGCGGTGATTCTCGAGGTAGAGGCACAGAGCGTAAGAGAGAGAGAGAGAGAGAGAGGAGGGTGAAGAGAGAAAGTGAAAAGCGAATCAACGCTCCGGCAGCCGTTTGAGCGACTTGTAAAAACAATTGGAAGCTGCGCCCGCTCGCGTTCCACGACCACATCATACCGTAGCACGCTTGCTTATGCTCCGGCGCGTGCTCGCGCGTTCCGCGTCAAACAAAGAGACGGCCGAAGAAAAAGTCTGGTGAAACAAAACGAGGGAGGAAAGCACAGCGAGAGAGAGAGTGCGAGAGAGACAGCGAAAGAGTGCGGGCGAGAAACAGCGTACGGCCATAAACGATTATCGCGGCCGCGAGCAACGATCCTCGTTTTTCTTTCCTCCCTTTTCTCGCGCAGCTTTTCACTTTCCCCCCCGAAAACGAGGAAAACAACGTCGATGCAAGAAGCTGTCGGTCGATAACTCACCAGCGAAAACTTACTTCTGATAATTAAACTACGGGTGTTTATATGCGTTTATCGCACTATTGTGCGGAACCCGGCGCGCTAAGAACTTTAAACAGGGTTTAACGAGATTTTTACGGTGCTCGTAACCCGATGAAAGCATCGACAAGCGAGCGTCCGTTCAACTTTCGGTTTTTGCGCATTAGCTCGGAAAAGTTTCTGTTCGCATAAACACCGACCGCGTCGCGCGTCCCGTGACGTCGCGGCGCCCGGTGGTTCGACGATCGTATTCGACAGCGTCCCGAAATTTCTGGCTTCGTAAAAAGTTACGACCGATATTTACCATGTTGCCCGGCGACTGGCTGTTCGAAATGTATACGGTACAACGTAGCGCAGCCTTTTATTTCCGCGATTGTCGCCGATTCGCGTATACAGTCTATGGAGATTGTCGAGGGTGCGGGTTTCGATCGAAATCGTGCAAATTCGAACGAAGAACGCAGATTGGCCGGGCCGTTCGGCATCCGGACGATCCTCTCCGCGGTTACATTGTCGAGCGGGCGACGCGCTGTGACGCATCGTTTAATCGACTGCACGCGAATTGCCTTTCGAGTAACCAAATGCTTGTTAGCCCACTAACGCGTCGACTGCCTATTCGTTTAATTCGAAACGGCTCCCCCTTTTCTGTTACCCGTCCTCCGTTTGTCTCTCTGCCACGTTGTCTGTTCTTCTCTCGCCAGTGGTCGACACACGTCAACAGATCGGTCTCTCTCTCTCTCTCTCTCTCTCTCTCTCCCCTCGCTCGCCAAAATCACCGGGAGGCTTTGCGCGTCGACGATCCGTCGCCGACGAATCACGCGGACCGCAAAACTCTGATCGTTGTCGCGTGTTTTATTCGAAATGGCGCGTTCATCGGGCCAATGAAATCCGCTCGGCCGTGCAATGTCGCGATTCTCGATACAGGAGCCGATACACGCTGCGATCGTCGCTCTCGCCGATCTTGAAAAGGAGCGAGCGGTAGTCGGGACCATAGACGGACCGAACAGGATTCATCGACCCGTTGACGCGTCGATTGCCTGTGTATACGTCTAGCGAAATGATTTTTAAAACAGCAGAAATGATTGAGCAAACGAAACGGTGGAGAAGAAGAACGATTTTCGGTTAGCTGCGAATAAAAGATTTTAATACCGATCTAATTAGCGGGACGGGTTGAGTCGACGAGGCAGGTCGCGAGCCAGCCGAGGAATAAAGAATCTCCAAATAAAGCCCCGAGCAAATGTTTGCGTATATGTTTGACCGGTCTGCGCGAGGCTTTCGACTTATTTTAATTATACGAACACGTTTACCGGCGTGGTGCGGCGTGGTACAGCGTGACGTGACGGCGCGATCGATCCTCCGCGTCGACCACGACGAATATTTCATTGGGTCGCGCGCGTGCATCGCTGATCATTGTCGAAACCGAAACCGTGGCGTACGCGGACGCTAACGAAGCGTAACGAAGCGTGAGACCGCGCGTCCCCGCGCCGGACGCCACGCGGAAGGATAGAAAATTCGGATTAATTTTACGCGCTCGCTCAAAGATATCGAAACGCGATCTCGCCGCGGGTGGGTGGGACGGGTCGCGCAAGCGACGAGCGGTTTCTCGCTTCCTTTTGAACCGTTTCAAACGGCGATGCTATCTTTCCGGTTTTTCTCGGGCCGGCGCGGCCTCCGCCATGCCACGAGCCCCCCCGCAGCCTCTTCTCGATGAATGCGCCACATTCAACGCACCACCGCCGCTCGCACAGGACAGTCCACGCTTTTCTGCGCGAGCCCCAAACCATCCTCGCACACCCCCGCGAACTCTAGACTCCGCGAGCAACCCTCCGCCGCGAGAAACTCCGAGACCCGACCCAGACACCGTCGTTTTTCCGTTTCTGTTCCGTCGACGCGCGGCGCCGTCAACTTGCCCGAAAGTCGGCTCAAAAGTCGAATCGAGTTTTGCATTTTCTCCAGAGCCAATTAGTCCTCGGCCAGTGGCACGTCGCCGTTTCAACACTAATTTCTCAGCACTCTGTTTGTTCTTTGATGGGAGATACATGAGATTCGTTTGTCGCTCGGCTGAAAAATTAGGCACGTTTAATTATGCCTGGTTGAAAGTAGACTCCGAAATATGTGAACGAATCTAGCTGTCTGGGCGCGGCGGAACGAATGCGAACGGATACTCGAGATTTTCTACGCAGTTAAAGCGAAACCCTCGAGGTACGACTCCCGTTCCGTCAGGATTCAGATTAGACTTAAAGTCGTCTCGCGAAATTTATTCTATCCGATTATCAAGTGAAATTTGATGCTGTTTAATTCTTTATGGAGAATTCGCGTTTCCACGGATCCGCGAAACATCGAAACGCACTCGCAGATTTCCGTGTATCGCTATCGTGACAATTTAAATGGAAAATTTCATTCGACTGGTCAGTTTGCGACCTTGCAGGACCGTCGAGCATCTTCGAAGACTGCAGCGGACCTTGAACGACCACGAATCTTTGATTCGACGGTGGTCACACGAGCTTGAAGCAGCGTCTCGCATACGGAATTGCGGACGTTTCGCTCGAGGCGACGCGGCGCGACGCAATGGGACGGCTCAGGCACAGGAAACGAGCACTCCGAATTGCCCATAGGGGCAAAGCTTCGATACGAAATATATTGCCACAAAAATAGAAAACTTTCGATTCCTCGTCGCTCTCGCATTAGTTCTGAAGAGATTTAGTTGGGAAACGAAGATCCGATGTCCCGAGGGGCGTGGTTTCGATGCACTCTTTGTGGATAGCGTCTCGAGGGAGCGCAGTTATTTTTTTCTGTGCATAGAGTGCCCGAGGGGCGTGGTTCCGATACTCTCTTTGTGGAAAGTATCTTGAGGGAGCGTAATTATTTGTTTCCTGTGCATAGAGTGCTCGAGAGGCGTGGTATCGATGCTGTTTTTATGGAAAGTGTCTCGAGGGAGCCTAGTTACGTTTTGTTCTCCGCGTATAGATTGCCCGAGGGGCGTGGTTGCGATGCTGTCTTTGTGCAAAGTGTCTCGAGGGAGCCTAGTTACGTTTTGTTTTCCGCATATAGATTGCCCGAGGGGCGTGGTTTCGATGCTTTCTTTTTGTAGAGTGTCTCATGGGGGCGTAGTTTTTTTTGCTTTCTGTATATAGTGTCCGAGGGGCGTGGTTTCGATGCTCTTCTTGCGTACAGCGCTCCGATGGAACGTAGTTTCTTTACTTTCCGTGTGCGGCTTGATTCGAGGGATAGTAGTTTCCTTAGTTGTCCATGGATAGCCAAGACGATGGGGCAATTTCTGGCCATGTCGGCTATATTTGTGTACCACGACGGTATTTGGTGGTGGAAGCATGCTAGCTCCGGACCGGTGTGCGGAAGATCCTCCGAATCGGACCGAGAACGCGGAAACATCGCGGAATGCGCGTGGCCCACGAAGACGCGGAACGGTATGGCGCGGTGCGCTACGGAACGTTAACGCGATTACAACGTAATTCGGAAACTATGCCGGCAAAGCTTGTGGCAGCAAGGATCGAAGTACTTTGCGAGTTTCGAGCAGCGACGCGTACTCGAAGCGTCGACACATACCGGGGGCCTTGATCCGATTAGTCGACCTCTTCATCCCCCGGCTGCGCGTCTTCCATCCGCGCGTCTCCGTTTCCCGGCCCGTCGTTAAACCCCAGTTTCCCCAGAGCTCCATTTAGGCTTCGCCATTTCCGTGGCGCTCGTCTCGCGTCCCACCTGCCGAGAGAGCTTGCGAGATTCCATCAGATTCTTCGTATCGCTCATATTTTCCTAACGCAGTCTTCTCCGTTCCCGAAATCTCTCTTGAAAGCCTTTCTGGATCGTTTGTACACCTTTTCCGGGTTCGTCGAAATAACATCGTTGTCCAGGAAGACTGGACATTAGAGATCGCGGTTTTGTAGTAAGAAATAAGGACCCGTGAATACGATGATATAATATAATAATAACAATACGTGCATAATAGTAATAATAATACGACGATACGAAATGCGAATCGGATCCGAGTACACGGATCGAAAAACAATAACGCATTAGTTTTCGGACTCGAACGTGTTCTGTATTCACGGATTCTTAAATTCTTACTACACGGTTCACGTACCACGTGTATTTACATACACGTGAAATAGAGATATCTCTACTGGACATACGACCGCAAAGATTCTTTGATTACATATGCACACCGGTAGCTACGAGGGAATTGAGCAAACCAAGTCTACCAGAGATAAGAGTCTAGGGTCAGCCAAACTTACCTTGAAAATTTGTCGAGTTTCGGGGGATTTGTCCCAAGATTAGAGAATGAGCCGGGCTTCTGGGTGGATACAGGGAAGGTATTCCGGATCGGTGTTTGAGGGTTGCGCGCGTACGCGGGATTCGCGCTCGGGCCCGCGCACGCTGAATATTCGAAAGCACGACGCGGCACCGTCGACGTCGACTGAATATTCATCTAGCGCGACAGCCTTCCTCGCATCCTTTCTATGGATATTCCTCCATGGAAAGGGTACATCGTGTCTGGTCTCTCCGGCTTGAAACTCTACCCTCAAAATTTATCGACCGCGGTCTTGATCGTCCGGAACAAGATCCGGTTTACGTAGATCGCTCATAGAGTACACTGGTTTGCGAAACTAATCGTTTCGTTTCCCTAAAAAGGAACATTTTTCTTTTTTCATTTATTTATTTATACAGATCGTATCGACATCTGGGTCATTAGCGATCGCTAGAAATTTATACATATGTATGCAAAGCCGAATCCTTATAAATAGACTGCGGATCTTTATGCATTTACGAAGAAATTGGTTGGGTGAAATATAAAACAGTAAAAGATTTTAAAAATTCAAGAATGTTGTAATGTTGCTTTCAATGTCACAAGGTCGTTAAGGAATGAAATCAATTTTTATATTATATTGGGTTGGCAAGAAAGTAATTTCAGTATTTTAAGGTGAAATAAAAATTTCTTTAAGCAATGAACTTCTTAATCGATCAAATATTTTTCATTTTGTTCGATGATCTTTTGCCATCTTTCTGGTAGCTTAATAAAGTAATTGGCTATTAGTGTAGTAGTAATTTCATAAAGCTGCGATAGCTACATATTGAATAACAAAATTGGGTTTCATTTCACCTTAAAATACCGAAATTACTTTCTTGCCAACCCAATAATAACACATTCTTATTTTGCATGAAGATCCGTAGTCTGCTTATAAAGAAGGAAAATTGATATTGGGAAAATCGAAAGATAAATACTCGAGTAACCGTATTTCCGCGTTAGTGCACGCCCGGGCGTAAAGTTCTCGAAACTTCCGGTACGAGGAAGCAGCGAGACTCGTACTCGAGAGTCACGTAGCGAAAGATCTATCTATTTTTCCGGACTTGTATCCAGCGATTCGTTCAATATTTCCGCTCCGAAGCTACGCCGAAGTCGTAGAAAACAGACGCGCGGCTCGGTTCGGTTCTCCTCGGTCTCGTTCGAATGCGTCGCACGTTCTACCCGCAGTACGACAGAGTTTACGACAGAACCGTGCTACGGATAAACACGAATAGACAAGCGATCATGGTCCGAACGGTCGTATGAGACCAAGTTGCGCAACCTTTTGTGCGACCAACTGTAACCTAAATGCACCATTTAACCCTCGGCTGGTCGGTCGGCCTGCCTCCGGCACCCCATGAATCTTTTCAAACCGATCGCGACACGTTCGCGAAATTTAATTTGAACACTGTGGCGCTTCTTCCTACCCTCGACTCTATGGAGATTTCGTTCCTTTTACCGTATAATTTTTCAATTTAACTTCGGTCGGGTTACCTTTGTCCAGCTTCATCGCGTACAATCAAACAGAGATCCTGAAAAGACTGATTCGTTCGTCTTTTTTTATCCTCATCTCGAAACGGAAAGAACTTTTCGACCGAGCTTATTTACGTTGCAATGTATTGGGTCGTTCGGGATGTCATTTCGTTTTCTCGAGGAAAAATGAAAGCCAATTTTTAACTATTTAGAGCAAGTTTTATGCGATTTTTTATTGCGATTTTTCAGGCAATTCAAAGATCTCTGTTTTCTATTAGCAAAAACCTGAGTTATATAACTTCCTACGACATTTGATTTGAAATAAAATTTGCACCGCCTAGAGAATGTTGAAAAAGCAAAAGACAAAGGTAATCCGATGGTACATCCTCTTAAACAGCACACACTGTCTTTGGTACACTGCATTTTTATTTTGCATATTTGATGCGATGACAAAAAAACGCTTGAAACGGTATAGAAAAAATATACCCCGATTTTCCCTTTTAAAATAAGGTTAAGTAATAACAAATGGAAGTAGTGCCACCTCTACATGAAACGCGGAACTACTTTTCGAACGGCCTAATAATAGCGAGTCGGAAACTATGCGTTTACGGAGCAGTTTCGATCAGATTTCTGAAATGACCCGCGTCACTCGAGCGGTTAATTCACCCGCTATCATGTCGGGGATGGAAAGGGAGAGGAGGAGAGCAGGGTACACTCGAGAGCTACAGAAAACGGAGCTGGAAGCATTAACCGTAGAAAAAGCGGAGGAGAAACGTTTTGAATGGAAACGATGCGGGTGATTAGAGATCGATGGAAGAAATTTCGCGGAGAGAATTGATGCGCGGTATATCCGCGTTCGTTCGGATTCGACCCGGATTTCATTGACTAGGGCTTCGTGAGAACCTGGAGAGTTTCGCGCGATGTGTGTCTGGTTACGACCACGAAGAGCAAGAAGTCCGGAGAGGACCGAGATCGAGCAGAGGCATGAAGCGAGGAGTATCGCGCGGTCGGGAAATAGGTCGTCCCGATTACCGTCACCTGGGAATGGGAAACGAGAAACCAAGAATAGAAGAAGAAGGAGGCGGGCGTGTTTCGCCACGGGGCGCTACTTGCCCGCCTCGCTTCGCGTCGCGGATGCATTTATCGTCTTTATTACGAGCCGAGGGAGGCAGGAGGCGGCAGAGACCGCTTATTCAGTAACTATATTCGAACGCGAAATCATTAAATAAAGTGGGCTTAACGAATGCACAAGTGTATAATCGTCGCAGGCCTCCCTGTACCCCGCTCGCGGCACACACGTACACACACCCCCGCAACCCCCGAGCACCCGTTCTCGCGACACCACCTCGAATCGCGTCAAATTAATTTCGACGAGCCCGGCTCCGTACCTTCCATTATCGCGTACACTCCCGCGGAACGGGAGAACCCACGAATAATAAGAGGACGCGCGCTGGGAAGCTGTTCCCCGAGTCATTTTCAGTCCTCGATTATCTTGCGCGTCGACGCTCAAGGGATCCCTCGCGGATGAAAATCTTGCCACTTTCGCGCACCCTCGATTGGCCAGCTGGCTCTTGATTGCCCCGTGGGGCAGTGCTCCTGGCACCGTCTAGTATCGAGAGCAGCGAAGCCACGCCCATTTGGCAAGTTGCTCGATTCCATTAGCAGTTAATCGCCAGACTCGCGAGATTGGTTTGTGACGACAAATGCGGGAATCGCGGGATCGGTGAAACGGTTAACGAGGAGACAAGCGAACGAACAATCATCGCCGGGGATCGAACGGATAGCACGGGGCGCGGAAAGATTCGTGGCGGATCAAACGACGAAAAAAGAAACGCGGGTCGGAATAAACGCGAGCGAGATTTCGCCTGCCGGATTGCTCGTCGACACGGGGCAAAAAGAGGGTGAACCGCCTCCGGTTACCCTTCTCTCCAATCTCCCTCTTTCTCGCTCTTCCTCTCCCTCGTCGTCTCGGATACCAAGTTCCTCTAGACTCGAGAGCAACATCTTACCCCGAGTTTTATCGGTCCCGCGTTCTCGCGGGGAAAACGTGTTCCAGCTGCAGCCGCTACCGTGAAACAGGCTTTACAGCTTAACGTCGTCGATATATTTGGGTCATGGAGGGGGAGGGTGTCGAGATGATTTTTCATTCTCGAATAGCTGATAACTCGTGTCGCGTCGCGCGCGACCGCGAAACAAAAACATCATGTTTGGTCGTTCGTCGCCCTTCTTACGGCTGTTTAAATCGTTTCGGTTCGTCTTTCCCCGGTCAATTTGATTTACGACCGGGCCACGCCCCGCTCATCTACGCTTCCTACGACTACCGTAGAAAACTTCTCGATCCTCTTCGAGCTCGAAGATTTTTTTCATAAATTTATTCGTTTCACTCGTTAGTTAGTCGGCGCCGTGCGCCGTGTGGTTCAAGGAACTACAAAGCCCGCACTGTGAATTGATTGTTCGGTGGTTACATTTACATTTAAATACTCCGGCACAAAGCGAGGTTACACACGAGATTAGAGAGCACCGCGCAGCCGTAAAACGCAACGGTTAATGCATAGCACGCCACGCAACTGATATCTGAATTTGTTGCGAAACCACTAGCCTCGTGTATCTCATGGGAACTTTAACGCATTATTCGACTCCAGCGATAGTATCGGGTTAGGTCGGGCAAATACCGGGCATTTCCTGGAAATGACTCGTACTTCGAGTCATTTTACGGGTAAATCGATTAGAATTTCGTTGTCGTTCATTTCTGTTGTCGTTCGAGATTTTCGTTGTCATCCAAGATTTTCGTTGTTGTTCGAGATTTTTGTTGCCGTACAAGATTTTTGTTGTCGTACGAGATTTTTGTTGTACAAGATTTTTGTTGTCGTTCGAGATTTTCGTTGTCATTCAAGATTTCTATTGTCGTTTAAGATTTTTGTTGTCGTTCAAGATCGTCGTTTTCGTTCAGGTTTTTCGTTTTCGTTCAAGATTTTCGTCGTCATTCAAGATTTGATTTTCTCTTCAGCTTTGAAATATGTTTGCCTGGCTCGATGTTATAGGGAATTAATAACCGCGTCCGACACTCTGTCCTCTGACTGCAATTCGATATCCGGCTGCGAGAAACCGCGCAGAGTCCGTTGCCGCAACGAGGATCGTGTTGTCCCTCGGCTTTATCACTTTCCCCGGTAATACTAGCACGCGAGCAAGCCGAGACCGTTCGGAAACGGGGTTAAAAGAGTGAACGTTGCCCCCCGTTGGTTCGCGGAGTCCCTGCGAGCCCACAAATTGTCGTCCGACTCCGCTGGAGCCCGCTCCAAAAATATCCAATTGCAGCCCGCTGCAAACTACATATGTACAAATATCCGAGGAACAAGGGGAGGGAGAGCGAGACGAAGGGAGAAACGTCGAGGGCCGAGGGGGCGACGTAAGCTATAATAAATGTTTCTTCGCGCTGCTCGCATTCGTTATGAAAACGCGATGGATTCGAGGGGAATAGAAGCACAGCTCGGATCTGTACCCACCGAGCACTAAAAGCAACTTGATATGCGTTGCCCTCTAAAAATCGCAAGCTCCCTTATAAGCAATCTAATGAGGCAGTTTTAGGATGAGCGTTAGAGGGATGCGTACAACTTCATTTCTAGATTTGTATTCGCTCCACAATAATAAAAACTTTTAACTTAAAAATTAAACACTTACGACCGAGAATAATTTATATGATTTTTCTCCGTATAAGAAATCTAATGAGGCAGTGTTGGAATAAGCGCTAGATTAACAATATTCGCTGCACAATAGCGAAGGATTTAACTCTTTGCAGTCGGAGCCAACTTAACTTAAAAATTAAACATTTCTTCCGGCATAGAATAATTTTGTTATATATCATTTTTCTTCGTATGAGAAATCTAAGAAAACCAATATTATGAATAATGGTACAGCAATTTTTAGTGGCGACTCTGAGTCACCACTCGAGTGCTGAGGGTTAATGGACAAACTGATGAAATTTCTAATTCCTAATGCGAAACAGATAGTCTTGGGGGATGAAATGCTTTAAAAAAGAAGAAGGAGGGAGCATAGAAAATTTGGCTGGTGAAACGGGAGACGCGAGAAAGAAACGACTGGGCAAACGTACGGTCACACGATACGGGCGCCCTACGACTTTTCCTCCTGTTTCCCGGCTACGACGGGACGCGACCCGACGCGCGACGTGACATTGATGATGACGACGATGATGTCGATAGCCAGAGGACTCGGTTTTGCCAGCTGTTGTACGCCGCTTTCGGGAAACGTCGATGTAACTCGAGAAGCGGAAAGGGGAATCGGTCTGAATCACGGAGCACGCGCATCCCCTGCTCCGCTCCCTGTGTTCTCTCTCTCCCTGTACTCTCCCGGTTCTCCCCCGCGCAAGGCCAGTCACTTATTTCGCTATTTACCCGTTTGCTCTCCTAACACCGTGTGCCGCTCTCCTCGGATCCCGTTCTCTCCTCTTCTCGCTTCGGATTCATTCGATTTGATTTATTTATTTGCGCGAGATCCGATCTCTTTGTCGGCTGAGTAATAGTTACCGCGATGATGCTATCGTTTGCGGATAGCCGAGCAAAAAGAGGGAAACGCGGAGAAATGCGACCACGGGGAAGAATGCACGATCGAGGTTCGAATTGTTCGAACGAACCACGATAATTAGATTTCGTTTCTTTTCCTAGTTCTTCAAATTTTCGAAGAAAGAGTTCTCGCGGAGAGAAATGCGACCACGAGAAAGAAAGTAAGAGATCCAGGTTGTTAAATCTGTGGTTGCAAGAAAAAACGCCGTATGTCCCAATTTCAAAAAAGCTTGAGTTTATGTACTAATTGATTTTTATAAATAGTATAGGATCTATGTATTTACTAGAAAAAAGTCATAAAAACAAATTCGACAGGCTCAAAAAAATAATGCAGTTTAACCAATGACGTTACGTTATCAATGTGTTGTTTCCTCAGTGTACCGCTGTCCCTGATACCTGGGTTCTCCTACCCTTCGACCATCAATAAAGACAGCCTTGTCGAAGATAGATTTTGAACACCTTGAACACGTTTTTAGTTGAACTGAAGCGCTTGAGCGAGAAGCTTCTTCTGTATTCTCTGAATACTACACTGAATAAACTCAATATATCCTGTTTTTATATTCACGTACCACGAACACTTGGCATTATTTTATTTCATAACCTGATAGAAAATCAACACAGGTTTCTCAAGAAGGAATTCTTCAAGTTTTCGCGGAGGTTCGATCTCCAGCGAACGCTGTCGCAGCGCGGTGCACCGTCCAGATAACGTTATCTGGCAAGAGCGAGCGCACAGGGCTAAGAGAAGTGCGAATGCAAAAGTTTCTAAGTTCGCAGAATCCGAAAATGTGACTTGCCAGCCGTCCCGAGACGGTTCACCCGTTCCCTGGGCTCCTCTCGGTTTTGCCGTTTCACCGCCGGCAGATTTGCGAATCTCCGTCGGTTGCCGTAATTACTAATTATCCCGAAATACGTCGGCGCCCTAACTAACTAGTAGACGGATTCTGATTTCTGTTTGAGACGCGGCGCGGCGCGATGCGCTCTCGGCGCTCTCGATGCTCCGTCTGTATGTCTGCCTGTCTGTCCGTCCGATTCTAAACCGAGACCTCTCGCCGGCATCCACGCCTTTATCGCGCTGACGCTTCGAGATCTAATCAACGGCATCGACCTTAGTCACCTCGGTTTGCCGGCGCGACAACAGAAACAGACAGACACCGGAGATTCGAACGGATCGATGCGCGCGCAACCCTGTCACGGTCTCGGCCTGTTTCCGCGTCCAGCAACTGGTAGCTTATAAAAATTAATGGGACGTCGTGTTTCCTCCTCTCCCTTGGGACACGCGATCACAGAGAAAGAGAGAGAGAGAAACCGGAGAGGAGACGGACGAATGGAAGAGATAGCGCAGACAGATTAATAATGCAGGGGACACGGGGTCGGCCAAAGCGAGAAGTTAACATGACAAATAAATCAGTTAATTAAATGATAAAAAGGGAACGGGGTGTGCGAGAGGAGAACCGACAACGCTCTCTATTAACCGTCCTGTGGATCGCGATCGAAATACGTAAACAAGATTCGACCTCGTCAACATTTCAGCTCTTTCGCAAGACGTTTCCTCTCGGAACAATATTCGCTACCAGCGTTTCACCAACATCCTCCATAGCTATTGTGGAGCGTACATACACCGAAATGCACAGTCAAAAGCATGCAGAACAGGAAAGGGATTTAATTAACCTTTTACAGTCGGAGCTATTTTAACTTGAAAATTCAACATTGCTTCCGACCTAGAATAATCACATTCTATATGACTTTTTCATTTCGTGGATATGAAATTGTGATGTAATACCTCGTACAATACTTAAATATGTAGTAATTGATTAGATACCGACATATTTAATAATGTAAACAATATTGTGAATAATAGTTTCAGTGCTAAAGTGAGAAGACATTCATCGAGACATGTATTTATTTATTATATATTGTGTTATATGCAACTATCCTGTCCATACTAACGACGTTTATTTCGCTGTGCTGTATGAAAAATACATTCGATCATCAACAGTTATAACTAGACAGCAGATCTTTATGCAAAATAAAAATGTGCCGCACCAATTGAAAAAGGTGGGAGTCAGATTGAATTTTTGAATGATTTTAACACGTTGAAAATAGTGTACATTTATTTTTGAATCATCTTAATTGTTCTCTTGTTTTAAGCTGCACCAACACATTTTTATCCTAAATGCATAAAATCCTCTAGTTATAACATCCCACACGAAGCAAAATCTTGTCACGGAGAAGTTACTAATTCGCTGAACTTTCATGTAACTGTAATGTTAAATCTGGTAATAAAATTGTGGTTGTCACATATGCGTGTAACGATTCTTTCAATCCCTTGGCCGTTTCCGCGCCGATCGTGAGCGGACTCCACACGTATTTGATATACAGAGAGGAGAATAGTTAGCTCGTTTGGCGTCCCGTTGTTTACAGCTGCGTAATAATCGAGGCTCGATAAATTGATAGGAAGGATGCGACGGGTCCCGGCTCGTTGTACGTCTGATCGATCCGTTCTCGGACCCACGGTACCCGTGGATACCCGTGGTACCCGCCTGTGCCTATAATAACGCGGGTCCCCGTTCGTCGTAAGTTCGTCGGGACGGTTTAATTAAACGAGCAACGGCTGCTTCCGGTCGCGAATATTAATCGCGTAATTTCACGAATCACCGGTGGATATCGCGAATATCGGTGGATAGCCCGCGGCGGTCTCTTTTTCGAACGTTTACCACCGGAACCGTTGTCTGTCCACCGCCTCTCCCTCTCGCACCGTACTTTCCGATATTATTACAGTAATGTGAACGGTCGAACGGGGCTGCCAGAAAACTTTTCCGGAGAAAACGGGGCGTCGTTAACGCGCTATCCGCTCGAAAATTCGATGTTCCCCCGACCAGTTTCATATTACCCAGTCGCCGCAGCTTTTAATCCGTCGGGTAGGAGGACACTTATTTTTCTGCGAGCTCGAACGAGTATCGAATCGACCGTCGACTCGGCGGTCGCAAAAAATGGATAAAGCGGAAAGGATTTATTTAATGGATCGATCGGCGCGGAAATCAATTTTCCTTTCCAGGCCGATCGACGCGCCCAAAAGTTTTTCTTGGTTGAGCCCGACGATTTTGGACAGCCGCTTCGTCGCGGGACGGAACTATGCTATAGTTCAGAACTGCTGAACATGCCTACTAATGGGCCAGGGCGCCCGTCGATGCCAGTGAGCACAGCTACCGGCAAAGCTACGGGCAAGTCACTTAGAAGAGTGAGGGTGCTCTCTCTCGCATGCATTACCACGATATGCCGATTGTTCGATGCTCATTCTGCAGTAAAGTCGCGATCTAGCTCCCCGAGGATCTCCACGATCACTGTTCCTTCGCCTACCCTTTCCACTCGGGGCATCCCCGCGAGGGGCCAAGAAGCTTAGAGCTGGCGCGCGGTCCGCGCGATCACCGCAGTCATAAAAGAATAGTTTCATTACACTGGCCTACACGATCCCTGTCCCTGCTCGGAACAGGCGATGAGAGGCAATCTCTACGTAACCTGCAGTCGGTCACCGTCTTCAGCCACCGATTTCATTCCCGCCGTTCTGTGTATGTTCTTTCTCCGATCGAGGTCCGGGAACGATACGATCGTGTGCACGCTGCCGCCCAGCCTCGTCCCTCCTTGTTCCTCATCGGTTCGTCTGGCTTCGTCTCGCCTCGCAGGAATTAAAGAAATCCTCGCTAATATCTCTCGACGATCGACAGACGGAGCTGCCGGAGAGAAAAAGGGAGCTGGAGCGAGCGAAAGAGAGAGAGAAAGCGAGAGAGGTCGTTAACCGACGATCGTAGATCTCTCGACAGCCGGCGAGAAAGGAACGGTGAACGGCTAGAACGAAAGAAAGGAGGAACACGAAAGGGAAGAAAGGAAGGAGAGAGCCGCGAGGAAAGAAAGACTGAACGCGATTCGACGAGAAGGGGAGAAAACACGGCAGGGGGTGGAGAGGTGTGCTGCGCGACCAGGAAAGCTGGAGAAGATGAAAGAAAGAGTGAGAGAGAGAGAGTGTGGGGTGGATAGGGAGAAGAAAGGGAAAAAGGGGAAACACCGGTGACGAACAGGAGGGGTTGGTACGAGGAACTCCCGAGATTCCGGCTTTATTGGCGCAAATGGCAATTATCTCGAGTGCGGGGAGCGTTCGGGGAAAAGAATTAAAATATTTCCACCGTTCCTAGCTGTCAAGTAATTTTTGCGATTTCACCGTCTCACTCTCTCTCCCATTGGATCCCCCTCTCTCTCTTCTCTCTTTCTCCCTCCGTACTGTCTCCTCCTCCCGCCGTTCGCTCCCTAACGAACACTTTACCGCGCGTTTCGCCGACGAACAGCGTCGTTACAAGACGACGCTGCTAGACGCAACTAATTGGAAATCTTCGCGAGGATCGCGGCGCGTTTCCGAGCCGGTGCGAGACGCACCTTCAGTTGCGCCTTGCGCCTCTTCTCATCTGTTACACCGGGTTCGAACGATGCGAGATGCTCGATCGATTCTTCAAAGTCGGCGGAGAAGCGGCTGCGAAACGCGCGTTCTTATCTCGTCACGATACTCGTTACGATAAGGCGGAAGATTCGAATAGAAAGTATACGTCGGAATGCAGAAAATGAGATTTTTTTTTACGAGAATGGCTGTTAACCGTTGCTACAGCAGTCGATCGATTACTCGTTAAATTTATTCCCGATAAAATATGAAAGGAAACGATTAAGCTCCTCCTCGATACGGCACGGTCGTTCCAGAAACCCGTTAGCCGGTTGCTCTAGCAATTAATCGACGCGAACGAGCGTCAGACACACCGGCACAAAGGCACTTCACAGCAAAATCGGGCAACATGCTGTGCACTTACGTGGTGTGCACGTTTTGAGACAGTCAACAATCGTTGTGCACAGCATGTCCCTCCAGCGTAACCAGTTAATTGACTCCCTGTAGGTAAAGTGTTAATCCCCGTCCCGAAAACATAGGAATGGCGGCTGTCGATCGGAGAGGAACTCCGATGTATGTGTTCCCATTGTTCGGAATTGTCTTAGAGCATGTGTACTTACAGCCGCTTCCAACATTTATTCATACGACTACCCTAATATTGTAGACATTATATCAGATTTAATACAAAAAATATAACTGTACTTTTTATTACATGTTATTCTCAATTAATATTAATAGAAACTGGAACAATTTCAGCCATTACGCCGAAACACCCAGCTATTCTTGTATTGCCGGCGAAATAAACATTCCGTTGGTAGTTAGTAAAAGTGGTAAAAATTGCAAATTTTCATTTTTTCACCGGCCTACAACTGCCATTTTTACCACTTTCGATCGTTTATAATTCGTAAACCAGTTAACGAATTTCAATAAAATTTTCAGAACGTATAACAGTTTATACGAGTTTACAAAACACATCTTTTAAATTTTATTGGCCTAGCTAAAAAATTAGTAAAAATCAATTTTTGCTATTGTTTTTCACAATTCCGACCAAATTCATTTTTTCAATATATCAATTGGACGTCATTTACTAAACTAATTCTTCTAGCCTTACAGAGAAATTGAATCTGGTCCATTCATAAAAAAGTTATTCTGATTTAAGGTGTGTGTGATCAGTTATGCTCCTAACTGTGTAGTCTAAGGGAGTTGTCGGATAATAATAATAATAATTGTACAATTGTACACCAACAAGTAAAGGGTTAAGAAGCTCGCGAATCGAGTCGAATTCGAATATTGCTTTTCTGCATGGCACGCAGCCGCCGGTACGAGGGTGGACACGCATGTCGCGTCGCAATCCGTTTGCAAACAGACCGAGCCGCAAACGAAATGGGGATTGATTTGACCCTTGGGTCACTCGTCCCCGAGGGTTCTCACGGTCCCGCGGATTCTCGTGCGGATTAACAGGGCCCCACCGGTTTAAGAAGTTTCGCGAACGAAGCGGGATCCTTCTTCGAGCCCGCCGACACGATCCGAAGTAGTTCGGTCTACACCGAGGAGCTAACTTTCGAAGATAATGGAGGCTGCCGCTTTCTATATCGGCCCGACGCCAGACTGTTCGCTTAACTTTGAAAATCCGCGCGCGTAAACGGGACAGAAGGGAGAGCTACCTCCCTGCTCTTGTTTTATCACCGTTATTATATCCTCGTTCGTCGCAGGAAACTCCGGAGGGAAACAATGCCCGGCAATACACGATACAATTTATTTATTTTGCAAAATCCCTGGAATATTTTCCAACCTTTCTTTCAGCGGTGAAAAATATTTTCACGTTAAACACCGAGGAATCGGACGATCAAACAGATGCTGATTGAACTCGCGTTCTCATGCGTGGAACAAAAAAAGTTAAAACAGCATTGATGAACGTCGAACGGGTGAAACGAGCATAATTGTTGGAGATCTCAACAACATTCCGCAGGAGTTTAAATTATTTTTTTTACCACTTCCCGTGGTTACGTTCTGCTTGTTAAATTTTCGCATCGATTTTACGGAGACAAATTATTACAAGTATCTTGGGCGGAGAGCAAACGTGTTTGCAGGCACTTCATGTTGTTCTTGTTACTCGATTGGAAGTGTATTTTAATGCCGTCGGCGACGGGGGCGGAACGTGTGCGCCGATTTCAGTCGACGCGCACCGATCACACGGATTCGATTAGTCGAGGAGAGGCGCGCGTGCCGCTTTAATAACGAAGCGTAATTTAAATGCATATCGCGCGACGCACCGCCCGCCCCCACCTCAATCCCCCCCACCCCCGCCGTCACCCTCACCACAGCAACGCGGATTATCATAGGGCGACGCGCAACGGGTCGCCGGTCGCTGTTCGCTGTTCGACCTCCGATCGATCTTTGGAGCCGACTTATTGTTAATAAGATCGCACGCGGACTCCTCTCGCATTCGTAAATATCTTTGCGCCGTCGAGACAATTCGATAGAATCGAAGCCGAATATTCCTCTATGTATATTCAACTCCAAAAATCGAATCTTCTTCCAACGAGATTATCAGCGAAAAATCTTCCCAACGAATTGGAACGCGCCAACGATATTTCTTAGCATAAAGTAAATTTATTTGCAGAGAATTGCTGAATTTTATAATGAGAATCGGAATCATCGAAACACGTTGATAACAAACCGCTTCTGCCGTTGCCATCGAAGCCAACGGAACAATCGCTGAAATCTACTGTATTTCCGTAATCACGACTAATGTAACGACAACGCGAACATCCGCCCCTATTTACGCATGGATCGCAACATATTTCATTTACACGATTCGAATAAAATCCATGATTTCGATTTAACGAGGAACCGTGGCCGGACCAACGCGCCTCGCTGCTGATTCATTATGCACGAATCTTCGTTAACTCGTGTATTATCACCGACTTATTAATATGATTCAGAGAAGAAACACAGCGGATGCTTATGGAAAATAAAAATTCACCACCTGGATTGCACGAAACTGGGGTGAAACTGTTTATTTTCTTTATTAACTCAGAGTTGCCGCTAAAAATTTCTGTACCATTATTCACTACATAATAATTTCATTTATCATTGCTGCACCATTATTACACATTTAAGTATTGTATGAGGTATTATATGAATTTCATGTCCATAAAACGAAAAAAAGTCAGATACAATGGAATTATTCTAGTTCGGAAGAAATGTTTAACCCTTTGCAGTCAAATGGTGACTCTGAAGCGGCAGTAAAAATGACCACAGCATTATTCAAAACAGTTTCAATATTCAATATTCAATATTATATCGCGACCAATAACAATTAGAAAAGAAATTATTTACACATTAGCTAGTAAACTAATCCTTCTAACATCTGCAGAAAACTCAAGCTGTTGGGTCCAATTTTGAAAAAGCTATTCGTTTTTAAAATGTGTACGAATACTTTGTACACCCACTGTAGGTCGAAAATAATATATGACCGTGTTTTTAAATTCTCTCAAATTGATTACAATGATTTTCCGACAAAAAATCCTGAAAAATGTCCAGTCAAAAGAATCGCTAATTACGGAGCTGGGCTCGGAGAGCATTACTCGAACGAACATGCTCGAATTCCAAAGAGTGTGGATAGCCGTGGTTAACAGGTCCACGGGGTCTGTAGCGCAGAGTTGTAGAATTGCGGAGTTGCAGAATGCAGGGTGCAATCGAATTGCACGGGACCCAGAGGACAGTGTCGCGATAGGAGACCGGTGAAGCTCGCGAAACCGGATAGCAGAGGAGGAGGGTTTGTTTCAGAGGCGGCTTGGTGATTGAAAGAGCGCGCGAGCAGGCGATCTGCCGAGCGGAAATCCACCGATGCAATCCGCGATGCGGTGCGGTGCGATGTGCGATACGGAGGGATGACTGGAGTGCGTTTGGTCGTGTGTGCGTGCACGCGCTGCCAAAGTCGCAGAAACGCGGAACACGGAACATGGAACGAAGCGGAGCAGAGCGAAGCAGAGCGGAGCAGAGCGGAGCAGAGTGAAGCGGAGCGAAGCAGAGCAAAGCGGAGCATAGGCGAGAAGAGGCGAGCCGCTTTGTGGCCGTAGAATGCCGAGGACACCGGGATGCGGTGTATTTTGAACTCGTCCCCGTAGACTGCGGGACTACCGCCGCGCGATACGCGTTCGCAATCAGTGTTAAGTGTTATCAGTGTCCTCCTCTCGATGCAGCCAGCCACGGTCACGGACCGCTTGCTTGCTTGCTTGGTTGTCGTGAGACTGCTCCGAAACCGAGCCAGCTTCGAGCCTCCGTTACATTGCGAAATATGTTCGAACTCGCGAATCTCGGCATCCACTCCCGGGCTATCTCTTCTTCGCGACTCGTTCCATTCCGCTCCGCTCCAGCGAGCGTAGTAAGAAATACTCATGGAATACAATGTGTACACAGGGTGGCTCGAAAGCAACGGTCAGGACCGACATTTGTGAAAATCATACCCCGCGAAATCGGTTTCGAACAGATTTTCTCGAACTTTTCTGACTTACGTGGTCTGTCCGGAAAGCATCCGACCTTTGCTTATATCTTCGTTCCTAAGTGGGCTAAGGCGGATAGCGCATGTTTATACAGGGTGTCCAAAACCACCCGTCCAGGGGTGTTAACTTCCCAGATAAAACTGTTTGGAATAAAAGTTGCAGGGATTAATGGAGGACATATGTCCACGACCTTGTATTTGACCTTCGGATCCATTTTCAAGGTTATTTGGAGGTCAGTACGTATTTTTTAAATGGGAACCCCTACTTTTGACTACGAATTCATAACATTCATTCAGGACATAAGTACATATCTGAAGGTGAAATCTCGAGCTCTTTCAGAATCCGTAGTCAAAAGTAGGGGTTCCCATTTAAAAAATACGTACTGACCTCCAAATAACCGAAGGTCGAATACAAGGTCATGCACATATGTCCCTCCATTAATCCCTGCAACTTTTATTCCAAACATTTTCACTGAATATGCTTATCTGGGAAGTTAACGCGCCTGGACGGGTGGTTTTGGACACCCTGTATTAGAGGCAACCTTTTAATAAGTGGCCTGCCCATGCTACAAATCTCTGCATGCCGTCATTTGAGAACGATACGCAGTTTTGTAAGCATCGAGTCAAGTGAGCGTCGCGTATTACAATGAACTAACGTGTCGAACAACGGATGCGCATTAAATTTTGCCAGTAATTTGGGCATTCTTGTTCGGAAACCATTGGTATGATCCCCTGTACAGTCTTGATCTAGCTCCTTGTGACTTCTGGTTGTTCCCTAAAATGAAAAAAACCTATCAAAGGACAAAGATTTGCAAAGCAATAAAACAGAATACGACGAGGTAGCTGTTCGCTATCCCTAAAGATGATTTCAAGGAGTGTTTCCGTAAGTGGGAGGATCGCTGCAAGAGAATCGCGACTTCTAACGGACAATACTTTAGAATGATACTTCCACCCGCTACAGCACAAGGTCGGATACTTTCCGGACAGACCACGTATTCCAACGTAATCGAGACCGGCGAGGTAGGTAGTTTCTAGACTACGCGATTACCAATCTCGCGAGAACAATCGAGAATCGTTTCGCCGCTGCTCCGAGGGCCGGATCGTAATCCGCGCTCGCAAATAAATAATTTAGCGATACCCGGATTGCGTACGGCGAATCCGAATCCTCTATCGAGCATGTTCCACCGGGCAATCGACGACGGTTTTTCCGCGTAACACGGCGAACGAGCGAACATGGGAACGAGTCGTGGATAAATCCCGAGTAAAACGTGTTCGCGCGGAAGCGTATATGGGTTCCTAGGCGTGGGAAGGGACGTGGGACACCGTGGAACGGGACGGGACGGGTATGAGGACGGGGATGGGGACGGGGGAATGATCCGAACATCTGTCGGGGCCGCAAATTGCACGGTAGTTTTCGCGAAATGAAATTCATTCCACGCAAATTAGCGGGTATTCATTCGTTCGTTTTCACCGGTCGGATGCACGCGTGCACGAGTCATATATTAACCGCGCGTTCGTGTTTCTTCTTCCGCGCGATTCTCGCCCCAACAGCCACCCGCGCCGCACCGCGCGATCCCAAGCCCCCGACACCCTTCGCTCGTTATTTTTCCCGATGCTTCACCCCCTATAGATTTTTGGGTGTCGCGTCAACATACTCGATCCTCGACTTTCCCACCGGATCCGAAAGTCGTCGTCGCGTCGTGGGAACGACGAGTCCCGCGATTTCGCCGGAGAGTTGAATCACCTTTAACAATGTATCGCTGGTATATATCGAAATTAAATCCTTATTAAATTAACGCGTGATATTCGCAATCGTAAAGGTTAGCTAAAATAACTAGAAATTAAATTTGTTAGAAACCAGTATGGGAAGAGAGGTAAATCACAAATTAGCACTTGTATCTATGCAGCTTCGGTGCAATATAACAAAGGCTAAATTTATTATAACAATGGTTTTGCACAGCACATGACACGCATGCTCTCTCACACATATACTGCGTTCCTTTATGCAGTAAAAATAATTCTCGGTGAAGCATTAGCTAGTAAACTAATCCTTCTAACATCTCAGAAAAACTCTAGCTGTTGGGTGCAATTTCGAAAAAGTTATTCGTTTCTAAAAGATGTACGAATACTTTGTACACCCACTGTATGCACAATCTATCTCTTTAATGTTCCCCTTCTCTCTGTATTGTTGTCGATCGAGTCTCGTCCTCAACATCGAAATAAATAGTTCTATGGTGAAGTGATCGGTATGTTTCTTCTCCGAGCGGTAACCTCAAGGAATAACTATCGGCAACTCTATCTCCTTTTCTGGATCTACGAGATTCAAAATTAACCAACAATCTCCCTCTACAAAGGATTGAGTCGCGTTGAAAATGTTCGTGACTGGTCCGACTCGATGTTACAGAAAAAAAATGGGTCTTTCAACGGTTTCGACGGTCGAACGAGACGCTTTTATCGTGAGGATACGGTGCGACGCCATGCTGGCCCGAGATAATTCGCAAGCTGGCGCACGGTCGTATGAAAACGGCGCTATGAACAGAGTCGCTTACCGAGTGGTAGCGATTCGCTCGTTTCTTCGCCGCGCGAGGGTAGAAGAAGGTTTCCCGTTCCGCGTTTCACGTTATCCGAGAAATCGTAGTGCTTTGAACCGGGACACCTTTTGTTTCGGCCACCGGCAGAAAGAAAGTATCGCGCGTTCCCTCTCTTCCTCTCTTTCTCTCGTGTCGTTCTCGTATCGCGTGGGGGACGCGCAAAAGACGCGACGATTATCCGACGGCATGAAAAGCGCGACATCCGTCGTTCTACGGGGAATAAGACGACCCCGATGTTCTTTCGCGCGTTTTCTTTGCCGTTCCGAGACGCGTTCGCGATCTTAATGTCGCCGTTCGAGTTTCAGGGAACGCGCGCATGCGACGTTCGCGTGTCCCGTTACCCTTACTCTTTAGCCGTTGTCGTTTCCGCGAGACGGAACAATAAACGCCTCCGTTCAACCGGAGCGGTGTCTCCTCTCTCGGTCGTCGGGGAACTTTCCGACCGTGTTCCGACGCGTTCATTTTAAAGAGAGTTCTTCCCCGAACGTCCAACGGGAGAAAATCGAGCCGAATATCCGCTGACACGGTAGAGGACGTCTTATCGGCTCGTAGCGGAGGAGAAGTTGGCTTTCCTTTTTGCCCGTTGAACAAGTTTTCGATCGTTTTCTCAAAGAGCGCCACTCTCGACGCGATTAAACGTTCGCTTTTCGAACCGAGCTACTGTCTCAGAAATTCTTCGACGGAATCGGTCTATTTTGACGCACCGAAGACCATGCGCCAAGAGCATCGCGGAAGGAATTCCGATAGTGTCGACGGTCAAAGCGCCAAGGACAAGACGCTGGGAACAAAGTACGAGGATGTCGATGGGGGAAGATAGAACGGGCACAGCGGGCCTGGCGCCGCGCGGCGGCCCGGCCGAGTGAAAAGGGAAGATGCGCGAAACTCTGTTAGAAGAGGTAGGTAAACGCGCGTGGCTAGAGACAATACACGAGAGAGCGCGGAAAACAAAAGGAAAAATTTCGAGAAGAGGAGGAAGAACGGAAAGAAACGAGTTTGTCGGTAGCGGAGAGGCGGGACGAGTCTGCAACTAAACCGGACGGGGAATGATAGAGGGCAAGTACACACGAAAAGTGGAGCATATTCCAGCGATGGATGCGTCCATTGTCTCTCGCAGTCGGGGAACCGCCCGTGTTCTTTCCACTTTCGTGGCGATCCATCGGTCTCGCGAGCATATTTCGTCGATCTCTCGATCCTTCTTCTTCGCTGTTCGCTCGCTCGCTCCTTCTCCCGTTTCCATTTCCTTCGTTTTCCTGGTTTCGCCGCGTTCGTTGCACCTTCGTCGACAACCGACACCAGCAATTTTCGATGACCGGACGAGTATTCCAGCGATGGTCGTTTCAGATTCTATCTCCGCCGACGGTCCTATCTCTCGTGCTATCGAAAAGCCCAGGTGAACGATCTCGGTGGACCGCGGTTTCCCGTGATTTCTCGTCGATCCGAGAAATCCAATAAAATATAATATTAAGTTCGCCGTTCGACGTTCAATTATTTGATTGGCGCAGCCATAGCGGCTATTTATTTTCACGGTGAGTTCGGTGGAAAAATAAGAATCGTATACGAAGAGCGAATTCGGTCAATAACCAGACCTTCCTTTTCTTTCGATTCCAAGGGGGATGTTTGCCTTCCAGCGGTAGCAAGAAGTGGTAATTTTCTGGCGCTCACGCTTTCGCGAAGCTCTCCGGTTTTTCTGGTATCGTCCCATCGAATCTTCCTCTTCCATCGGAGTTTCCCTTTTTTTTTCGGAGCGGAATCCATCGTGCTCGATTCAGAGGCATCCGTCTCGAGCATTTCCCGCGGCGGTATCTCCTCCCGTCGTTCTCGACGTCCTCGTCCCGACGACGATATCAAGATCTCCAAAAACTGACTGGACGGTCCGCCGCGCCGCTCCCTTGGAAGAAAAGGCCTCGATATACAGGGTGCTCCAGAGAAAACACTAAAATCAACAAAATTTTAGAGCCCAACAAATTATATCAGATTGTAAAACGCAGCATAGGGTAGCAAATCAATTCCCGTATAGCCTTATTTTAACTCTCGCTTTAAAATAACAAGGATTTACAACGCCCTTTGTTACAAACGATGCAATTAGCTTTTAGTTACTCGCCTACAGTACTTACGATCTCAAAACATTGAATTTAGTGTTTCAAGCATAAAAAGAGGTGCCGTCTACACTAGCAAATATTCATTTTGCATTGAAACAGTTATTTTACTGAATAAAAATTTATTTATGCTGGAGTCATATAAAGTTCCATGTAAACAGTTATGTAGGAAATGGAGTGCGAGTTCTCCTATTCTTCGCCAATAAATAATTAGTACCCGAGGCTGTAGGAAGCAGTTGGACCGTCCACTTTCGGTGGGACACCCTGTATAAGTCTCGCGCGATCCCTTCGATCGGACGTCCCCGCGACAATGGCGAACGACGTTCACCCCGGTTGAAAAACATGGACAGAGAAGACAGAGGAAGGCGCGCGTAGGTTCGCAGTTTCCGGTTGGTGCGTCTCCGGGAAAAAGTAATATCGCGAACGGGTATCAACGTAGAAGCTTTCGGGGTGTCGCACCACGTCGCGCTTGGTGTTCGCAGTAACCCATATATCCGTGCTCCATCCACTCGGCCTCGTCTCATCACTGCCGCGGGGCTTTCGGTCATTCGCCAGCGACGCGATACCGAGCGACGTCCGACGGGAAGAGACGGCTGGGGCGTCCAGCGATATTCCTGCCGTTCGAAACTGTTCCTGTCCGCGTTCTAGATTCCGAGCTAAAACCTTCTTCGGTCTTGTAAAAACGATTCGAACCATTTTTACCACTTTAATAACGAATATAGAATTACAGTATTTTATCCATAAATGTCCCATATCTATCCTCACTACTGCGGGGTATACCCCCTTGAGGGGCCATGAAACTCGAGAGGCCTCGGTCGCCGAGAAGTATGATATCATGCGGCTCGAGTATATCGGTGAGATCACACTAATCCGAATTTCTAACTTCTTTATTTTTCATTATTTTTTTATGGGACTTCGAAAAACGTATTCGTGGCATTTTTCTAATGCAAAATCATACCAAATATGATATAATTCCGATGATATTTACTTGTAAATGATATTTACTTTAATCGTCTATTACAAGTAAATATCATCGGAATTATATCATATTTGGTATGATTTTGCATTAGAAAAATGCCACGAATACGTTTTTCGAAGTTCCATAAAAAAATAATGAAAAATAAAGAAGTTAGAAATTCAGATTAGTTATGTTTACACTTCTCGGCGACCGAGCTTCTCGAGCTCGGCTGTCCTTATCTACGTTCGGCAAAAGTCAAAGAACACTATCCCTGGCGCATAAATGTCCCTCGGCAGACCCGTGCTGGGGACTTATATCGATAAAACACTGTACATAGAATTCTATGTACTCTTACAATTACTATACAATTGTATAGTAATTACCATAGTAATATGATACTTGATTAACACGCGTCTTAATATATATATATCTTAATGACTACCAATTAACTCCATATGTGTAATTGTTTAGAAATAAAATTGTAGTTGATTATATTGTATCTACAAATATAATCTTCTAAAAGCAGCAAAGAATCGTCCATCGTATGCATACGGTGATTAGTAGACAGCGGGTCTTTACGCAAAATAAAAATTTTCTACCAGAATTTCATTCTCTTTGTTAATATGTTTATAGAACGTGCGAAATAATATAACAGTATTTTTGAACTCTTCTGATGTCTTCACTGTTTTAACACGTTCCGTGCCGAGCCATTTTTGCTCGACAATTAAACAAGCTTATGTGTTTTGTTCTATGTAAATGCATTTTGAAATATATCCTACCGTGTTAAAATATTTGTTCTAAAATATATGTTTCTGGCGCATTAAATAAATATGTCAGCGTGCACCACCACAGTGGTACTGAATGGATAGTTTAACGTGTATCATCGGTGGTACACGTGGCACGGGACGTATTAAATTACATCTACTAACTTTTGTCATAAATGCATAAAATCCGCTGTCCAATGATTAGAACACTCCGCAGTCTAGTGATTAGGAGGATCTAGTCAACTAGGCTTCAGCGGTGAACCGCGGAACACCATTCAGCGCGATTTGTTTCCGAAAGAGTCTGCCGGTCGTTATTAGCAGATTAGATGCGAGAGTCAAAGTGAAAGCGAGAGAGAGATAGAGATGAGGGAGTAGCGGGTTCGGTTTAGCGGCATTCAGCGCCGTCAGTTTCGTTCGACGTTCGTTTCGACGAGGGTAATAAATTGTGATCAATTCGGACGGTCGACACGCCACGATTCCATCCCGGCCACCACCTCCCGTTCGGCTCTTCGTTCGAGTGGTGTAACACGACTGGCTATTTGCATTTAACGGCGCATTGGAGAAAACAGCCGCGTCGATCGATCCGCATTCGCGCGAGCACTCGATACACAGAGCCCCCTCGATCCTTGTCGGAATCGAGAAATTTTCTCGAATTTCGACGGGCGCCGCCCGGTTTTTTTCATTTCGTCGAAAAAGAGGAACCGGAAATTGGAAACCGGGCGAGAAGGAGGAGGCGCGCCCAGAGCAAAGAACCGGGAGCCGTTCGAGCGTGGAACAGAGAATCGCAGGGAAACAAGATTAACGCGTCGCCGTTCCTGTCATAGTCGTACTCGCGATTAACTTTGCATGCTCTCTCCTTCGCGGTCACCGGTGCTCTTACGATTCTGGCGCCGTTTAGGTTCGTCCTAGCTGCTGGGTTCCTTTGTCCTTTCTATCCACCGGTGGTTCTCCGGGATATCGGCCGATCGGTTTTTTGTTGGACTTGTTTCTCGAAATTTTTTACCAAAACATAATAAAAAAGAAAATTCGAAGGTGTACTCGTTGAAAACGCGCCTAGATAGCCCTGGCTCCTAGGTTCCTTGGTCCTCTCTGTCCACCGGTGGTTCTCCAGGATACTGGGCGATCGGATTACCATTGGATTTCATTTTCGAAATTCTTTACCAAAACGTAATAAAAGAGAAACGGTGTAGACGGGGTCGAAATGATCGACGCGCTCGTAGCCGACCGCGCCTCGACATCATCCGACTGTTCGCCGTTATAAAATGATCGCGTCGCGAAGAAAGAGCGCGCATAAATTGCACGGTTCCCGCCGAATCGATCGCGGAAGCGTTTGAAGCCATTGAAGACGATCCCGCGTCGGAGCGAGACTAAAGCCGGGCTGAACTTGCAAAAGGCGGTTCTGTTTATGATCTCGCTGAGCTTGCTGGCTGGCTATATCATTAGAATCCGGCGGCATGTATACGGTGTGTTTGTGGTGCACTCCATCAGGACGGGAGCGACAGAAGCGACCGACGGGACCCGAAACCGTGGCGAGACGCGACGTAGGGTGAGGCGAGCCGAGGCAGGGCGAGGCGGGGATTTGGAAAAAAAAGAAATATACTTTCTCGTTTTGTTCTGGATCGCGCGGTGGTCGCGCGGCGAGGAGCTCTAGAGCCCGTGACCAGGAAATGCAATTAGGGACGTTCTGCCTTGTATTGAAGCCTAATTTTTCCCTTCCACGGCGGATAGGAGAAAGACAGAGCGATAGAGGAAGAGAAAGAGAGAGAGAGAGAGCAAGTGGGAGGAGTTGGAAAGAGAGAAAGTGGTTAGGCATTCTCTCGTTCCCTACACCATTGCCGCATTCAGCCCTTGTCCAGTGGCAGCGCACATTGTTCGGGCGATACGAATCCGAGTCTATTGACGTTGCCGTTCGTCGAATTCTCTCCGCGTCTCTCCCTCCCCTCGTCTGTCTCATTCTTTTTTCTCCTCTTTTATATCGTTACGCTCCTCTTCCCTGCCTCTTCGGCTATTTCCTCTCTCTCCTTCTCGCTCTGTCGCGTTCCCTTTCGCTACCACCCTCCCGTCTATTTATCTGTCTTCTTCGTTTCCCGTTGTGACGCAGCGACGAGCAACAGAGCGCGACTTTATTAGAATTTTATTGGATCGCTGCGACCGCTTTCATTAACCTGGACGTGGCTAATTGAGTCGAGGCTTTACTTCCGCTACTCTTTTTCTCCGTTCGCCATCGACCTCTCCGTCACTGTGTCTCCTCGTCGCGTCGACGAGCCTCAGATATAAAGCTCGTTCTCTCTCGTCGCGTTGCTCGCGTTCTCCGTGAAAACGCGCGACTCGAATCCCTGTCCCGATCCTCGATCTCGTTTCTTCCATCTCGTAGACCCTTCTTATTCTTTCGCGTTTCCTTTCCACGTCGCGTCGGCCCCATCTGGCTCTCCCCGCCGACGCCGATTCCGCCGAGCATTCGATTTCCTTCCGTTTTTCTTGGTTCTCCGGCGGCGTTCATCCCCTCGGCCCCATCCCGCCTGCCACCCCCACGGAGAACGCGAGCGCGCTTAACCTTCGGGAAAGATGAATGCGTCGGATGGCTGCCGCGGAGCTTACAGAGCGTGCCCTTTATGTCGACGATAATACTCGCGACCGTTTGGTACTTCGCGCCTCGCCTCGTCCCGCTCAGCCTCGAGTCACCTCGTTCCTCGTTCCGCGTTGTCTCCTCGCATCCACCCCTGTTTCTACTCTGTCACCATTACTCCCGGCGTATTCAGAGCAGTTTCTTTTCCACCGATGCCAGAGAGAGAGAGAGGAGCGCAGCGTCCTCCCGCGTACTCACCTGCTCCGGCGAACTTTCGCCTCCGGAAGAGGCAAAGTCGGCCGCCACTCGACAAGGATTTCTCTTTCTTCGTTTTCTGCGTTTCGCTCCCACCCTCCCTCACGCCCTCGTCTCGCCAAACCCCGTCATATCGCTCGCCGACGATATGGTTCTTTTTACGGCGAACCGCGAAAGAGAACGCGGCACGTGTCACTCGCTTCTTGGTTTGTACCGTGCGGTACTCTGGGAAGATCGCCCCACGGGGCACCGTTGCGGCTCCGTCGAGATCGAGGACGGCTACGAAGAGAGGAAGAGCGGGGAAATTGAGGGGAATACAGTTACCCACTCTCTGCCATTACTGGGTTCGTGACATTGTGACACGTGCACGACAGAGACGAAATACGTCACGGGACCGGTGCTCGGCGGAAGCGGGAGTTGTTCGGGGATACTCTCCGTCGTAGGAAAAGTAAGATAGAGTGGAAGAAAAGTCTTGATTTGGCTTCATTGCGCCTCCAAGGGCACTCTACAGTGAACGAAGCGAATCCTCCGGAGCACTCTGCGTCGCAGAGAACAACGAAATCACGCCTCGCGGGGCACAGCACGCACTGAAAATCGAATCGACAAGATCGAGAGCCTTCCTTCGAGAAACGAACGTCGAAACATTGCCCCCAGTGGCAATTTGTACCGCTCTCAGGGCAAAGAGCGCTCTCGCTGGTTTCGACGGATCGTCCGCAACGGGCCGCGTGAAATCGAACTCATTCCCTTTGCCGCGGAAATAGCTTTGTCGCCTTTGTAACCGGACGAGCCCCGGCGACGCATAATTACGCGTGTCACGCGCCCCCTCCGACAAATTGAATTCGTTACGCGGTGAATTATTCCATATCTGGTTTGTTTCGCGGCGGACGAGATGTTTTCGAATGCGACGCGCGACACCGTTTTCTAATTTGTCAACGTCCACGGCCCCTCCTCCCGTCGTTTCTGTTGTAAAAGTTTCCACTTACCGCTCGCAATTATGGATGTTCGATAGGAAAACGGGGCTGCCGGATGTTTCACCCTTTTTATTTTGCAATCACCCGAACCGTACGGTTACATATTAGCGGGCGAAACTTTAAACGGAACACCTTGTATGTGAATGTACGTATAAAACATATACGAGGTTCGATAAAAAAATCCAATTGCTACAACGTTTCCTTTTTGTGTCGGTACAGTTGTCCTTAATGTATGTTGACGGGCCATATTGGATGCTTAGTCTGTTGTTGGTTGTCGAAAAGGCTTTTAGAGGTGTGCTCAGCGATTTTTTACTTGCGAAAAGAATAGAACAAAGAATTTGTATTCAATTTTGCTATAAGAATGGTAAAAAGTGCAACCTCGCATTGGGAATGTTGCCTGTTGCTTTTGGTGAATGTTCTATGAATAAAATACTATTTCGCTGTCCTTTAATGTTGCTAAATAAATACAAACAATGCGATAATCTTTATGTTAATATTCTAGTACTTCCTAACATGAATAATTTGCATTATGTGCATGAATCGAAACCCAACTTTTGGGACAACCTAATGTTTATTTAGCAATGTTAATAAAGGAACATATTCCGGAAGGAATTTTTGGGAGAACCTAATATATTTCGCTGCGTGTGAAGTCGTGTATCAAAAAGTATACAGATCAAAATACGGGTACGTGATTGGGATTCTAGCCAAATTATTGGCTAAAGTGTGCGAAGACACGCACTAACCATTGGCGCTGAGATCGAGGACCCCCTTTACCCCTGTACCGTCCAGAGGGACAACTTGTGAGGCACGGAGAGTACATTCGGACCCTGCCAAAGAAACTTGTTCATTCTCCGTAGAACAAAGCGTCGTTCTAAAAAAATTCGTAGCACTTGATTCTCGCAAGCGAATTTCTTGCGCGAGCTAATAGAATCGCGGAGGAGTCCGCGGAAGCATTGTTCAGGGTACTTTAGCGGCGCGTAACGAACATCGGGGGGGGGGGGGGGGGGGTGGCGTGGAGCGTGGAGCGGCGAAGTTTCGCGATAATTCGCCGATTCGAGGCCGCTCGAACGCGCTCGCGGTTCACGGCGGAGGAGTCTCGCGCTCCGCGGAGTCTGCTAGATTAATTATCACGGTTCGCCGGAGAAATCGATCGACTGGGGCTCGCGAGGAGGCGCGATCGCGTGTGCACGCGTCGACACTCGTCGGGTCTCGCGAGGGAAACACGCCAGCAGTCGTTTAAGAGTCAGACAGCGGTTTTGAGGATCCCAGGAGTGTTCTCGCGATCCGAGCCGAGTCGAGTTTTATCGCGTTGCGTTGTTCCGCGAGGAAACCCGTGTGCCCGTTATTTCGTTATCGTTTCCTACGTCGACCCGCGCGAACGCACACGCTCGCGTAGACGCACACACTCGCGGGCCAGACATGCTCGAAACCGAGGAACCAGTCTAGAAGACCGCAGACGTGGATCGTGTCTCGATACATACACAGTGCGTTGGTCGACGCGCAGTTGAGCGCAGCGCAGCCTGGCGCACGTCGGCGCGATATTAATAATCCCGGAAAGTCCTGGCGGACTCGAAGCCAGTCGACGTATTCTCCGAGGCCTGGAGAGGACGCTTCACCCTCGGGGAACGACTAATTAATTTATCCGATTACCAACCGGTTCAATCCACCCCTTTAGCGTCTCGATACACCGACGATTTTCAACCCTATCAATCTTTCAACAGCCACCGCCGGTTGTCTCTTGTGTTTGCTATCCGTGGCTTGCTACCGGATCAATTAACCGAGACGCGTCGATGTCGGAGTCGGAGCACGCGGCCTGCTCCGAGACCGTTTTGCTTTTTCGAGGGAAACGACATCCCTCCCTCTCTCTCTCTCTTTCTCTTTCTCTATCTCGAACTGAACAACTATCACTGTATTTTAGATCAGCAAAGATTTTGTAATTGTTCAGGCACACTTACTCAGTCCTCAACGGCGAGAACACGGAGTCTGAATCGTTAATCCAGACGGCACGAACTTGAGGGACGATTTAGGTGTCTCTCTCTCTCTATCGAACATACAACTATCACTGTATTTTAGTTCAGCAAAGATTTTGTAATTGTCCAGGTGCACTTACAGAAGGAGACTACTCGCACGCTCAGTTCTCAACGGTCTGAGAACATCGGGTCTGAATCGTTAATCCGGACAGTACAAAGTTGAGGGACGATTTAATAGTTTCATGACGAGGGAGAGAACACGGGTACACCTTGGCGAGCCAAGTTATGGGGCACGTTATGATCGAGTAACACGGTGGGTGTTGGGAGCGGAGGGACAACGGAAACGTCCTGTCTTTGATAAAGATTCCATTTAAGAGGAGCAAGCACTCGGAGAGAGCATTCCCAACCCCGTTTCATCGATAGTGTGTACTCAGGCCTTGGAACATTCCGGCTCGTGTACCTCAAAGACACTCGAGAGAGAGAGGAGAAGGGCTCTGGCATACCTCTGGCATACGGCTATCATGCCAAAGTAGTAGTAGCAGCAACAGCAGCAGCAGCAGCGAGCCTCCTTCACCGATAAGATCTGCGCGCATCGAATTTAACGATTTCCTTGAACATCGACCGGCAAATATTAGCATAGCTATTATTGCTCCGCGGACGGTGCTCGTGCAAGATCGAATCGAATCGAATTCGAATCGACGCGACGCGCCAAAGCGTTGCCATCCGCGTAAATGGTCCGTGTTCCAGCGCGACCCGCTGACTCAAGGAGCCTTCGGGTCGTACTGCTTGGATTATTTTTGCAATTTTATCGACTCCGTATTTTTACGGCCGCCACAAAGGGAACCGTTTTAAAACAAGGTCCTTTATTAACGATGTATTCCGACTCTTTTTATAGACGCCATCGATTGGTTCGCTCGCGATAATAGTTCGCTGTAAAACCGCGCGTGAACGCGTCGGCAAGGTGATTCGTTATTAATATTCCTTCGCAAAAGATTACGCCGCGAGAAGCGCGAGCCATTAGCTCGCTTTTTACGTATTTATAAACTAACCTCGGGAGAGGAAGAGCGCAGCCACGGCGAGATATAAACTGCAGACTTAATTAGGTTTTTCTTTGGATGTTGAAGTCCATTAAAGTCGTCGAAAGAAAGAGAGATCGTTGAACTCTCGGTAAAATTGCGTAGAAGTTTAACCAAATTGCGGGGAGTAAATATTTTGCTAGTCCGAGATAAGTGGCTTGATCTTGTCACCGGTGTAAACAGATCGGCGGGTTTTTTATCAAGATTTTATCAGGCAATTACAAGAGGAGCAGCGTCCCAACGAAACCCCGTTAAGGCGATATCCGATTTTTAATGAAGTCCCGACCGCGATTAAATCTCGAGTCTCGCGCAGGTTTCGCAAGTTTCGAGGAAGTTTGCCTCTCTCCCGGCGACATCAGCCCCGAGAGAGAGAGAGAGAGAGAGAGTCCCCTCTCGATTCTCTTTCTCCCTTTCCGTTGTAGAGCTTCTTCCGAGACAATCACGCGACGGAACTTGCGTCGTCATCGCGTCGACGCCGACACGCCGACATTGACGCCAACACCGACACCGACGTGCTTTCTTTCCGCCATGGACAAGGAAATTTGAAATTTAATTCTGCATGCCAACCTCGAACTCTCTCGAACAGGCGATCCTCCGAAAGAAGAACTCTGTTCTTGGCGCTTCGTTACTTCCGCTAGACTTATTTCCTACCGAGATCGTTATTCTTCTTACGTACTTATTGCTAACTGATTTCGCTAACTTCCAACTAATCCCTTCTCCCGTCCCTTTCCCCGTCGGCTTCGCGCTTCCATTATTTTAATTCTGTCGAGAGAAATTTTTCTCCGACGAACTCCGCCCCCGATTATCATTTCATAGGAAAAGAAACTTTATCCGAGAAAAAGCGGTGTTTGCTTAACCCATCGGGCCCGAAGAAATGTGTGCACACGTGTCGTTGAAGTTTAATAAATTTTCATGGAATTTATGAAGTCTCTTGGCTTCTATCAGGTCGGCATTCGATTCAACCAAGGAATCGGGAACGATCTTTTGCACTGACGAGCTTTAGAAATTCCATGATGTTGAAATAAAACAGTTCTGGAAAGTACTTGAAATTCAAGAATTGTTGCGGTTACAATGTAATTTATGTAAGTTGCACGTCGCCCTATTGTTCAGTTCGACGGAATAGTTGGTTTAGGCAGGACATGCATAGAATCGTTTCTTATTCACCGTTTTCGTTGAAGATAATGTTATGTTAAAGTTACCTATTTCACAAGGCTGCGTCTTTTAATTAGAGAATAACTCCACTGCAATCATATCCTTCAACACAAAAAGATTTGTCAGTTTCATACGAAACCCAACATATTTTGCAGCACCGGTACACGCGGGAAAATCCTTCTTCCTTCTACACTGAATTTTCGAAAAGCCGATTCGACGAAGTTGGAAACTGCCGCGTTGAAAATCAGACATTTCACGCGTCCCGGCCCGATATCGAATCTGCGCTGCGATCGTCGATGGCTCCCGATAATCGGTAATACCGTGGCGAAGTGGATTTAAAGAGATTCGAGAGATAGAGGAGAGGATCGGGAGTAGGCAGTAAGAGTGGGAAGAGGAGAAAATCGAAGATCGGAGATAAATCCGTCGGCTGTGAATGCGAGTTCGTGTGTAAACGCGGGTTTCGTCTGCTCCCGGAAGGGACGCGGTTTCACTGTCGCGGTGTAGGACGGGGAAAAGAGAAACGGTGGGATAGAAAAAGAGGAAGGGGTGAGAGAGAGAGAGAGGCAGGGAAAAAAACAGCTGAAAGAAACCGTCGAAGAAGATCATCGTGGCGAGCGCGGATGGAACCGATCGTAAATTATTCCGCGCGTTTAGGGGGTTAAGCGACTCGCGCCCCTTTCAGCCAGCGGCGCGGTTCAAACCCGAGCACAACTCGAACGACCCGAGCAACCCGAGCGTCCCTGCGACCCGCCGTCCCCGCTTACCGTCGAGCCGGCCTGGCCATCCATTCCCGACGAACCTCGCGACAAGATGCGAACGGATGGGGTAAATGGAGGGTGGAAATCTATGGTGCCATTAGCGTGACCTTTCCTCCGTTCCGCCTGGGTCGCGGGCTGAAAACCGAGCCTAGGAGACCGGTCTTCCCAACCCGTACCCGACATTCCTCGCTCGTCGTAACTTAAAGCCCCGTATTTTTGCGAACGGTTTTATTAAAATAGTAAATCGGCCGGGAACGCTCGCGGACAAGCTTTATCCGTTTCATCGACTCTCTCCGAGCGCCGCTTAATCCCCGGCAGTCTGTTTCGCCCATCCTCGACCTCGTCCTCCTACTCCCGCTCTCCTTCTTCTTCCGGCCTCTCCTGCTCCTCTTCATCGACAGGGTTTCAAGTACCATTTTAAATCTTACGAATCCCATCAAGTCGATTTTGCGCGCTAATGAAGGCTCCGCTAAGACGGACGAGAAATTTTAAGAACTTCCTTCTACCTCCTCTCCTCTCTCGCCGATATACCTTTTCGTTCGGGTATCGTTAACGTTGATGGGAGGTTTACAGTTATCGTACTTCTCCACGATCTCGTTCATTTCTTCGTAAACCGAAATAACGACACGCGTGAAATTAATTTGGTTTTCGCCAGCCAAGGTTCAAAGTCGTGATCGTCGCACATGGAACTTTTGGCCGTCAGCTTTTTCGAGGATTGCCGGTCGACTGCCGTTGGGCAAAGTGTTAACAGGCTTCTTTGTATCTCCATTAGCGTTTCCTCTCTTTCCTTGACTCTCGCGGACTCGAGGCGGAAGGTGAGCGAAACCGGAACGTTTAAACACTCTGCCGGTTTCGTTAATTTCTTTCCGAGCGCGAGAGAGAGAGGGAGAGGAAAAGGAGAAGAGAGAGAGAACACACGGGACGCGCTCGATGCTCGGAGATTTTGTTGGGCGCGTGGCAGCAGGCTGAAAAATGTAAACGCCGCTGCCGGTTTCAGACGGTCGTGTTCTGCGCCGTTGGTGAAACGAGCTCCCTCCCTCGCGTTCTCTTTCTTCCTCTCTCTCCCGAAGTTTTTTCTCTCTCGGTAGCGCGTCGTCCCCATTCTCCTTCATCTTGCGGAATCGCGGGGACGTAATCGTCGCGTTTGTATCCTTTTCCTCGAGCAATTAGATCCGGTGGACCGCTTTCAGGTAGCTTGCGCGCGTAGTCAGGCAAAAGGCCTGCGAGAGCTCGAGCCCGCGCACACGGCCGCGGCTCCATGAAAGCGCGGCTAGTAGACGAAGTTGCTTTCATTTCTAACTACTGCTTGAAGACTTTGACTCGGCCGGAGAAGTAGCACCTCATTATCCTACATACCGACTCGTTTATGCTCGACGTTGTCGACCCGCGAGCCGAGCCTCGTCTCGTCTCTGCCAATCCACGCGGCCCGACGAGATACAAGCGTTCACAGAGAGCCGATCCACATCTGCCTCTGCCATTTTTGCGCGATTCATCCTGTTGGAATTCAACGATACCATAGCGTCTTAGATATAAGGATTTGGGCGTAAGGGACAGTTTTCCCAAGGACGAAAGACAAATTATAAAGTCGTGAAGTCAAGACCGTCGTCAGTCTGGTAGAAGCAGCTGGCCTGAGCAGATCGCAACATTGTACAGCTTTTGGACATTTGTCTCAATCGAGACAAAACTGTCCCCACCGTAGCGCTCACTATCCCCTTCCAGTAAGCGCCGTTACGGTGGGGCAACGAAGACGCGAAACAGTAACGAACGCGGGAAGCAAGCGTTTGAGGGGCCCAGCACAGAAATACAGGATACGCGGAAACACTGTCGTTATTTACAACAACACGTTTTCATAACGTGCGGCAACCGTGCGGTTCCGGAATTGCGGTCTGAAATACTATGGATTCAATTAGGCGCTGCACATTTGCTGGAACCGTAGTTGCGCACGTTAGAAAAACCCCATATGCGATCGTCAGTACATCATCGCATATCAGTCGAAGTACACGTTCGTTGTTCTGCCGCACGGTCGCCGCACGTTAGAAAAACGGGTGTGTGTTGCTGGCCTTATAATACTAATACAGTATATACGGGATACAGTGTAGTTTATTAGAAGAACGTACTCATATAAACACATTTCCAACACATCCCGAAGACAGAATCTCCTAATCTCGAAACCGTGCTTCGCTTCATCGCGTTGCACCAGAATCGCTCTACCAGAGTTTTCTCTCTAATTTTCCACTGAATTTTTCCCGAGCTCGATTTCCCGTGGAAAATCATTTTATAGAGACCCAATTGACCTACTTGCGCGACTCGTCTGATGCAACACGATTTTTTACCTCGTCCGCTTCAACTGGGACACCCGGTACACACGTTGACACTCGATATACACGTCAATATCGAAGCAGGGTTAAAATGAAAGCTGGAAATAAAAATTTCGTTCGGGGTTAAAAATGAAATTTTTCCTCGAAATGTACAATGGAACTACCGTTATGAATGAGAAGATTTCTTCGATCTACTAGCGAGTGTCCTACATTTAATTGCTTCCGAAGAACAATTATCCGATAAACTTGAAGTACGAGGAAATTCGCACAGCGGCGTGCGACGAAGAGGGATGGCGTTTCCTTGTGCCGGCCCTCACCCCCGCCTCTTCGGATCAGAAGGATCCTCAAAGCCCCCGACGGGGCCGGCGACAAAGCAATGCACCAGAAGCAATTTTTCCGAATCCGTTTACCAGTTCTTTGCTACGGTTTCGAAGTCCCTGCGACCGTTGTTCCTCTCGGTCGCCCATCCCCGACATTAGCTTCTCGCTTTCATCCGGAAGTCCTCGACGAATATATCGAGAGAGCGGGACCTTCTGTCCACGGTGCGTCAGGTAAATGTAAAACGACTAACGCGGGTTGCAATTTCGGGAATCCTGATACTACAGGGTGGGGCGTTATGAACGGGTCACCTGAATAACTCGCTTGATTTCGAAGATAGAAGAAAAGATAAAAGAAAATGCATCAAACTTACTTAGTATCGAAGCGATCATATCCTGATGTTACTAATTTTTTTATAGCTGGAGACGTCAAGGAGATATGAAGGTCAACTCTGTTTTCTTAAATGGAACGGTATAGGTTTTTATTTATATTCGAATAAACAGAGTTCACCTTCATATCTCCTTGACGTCTCAGTCTGGTGCATTTTCCTGTATCTCCAAAAGCAAGCAAGTTATTCGGGAACTTGAACACCCGAAGGTGACCTGTTCATAACGTCCTGTATATTCGAGAATCCCGTAATTTTCTATGATCCGACCCGTTCCCGAATAAAATTCTCGAACATCCAGACCACCGGGATTCCCGAGAATATTCGGGTTCCCGCAGACACCTTTAGACAGAAGATCGAGATTCGGTCGCGCGTTCCTTTCTTATCGCGCGGCTTCCGGTACGAACTTCGAACAACGACAGTTTTCGGCCGGAGCGGAACGGCGCGACCGGGTTGATTTTGCACGGCGCGACTCGCGATTCCGAGGGAAACTCGAATAATAACCACGGAGAGCGGGGCGAGAGGAAGGGAGAAGAGAGGGCGAGAGACACGTATGGTCGGCGGCGAGTGCCGAGAACCACCACTGTAACGAGGAGACTTTAATAATGGCTGTATCACCGCGAACAAAGGTATATCCGTCCGGGTCGCGCGCTGCGACGCTCATGGAAAATGCGTCATTATCCACTCGTGAAAACGACGAGGGTTTCGTGCAGGATTCGCGGTCCCGGAGCCTAGGGGATAGGGGCGGGGTCGTCGCGACGGCTACGACGCCTGCGATCCCTGCGATCGGCTACATTTTTATCTCTCTATACCACTCTTTCTCCATGCTGTGCGCCATTCGATCCTGAATCGGAATAACACAGCTCTGGAATAAGATCTCGGCTAGTGTGCGAGAACTCGAGGAGGGAAGGAAGTGTTTGTGTCTTGCTGGAGGACGCTGGACGGGTTCATTGCAGCGGACCCTTCAATGTGAACGCTTCCACTATGAAAGTATACATTCTATTTCGACGCTTTATTGCTCTCTTTATCAGTATCGCAGCTCCGTCGTACTCGTTTCTATAAATTAGATTTTATATGGTATCAACTTCCTTTCATTTGTCTGTGCCCTTCTACTTGTAATTTGTACAAATCGTTGCGAGCAAACGATATCAAAATAACCACCTTTAAATAGCCCACAGACTTTATCAAGTTGCTTCATTTTCAGCATGTTTGTAACTAACATAGATCTACAAAACATATATTTTAAATTTCCATTAAGGGCCCAAATAAAAAAGATTTAAAAAATGCTTTTTTTTTTATTTTTGCATGCAACCTTGTAAATTGTAATTTTTAGAAAATCTTTTTTGCATATCATTTCGTAAACCATTGCTTCTACTAATTGATTATAAAAAATCGGGTCGTTTGGTACAATTATCAGAAAATTATTCTATTTTAAAAGGTGTACACTTTGTACACCCACTGTAGGTCTGCGCGACAGTCGACAGGTGCGCCGCGTTGAGATAATGCTGGAGGTCTAGAGAAATAAAGGGAAAGTTAAACGGAAGTCGAATCCACGGTTAGAAAAGTAGGTCCGTGGCAGGTGCGTGGAGCTAAGATAAGGAGAACAGGGGACCGATGGAATAAGAATGTGCCTTAAGGGCTGTGAGTTGCGGCGATTATGAGTATGATGCAGCCCTCGGATGGTAGTAGGACGATTTCGCAGGTCACGGGGGATGTTAACGCGTTCTCCAAAGGTGACGGCTGGAGAGATCGGTTTCTGAGCGTCGCGGGACGGCTCGAAACAACTCGGAGCGATTTACTTCTGTGTCGGGCCTCGCCAGAACGATGGAAGCTTACCACTCGACGCTCGGCCGTAAAAGCTTTCGCAGACAGTGCGGGGAGGAGGTCAACCGAACCCGTACGCTTAAGTGCTCCGGCTTGGTGTGCGTTCGGGGCACAGAGTCGTGTAACGCCGGTAACGGCAAACAGAATCGAGTTGTGTCGCGACTAGCTCCGTCCCACCTCGCCTCGTCTTGCGACGAGAGCGTCGCGACGAACCGACGAAACGCAACGGGGGCAATGCCACCCCACGCCGCCTCGCGTTACACGATCCCACTGTTGCTCGCGAGTCTCGAGCCCGCGGACAACAAGCCGCTGAAACCTCGGACACACGCGCCGCCAAATGTTTTTTAGCCCGCTTGCATCATTAACGCGATTTTTCTGCTCATTATCAAAGCGCTTTGCTTTCTTACCAGCCTTGTTACCGATCCCTTACAATCGACCATAACGGTTCTTCCTGACGACAGGGATAACAATCGATTGTCGTTTTATGATTTTACAAATGTTACAATAATCCCTTAGTGATTTAGACTTGTAATCCTTTGCAGTCGGAACTGTTTTAACTTGGAAATTAAACATTTCTTCCGATCTAGAATAATTTCATTCCACATGTTTTTTTTTCATTTTATGGATATGAAATTAATATTACTTTATAATATTATACAATACTTAAATGTGTAGTAATTGACTAGATACCAGCATATTTAATAATGTACAGAATATTGTGAATAATGGTTAGACCGCGGAGTTTTATGCATTTATGAAGAATTTGTTTGGGTGAAATATAAAACAGTAGAAGACATGAAAAATTTAAAAATATTGTTAATCAATTTTTATTGTACTGCTTCCCACAATCAATGCAGAACATTTTTATTTTGCATAAAGACTCGCAGTGTAATAATAGTATAGCAATTTTGGTGATCTGAGTCACCCCTCGACTGTTAATATTTTCTCCAGCTATCTTCGAATTCTAGAAAACGAACATCTAATAATCTGACTTTCTCTAATCGACTTTTAAAATTTTCCTCAGAATATTCCCCTGTATACGGGAATAAAGAATAAACAGTCTCGGAAGAAACGAAAAAGAAATTCGTTGGTCCACGGCCCGCGTGTGACCCAAGGAAATCTCGTTGACCGGGCAGACTCCGCGAGTAAACCCGGAAAGATGGATCACGGCGAAGGGCTCGAGATCGCCGGGAATCGTCCTTTACTCGATCAACCTCGAGAAAGAATGAGAGGAACAGAAACGAATAAAGCAATACCTACTGAAGGAAGAAAAATTGAAGAAGAAACGAGGAACTCTCGTCCGACTCGCTGGTGGACGTTCCGAACGATCGATTGAGGGAATTTCCGTGGAGCGAGTAGCGCGTACACACAGCCACCCCCGCTACTGCTACTGCGTGCTTCTTATCCAATTCTATTTTGTCGCGATCCAATCTCAATCCCAATCTCGATTCGGAACCTAGTCCCGATCCCACTTTCAGTCCCGATATCATCCTATCCGTGACATTTCTGCCCCTCGAGCGAGGCTTACTCTTTTTCTTCCTCTGGAAGCCGCCCCCGCGTAGCTTTCTTCGCCCTCCGACTGATCCCCTTCTTTCTCCCTCTCCCTCGTTCTTCTCTTTTCTCTTTCATTCTCGCAGGGAATCCTTGCGGCTACACGGTGATCCACCTATTCAGCCTGCGTTCAACGACTAGAAGACCCTTCTGTCTCTCTGGCTACGACTTCGACTTCGCTCGTCGACGTATCGAGGCCGAGAAACGATTAGGTCTGCTGGATATTCTTATCCATTTTCCGAAATCATGAGAAAGAGAGAGAGGCAGAGAACTACCGTACATTTTAAAGCGCTAGACTGTTCCGCTTATCCAGCGAACGAGTCGCTCCATCGCTCGGGGCGATAGGCGGTTCGATAAACTCATCGAGATGCCGGCGATCCGCGCGCGCGGCGCCTCGTTCCCTCCGAATTTAGGTGAATTTTTTCCGGGAACCTGCGCCGACAGTAATTCCGCGCCGTTCCGCGACCTGGAAGTACCTGCACGCGGGATTGGATCTCGGGGATATGAAATACTTGGTGGACTTCCGGTAGACGGCGCATGGCGAACGGGGTCAAAGTTTTCATTAGGCAGGGGCGAAATGAAAAACGAAGACGCGTAACAAACGCGAGCCGGATATCATCGCGATGGAGACCGGCGCGGCGTGAGAACCGGGAAATCACGCGAGCGCACAGTGTTGCGATCAATACTAATTAGATGGACGAAACTCATAACGTAATTCCGGAAAAAATAGATGCTAATCGTATGAAGTAATGTCTGGACAGGAAAAATATTAACATTTCTCTGTCTTTTTTCTCGACAGAAGTGTGTAACCATCTTGAATTCATATTTTCCTACATTTTATAAGGAGGTCCATAATCTTGTATCTAACCACTGTCAATCGATATTTTTAAAATACGTTTTGTATTTACTTTTCTGTATTCTAAAGTAAGTTTTTATTTTGGAAACATTATTATTGTCTCAATTAATTCCGTTAATTATATATATATATATATATTATGAAGGCTATGTATACAATATTCAACAAGCTCAATGAAGGCAATAAACGCCAATAAACGGAAAAATTTTGTTGGCAGCATTAGAGCAGACTTGAAACTGTTCTTTCATGTAAATTTTAAAATGCGGAATGTGCGGAAATTAATAATATTTATATTTTTAGTGATCGCTATTTCACAATATGAATTTTTGGTAGTTTGGAGGAATTTTCAGGAAGACGATCAGTGGATTGTAGAAATGTGTTTTGGAGAAATCGTGTGTAGATTACGTTACGTGAGGAAGCAGAAAAATCTGCACACTTTGTATTAGTAATTGTAAAGCAGGTTTTGTCCAGCTAACACCTCGGATCGCAGCGCTGTGGATCGTGGACGAGGTGCTCGCTACTGGCTCGTTGCGAGGCTGAGAGGACCGGTGTGGAATGGCGAGAAGCGGTGAAGAGGGGACGAGGAATCAGCAGCGTATCGCTACATAATTTAACAAGTTATCCCGACTTAGCGAAGTCAATCTCTCTCTGCCTCTCCGTTCCTCCAGCGGCTATCTCTGCTGCTCGGCTCTTAACGAACCACTCTGCCGGGTTCCTCGAGTTTGGAGCCGAGACGTGGCTAGGCGAGGCCGATACCAGCCGCTCCGGCTCTTCCCTTGGTAAAGATACATACTGCCGCTGATTCCCGATATCGTGTAAACGCGTCTTTGCTCTGCCCGCTCGAAAGCCACACGTGAAACCAACGAGAGGAGACAGCGTTCGCCATCGATCTCCAGTTTCAAGGGGTTAAACGCGATTGTTCAATTTCGACTCTGCCATCCACGAATCAGACTCCGTTCTCGATCGTACTCTCGTAACTCACCTAAAGCGACGGCTTCGAATTATTCGCGAGTCGTCGATTGTACGAAGACAAACCTTGTATTAGGTCGATTTTCAACAGTAACGTTAAACAACCGCAACTATTTCTTATCGATCAAAGAATCACACTAATTTTCTTGATTGTATTATAATTATAATATGGTGGAAATTGAATTTTTTGGTCACTCACATGCTTCATTTATAAGATCGTCATCTCTATTTTGTAGTTCCTTTTACTATCAACGAATAGTGCGGATCTTTATGCAAAATGAAAGTTGCTTGCACCAATTGCAAGTGATTGGAGCCACATAAACAGAGTTTATTCTTACTTTAATAATGTAAACAAGCTGAGAAAGATGGATTTGCACTCTTAAATTATTGTAACCTTGCTACTGCTTTTTAAATTGCGCCCACTCGTTTTTGCGATGAATGCATAAAATCCGCAGTCTATCTATGTCGTTTTTCCACACATACAAAAACGACAATCGCACTGATTGACCTTGAAATCAAATCTATTTAAACGGAAAATATGTAAATTAAAATTGGAGATAGGGTCGTAAGTATTGTACCTCAAAGTGACGTACGATGAACCTGTCAACTGTGATAGTATTTTTTTATCAGAACGCATCGCAATATTTGCATTCTAAAATCGGACATTTCATGTGCAACAATCTAATAGAATATCAAGGGGCGAACCATGCCGTACGCCAGATGGCTCTTGTTCCCTTAGTTTCTCAAGTTGGATGCTCGGTATCTTCGGGCTCGAGATACCAACGACTCGTCGACGAATATGTATACGCAGATCGTAATACGATTACTCCTGAAAACTGGAACTTCCTAATAATTTAGTTACTTGTTACGACGCTGTTGAGACGCGAAAGTCTCGTGAGAGGGAAGATCCCGCGGATGGATCTCCGTTTCACCGGGACACCGTTGGAAAAAGCAGAAAGAGAGAGAGAGAAGAGAGCAGAGAGTGTGCACAGCCGGGGAGTGGGTGTCGCTCTCATCGAGATACGACGACGTCCAACCGACTCTTTCAACGTGGCGCGTCGCCCCGCGCGCGTTAACCTCGAACGAGCCTCGCAGCAGCCTCTTTTGATCGAGGCATCCGCAGATACGCTCCTGAAAAACCCACGCGCCTCTCACTATGGGCCCCGCACCCATTTACGCGCGGCGTACCTTACCCGAAATCTTCCGACAACACCTCTCGTATCGCGCTACTTTCTTTTGTGTACTTTATCGCGGATCAATATGTAACCAAACCACCAGTCTGTTTCTGCCAGTCTAGATATGCCTGCTCTCTCCATTCCTAGCCTCGAGAACACAGTTATTTATACTTCCCAGCGATCCTGGAATAATCTTCTCGAACCACCTTGAAGGTGGATCGACCCTAAATGTACCGAGATATAAAAGTAAGGCACATGTTGTCTTATAAAAATAACAAGAGAGTCTAATAAAGATATTCAGTAGATCATTTCTTATGAAAGCGTCTTTATAATTTCAATAATTGTATAATAAAATATCTAGAACTCTTAAGCGTCCACTCGCACTTGTCATCCAAAATCCAACTGTGCCATTTTAGAGTGAATTCTCGAGAAAAATCCGCTGTTACCCATTTAATGAAGAACTTTTATGACGATCGAATCGTTAAGGAAGAATTTTTCTACCGACCGAATCTTTAAGGAAGAATTTCTATATGGATCGAATCGTTGAGGAAAAATTTTTATATTAATCGAATCGTTAAGGAAGAATTTTTATAACGATCAAATCCTTAAGCAAGAATTTCTATAACGATCGAATCGTTAAGGAAGAATTTTTCTATCCATCGAATCGTTAAGGGAGAATTTGTACAACTATCGAATCGTTAAGGAAGAATTTTTACAACGATCGAATCGTAAAGCAAGAATTTTTATATTAATCGAATCGTTTAGGAAGAATTTCTGTAACGATGAATCAATTTTTATTTCGCACGAAGACCTAATCTAATAATTGCAAACGCCAGCGAACGATGTAAATTGGTTGAAAGCATTAGCTGCAGACCTGGAGTTTGGCAGAGCGAGCACGAAAAATACAGCGAAGCTGGAAGCAACTCGGAGAGACGGATTTTTGGAAAATGGTTGCGTACCGCAGCTGCAACGTTTCGATGCGGCGCGCGACAGGATACAAATAGATACGCGCGCGGTTTCCATTCTGCGTTTGTGAAATCGAATGCGTTCAATTTACATAAGCCGAACCGATTGCACGCGCGTTTTCGACGCGGCGCGAGTTGCATTCGCTAGCGCGAGCCCACACGCAACCGATCGCGTTGGGTATCAAAACGTAGGAAAACATATGATGCGATCCATTGATCGGTGCTGTATGCGCCGCTTACCCCGCGTTCCGCTCGCATAATATAATACCGTCTGTTCCGCGTCAATCGCGCAATTTATGACACGCAACTTGACCTGCAGTTGTGTGATCGCTGCAATTACGAACGATAGTTCCTTCTAATTCCGGTGAAGGTGTGAAAATTTGAAAATCTGTCACGCCAATGATCTAGTAATTTTGTATAAACGCATTTCCGCGAGTTCAACGATCTACATTACCGCGCCAACTGCCACGCCGATCATTTATAGCGTTGCACAGAGGCGAATCAGGCCGATTTAGGAGTGCAAAATTCCGAAAACCAAACATGGCCAACACACATGTCTGTAGAAATTAAAATCGACAATTTTACTTCTGAAATCTATTATTGCCAAGCGTGGCAGAGGTTGAAAGTAGTATGGAAAGGACATCCTCTTCAACTTTTATTTATTCCTTGGAACGTTAATATTGATTCTAATTATAATAGCTGTGTTCAGAAGCATTACGAAGATATGGGAATAAAAGGAAACAATTTTTCGGAAATGTTTAAATAATGTTTCTCAAGGAGGTTTTAAGAAATTCATTTCTTAAATTTGTTGTAGGGAAAACTAATGGTATTCGCCCGAATTCGTTGCTTTCTCTTCAATTCGATACTTCAATAAGCTTGTGAAACTCTATTATCCTTCTTTATACTGACTGAATGTATGTAGAATACATGTAACACAGAATTATCGGTTGTAATCGGTCATTTTCAAGAATAATTGGATGATAACTGGACGACCGACGTGAAAAATGTATTATCGTAAAGGACACGGCAGGTGGTTGCAGAAAACGAAATCGTTAGAAAGGAAAGCGCAATTCCGTCGCGATTGCTGATATTTTTCGGAAACCCTCGGGAGTGTTCGACGCGCGATTCCAAAACGAGATGGAAGCGCTCGTCTATTCGAGACCCCTAAGAGCGGTTCCACGCTAACGATTTCCAGCCTTTTTTCCCCCGACAATCGCGATCCTTTTCATCCGACGAGTGAGCGGTGGTCTCTCCCTGTGTGTTCCGCTGACTGTCGCACGTTTATCGCGAATTTCTCGCGCGACAGAATAATCGGCGGCGTGAAAATGTGTCGCGGACCGAACCGAACCGAACGGAATGGGTAGGGGAAAGGGAACAGGTTTTCGATCTGTCCGAATTCGTTGAACGACGACGACGTAGACGAGAGAGAATACGCGTCTGGGCATTCTTGATTGCGGCCCGGTCGGTCTGGGGAAAAAAAACAGCTCGTTAATTCGCGCTTTCGACGAACAGGTCATGGGGCAGGGCACGGCGGGCGCGACGTCATAGCGAGCGCGCGGGGGCGCGCGACAAATCGAAGGAGATGAAAGCTGGTTGGGGAGAGGCCGGTAATATTTCTTAGGGGGTATGCGTTAATTGCGCCAATGTCGCGGGATTAATTGCTCGGGAATTGATCGGCTGCGCGAATTTCCTCCGCTCCGTGGCTCCCGGTGAAAACTCGATTTCGCGAGCCAGCTTCTCCTCCTCGTGCGATCGTTGGTTTATCATATTAATGGACGCTCCTCCGATTTCAATTCGCGCCGAACAAGAATAGTTCTCGAGTTCCGTCGACGCGGATCTGTCGCATCAAGAAACGAACGCTCTTTGTTTTCAATTTATTCGAGCGAGCAAAGAGACGCTCGATCGAAGCGACGCTGTTATTGCGATCGACAAAGGGTTAACGACTTTCCGAGAATTTTCTTTAGGAGTCTACAGACTTCATCTATTCACGGCAAAAGCGAGCACGTGGAATTTAAAACGGTGAAGGAATTTAATTTGTACTCGACTGTTGCTTCGTGACGTCTCTACGGAGGGAGCCAGGGAATTTTCGAAAATCCCCGAGTCTGTGATTCTCTCGATTTGAAGTTTCCTGGTCCGCGATGGTTCTCCTTGACGATTTTCCCGGGGCACCATTGCTTTCACGAGGACCTCGGATGAACACGGGAAATTCGCGATAAGTGGAATGACGACGTTATTATTATTATCAGTATTATTAGCATTTTTATCGGCAGCTAACCCAGACCGACCTAGCCTGCCGTTTCCTGCTTGGCTCTCATCCGATTGGTCGGATAGGATCTGCAATCAAAGTTGCGAGATCACCGTGGGGAGAGCCGCGAAGGAAACTCGCTCGCCGAGATAAGTCACAGTTTTCCGGGAATACGGCGTGCTGCGGGGGATGATGGGGATCCCCCGGCCTTACACGGGGAAAACCTCGAGACCTTACCGATTATCAAAGAAAATCGGATTTTTCTGGTCTCAAGATATAACAACATTTTTGGGACACTCTGTATACTGCTGGTTTTTAAAAATAGCAATTTTATGACATTATTAACAGTATACCTACCACTACCGGTATTATATTTTTCATTTTGAAATTATTGAAATTATGAAGTTGCTTACATGGATATTGATTCGATAAATTTCTCTGTCCAAGCACACATTGTAATCAAAATTGCACAAAGTATAAATAAATAGAGCCTTGCCATTTTTTAAGTTAAAACATTTTAACCCTTTGTCGAAGCTATTTTAACTAGAAAGTTAAGCATTTCTTCCGACCTAGAATAATCCCATTGTATTCGATTTTTCCATTTTCTGTGGATATGAAATTGATATAATATCTCATACAATACTTAAATGTGTAGTAATTTATAACATGCCAGCATTTTTAATAATGTAATATTGTGAATAAAGGAAATATAGAACAGTAAAAGAAACGAAAAATTTAGAAATATCGTTATGTTGTTTTTAATGCAACAAAATCATTAAGGGATGAAATCAATTTTTATATTATCCCTGCTTCCCACAATCAATGCGGAACATTTTCCGCGGTCTGATAATGTTGCAGCAATTTTTAGTCAATCATCGTTAAATTTCAAAGACGATACAAGCGAGGCTGGTTTCGTTGAATCGCGAGAAAGAGAAAGCTGGTGGCAGCGAAAAATCGCGGGACAGATCGCGTCGAGGGAAAGAACGCGAAATCGCGAGGGGAACGATGGTACCAGATGGGTTTCGAGGTCGCTACGTACCAACCTTTTGTTCCCGAAGAACTCGCCGGGCCCGGGAACAAAGGCCGTCGAAATTAGTTTATCCCCTGATGGCTTCCGATCGAATTATCAGCTGTATCCGAGGGTTTCGCTTTTGCGGGACGGTCATTTAATTTAATTCCGGCCGCACAAAGGACACCGGAGCGATACTCTTGGAAGAGGATCGACTCGCGACTCGGGAACGCGCCGCACATCGGATCGGATCGAATTGGATCGATCACACGAGCCGTTAATTCGATCGCGAAGGTGTTCGATCGAGAGCGAACATCTCGATCATCCCACCAACGCGAGCAGCTCGCGCTACACGCGTTGCAACTTGCAGCTCTCCATGGATTGGCTCTTGAACCTGTTGACTGGGCCAACCGGGCATCGGAGCGCGAAACAAATATTTAATCGCTTGTTCGATGAATAATCAACTTGCACATTTTAATGGAAAAAGTGGACGCGACGCGCGCCCGCGCTCCCAAATTTCCCGCGCTTTATCCATGGAAAAATCTACGAAATGTGTGCCCATAATTATGAAAGTGGTCTGAGTGATATATTCCAATCCACAATCATCAATACGATCCAAAAATCAATTTTATCCCATTCTCTTCAAGCGCAAGTGTTCTCATCGAGAAGCAAAACTGGACCTGCGGAATTACCTAATATTGGCAAAATGTTGAAACATTTTGCTCCTCCCGAATGAAGTAAAATTGATTGTTGGATCGTTCGAACGAGAACACGCCATTAAGGGTCTGAAGAGCTGAAATGAATAAAAAAAGTTGGGTTTCTCTGTTATCGACCTTTCACCAGCAGTGGTCTCTCGATTTTTGCGGGAAACGTGTGATAGAACGATTCGGAACGAGGCAGCGAGTCAAAGTAATTTGTAGCCCCGCAAGTCGCCTGTTTGGCGAGCTTGCAACTTCACCGGTTGAGTCGATAAACTTCATCGAGAGTGCAAGATTGGGATTCGAATGAGATTGCTGGCATAGTTCCGAGATAATGAAAGGATATCGCGGGACACGTTGGTCTCCGCGATGCGGGCAGAAACGTGTGGTATCGAACGGACGAGGGTTGAAGTTCCGCGAACTAGTGAAAGCTCCTCGCGACGGTGATGGTGACGGTGACGTTGACGGCAACGGAGTGTGCAATTGATAAGCGGGTGGAACGGTGGCCGCTTCCGTTCCCGTTTCAAAGAAAGCATCGCGCGAACGTTTGCCTTATATTCTGGAACGCGGAGCGTGGCTGAAACTGTGTGTCGACGATAGCGTCGGCGACGGTGACACGAGGTCGCGCCTCTTGAAAGAGTTCGTCCAACTTCTCTCGCAGAGAAGGAAGTTTCGCGCCACGGTCTCTGAGACGGGGCTAAAACGGTGTTCGCGGATCTCTCTTTCTTGCACACTCTCTCTCCAACGCGATAGTTTAGATCCCCGGAGCGCGATAATATTGTGTGTCGAAGCCAGTATTTGCCAAGGGGGAGAGTCCGCGCTCGGTCAACCGTGGTCAGAAGAGTTCTGCGTTCGTTCGCGAACAGAGTCAAGAGAGGCTTTAGAAATACAGAAACTTGTTTCATTCGTGCCCCGGACCGCGTTTATTCTCCTTTTTCCCTGTACCCGACCGTCGTCCCCCTTCCCTCTCCTTTCTCCACCAGCTTTCTTCCGTTTCCACTTTTTCGCTGACTTTTTTCTCTACGCCGCGCCGCGTCGCCCCCGCGCCAGCTTCGGCTTGTACTTCGCGCCATGCCGCGCGGCGTTCTCTCCGGCCAGCCCGGCCCATCCAATTCTCTCGGATTGAGAGAGCCGCGACGATGCTCACAATGCTCGAACGCCACGCAAGAAACTTCGAGGACATCCACGGCAAAGAAAATTCCCAAGGATGCCGACGACCAAGACGCTCTGCTCGAACAACGCAACGGGTCTTCCAACTTTCCTCGCCGGCCGAGAAATTTCCTAAAGATTTTTATCTGGGTCTGTCTTCGCCTCGACGGTGTTGCGATATTCGTTTCATTTCTCTGTTTTGTCTACAGAAATAATTTTATTATTTTTATCATCGTCGTTGTTCCTAGACTTGAGTAAACTTGATGTGGGTCCTCTCCGATTTCAATCAGAGATTTAGATATGTCGTCAAGTCATCATTGTGAACAACTCCTTATCCTTTAAAGTTTTCGGCGATCGGCTTCAGTTAACGAGATAATAAAGGGTCGATGTACTCTGTCCCTTCTCCAATTTTCATGAGCTTTAAATATGTTGTCAAGACCATCATTCTGAACAACATTTCACTTTAAAGGTTTTGGGGTTCGGCTTTAGTTTACGAGATATTCGCAAAAAACTTCACTCGTAAATTCATATGGGTGTTTTTGATAGCGGACAGGCTGGGTTAATTCAAGTAAAATTTTTTTCACCATATACGGTAACCCATATACCTAATCGAGACCTAACTGAAACTTACAAAAGTGTTTTGCTAACGTCTCCGAAACTAAAGCCGACCGACCGCCAACTATTTCAAAGGAAAAAGTTATTCAAAATGTCGAGTTTTATAAAGTATTTGAAGGTGATCGAAATCATCGGCAACTTTATCTACACTTAATATAAAAAATGGCAACTACATAGTTCCAGTTCGTGTCGAAACGATGGTGTCAAACGAAGTGGTAGAGCTGTCGGAGTAAATTGCGACGCGTGTATGCCGGTGAAAGCGGCTACGGGTTCGCCGGGCGAAGTCACAATCGAAGGATTGAACGATGCCGGGAGGCTCGAAACGGAATCAAAGCCACGCTGTGTCGCGTCCCGTCGATAATCGTGAACGTCGCGCTAGATGGACGATATTATCGTTTATCCATTTGGTTGATTCGTTGCGTGAATAGCTCTGTCAGAGGCTGCGCGAATCCGCGAATGGATACGGAAACTGGTCTGTGAATCAATGCGAATCACGGGAACACCGGGGGAGAATATTCCGCGGCGCACCGGGCCGGGCCGGGCCGCGCCAGTTAAATGCGATCGCGAAACGGTAAATAGAATCAAAGCCTGGCCACGATATTTCGTTGAACGTCCGATTTTAATTAAAGAACCGCGCGAATAAATATTATACCTCGCAATCAACGGGAGGATAAATAGTCGACCGTGATATAAAAGTGGCCATCATCGGGCCGGAATGTTCCACGTTCCGAGTTTCACGCAGCCCACGCGAAGCCTCGAAACATCATCGTCGCAACCCCAGACAAATAACAAGCTCGTTAATCGGCTGTCGGTCGCGACTTCACCTTCGTTTTCGTACCCTTCCGTTCTCCCCTCCGAGGATCACACTTATTTTTTATCCGCCCACTCACCGGACTAATTAGAATTCTCTCAGACCCGCCGATCGGCTTCTTATCTCGACTGTATAGGGCGACGTCGCACAGTGCGGACCAAATCTGGCATACTCAATACTCGTTTATATCACGATCAATGTCTTTGGTCAAACTGCACATAACGAGGAAATTGTTATTATTAATCATATAACAATCATTTTTATGGCTAAATATCATTAATTTTTTTTAACTTATTAATTTTATTGCTGAATTTCATATTTTATGAGTAATTACTAGACTGCGAATCTGAAACGATCGATTTTATATTTCTCATTTTACAATTATTGACATGATGAAGCTGCTTAAACTGAAACTGATTCAATAAATTTCTTTGCCCTAACACATAATGTGATCAATATTGCACAAAATACAAATATATAGAACCTTGTCGTTTCTATAAACTAAAACATTTTAATCGCTTTTCATGATTGATAGATTTAGTGGTGGTCACTGAATGCGGATATCAATTTATGCAAAATAAAAATGTTCTGCATTTATTGTGGCAAGCAGGAATAAAATAAAAATTGATTTCATCCCTTAATGACTACATTACATTAAAAACAACATTACAGTATTCTGAAATTTTTCTAATATAGTTTGCTGTTTTATATTTCGCCCAACCAATGTTTTTATAAATGCGTAAAAATCCGCAGTCTAGTAATTACCATTGCATGTACAAATCGAAGCCGAAGACTCAATTAGTTACTAATTTTTTTCGACCCGCAAACTTTCCAATTCCCCACAACCAGCGAAATTTTAGCGAATAGCCGCCCGGTTGTAGACGATCTCTGAACTGTTACCAGGCGGCCGGGCCGCTCGGGTTCCTCTTTAGAAAATAAAAATCCGAGGAGGTCTCGTGCAGGATTTTTTAATGCTCTCGCGGCTAGGAACGAGACGCTCGCGTCTTTGTGCGCGAGAACTCGTGCACAAATTCGAAGTATGCAGTTTACACGATGTCGCGTAAGCCGCGGCTAAACGCCTGTTTTCAAACACGACCTAGAAACAGAGAAGACGAAACTAGAAGGCACGAAAGATGTAACAGAAAGAAAGAAATGCTTAGCATTTACTAAATGGTATCTTACGGAGTCCATCAAAACAACAAGCGAAACGTTTTGTTCAAAAACTACATATTTAACAAAACATATTAGATGTAACACAAATGTCCAATTAACGATTGCCAAATTTTCCAAACAAAACGCTCCCTCGAACACCAATTTCTTTATTTCGTTCAACCAAATTCACTTTTTTGTGATTTTGTCTCTCACTCATTATTACTGCGGATGTCTATGCAACCTTCAAGTTTTGTCAAATTTTTAGAAAGTGGGACCAAATAAAATCCTTTTTCGTTGGTAATAGCAATCGTAGATCAAAAATAAATAAAAAACCTACTAAATTCTGTCAGATTTGATACTCCAGCATTTTTTTGAAAATTTCATAAGCCATAATTTCCTTTCCCATTCTCACCATACAAATCCACACACGTTTAAGGTATGGATTCGAGCGTTGCTCGATTTTACATTGTCTGCAAGATTACAATTGATTTCTTATCCTTGTTTCCGGATCTTGTTTGCCGGATTTCGTTTTGTAGAAAACGACGCAGTTGATTGTCGCATGAAGAAACGAATTGACCAGGGAACCCGACGGATTTTAATCGGGTCTAACAAGATTCAGTCCGAAGAAGGTTTGGGAAAGACATAGGTAATTGGCGAGAGGATTTCGCAACAAAGAAATCTCGTTGAAGTAGCGCGGCAGTCTTTGTGGTAATCTAGCCATGATTCGAGCGAGGAGTCGCGTTCGTCTCCGCGATGCCTCGCGTCGCATCGCGTCTCGTTCCCCTTAATTATCCAATAACGGCAGCGGTTTCGGTCTAATCGGGGCCAGTGGTACCGCAATTACGGTCGATTGCTCGTTTCCTTGGCCGGCCCAAGAACCTCTCCGTGGAGACACGGCAATGGTTGCGCGCGTTCCTCGTCCGTCGACCCCTCCCTTGGTTCCCTTCATTCCGTTCATTCCTTTCATCCCCTTCATCTCCTTCATCCCTTCGTCCCCGAGGATCTTTCGACCGATCGAGACAACACGCCGAGAAGATCGCTCCGTTTAACCCTCGCTCCACTAATCCACCGACTACGTCGATCCTCTGGCCGTTCTAACCCTCTCTTCGCCAAATTAATTATCACCATCGGCATGCAGTATTACAACCTTCCGTCTCACTTTTCGAATACACCGCGGAGCTGGAATCGGTTTCAACAGGTTTTCTTCGAAAATCAAAACCGTAATACAATAATAAAAATCTCAAACGTGAAATTATAAAGGTACTTGTCCATCTGAGAGTTTCTGTCGATAGTTGCTCTCGAGAGTACTCTCAATTTGCGTGTCCCCTTGAGTATGTGGCCATGTGAATTTCATGCGTGTAGCTCTCAGATGAATTTCGATAGTTATAAGAATACTCGTGAACAGAATGGATGCGCGAAAGTTTGCTGCAATTGTAGACTAAACCATGGCTAAACGCAATTTCTACACTTATACAAGAATTATACATCTATATACATGCACCCTGTATATAGAAGATGCACAACAGTTTAGAAGTTTCGTACCAATAAATGCAGTACCAGTTGAAAATATAATAAGTTTGATTGGACCAGAAATTGCCAAACAAGATATATAGTTCCGAAAAGCAATATCGATTGGTGAGCGAGTAATTGAATATGTATGTATTTCTTCTGCATTAACAACATATGTATACTTAATTAAAATAGTACTGTTGACGAAAGTATGATATATATCTAAAATATGTCTGTACAGTAAGTCTAGGACTTGCGAGGATTCGTTCAAACCAATTTGAACATCTGGGAAAACCACGAGGGATCGTCCACCGCTTCTCTTAGCACCATGATTATTCTATTCTTCCATCGCGTTGTAAATAACAGCGTTTGCTCGTATTTTACAAAATAAACACTCCCGAGAAATTAGACGAGCGAAGCGGAGAGCAGCGCAGTCGGATTCTATAGACTCGGCGTGCTCTTTTAATTGTAATCTCGTACAAAAGCGTGTTTACCGATTCAAAGGAGGATTTGAAAGTAGGTCGTTCCGTTCGGTGCAAGCGTAATCGAAGGAAGTAACACTTGCCTGTGAATCTCTTTTTTTTCTCGCAAAAACGCGGAAAGACCGAGCGAGCACGATCGGGCTCGTATCATCTGGCGCGATCATTAGCTTGATGGGAATGTTCTGTAAAAGTTCTGTTCTCCAGGGATTTCCACGGGCCCTCGGTGATCCGTGGATACTTACGTAGAAACACGAGGCATACGCTACAAGTACGTCCTTGCGCTTCAATCTCTTAAAGGGCGAGTTTTCTGAAGCAATTAGCTTCGCCGGGCAAAGCAAAAATTCGACGTATACGCTCGGAAAATTTAAGCGCCGTGCGCTGGACAGAGCCGGATGTCATAGAAAACCGGTGCGCTCCACCGATGGGAACGTTGTTAGCCGTTGAAGAGTTTGACCTAAAAATCTGGTCTTTGATGAGCGCATCTTGAGCATCGTATTTTTGCGCGCGAGCATCGGATCCAGAGGCGTCTATGAGTCTATGCAACGGAACCGAGCGAAATTTTCGTATTCGCGTTTTTGGGGCCGAACATCCTATCTATCTATGGGCGCGTTGCAAAGGTGTTTTCAAAAATCCGGGCCAAAGGGTTTTAATCTTGATAATGAACCGCGTACCGGCGAACGAACACCGCGCGCGATGATGTTATCCCGGGCAAATTGGAAACGGAACCGTGTTTAACAACCAACTCTGCTGCGCCAACAACGAGCGAGCACGTCAAACGTTCATTAACAAACGGGCCGTTCGCGAAATCGGATCCTCTTCGCCGGCCGAATCAGGTCAAAACGAAAGATATACAGTAAAATCGCGATCTAGCTGCCTGAGGATTTCCACGATCACTGTTCTTTCGCCTACCCCTTCCACTGAGGGGCATCCCCGCAAGGGGCCGAGAAGCTCAAGCTGCCTCGCGGTTTGTGTTTACATGCTGTCCTTTTCTACGTTCGGCGTCCTTTGTACTTTCGGCGCGGTCGACGCAGTTATAAAGGAATAGTTTCTCTACACCAGGGTTTCCCAAACTGTGCTCTGCGGGAAGGTAGCAAGTGCTCCGCATAAACAATATTAGTAACAAAGCTTTTTCTTTACATATTGTCTATAATAATTTTACGTATAAGATTTATTGATTACGTGTCATTACCTACCGTTCAAATTACACAAGGTGCTCCGTCAAAATTCAAAGGCCCTTGAAGTGCTCCATCAGTGAAAAAGTTTGGGAAAACTTGCCCTACACGATCTCTGTCCCTGCTCGGAACAAGCGATGGGACCTAGATCGCGACAATACTGTAATACACAATTGTCTGGCAATATCGAAAATTCAGTGAAAAATGAACGGCCGCGATCAGACTCCGCTCGGAGTCCCGTTGGAAACGTTTTTGACGCGAATGCTCGTCGAGGAAATAGGGGTCGGTGGGAGGGGAGAACGACGGGGTGGGCGGAGGAACGCGGCGAACATTGGCTTTTCTTCGCAGCAACAAAAGGCCTGGGCGGACAGAAGTAACAAAGTGCCGGGAAGAAAACCGGGAACACAGAAACACTTCTTCAGGACGAAAAAACTTGGAACAGGTATTTACTTCCTGCCTCGATGGATTCTCGACGGTTCCGCGACCATTCTCGTCGAGTCCGCGAGAGACGAGGCTCTACTCGCGCGGAAAACCATCTATCCGTCTATTCGTCTAACTGTCCGTCTATCCGACGAGGAAAACTGGAGCACGCGATTGAAGAAACAGCTTGCCCGCCGATTCTTTTCGCTAATGGTTAAGTGTCGATAACAGAGACACAGTATATTCAGTTAAACAGAAACGTGTAAGTTGTGTGAATGTCCTTGAGTAATTATAGTCCTAATGAAAGGAACCATCATCGAGGGTATTTAAAAACGGGTGGTTTCATTTTCTAAAAAATTACGGTGATCTTGAATAATTATAGTTCTAATGAGAGGAACGATTATCGAGGATGTTTAAAAAAGGGTGGCTCATCCATATTTACAAAATTACGATGACTTTGATTGAACCATTCAAGTTTGTTCTCGAGACAAACAACGTACAAATTTGTGATCTTGAATGACCTTCAGTAATTATAGTTCTAATGAGAGGAACGATCATCGTGGGTGTTTAAAAAAGGGTGGTTTCATTTTCTAAAAAATTACGGTGATCTTGAATGACCTTGAATAATTATAGTTTTAATGAGAGGAACGATTATCGAGGATGTTTAAAAAAGGATGGCTCATCCATATTTACAAAATTATGATGACCTTGATTAAACCATTTAAGTTTGTCCTCGAGACAAACAACGTAGAAATTTATGATCTTGAATCATCTTGAGTAATAATAGTCAAAATGAGAGCAACAATCAGGATGTTTAAAAAGGATGGTTCCATATTACCTTGATTAAACCATTCAAGTTTGTCGTTAATATATTGAATCAACCCTCAGATATTTGAGGTACTAACTCCATTAGGTGACTCACCCTGTACAATAGATTCCGGGTAAAATCTTTGTCACGAGTCCGACACGATATTGTAGGGAAAAGGATTAATCCTCCGGACGTCGGACGGGGATGGGCCTCGACGAGAGCCACCGGCGCGTCCCGTCATACGATACCGGAGCCATTTTTCTTGCATCGAGACTCCCGACAAATTGCGTCCCCTATATCAAGCTTGAAGGTGTATGGGACAGCGGATCATTTTTTCCCGGAATTTCTGCGTTCAGACAAATGGCACTTGTTCCATGGTTTTCATAGAGAGCGGCGCATCGATGCGAAAATCGCGCGATGTGTTACCTGCAAATACAGAACGTTTCATAATTGATGGCCAGCTGATAAATACGAGACAAAAAGAATACAAATGACTGTTTTTCCAGAGCGAAACGCATCGATCGGCAAACTTCGTCCGGACAGATTTTGCCTCGTGATATTCGAGCTGCTAGGATGGCCGGAACGATTACCCAGCTTCCGGTTATTTCGAAACAGATTTCCTTACTTGGAAATTTGAAAATTAAACATTTCTTCCGACCTCTAGGTTGTATGTATGTATTCTAATACATAATTCCATTCTATATAATTTTTTCCATTTTATGGATAACATGAAACATGTGAAAAATCAACGACAAAAATGAGTAGGTGTAATTTATATTATTCTCAACGTGTTGAACATATTGGAAAACAAAATGAATTTGTATCGCATTCCATTCTGCTGCAATCCCGGTAGAAAATTTGTATTTTGCCAACATACCAACATACTTAATAATATAAACAATATTGTGAACAATGGTACAGTATCTCTTAGTGGTGACTCTGATTCATCCCGCGACTACTAAGGGTTAAAACTCGGGCTCTCCTAAAAATATTTCAAAATTGATTACTAGACTTGCATACTTTAATTGGAGATAACGCAACAGTGTTTTTCAATTCTTCAGACGTTCTTATTATTTCGTATACGATCTACTAATTTCACAACTGATTACAAGAATGATTACACAAATTGTTCACATTCTAAAATCAGAAGACAGCAAAAGGGAGTATCATCAAGAGATCACTATAGAATCCGTAGAATCATATAACGTCGAGTAAACAAAATCGACCTGACAATCCATCATCGTCGGCGAAGGGGTAAATATGACTGATTTACGTAACGCAGTGGCGCCTAGGGCCTGCAACATTGACAGGTGGTGCAGCAGGTTACGAAGCCATGGAAAGTGTGCAGAGGCGGTTGGAAAATCTGTGTGAAACCATTGCTAGTAGAACGTGCGCGGGAAAGAGGAAGCGAATAAGGTTTTGGGTAATCGTAATCCGAGCGGGAATTCGTGGAGGTAGAGGGGCACGGATTCGACAGGGTCTCATCGGCGATCAATCGCGAGTTAACAGGGGCATGCCTTTCTGCGGGGACGATCGAGGCCGATCTCGTTCCTCGCTAGGGAACCCGTGGGTGTATCGCGGGGGTTCGGTGAATGGGGCTGCGGTATCGACCGGGCCTTGGCAGGGGTCTCGCGAGACCGCAACGTAACAAGCCGCCAGGCATTCGGAATTACGAGAACCAGTAATTACGCGGCGTCCAGTAATTCCGCTAAATCGCGTTGTCCCTCTGTCCGGGCACACAAGCGCGCGCGATGACGTCCTGCGCCTCTCCGCGTCGATCGTCACGCTCGAAAACGGACGTTCGCCTCTGTTGGTCTGGCTGCAGCGGGGGGAGGGAATAGAATTCGAGCGGATGTTAGAATCGCGGGTTAGATGGGGTGGCTCGGTGGTCGGGCCGCCGAGATAACTGAAAGCAGTGCGGTTACGACGGCGGTTGCGACGAACATAGCACCGGGAGGGGATCGGGAGGGGACGGGAAGCGGATCCGGAGGGAATCGAGAGTGAAGGGACGCGCGTACCGGAGGAGTCGTCGGAAGACGGGTCAGAGGGTAGCAACTGCTACCGAGGAGACGGAGACAAGACCCTAGGATCGATGGGTCGCCGAGATCGCTCCATTATGCAAGGATTTGCTCTCCTGCGACGTTGATGGGATTTCGATGGAGGAGGGTCTCGTTCGACCGGCCGATGACACCCAAACGCCGCGCTACCTACCCGCAAGAACCCGCTTTAACGGACGGTTCAGCTCGGCCAGCGCGGATCAACGCGCCGACCAGCGCCCAACGCTGCGATATAAAATTTTCTTGTCGGGTCGTTTACGATCCCAAATGTCGCGTTTCAGGTTCTTCGTTCCATGGAGATACGAAACTAGAAAATATTCAGGACAGTGTTCGTGCGCGGACACGTAGAACGAAGCCACTATTGTCCTGCTTATCGGTCAAACGGTGTTTGTCACGATAGCGAACATCATTCCAGGGACCATCGGGAGAATGTGGAATCGAGGGCTATCTTTTAGATGGTTTCGCTTAATTCGTTACGAACACTGTTGGACTGCGGAGTGCAGCGACCGAACGCAAAATAAGGGGGTAGACTCTCGTTTCCGGGATTGCAGGGGTGAGGGATGTATCTTCTGCAAAGATGTGATTTTTCAGTAGTAAAAAGCGCTAGATAAAAGAGATCAATCTATGCCGCGATCGCTCTTGAAAGTCCTATTTTTACGTTTACGAGACGTAATTTGCATTATTCGGAAGCATAAAGCCGCGCATGTAGCTATTTCCATAAACCTGTGACAGCTACATGCTGCCAAATAATGCAAATTACGCCTCGTAAACGTAAAAATAGGACTTTTATCTAGCGCTTTTCACTGCTGAAAAACCCCATCTTTGCATTATCGAGAAATGAGAAGGCGCGCCCCGCAGCCTTGCAATCCAGAAACGAGTCTACCAGCTTAATATAATAATTGTGCTTTATTCGCGATCAACTCAGAAGATTTTATCGGCGAACAAGACGAACGTCGAATCTGCGGCTCGGAGAGCGTTGTCAGATCTAGGAGTCGTCATCGAGGCTGCCAACGGCGATGGGACAGGGGGATCGATACGGACACGGTGTTAATTTGCACGCGGGTGCGCGCTTCCGTCCACGATGGAAGACGATGTAGTTTGCTCGAGGCGGAACAGGTCGGAAGTTCCTCTCTCGTCCTGGGTCGAGCGAGCCGAGCGATAATTGAAGGAACCGTCGAGGACGAGCGATAGAGGGAAACAGCGAGAGAGAAAGAGGAGAGAGTCCCGCGATCGGCCGCGTTAAAGATGAACGCGGCCGCGGATTCGACGCGATCGAAGCGGCAACTCGCATAATAAAGAGGCGCACGAGTGGCTCGGTTGTTTCTCTGTCGACGAGCAGGGAACGCTTGAAATATTCAGATCCTTTGAAACGGACACTCTTTGACGGTATCGGGGACCGGGGCCTACATATTGCTTTACCCTCGTTCCGAGAGACCCGGAATTACCGGCCACGGGAAATCCACCCGTCCCGCCTCTCGACGTGGAACGCGGCAAAATTGACGCGACACGGATATACTAATTATTATGCAATTCCGTCCGGGCAGATTGAAATCTTTGTCGGTCGGCTTGTTATCGAAATTTAATAAAGGTCTTTCTGGTAGATCGTCCTCTGTAAATTCTGTCGTTTCACGCTGCCTCTGCCTGCACGGGCGTCGATATTTCATTTACGATATGCTGTCCTTACGGAAGCTAAAACACTTTCAGAGCTACATTTTCTGTTTCCAACGTACGTGGAGAATCTAGTTCGACCGCGGGAGATCGACAGAGGCGGTTTTCTTCCGTATTCGAGTTTTCGATAAACCGAGATTACGGTCGGAAAATGAAATGCGATCCGAGCCCGCGCGACTCCGCTCCACTCGTTGCGTCGATATTTCAACGGAGTTCTTTGTCTCTTTGTATCCGGGAAGATGCACGTAAATTGGGTTGCTGGAAGAAGAGTCGTTATCGTGCAACCCCCTTAACCTCGGTCACAGCTGCGCCATTCATTGAGATCGACAAGATGGGATAGCAGGATAATATCCTCGACCCGCGAGATCGGTTGATCCTCGTTCGGTCAACGAGCTGGTCCCGTTATTTCGAAGAAGAAGAGGCTCGGCGACGTTCTTAATTAATGGTAGCAATTTGTATCGAGCGCCGCGTATTGGTCGCGTGCCGGCCAACTTCGTTACCGCTTCCAGCTATCTTCGGTAATTAATTTTCAAGATGACGCCTACTCCGCCGATTGTATCGGTGACTGGCGCACACGAATAGGGAGAGACACGAAGTTGAGGGGAAAAGAGGAAATAAGATGGAGAAGAGAAAAAAGCCTCCTAAACGATTCCTCGACCCGATTTCGTCCCGCTGCACCGGCAACGACCTCTTTGACCCGGCTTCGTTTCCCTCTCGCCATCTGTGTCTTAAATCCCCTTAGAGAGGCTTTAAGGATTAACGGATTAACGGGAGAGCTTCGGCCTGGCGTTACCAACGAGCCAGCGAACATGGTCGTCGGAATCATTCGGATCCGAAGTCTCGCTTAGTCGAACCGCTGCGCCCCGAAACCATAAAAACGCGAATTCAATCGATGTCGTCTCCGGTTATACCCCTGCTACCTCCCCTCCCCCCGCGGATCTCTGCGCACCCGTAGCATCCGCACGTTTTTTGGAAAGCGATCCGATACACGGTTCGATCGAGTTTCGTGCAATTTGTAGCCGTAAAATCAAGCCGTACTCGACGAATGTTTCGACTTTATCAACGAAAATGGAGAATTTTCCTTTTGGGGCATGATCGACTACCGAGATCCACATCTAAATTTTCTGTCGCAATTTTTTTCTGTGCAATTCAAACGACGTATACGTGCATTTTTAATATTTTTTTAATATTCTGTGAAGTGAATTTTCTAACTAGCTACTAGTAATCGATAATTCTGTGTTACATCCATGTATCCTATGCACATTAATTAAGTATAATGAAAGCTAATAGAGTTCCGTAAGTTTATTGAAATATTCTTTTGTTTGAAATAGTGCAGAGAATGCAACGAATTTCAATTGAGAATGCCAGTTTCAATTTACACTGACAGGAAACAGGAAACGAAAGCATAATTTTCAAAAATAAAATTTACAACAGAAGCAATAATGGTAAAACTTGAAGCGAAACAGTATCTGCAATAAAGTTCATAATAAATGAACGTTTATACGAATTGAAATTTTTATCGACCGAATTAAACGGAGAGACGTTCATCCTCCTGCTCGAGATCTCCGAGATTAATTAACTTTGAGAAATATTTCAAGTCCATGAATCGGCGGACCTAAAGGGGCCGAGGTGAATATTCAAAGAGGTTGAAAACTTGAATTCAGGTTTCGAGCCACGTTGCGCGGGGTCGACCGTTCAGCCATCGTCGATTACCTGGCTCGATCGAGATCCGCCCTGGAGCGTGAAAACCGAGAGATTAGCGGGTCCGTTCCCGGGTGTCGTTCGCCTCGGGACTCCGTTGAAATTCCCTCGAACCCAAACTCGAACCCAAACCCGTCCCCTTTCCCCCGGGGGCAATCACCTCGTCCACGATTTCCCTAGAAAAATATTTCCCTTGTAGACAGTGCGGTTCTTCGAGATTCGCGGAGGAGATATTCTTTTCCTACGGTTCTTTTCTCCCTCTTTTTAAATAAGAAACGATCCGTCCCCGGCACTCCTAGCCTCTCGGTGCACGAAAAGTTTCCGCAGTTCCGAGGAGGAAACGATTGGACGGAAGAGGGACGTCTTCTTTCTTCGAACGGAGTTGCCGGGACGACTTGGGAACGAAGTTCCGTGCCGAGCTAATTCACGATCTCTCCTCGGCTAGCTACTCTTTGCCCGTGTTCCTCGATCCAGCCTCTCGAACTTTCCCCCGCACCCACCCCTCCGCCGTGCCGCCTCTCCAACGGGAAAATGATTAGGGGGTCGTTCTCGCGACAAAGTCGTCGATCCTTTCGAAAGCGGCGCACAAGTTGCCGGAAGAGGAACTCCTTCGCCGGCTGCTGTTCATCGAGCACCGACAATCGTTCCGTCGTCCTCGAGGAGCCGAGGAGCCGAGCGGGAGCAGAACGGAGCAGAACGTCCTCCAGTGCTCGCTCCAACGCGCCTCGTCGCGAGAGCGGGGGCGGTGGAATCGTTTGCCAAACGAAACGGAACCAGCCACGGCGAGATGCCAGACAGGGATGCTCAATTAGATTCGCGGCTCCGTTGCTCCACGGCTCTTTGGCTACCCGGCTCTGCAGTTCTCCGACTCTATGACTCCGTGGCTCCACAGCTATTCGACTCCTTGCAGCCTCGGCTCCGCTGAAATTAAGAGCAGAAATACCACGCCCACTTGGATCCTCCCACGTCCCTTCGGAGCTAGATTCTTCGGGTTACACAGGCTGGGCATGGTTAAAGATGAGAGACACCAACTTGCGCGTGGACGTGATTGCACACTCGCACACCGGTAGATACATACATATACGAGGTCTGTCCAGAAAGTATCCTTTGCTTATATTTTATATCTTCGTTCCTAAGTGGGCTAAGGCGGATAGCGCATGTTTATGTTAGAGGCGACCTTGTGATTAGTGGCCTGCCCATGCAACAAATCTCAGGAACGTATATGTACGAGGTTTGATAAAGAAAATACGCGGAATTATAGTTTTTCTCAAAAAATTCCCTTCAGATATAATACATTCGTGCCAGCGTCTTTACCAATCTTCGAAGCACTTCTCGAACGTAATTTTAGGTATGGAGTTTAGTTCCTTCATTATCTCTTCAATGTTGGCGAAGCGTCGTCCTTTTATGGTTGTTTTCAGTTTCGGGAATAAGGCAAGAAGGCTGAGGCATCATAACGGTATTGTTTTCGGCCAAAAATTCACGAACAAGCAGTGAAGCGCGCACAGGTGCATTGTCGTGGTGCAATTGCAAAAATCACCACCTTTTCGACAACCAACAACAGACTAAGCATCCAATATGGCCAACAATGTCAACATATGTTAAGGACAACTGTACCGACACAACCAAAAAACATTGTAGCAATTGGATTTATACAACCCGGGAAATTTACAAACTCCGCGTATTTCTTTATCAAATCCAGCGGCGTGCGAGTGTGCAACGAAATTCACGCGCGAGACGAGTGCCTTAATCTTTCATAACTGTATAATTGAACTCTCTTCGTAAAAGCCTGGAACAGGAACGAGACTACCGGGAGAGATAAACGACCGGAAATGGCGGAATTCCAGAGCGATTCCCGAATCGAGAGCACCGTCGCCACCCGCCTCTCGGATCGTGGCTAGATCCAGCGATCCACGGGCTCTGGAAGCAGCGTCGAACTCTTTTTTTAGCAGCACGTCGGGCGGTTGCTTGCTCGCGGAACGCGCTTCTCTTCCGCCACACCGTCTCGATATTAACCGGCCTCGCTATTTCGAGCGAGGCAGACCGGAGCAGCAGAGAACAAGCACCGCGGAGCGAACGAGCCTCGCGTGTTTGCGTTTACGCGCCACGATCGAGCTTTCAACGAGCTGCTCGCCGAGTCAATTTTAAGACCAGTCGCGAGAAAACAACGTCGGGAGCCTGGAACAGCAGAGTACGCTTCTCTCTCTCTCTCTCGCCCTTAACCCGTTGACCCTTTCGCTCGGAAGGCCGTGTATACAGGGTGTTAATTTTAACCCGACGAGCTTTGATATCTCGTAAACCGTCGGCAAGTCGCGAGGGAATTATTTTGATGAGCGTTGTTTGATGTGAAAAGCGACATCGTGCGGTGTGCACGCGGTTGCCTAAGTTGCTCGGGTTTGTTGACTCAGCGAGCTGATCTCTGGGCCCATCGATCGGGGAGACAGCGGGAAACAGACACGCGACGCGGTGCATCGTTGCACGGAAACTAGTTTCTCGAAATCACAGCGATGATGCGAGTGCGACCGAGATTGATTGAACGCGAACACCTCGCGCGGAGGTGTCGTCCGCGAGAAACCGAATATAATTCCCGAAGTACAGTCAACCCTCCTGAGAGTTATAAGTAACTCGGAATTCGTACAAATCAGATCGAACTCAATTGATACAAATCAAATCGCAATTTTTTCTCCGCGTTGTAGAAAGTTTTGGGAATGCTTCTCGAGTGCCAGCGTTAAACGTATTAACCCTTTGCAGTCGGAGCTATTTTAACTTGAAAATTAATTTTTTCCGACCTAGAATAATTCTATTGTACGTATATGATTTTTTCATTTTATGGATATTAAATTGATATACATATTACTTGCGACTGACCATCCAAAGTGACCGATGTGTAGATTGTGTGTTATTGAATTAACAAGATTAAATTTACTTATATTTTGTGCAATTTTTATTATGATATACACTGGAATAAAAAAATGTATTCAATCAATTCCCATGAAGACACCTTTATAATTCAATAGTCAATAGTTTATGGTTTCAATAGTATAATAATCGAGCTCGAAATATTTCACCCTCCGAAATATTTCACCCTCCGAAATATTTCACAATTGGTTACTAAACTTGCATATTTTGTTTGGAGGTAATGCGACAGAATTTATCAATTCGTATATGATATATTCATTTCACAAATGATTACAGGAGGTTAGATTATTATGTGCTTTCTGTTTTCATGAATTGTTCACATTCCAAAGTTAGAAGTTAGCTAGGGGGAGTATCATCAATAGATTACTTTGAAATCCGCAGAATTGCTTAGAAAACTGTTTGATTGATTAAATACCAACATTTTTAATAATGTGAACAATATTGTGCACAATGATCCAGCAATTTTTAGCGGTGACTCCGAGTCACCCCTCTGCCAAGCGTGGAGTGCAAAGAGATAACGGGTGAAATATTCGAGGATCTCGAGCGTAATTACTTCCGAGGACCGTATGGAGGTTAATGGAGATATCAGTCGGCGTGGAGATGAAATGCAGCGTAGCGCGGGAGGGGACACAGGTATCGCGGGACACGTGGAACAAACGGAAAAAGAAAAGGAGAGGGAGTGTTCACTTTCAAACCGCCTGCGAACGATGTAGACGACGACGGCGAGCCGTCTCGCCTTGCCGGTTAACAGGTCAAAAGACGACGCGACGTCGACTCGAATTAATCTGATTCCGCGTCGCTGCCGCGCCTAGGCGCCTCGAAGAACCGCGACGCGACGAGGAGTCGCGGGGGTTGGAAACGAACGACCACTCGATGCAGGAGACGGTCTGGCAGTCTCGGTGAACGCGCTTTAACTTCGTTCCAATTTGCCAGGCGTTTAACAGAGAGCTCTGCGCGCAGTGTCGCGCGGGCTGACCATTTAGCTCTCCCTTTGCCACGAAATTCACGCGGCACGCGCTCGCTCCACCATCTATATAGGCTCCTGGCTCCCGGCGTTTTATCAAATTTCTCCTGTTCCGCCGATGAGAACTCTACGTCCATGCTAATGAGACCCGCGCCGCTTAATTTCATTGCTGACATTCGGCTGTGTGGCTCACGGTGTTCCTCCGAAGAATATTTCAACGATCTAACTTTCGAAGCACAACAAATACATTCTCGTTAAGGGAATAGACTCGTTTCTAGGATTTCAAGGATGCACGATGCGCCTTCTCATTTCTCGCAAATGCACGCGATGGGGTTTTTCCGTAGTCAAAAGCGTTAGATAAAAGATCAAGTCCTATTTTTACGTTTACGAGGCGTAATTTGCATGTAGTTGTCGCAGCTTTATGCGTATTATTCCGAATAATGCAAATTACGCCTCTTAAAGGTAAAAATAGGACTTTTGAGGGCGATCGCGGCCTAGATTGATCTTTTATCTAGCGCTTTTGACTACTGAAGAACCCTTGCAATCCTGGAAACGAGAGTCTAGAATGCATTGATTATTGAAAACAGCTCGCAATTGTCTTCCACAGCTGGAACGGTGCGATAAACGTGCGCCAAGTAATTCACCCCTTAATCGCAAGCACGATACTGGATCTCGGATCGCGGCATCGGTACCGTTTCACGCCGGTCTCCCCCGTAATCTCCGATCAAAGTTGATCGTCCCCTGGCAAACTAATCGTCGGCTAAACGTAACGCAAACCGCACGAGGTCGATGAACGGCGCCAAGACGAACGACGCAACGCTTCGCTGTCCACGTAACGGTCGAACAATTAAATTTCAGTCGATTTCGATCGTTTACGCGGGATCGGGGCGGCCATGCCGCTCGGAGGCTCGGCAATTAGTTGACCGTGCCTTGTTTACACCAATTACGCAAATTAATTCCAGGGGAACGGGTTCGGTGAACCTCTGCTGTTTCCCTGACGCGTCTCTGCTCCCCGCTGTGCCACTATCCGCTCTTTCCTCTCTCTCTCTCTCTCTCTCTCTCTCTCTTCCTCTGTATGTTCGCTGTGTACCTGTCCCTTTCCATCCAATGCCCTTTTCTGCTGCCAAAGATAAACGAATCGGGTCCCGTTCCGTCAGATAGACGCAATGCAATAAAGGCGGACCAGCCACCGCGTCGATCGTGTTCTCCACCGTGCCCGGTCCGAGAACGATCAAAGCTTATCAGATCATTTTAACATACCGGCCGCGCGAACTCTGCTCCGTCGGGCCGGTCCGAGCCACGCCATGCACACGTTGCTCACCGTGCATTTTTCCTCGACAACGGACTGTTACTTTCTTGCCTCCTGCTACTTGATAATTCGTTATCCGTTATGCTTATCCATTCCCGGTATCATTTTATGCATTCCTAGGAGTCAAATTACCAGGTCCCTTCTAACGCGTTCACAGCCACACGAATTTCGCATGTTTCACAGAAATTTTGTCCATTTCGTTTGTATAAACGACCAGAAATTTTTTCATCGTTATTAATAGTACACTGCGGATTTTTAAGCAGTTTTTTCTTGAAGAATGTCTCCAATGTAGAAAATCTATTAAGCGGTGAAATGAATTTTTATTTCGCATAAAGATCCGCAGTCTAATTATTAGTTCTATTAATTTCAGAATGCATAAATTGATATCCGTATCCAGTGACCACCACGGCAATTAACGTGTTAACGGTAAACCTACCGAGCACAAGAAGCGATTAAAATGTTTCAGCTTATAAAAACGACAAGATTCTATTTGTTTGTATTTTGTGTAATTTTTATCTCAATATGTGCTTGGACAAAGAAATTTATCGAATCGATTACAGTGTAAGCAGCTTCATAATTTCAATAATCGTAGAATGAGAAATATAAAATCATACATTTATTGTGGATTAAGTCATTTTCTATCAAACGAACTGCTAGATCGACCGGACCACTGTGGATCGTGGCGATTCTCGTAATTTCCGAAAACAGCGCGATCTCGAGTGTTTGGCAACGCGGTGACATACCAAGGGGGAGGCAGAGGGTGCGCCAGACGGTAATTACACTAGGCCCGGTGCGCGAGGTTCGCTTCGCCGATCGATGCGAAGAAAGATCAACGAACGCCGCTGTCGAAGGAGATACGCGAACTGTTCACCGCGCTGCGCCGAGAGAATCGGAGAGAGACAGACCGAGGCGGAGAACACGGCCAAACGGGACAATGGTCGCGGCCGCTTTGTCTCGAATACTTATGCGTTTTCCCTGCTCGGTTCTCGTTGGCCGGCAATTATCATCGGAGAAATATTACGTCGTGCGGGAATGGAAAACCTTGAAAAGAAATCGAGAGACCGTTCTCCGGCCGCCTGGACGTCGTCGACGCGACGTTCGATCGGTATACGTTCGCGTCGCTTCCGCCATATGGAGCTATCATTACTGTTGTTATTATTGCAAGCGGAAGACCGCTCTGCCGTGGCTTTACGGTCAGCTTCGATGAATTTCGCGGAGAACGTGGAGGCGTCCTGGAATCGATTTCTGCTGGAAGATGCGACCTCTTTTCGATTGCAGGATTGCCATGTTCAACTTATTAGAAATAAATTCTATATTCTAAATTCACCGCGTTCACTAAACAGTCTGCGCGCTCTCTTTCTATTCTTTTGGACATCCATTACTTTTCTTCTTATCTTCTTCTCCATCTTGAATTACAACACGTGTGTATAATAAAGCTGTGCAATATTATTTAACAAGTCTGTGTTTATTTAAAGTAAGACTGATTCTGATCCCGGCTGAATATCCTGAACCACAAACTCTAACACAACTATTTTACATTTTACTATCGGCATAATAAAAGAATGAATTATTGTTCCCTTTTTTTACATTTTGCATTGGAAACATGCATAGGTGTAATTACACTGAATGCTTAGGTTCTATCGTTAAATAAAATGCTTCAATCTTACATGAATTTCAAGTGTGCCTTTCGTTGTTTCAGGTAGGCGGCTTGGACGATAATAGAGGTATGGCGGAGCTTGAAGAATTTCGGTGAGTGGCATCGAACAAAGATCCCTCGATATCGCGGCGACGCACAGTGAGGTACTTGACCCGAAAAGTCGGGAAAAACTATTTTAGCGTTATTCATGGACTCGAAATTATAATTAAACTGCGGATCGTTACCCATTCATGGCTCCTAAAAATGTTCAAAAAATGCTAGAATATAAAATTCCACAGAATTTAATACGATTTTTACTTATTTCGGATCTATAAAGACCACTGAAAATAAGATTTCATTTGTTCCCACTTTCTTGAAATTTGTTTGCAGAAGTTAAAAATTGCATAGACATCCGCAGTCTAGTTGTAATCAGGGTTGGGCAAAAATTTTATGCAAATAAAAATTTCGAATAAAGTGGGTTTAAAACCCACTTGGAAAAAACCCACTTTATTCCTAATTTGTATTTCAATAAAATTTTTGCCCAACTCTGGTTGTAATATAGTATGTCGTTGAATTCGTCTTAACCTCAAGGAATAAACTATCGTCGATTCTATCTCCATCTCGCGATCGGGCTACAAAAAATTATTAAAAGCTATTAAAAATTAACCATAATCTCCCTGTACAACTTTCTTCCGACTTTTCGGATCGGATACCCAACTGCGCAACGTGTACCGTGCGGAGTAACAGCCAGGGACCATTGGACGATCAACAATTGCCGCGAGCAGCGGTTATTCGCATCGCACACGACGACGAGCAACCGGCGGTTGCGAGCGAGACGCGGTAAATTCTGGCGGCGCGTTCGGCTGAAATATTACCCGCATATTGTAGCACGGGTTGCGTGGTAATATAAATTAAAATAAGATACATCGGGACGCGGCGTACACACCGAACGGTGCGCGAGATAAAGCGTGAGGAGCAGCCAGGGCACGGGCGGGCCGCGTACAAAGGGAATCGCGCGCGCGCTCGGGGTTTTTAACGTTTTCGAGGATAAAAGATTGCGCGAAAAAAAAGGGAAGAGCGTGTTTCCCGGCCGCGCCGTACATCACCGAAACGATTCGAGCGTGGAAATCCGGAAACCGTTGTTGCGTGACTCGCCGCGTTCCACGATCGCGACGAGCGCCCGAGAACAGGAACGCCGCCGAGAGCGAGACAACAGAGAGACAACGGAGACGACAGAGAGGAGGGAAACGGGATGGAAAAAAAAATGGCAGAGCCATTCTTCGAGCAGGGTGTTCTCGCCGATACTTTCTCATCGCGTAACGAACCGCGAGCGGCAACGCGAGGAGGAGAATGATGTATCGGCGAGCCGGAGATGGGGGCGAATGGAGAGGATTCGTTGGGAGAAGAATTCGTTGTCGCTCGAAGACTCCTTCGAGTCGTCGGATCAAGCTTACCCCCTCGTGAAAAAAGATTTTTCCCCGGGAAATCCCCCCAGTCAATGGTTGGCCGGTGGCCGGATTACCACCGGCTGTAAGGGAATCGAGGGAGACGACGCGATTAAAGTCCCGTCGAGGACGATCCGAGGGCCGAGGATCGGGACGCGCCCAACGACCGGCTGCTGCCCGAAGAAAACCTTCTTGTAATTATCTCGGATGCATTTTCCGAGGACCGAGATCCTTTGCCGCACGGAGGAAGACCGTGGAAAGTAAAACCGGTCGTGTAAGCGGGGAGACTGACACTGACATTGAAAGAAATTCTCTCTCCTCCGTCGTCGGCGCTCCCGATAAATTCGTCCAGTAGTTTGGAGATGAAGATGTTCCGGTTTCTCATTTGGAAGACGCGGAGGGCGCAGATACAACTCCATCACTTTCATTAACGCGTTGTTTGAATTTAATCATTGTAATCAAAGTTGGGATTACTTTTCGAACTATTTTCGATCGTGCACATGCCAATGCTGTTTTAAGCAAGATGTTCGAGCAACTGTATTACGAAGAAAATTAATTGTTAAATATATACAAACTAAATGTGCCGTTACCTTTTCTTCGACGTTTGCTGACCAGCGATTTGGAGTCAAAACCAGCCTGTGCAGTAGGAAACTGTTCTTTATTTGAGCCTTGTATTTTAACAATTTTAGCTTAAACTAAGATAAGCTTTGTTCACAGCTTCTTTGTGTGAGCAACGTTTGAACACGAAAACACTCGTGACCGGTCAGCAATGCCTTAAAATAAAGATTTTGTGGACTCGCCGACGCTCGTAGAATATCGTCGCGAGGTTAACACGTTTTATTCCGACCGCGAGGAGTATTTCGGTAAGCGACAGAGACTCGGCGTTGTTCGGCAGTCGATTTCCGAACCCCGAACGAAGTAGAATGAGCCAACAACGATCAGACGCCGCGGCTGGCAGCCGAAAATGGTAGACAAAAGCGGAAAGTGGTAGACGAAATCGATGAAAGCGGCGGACACCGCCGTGTATGATACGGAGACGATAGTTAGGACGTCGGTGGATCGGCGGACGATCGAATGATCGGACGAACGGACTCGAAGAGCAAGGGCGAAAATCGCGGGATGGGTTCTGGCCGGATCAATGGGTTTTCGAAGCGCGCGGACAATGGTCGATAGCGCGAACGAATCGGCGAACGGCGCGGCGCGGCGGCGGGCCCCTCGTATTTCGGCGGAATTGGATCGCGTCTGGATGCTCGACCGACAAAAAGCAAATCGCTTGGTATATCGGCCAGATATACTCGGAAGGGAGAACAGCAGAATCAGAACCGCTGGCATTCGTAAAAAGGATGACTCGCGCGCAAAGGGGATACCCCTTCTGTGTCGTTCCCTCCGCCGCGCGCCGCTCCTCGTTTTTCCCTTTCCTTTTTGTTTGCCTTTGTATCACCAGCCTCGAAAAATTCGACGTCCCTACCGTGCATTCGCGGCCCTACCACGCGATTTTCCGTCGCTTCCGCGTCGCGTCTGCTCGCTCTCGGTTTTCCCGGACGCGTACGGGTCCCATCAATCCTGACTTCGAAATCAGGCAAACAATCGTTTCTCTCGCGGAAATGTAAGTCGGAACCGTGACTTTCCAACTCGGGCAGTTACTCGTCCCTCCGTCGCGACGATACGGGGGTGCGCGGTGATTCCTCGTCGTCTTCTCGGCGAGCCGAGAGGATAATTAGGGGAAGATAACGATTCGGTGGTTCGCATCCGCCGCAAACGGGAACCTGCTTAATTATCTCGATATTTCTTTCCCCTTCCGACGCGTCCCGACTATACTTCCTCCCCGCCTTTCCGTTTCGTTTCGCCTTTTCGTCCCGCTCGCTCTCAGACTATCTACACTCCTCCCCGAGTCCCTGTTCACACTCCGCGTCGACCGATTCCCCTCGACCGTCTGATAAATGGCAGGAAAAGCTAATTTCCTTCGGCGCGCGGATGACGGCTCCTCGCAATCGACTGTCGAACTCGTCGCCCATCTCTGATCGCGCAAAAGTACTATTTCGCCGGAACGAAAACACAACTTCAACGAGTAAATAAACAGGCGAATCAACCATCAATTATGCAGAATTTGTGAAATTGTCGCGAGTCTAGTTGCGAAATAATATATGTATCCCTCGCAGGATGAGGGTACAGGTATACTGGAGCAGCGAAGATCGTGGCAATATCAAAAATAAGCAGGTAACTTTGCTTGTAAATGAAAAACACATGTTGCTAGTGAGTCATTGGGAAACAGGAATTGACAGGTTATCTGAAAGATGGCAACAAGTTGCACAAATAATGGAAATTATATCATTTTTAATAATATTACATATATTTTTATAAATTGATTCAAATATTTTCTATAAAATGCGACAGAATTTTCCTTCCAACCTAATAATTAAATGCTGCTGCATCGCCGCGCCGCTCCACTATATTCTCGTACTATTAAGTCGACTAGGTCGCATCGATTATTTTCCAACGCTGAGCAGGCTCGATAATCGACGGACCTAGAAAAATATCGATCAACGCCTCGGAAACTAATTACTCGTCCGACCTGGGCGGGAATAAATCGACGCGTATAATTCACACGAATTTTTCCTCTCTGACGAGGCTCGGTCCTCGCTTAAACGAGAAAAGCGGGAGCGCAGAGGACGAGCGCGGCGCCGTCGATGCGGAAAAACAGTTTCCCAAGAAGATTCCCGTCACCCATTGAACACCCTACAACCTCCAACCCACAAGCCCGTAGCCCATAGCGTTTCGCACCCTCCGCCTCCTGACTCGACGGAACAAGTTTCCCGCGCGAGCGTCACACTCGACGAATCTCGATGCGTCGTTTCAGTTTATACACTGGCACGTTTTAAGAGGGTCCGTTCTCTCCTTCGTTTTCTCTCTCTCTCTCTTCTCGGTTTTTTTAATACGATTACGTTCGCTCCTCGGTCAAAGCCGCGCAAAGCAGGAGGCCGCCCTTTGCGAGGCGGGCTTCCACGGGCTTCCACAGGGACAATGCTCCCGTCAAAATTACCCGGTGAATTGCGCAGTTACCGTTGATCCCGGCTTCTTGAATACCGCCGCTTAAGCCCCGCGGCCGCGGCTTTACAGGGATCGGCCGTTGTGCTACCGTGGATCAGCTTTCCGCCGGAGAGGCGACTTTCTGCCGAAAGGTGTATCGAAGCGGGTCGCTCTTCTAGTAATAATCGAAGGGAACCGGCGGCCTTCGGGTGGCAAACCGGAAAAATGAAAATTCGAGAATTTAAGAGGGGGAATAGAGAAATGGTTGCTTGAACGCAACCAAAGGATGTATTGCATTAATTTTGAAGAATGGGCTGGGCGAAGGCTACTTGCCAGGTGTCGCGCGACAAATCGGGGGAAAAGGATTTCGGGATGAAAAAGTAACTATCCTATTTCGTCCGATGCGAAAAGACCGCTCTTCGATCAATTAATCTGTCTTGGCCGAGTCCGTCCCGGAATTAAAACTCGCGCGCAAAACACTCTGTAGCGACAAGAAACAATTTAAGAGGAGGGAAACAGAGAAATACCTAGTAGCTCGAACGCGACCAAACGGTGTATTGCACTAGTTTCGAAGAATGGGCTCGGCGAACTCCAATCGCCAGGTGTCGCGCGACAGAGATCAGGAGAGAGGATCTTAGGGCGAAAAAGTGGCTGCCTGGTAGCTAACGCTTTCCAGCCGTATCTTCTTTCGTCCGATGCGAAAGGACCGCTCGCGATCCTTATCGAGCGAGGTCATGGGACCGCGGGAGACACGTGCGTGCGTCGAGGACGCAGTAGGGGTTTCGGGGGACTTTGGGGGAGCTTTGGGGAGCTGCGGTGGGCACAACCGACGGCGAGGAAGGGACACGCTCGCACAAATTCCGACGGAAACGCAACGAACTGGAGTTCTGCCAGCTTGGTTCTCGATTAATTTATTCCGTCTGGAGCACGCGTACTTTCTGTCTCTCTTGGTCCGTTCCTCCGCAACGGCAGTCGTTATGCCTTCTCCCATCCTCTCTCGCTCTCTCTTCCTTTCTCTCGGGATCTCCCTCAGCCGTTCTTCACCACCGGTCGAGACTCCTAACCCACGAAACGTACGCGGCGTGTTCAGACACCGTGACGAGAGGAAAGGACCAACTATATAGGCTGGTACACGTCCGCGATAACCAGATGGGGGCGGGGATCTAACACAGTCGGGACCAGACGACGCACTACGCCATGCCGGATTCTACAGTGACTCCTCTCTGTTTCTCCTCTACCCTATAAAATACCTTTTCTTTTGTCTCGGGGAAACTATTGTATTTATCCGTCGCGGTCCTCCCTCTTCCATCTTCCGTCCCCGCGTTGCGATTTCGCGTCTTCGACCTTTTCCCCGGGTCCTCTTACCCTTCCACGTTTCGCCCTCCCGCGACTAACTTCTTTCGGCGTGGCTCCCTCGGCAAAGCGATTCCGTGCTCGTAATATTTCGTTTCGTGGGGGGTGGAATTGAAGTCGAAGGACATGGAGGTGGGCGCGGGGGCGGAGACGCGCGGCTGGTGTCTGCGGGAGATCGCGGCGCGATTTAATTTCGGTTCGAAGGACCTCCTGGCTCGCGGTAACGCAGTCGCGCGGTGTCCGCTTCTGGAATTTTAATTCTCCGAGCGACAGTTTCCGCACCCGCTTCGACGACAGACCAGGAACTACCGGGGAATGAATGCTGGAACAGCACCGGCAGAATTATTTTCCTTTTTTTCTTTCTTGTTTAGCATTCCTCGTTCGTATCGGCGGAGTGTATCGGGAATATTAATCCGTTCCGTTGAGACTCACGGTGCCGTTATTTTATCTCGACTTAATTCCTGGTTAACTTTAATCTTCGTACAATGCTCCAGTCTGTGCGATCTTTGCTTTCAATTGTAGTTCTTCTGGCCGACGTATGCAAATCGATCGAACATCGACAGGATGTTTTTGCTCGTGGCACAGCTTCTTAAAATACGAGGGCCGTCTGAAAAGTTTTGAGCGCAATATGGAAACAAGTGTTTCTTCGTGCAAATGAAGTTTTATTTTTCAACATGGCCTCCTTTTAAGTCCTTTTCCCAGCGGTGTTCTAATCTTTTGAACCCTTCCAAATAGTAGTTGGCGTCTTGCGTATGCGATGACCTCCTCATTCGATGAAAATCTCTGTCCTTCAAGCGAAACTTTAAGCGTAGGAATCTGGAAAAAGTCGCTGGCGGCTAGGAAACAACAACTGAGCATGCAAAATGCCTGAAATTTTCACAGGCATTTTTCAAAACATATTATATTGTAGTACCAGAATGGTTTCGACGAGTAAGGTCATCTTCATTATTGAGGCTGAAAAACTTTTCGGACGACCCTCGTAAACGACTACCGCGGTAGAACGATTTTGTAAATACTCGAACCGATTTCATCGGGAAAATTCTGGCAACAGCGACAGAAGGGCATTGCACCTCGCAACCGAGCGCATTCCGCGAAATTACCGTTCGAACGAAACGAAATTTCGGAACGGTGATTGGCAGAGATTTCGAGGCACCCCGGCCCCCCGCGACCATCGGCAACGGCAGGCTAATGGACCGTAATAGAGGCCCTAATCGCGTTTAACTTCGCGCACGAAATTAGCGGCGCGGCACGGCGCGGTGTACGATGCAGCTCGATGCAGCATGGTGCGGCGTGCGGTGCAGGCCGCGCTCCTCTCGAAACTGCAATCACGGAAACGCGATATCGAACGTTCCCTCGTATCGGATTAGCGTCCGCGTGCCCCCTCGGGCCACGACAAGACGAACTTGACACGGAAATCGGCCGATGATATCGTCAGCGATACGCGGACGTTCCCCGCCGCGCTGCCTCCAGGACGCTGTCAAACTTCGTCCGACCAACTGACGTTTTCGATCGCGTCGGACTCGATGGTTTCGCGCGGCCGCGAGGACCGACGCGATGGTCCGACACTGGCAAGATAAGCGTTTTGCCGGCTGTGGTCGAGCGCACCAGATAGAAACCCCGTTTTATTTTACGCTTCCAGGGGAAAGTTGCCAAATGCGGACGAACTGGTCACACCCGAATCGTATTCCCTCGTTATTATTTACAGTAGAGTCCCGTATAACACGGTTAATCCGTTACACGTTGTGTGAGATCGTGTTAGGCCTCGTACAGACCTAAACATTTCGACGAATAGCGCGCCGAATTTTTTTAGAATTTTCCTCGTACAAGATGGATAATATGACACGGGACGACTCTGTGGACATGTACAATAAGTCCTCGACTTACGCGGATTCTTAGAGGCGAATCAGAAAGCCAATTCCGAACTGTGAAATTTGTTTTTCGATTTTTGCGAGCTTTGTCGGTACTAGACTGCGGATCTTTATGTACAATTATGATTTATAAAAATTTTCAAAACACGCTAGAGTATCAAATTCGATGGAGTTTAATGCGATTTTAATGTATGTTTGATTTGAAAGACTGCTTTCACAGAAAATAAGATCTGATTTGATTCGATTTTCTTATCGCGTTATACGGGAGTCTACTGTATTAAGTATATCCATGACTAGACAGCGGGTTTTATGCATTTATGAGAAAAATGAGTAGGCGTAATTTAAAACAGTGAGAACATTAGAAGAGTTTAGAAACATTGTTATATTATTTTCAACCTATTAAACATATTAAGAAAGAAAATCCATTCCTATTTTATTCCAGTCTGTTGTAATTGAGGTAGAACAATTTTATTTTGCATAAAGATCCGCTGTCTATTCACAACAAAAATTATTACGAGATTTCAAGAATGCTGTCATACTATTTCCGACTGGTGAAAAGTGTTCAAAGAAGAAATACATTGTCATTCAGCTTGAGATCCTTACAACGAGTGTAGACAATTTTCCTTCACAGTCTAGTAATCATCGCAGATTATTTATTTCCTTGAAATACATAACATTCTGTCGCTGAAGTGGTGGGATATTGGCAACTTGAATGTAGCTTCGTCGACGATTATTTTCGTGGACGAGGCTCGATACGCGAGTCCTGCTCGAGCAGCGCGTGTCTTCGAGGGGTAGAGGGGTTCCAGAGAAAAGCTCCGTCGCGGGATTCCCATTCAGAGAGATCCAGAATGGCCTTTCCGCCATTCCGGCAGACAGGACTTTAACGAATTGGACATGCTGGACGTCTCGCCGCACCGCACCGCGCCGTGCCACACCGAGCCGAGCCGAGCCGTGCCGCGCGGTGAACAAAGCCGCCTCTCGTGCCAGCTGGCTGCGCTTTCGCCGCGAATAAAACGGTTACTTGCCGGATAATAAGAACGACGGTTCCAGCCCCTCGATGCCCGGCAACGAAAGAAACTGTTCTCGATGGGGGACAAGAGAACCGAGGGGGGCGCGGCGATGACCGCGGGAGAAATCGCGAACAACCGCGAACGAACGGTTGCACATTAAATTCCCATTAACGCGCCAAGCCGGAATCCGAGCAACCCCCCTACTCCATCCCCCTCTCGTTGTCCCTTTCTTCTCCCTCGTCGAGAAACTCGAGACCCTCCATTCGTCTCCCGATCGTCGACCGTCTTTATCTTTCCCTAATTTCTCGCCGCTCCGTTCCGTTCGGGTCCCCTCCCCTTTGTCGTGACGCGAATCCTCTCCTCCCAATGCGCAGAAACGATTTATCGCGACACAGGCCCGACGAGGTCGTTTACGATCCTCTGTTTCGGGGTGATCGCCACCCGTCGCGTGACCCTCGCGTTCTCCTCGCCGATACATCACCCCTGAGTAAAGGGTGCGGCAAGATTAACTCCTCTATTATTAGGTTCGTTCACGATTCCGAAACGAATGAAAGGCTTCCGTCCCTTCGAACGATACGTTTGTTTGGTAGTTAAACACACCTTGTTGGATCAACTTTTAACACTTCCACTGGGCCCCTCTGAGGCTCCACTGAAAATTACTAGGCTATAATTCAAAGCAATTCCTGCATTCCCAAAGGTCTTTGTGGCGCGAGTAAACACGCCCGATTTTATGCGAACACGATGGAAGTTGTCACATGTACATGGTACTGGAACCAAATGAGAGCTTGCTTCCTCCTTTAATAATTTTAGTACGTTGATAATAATTTACCTGTACAATTCGCAGTCTAGTCGTACCTAATGAAAATGCTCTAGATTAGATGGAACATTCCAGGAAACACACTCAAATGAAAGTTTGCTTCCTCCTTTAATAATTTTAATACGTTGATAATAATTTACCAATAAAATCAGCAGTCTAGTCACACGTAACGGAAATGTTCTAGATTAGATGGAACATTCCAGGAAACACACTCAAATGAAAGTTTGCTTCCTCCTTTAATAATTTTAATACGTTGATAATAATTTAGAAACAAAATCAGCAGTCTAGTCACACGTAACGGAAATGCTCTAGACTAGACGGAACATTCCAGAAATACTCGATTTTATACGAACACGATAAAAATGGTCATACGTATGTCGGTGAACTTTAAAACTGAACTTTAAAAGTATCCGATACACATTGCCTTCCAAAACTAACAAGATTAAATTTATTTCGGTTCCTATTATAATATCTGCGTTACTAAATATATTTACTTAATAATTTCCCACGGAAGCATCTTTATAATTTCAACAATTGTGGAATAAGAAATCTGGAACAGATCATTTGACTGGTGATGGTAGGTTTAGTGTTAATAATTTATATATGTCGATAATAATTAGCCCATAAATTAATGTCCCAATTTTGGAGTCATACTAGCTCCGAGCGCAAAGGGTTGAGAAAATCGGATCGCTCCGTCGTGTTCTCTACCGCGTGATTTCACGATAACTAGATCAGGTAGATCGTACCGGATTCTACGAAATTGCGAACGTGTTGTCGAGTCGTATACGAGTCGGGTAGAACATCGCACGGACGGCCGTGCGGAATTGTGTAAAATTACGGTCGACCGATTCGATGTCCTCTCACGTGAAACCTGCCGTTTCCCGTGGGCAGAGCGGTGAACGTTCTGCCGAACCTGAAACGAAGAGTTCACAGCGCGGCCGGTCTAGGTCGGCGGAACGCGATCGAGTAGATTCGTGTTTCGCGGTCGTACAAGTTTCTCGAGTGGTTGATCGCGCGATTCAGCGAGAGCGGCGGTTTCTTTGGCCGGTTTGCGCCCGGCCACTACACTCTGCAGTGTGCGCGTCGGTTTACGGACAACATCGCGTCGTTTATCCGCTCGACCAACCGCTCAACCGACCGAGCGACGAGCGTGACGCTCGTTGCCTCGGCATTCAACCTCGCCGACTCTGCTCGACTCGGCGCGAAGCGCACGCTTCTACATAGTACACGTAGGTACGTCGTATACCTGGCTCGTACACGCGTGAACGAGCAACGCGTTCCGCTCTTTCGAGCGCGAACTGTCTTCATCGTGTTTACGCCGCTCCGCGGAACCAATCTCGTTTTCAACGAGGCAAAACACGCACCGAATGCGAGTACAGTATTACCCAAAACCGGGAACTTCGCTCGATATTTTCGTCCGACCGGATATCAGCTTTTTTAATTGTCCATCTCGCGGACTATGTTCTATTCGCGACAATTTCTAAGTGGCTCGAGTACCGTTCGCCACGTGTTCTGTTAGATTCCGGTTCGCCATTTTGCGCGGCCAAATAGCTCGCGTGCCGCAAGGCACGCTACACACATTCGTGTTTCGTTCTTTCTGTCCCACAAGAGCATGTCGACGATATTTCTGTAAATATTCGTATATTTGTAAAAAAGAACTTTATACGAGTCTTACTTAGTAAGGGGTCCAATCTCCTCCACTAGCAATTATATTGTAGCTTGGTACCCTCTCAGCATACTTTCACTCCATATCTTCCAAATATGGTGTACAAGAGTTCTTATTTTGGTAATATGTTTCCCTCTCAGCTTGCCCTTCATTATGGACCACATATTTTCTATTGGATTTGCATCAGAGGATTCGGATGGCCAAGGTAATACGGTGATGGCGTTTTCCGCTTTCCATTTCGTACCAAATTGATGGTTCCGCGTACGCTGCATTCATCTCGGAAAGCTCTGTTCTTCTCACTGCCAGAAACAAAACTGACAAATATTCAGCCAACGAGTATTAAAGACATCTGCGTTTGTTTACATTATTCTTGTCTCTCCATAAGCTCCATTATCCGTAAGCTCTTTGCAACATATTAAATGTTTCTGAGGCTGATCTTGAGAAATTTGTTTTCAGTAAAACACGTGACAATAGGTGTACATGAAACCAAACACGATCAACCAATTACATGGAACTACTGAGATGCGAATGAAACTGTTTCACGCGTTATCAAAAGTCGAATAACTTGCGAGTAACTTTAAGAAAAAATCATTCCGGGAACTTTCCGGACAAACACGTCCGTTTCCCTATCGCGCGGTCGTCGCAATATTTAGCGACCGTCGGACATAATCGAGCGTTTTTCCAGAGTTTCCCGTGAACGTATTAAACTGTCCACGAAGCGTAAGCAGACGCTCGCGAGAGGGGACCAAGCGGAGAAAGCGGAGGACCACTTGCCCGGCATAATCCGTCCGTCCTTTGCTGTTCGCCCCATTTCCCTGGAACCACCCTCGTCTCGCGCGCGCTTTTCTACCCTAGATCATCGAGCGGCTGCGGATAGTTCGGCCTGGCCCTCGCGTTATTCTCCTGCTCGTCCTCCCGTGAACCAATAACATGCGTGCTGAATATCGACAACCCGTGAAAGCTTTCCCCCAACTCCCCATGGAATTTTTCGCTCGGTCTCCCGCCTCGAGGGGCGCGGAGGGAGAACTGTCTGCAACCGAACCGCGAATCGCCGTCTTAAACTTTCCCTTCGAAGTTCTCGCACGCGAAATTTTTCTATAAGAGTTCCACAACTTTTTCGAATCGCCGGCAAAGTGTTCTCCCGTCTTTGCACGAATCGCGTGAACGTCGTTCGTCGCGGCAGTGGCGGAATCGTCGAAGAAAGAAACTTTGAAGCGCGAGCGTCTCGCGTCGGTTGTTTACACCGGCTGATTCACAGACGAATGGTAGACAACTACTAATGATTGCGATAATATGTGTAGACCGCGGATTTTTATGGATTTATGACTTCTGAAAATTGAAAAAAAGCTAGAGTATAAAGTTTGACAGAATTTAATACGATTTTCATTTATTTCAGATCTGCAGAGGCTACTACAGTAAATCCTCTATAAACGCAACAAGGCCGTACACGATAAACGCAACAAGAATATCCCCTGATCTCGGCTCGGATATATCGGTGTAAACCACTACTAATGCGACGCGGAATCGCAGTCGCTTCGGACCTCGCGCGGTCTCTGTCTACACGCGCTGTCCTTCTCTACGTTCGGCTCGACCTTTGGAGATAAAAAAAATAGCTATCCTGTACGGTAGATGCGACCAAATCCCCCCGTGGCTGTCGCGTCTATAGAGAATTTATTGTGCCACTGAAAATAAGATTTTATTTGATATTCCACTTTCTTAAAATTCTATAAATAGAGTAATATCTTGGTATATACCACAAAATAATGCAATGATAATCACAAGCGTGTCTATTAGCTTTACCGCTCTCGTTGCTGGACGCATTTCGTGAAAACGATGAAAAAGTTTCGAATTCCGCCGGGTCAGACACAGCCGCGGAATTAAAGGGGTCGGGGCGATCGCTCGCAGCTTTTGCGGGGAAGCGATTGATACCGAGGCTCTCCCGCTGGCAATTAAAAATGCAACGGGAGCCGCTCGTTGCGTCTCCGATCCCCGATCGACGGGACAATTGACCGAGCGCGTTTAATGGTCGCCTCCGATCGATTATCGCCGCGCGAACGATTCAGCCTCTTTCCTTCCTTCCTTCCGCAGAACCAGCGAAGTTGATTTTTAAAAATAAGTTCCACGGCTTGGAAGCTCGGAAATCTTTATTTCGAAGAAAAGCGAGAAATATTTCACCCGGAACGGTGTTTGCTCCGAGATCACGGGAAAGGAGGGAATCGAGAGTGTGAGCACGAAGAAATCGCGCAGTGGTCGATCACCGCAGACACTGATCTATCCGGGGTCGACGCACGGATTAATAAAGTTTCAACGACCGTGTGTCATCGTCATTGTCATCCTCGGGATGATAGTCGACGTCGATTCTCCGGTTCGCCGCAGCCCCCCTCTCCCCTTTTCCTCGGTCTTTTTTCTCTTTCCCTCTCTCTCTCTCGTTCCACCGGTCTGCGTTTTCCTCGTTTCAGCCGACGCTTTTTACGAGCGGTACACGCTTATTAGTGCGCGCGGCCAGATGCACGGTTCGGCGAGCTCTCGCTCTCGATCGATACGTCGATTCTTCGAACAGAAGGACGACGATAAATCCGGTGAAATCGTCGACGGCTCGCCGAGAGGAACAGGGAGAACGAGAGAAGATGAAAATAGCTGTGCGCGCAGCGAAAGACGAGTGAGAAAATTGAACGAACAGGGAAAATACGCTCGTATACGTCGAGAACCATGAAAACGTCGACGGATCGCGCTCATCTATGCACGAAGCCGTGCTCCGACCTCGGATTAACGGAGAAACACCCTCTCTTCGGCCCCTTTTGCTCCTACTCTCCCTCTCTCTCTCTCTCTCTCTCTTTCTCTGTCTCTCTCCGTTTCGTTCCCTTGGTACCCTCTTATTCTCCGCGTCTGTGCCTCTTCTTTTCGCGGCGCGGAAAAGGGACAGGGAAAGAGGAGAGAGTACAGTTTTCGTTGCTCTTCTCCTTTTCCGTGCTTGGCAAATAATAAGTGCCGGAGCGCAGTTCGCTACGATGCGCTTTACGTCCCTCCCTTTTCGCCGTGACAAGCCGAGTGCCTCTTCTACGGAAGGGCTCGTTACACCGTTCCGTTCGAACCTTAACCGTTTACCGCGTTACCCGGTCCGAGTTCTCCTCCTGCTTCGTCTCCCGGACATCGTTCGTGCGTTTCGTTCGTTTGCCCGATAATCGTCGCTCTCCTCCAATCCGAACGTATTTCAGGGCCGACGAACGCTTCGACATTTATTATTACGATCATTGCCTCTCGCTTTGTTACTCGATATCGCTCGGGAACGCGTCTCCACTTCGCTCTCTCGCGAAGAGTACGCCGCAGCTTGAAAAGAAAGAAATGCCGAGGAAAACGTTGATCGATCGCGTTGCTACCGTGTTGCCGGCGAGCGTCGGCTCTTGCCCGGGAAACGGCAATCTTCGTCGAGTGTGCTTGTCAAGAAATACTTTCATGTCTGCGGAGATGTCATGTCGGTACTATTTTAAACAGACGCAACAAGTTCGTTCGTGATTCTGCTGGTTTCCTCTGTTTCACGTTCGAAGCTTCCGAATTCACGTTAATTTGTATAAAATCTCTCCGACCCCTAAGTCTCGGTAGCGAGCATGTTCCAACGCACATTTCAACGCAGCGATAAGTGAACTTGAAATATGTACTTCTATTCCTTCTAGCTGAATTTCGTAAAGGTTTGGCTTGACCGCTGAAGTTTTTGTAATTCCGAGTGTAAAATTTTCCCGACAGTCCGAGCAGCATCTCTGAATGTCTGGGTAGCTTACGTCCGATCATTCTTCTGCGTGATCTGCGAAAATCGACGTGGGATAGACGCCAGACGAGATAGAGAAAGAGAGAGGCGGTGCTCGTCGATGAAAAATCGTCGAACCGTAGAGTAACGAGGTTCGACGTATTCCCGACGGTTTTCCAACACGGCGCAGCGTCGAAAACTGCGGCGAGATTCCTCGCGAGAAGTTCGAATACGCAACCGTTCGACGGCTGGTCGAGTTTATTCAGTCCTCCTCCGACGACCGCCACCGCGTGTTCTCTCTTGCTCTCTGTTGCTCGTCGGACTGCAGGGTGGAAATGCATAAAGCCGGCCGAGACGCCGCGAAACGCCCGTCAAACTCTTCTCACTTCGCGACGCATTCACGCGGCTCTCTCGAGCGGATCGACGAAAAGGCGGCTCCGATGTTGCCGCTGAAACTTTTAATGTCGACCAGTCGCAGTCAAAGGCCAAATACCAATGCCTCCGACTGTGCCGTCCCGCATTAATAACGTCGTGTTTTGTAATTAAAGCGAACCATCATCCCGCACCTCCCCCCCCCCCCGCGAACACGTGATCGCCCGCGGTAATCGCTGTCTACCGAAATAAAAGACGCCGCGACACGCTATACTTCTATGAAATATGTTTTCGACGAATTCCTCGCCCTCCCGGCAACCAATTATCTCCGATCTCATTTAGATATCTGTTGTAAATGTGTTTGGTATCGAACTTAATAAATATATACATATCTAAGGAAACTTTTGTTAACAATCACAGACCAGCAAAAACGTAACGATATAATGCTTACAAGGTTACCCAATAAGATTCAATAAAATAGATTTTTCAATCCCAACTTTGAGAATTATTGTGATCCGCTTAACACTCCCCAAATATTTTTTTCAATTCTATATCATACAAAAATTTCATTAAAATCGGCGTGTTATGATTGGGTAACCTCCCCTGCTATTAAGATTGCATAATAATCTTTGGATTGTAATTCGAGACTTTCAATTCTTAATTGGCAGACAAGGACGATACAGACAAGAGACACATCAAAATACAAAAAAGACAGAGAGAACATGACGACACACACGCTACATTCGCACCAACACACACACACACACAAATAAAGAACATTAAATAATTATAACAGTCTTCAGCGATATCTCTTACGAATAATAATTTCCGTAATAACGAGATTCAGAATTGAAATCGCGCTCTAACAAAGCCTCGAGCGCTTCAATGGAAAGAAATGGATAGCACTCGGGGAAAGTAATGGTAATACTAGAATAATAGATGAGCCTAGAAAAAGAAAAGGAAGTTTGAGGGTACCGAGCATTCAGAGCGTTCAGTTGCGTCCAAGGGTTGAGACGTACCCGCGCATATTCGATGAGCGTCTCGCAGATCTCCCGCCTTAACTAGATTTTCGACAAGCGGCCATAGAGCGCGGGTCTACAGAAGAAAAGAATCGCGGATTGAAGCGGAGACGGTTCGAGTCTTGGGGAGAGAGAGACTCGTTCCGGGAAGTTGGTTCGTTTCGCTTCCGAGATCGTGGAAGGCGACGCGCGCTCGAACGTGGAACGCGACAAGACAGCGTCGGCTGGCGTTCTGCCATGGAACCGGCTCCTCCGGTTACCGATTTCGGTCACGTTTCCGCGCGTCTCTGTCGCCACGCCGGTTTCTTGCAAATTAAAAGTTCTTCCCTATCCTCCGTCGTCGGCGGACGGGCACCGGTAAATGAGAATCGCCGCGGAAAAAGGCTCCGCCGGAGAATAGAGACTCTGTTGCCCCCGGAAAGTCTGCGAGCCGGCTTATAAACGAACACACGCTCGCCTCTCGATCGTGGTGCTGAATCCGTGATTCCGTTCTACGCGCGAACGGGTCGGCCCTTTCGTCGAACAACAGCCGGGCTCGTTCGTCGCTGTGTCCCCTTTCTCCCGCTGCGAAAAGAGCTCATCGAACTGATCGAACGGAGTAAATCTCCGAATAGCGTAAATCGAGTACGGCACAATCGAATTCGAGCCGGCTAAGTACCAGATTATAGTGGAGCGGCGAGGTGATCGTAGAGTGATGTGCACCCGTTATTCTCTCGTCACATAAAGTTTACAACATTTCACAATTGCATTGACAATGCAAACTCCATTGTCTTTCTCGATTCTTCTTCCTTTTTATTCCTTCGAATTTATTTCTCCATTCTTTCTTTGAATTAAGCTCGTTTTTCGTCGTGGTTGCATACCGTAGTATTCGGGACATTGCTAGTGATTTTTGTAACGCAGTAATGAGCTGTTCCTTCACTTTAATTTTCGCATTCGTAATGCGAATGATGTAATGTTTTTATATTTTAAAACTTTCCCCTATGCACAACTGTGCACAATTGGACAACAGTACTTTGGTGATCGAGATAGAAGAAAAATGGTCTTATTTTTAACTTTTATGAAGAATGTTTTTTCAACTCCTGAGATTATAGAAATATGAGAATGATTGACAATGAAAATATCTATTTTTACATATGTATTTTAATCTCATTGGGGATGAAACAAAAATTTTGGTTACATTATTGATCGCTAGAATTGCCGTTTGGTCCACTGTAGCGTCGGTTCGGAAGACTTAAGGTATCAAAGAGCCTGGTTCCGAGAAAGATGAACCGACTTCCGTCCGCGGACGTCGATAATTCCCTGATCGACGATTACGCTTCCACCGCAGGACACCGTGGAAATATAATATCGAGTCGGTGGAGGGACAGGATTGCAGCTCGAGAGTCGATTTCCGGGCGTCTGGCCGAGTTTGCACAGGACGACGGTCGTTAAGATGTGTAAACTCGGAATCCCGCGCACAAATCGAGTCGGCTCGAAATCTTGCTCCGAGTCGAGACCGAGTCGAGAGGTCCCTCTTTTTCCTACCCCGAAATTTCCAACGCGTTTGCGATATCGTGAAGCGCTCCGCTCAGGCTGTTCTCGTCCCGAGCCCCGCTTCACCTCCGCGTCGCTCCCGTTTCACCCCTGAGGGAATAGCGAGCGTGTTTGAACGCGCCGATTACCAAATACGTTTACGGAGCCGCGTTGGACAAACAACCACCGCCTGGTGGCAACGGTGCTCTCCACCCTCAACCCCCGGAAACACGCAGAGACGTTTCCGTCGTTACCCTTCCCGCCAAAGGAATCCTCAAGACGAACCGTTGCGTTCGAATCAACGATGACTCGCGCAAGGTACTGCAGCCTGAACAGCGTAACCCGATCATCTTGAATATCAGCCTTTGACGAAGGCAGAAAATGTTCAAGGAACGCGTTATTGCCAAACTACGGATCCTCCTGCGAAACGGGGAATTTCCAAGGCAATCGTTCCTTGAAAACCTATTTCCCGTTTCAATCATTTTAATTAACGGTACTCGTAAATTTCATAAAATTCATTTCATTTCATGAAATTCATAAAATATTCTCAATCGTCTAATATCATGGGATGTTCGAGGTCGGCGCATAGACACCTACGCTTCTTTTTAAGTGATCCTCAAAAAATGAAACGAAACGAAAGTTAATTAATGTAGGTAAAACGTATGAGGTTTGATAAAAACTACGCGGAATTTGTAAATTTCCCGGGCTCTATAAGTCCAATTGCTACAATGTTTCTTTGTTGTGTCGGTACAGTTGTCCTTAACGTTGACATAGGTGGCCATATTGGATGCTGAGTCTCTTGTTGGTTGTCGAAAAGGTTACACGTGTTTAGGTGTGCGCAGCGATTTTTGCAATTGCACCGCGACGATACACCTGCGCACACTTCACTGATAGTTCGTGAATTTTTGGCCAAAAACAATACCGTTACGATGCCTCAGCCTCCTTCTTATTCCCGAAACTGGAAAGAACCATGAAAGGATGACACTTTGCCGATATTGAAGAAATAAAGACAGAATCGCTGAAGGAGCTAAACACCATACCGAAAATTGCGTTCGGGAAGTGCTTCGAAAATTAATATCGATGAATAAATAAAGATTTGAGAAAAACTAAAATTCCGCGTATTCTTTTATCAAACCTCGTATAGAGACGGGAGAGCGACGCGCAATGGTACAGCCGTCAACGTAATTAATAACGATAATAACGGTGGTAATGGGAGGGGAGAACGGCGGTGTTCCCGCTTCATCTTGTCGATGTTGTCGCCGCGGGATGTCCCGAGTGTATTTCGGTTTGTGTTCGAAATGGGACGCGGACAGTTCCGGAAACGACGGGGAATGTAACGGAAACGGAATCGAGGGCGTTTCGCGGCGGTGCCATCACGCGATAATCGCGATGGGACAGCTCTGACAGCCGTCAGATCCGACGCAGACAGAGACGGATGGCAGGCAATTTAAAATAGCGCTCTGGCCTTATCTCGCACCATGGTCACCCTCCTCCCATTCTCTCTCTCTCTCTCTCTTTATCTTTCTCTTCTCTTGATCGTTATTTATACCAGCAAGGTTGATGCTTCTTAATCGCGAAATTCCGTAAAGATTACTCGCTCCCTTTGATTCCCTCGTCTGTCGCTCGAGTTTGCACAAGGTTGCTCGGACCACTTGATTTCGATTGGCGGAGCTCTCTTATTGCCTTCTGCCTACAAATTGCAACGACGAAAAAATGAACCGCCAGCACACCGAGCATTTTTACATGCCACTCGCAACTCTCCTTCACGAGGAGACTCTCCGGCGCCAACGGGTTGCAAAGAGTTCAACGTCGATTCTTCTCGGATTGAACGCCGTTCGCGAAGATATTAACCCCTTGCTGTATTTTAACGAGGCAGACTCGCGACTTACTATTGTTATTAGCAGTCCGATCGAAAATGTTTTTATCGGATATAGCATAGCTTCAAGAGAGCTTTCACGTGATTGTAGAAAATTTTTGTCTCTCTTTTTTCATGATTTTTCAAGGTCACCTTCAATTTTTTGCAAATACACCTATAATTTATGTACGCCTATCTGTTAGAGGATTTAAAGACGAATTCGGTGAGTATCATAATAAATTGCATTTTTTATATTTTTTACAAGAAATTTGCTATAATCACGTGGAAGTTCTCTTGAAGCCATGCAAAAACATTTTCGATCGGACTGCTAATAACAGAGTTAGCTCTACTGATCCCGAGTCCGGGTTCACCCTGTATAATGGCAGAGAGAACTAACTAGAAAACTCTCAGCAATACGAATGACGTTCGCACAGCTGATAGTTGCTGGCCGAGGGAAAAATTGAACGTGTCCATTTGTGAGATTCAACTTTCTGTTCGCTCTGCGAGAGTTTTTCGTGCACTCTCAATACCGTGTACACTGTCGAATTTGACTTTAGGGACAAACTCGCGGTAGTTTTACTGTCAGATGGACACGTACCTTTGCGATAGCGCAGAATAGCCCGAATCGTATAACGATACAAGCGAGATACATCGATGAAGGATAGTAGTCGTGGCTCGCGATCGGTAGCCGAGGCATTCGAAGCCTGTGGGTCGTGGGGTCGCGGAGAACGGTGCGCGAGGGATATGTTTAGGGTCGCGGTCAAGATGGGAGACGCTGTCGCTCGATCCAACTGTCGGATCCACGCTCGATCGAGGTCTCCGATCGCGTAATTGAAATTCCCTTTGGGTGAATGCGCATCCGGGCACGACGGGCTGCCGTTTGCGGCCGGTTACTGGCTGCAGACTGCCAGTCGAAGGGGTAGGTCCGATGCGAATATGTCTCGGTTCATTAGACCACGGGAATCGTGGTTCGCGCGTGCGATAACGCGGCAATTAGGGTCGGTTCGAGAACGCGACGCTGCTCGTTCCCCCGCGGTTTAATTAGGCTACGCGAAAATAATTGCGTTCGAGAGCGAGCCATCGCGGCATAGAATCGCCAGCCAACCGGCTTCCCCCGATGATCCGATCGAATTCGAGCCTTTTCTTCGGGCTCTCGTAGCGTTAAACGCACCCCCGACTCGGCAATTACCGCCACCCGAATCGTTATTATCGTTATTGTTATTATTATTATCATTACCGTCATTATTATTTCATTAATTACAGGGCAAAAACCCTCCGCCGTTTCAACGCTGTGCCGCATCCAGGCTACGGACTGTTTATACAATGAGGGCACGCGAGCTCGGAAATGTTTGATTGCTTACACCGGGCAGCACGGTTTTACGGAACGGAAATAAAGGACTCGGCTGTCGATGTGTGCATTGTTATAACTTCGCAATTTATCTTCGGCTATGCGCGCCCGTTTTAATTGTACGGAATTTCGAGCCTCCGTTTTCACCGGAAACGACGAGCTCGTTGATCGTGCTCGTTGAAACCGACACGTTTCAAAGCGTGCAGTGCGCAGGAAAATTATGAGGAATAGAAACTGATGCACTCTCGTGCAACGGGAGATAATGATTTCACCCGCACAAGATTCTGTATCTTGCTTCTAGAGATTGAACCGCAAGCTTCTGTACAGTCAACCCTCTTCGAACGCGGAACGAAAATTGCGATTTGATTTCTCTATCAAATTTAATTCAATTTCAACTGACTTCTACTAATTCTGAGTTTCTTACACTTTCCGCGTAAGTCGAATAGTGCCTGAGCGCCACCGCAGAAAGGTTATTAAACACATTTGGAAGGAAAATCCAAATAAATCGACTATGTTCATGGAAAACTCAGCGCTCATAAATAGATGAATGCCTATGCTGTACACAAACAAACATTTATTGTAGTTCTAGCAATCGAAAAACGAATTTCACAGTTCGGAATTGGTTTTCTGATTCGCTTCTAAGGTGACACGCTTCGTGGACTTACTGTAATCGCGACCAGGATCGTTGACTGATATAAATAAATTGTAAGGCACAAGCGATTGGAAGCGTCATTGATATTTGACATCTGCTCATTCGCCAAATCCGACTCGATCCATCAACTCGACTGTTTCGAACACGTCGGGAAGCAGCGACGGGGAAAGCCTCGCGTCGTATATTCCCAGCGAGGCTGTCAGAACCGGTGGAAAGAATGGCGCAAAACACGCTCGGCGGCACGCTTCCCGTTGGAATCGGTGTTGGCGCAGCCCCTCCCGTTCCTGTCAACCGACAAGGCGCGGCGGGATCGCAGATAAATTTGCCGGAACTCGGCGAATTTACGACTTAATCCCGATTTTTCGGTTTCGTGTGTTGGCGACTCGTTTGGTTCCCGAGGGGCGTGGAGCGTTCGAAGAAAACGGGAGCCAGAAGAGAAGTGGCGAGCCGAAGTGGAGACGAAAGAAAAAGAAGAACGGAGAAGAATACTAAGAGGGGTACAGGCTCGATCGTAGCATCACGTTAAAATTTATGGCGGTTATTAATATTTCCGGAGGTTGGGCCGCTGGTCCATCCCAACTCGTTAAGCTTCTCCTCCCGATCGGCCGGGCGCGACAACCAGAAGACACTCATCTTCGTCGCGAAGTATGTACCAAGTTTGCTCGTAGCGGCTGATAACTTTGCTGCCAAACTCCTCTCTCTCTCCCATCCTCGTCCTCCGCTGTGGCTGGCTTATTTTCGGCTCTCTTGTCCGTGGAAGAAGAAAGTCGTCGAGAATCCGGGGAGGGAGCGTGCCGCGGCTGCTCGAGGGATCAGAAGAAGTTCGAGAGGGTCCGGGAGCGGGAGGGAAGGTCATCGAGATGTTTCCGGGACTTTGTCGCGGAGGGTTCGCGCGACCCGTTGGCGCGGGGGCGCCGAATCGAAAGGGTGGATGAGGAGCGAGGGTGTCGGAAGGCGGCGCGATACACAAGTGAAACGTAAACGACATGTTTTGCGGCAGTCTCACCTACGACGGTAATTACGACCGTCGGAGGCAACGTCGTAGTCGTCGTCGGAGGCAACGTCGTCATCGTCGTCGTTCGGTAGTCGTCGGTGTTCAAAGCCGGAGCACTTCAGACTTCCGTGTTTACGGAACGCGAGCGACAGCTTGACGGCTCCCTTTTTTCTTCCTTGTAGGCGATTCCCTCTTCCCTGCGTTCCCGTCCCCACCCGCCCCCTCGGCCCCCCTTGTCCACGGGCCACCCCCTCGGCTCCGCCACGTTCGCCTCCTGCCTCACAATCCGCGCTTTGCCGGCAAGGCAGAAATGCCTGCAGTAGGCAGCGGGCTCGCCCTTTCCCTCCCCCGTTGCTTCCACCTTCTCTTATCCCCTTACCTTTGCCCTCTTTATACCTTCTCTCACCCTCTAACCCGACCACCCGAACACCCTCCGTCCAACCTTCTGCTCCTCTCGCCCCTTTTTTTCTCTTCTTTCCTTCGCCGCCTCATCCCATTTCCCATTTCCCTTTTCTCTTCTCGCCGTTTCTCGCCTGTGCTAACCGTGCGCGCGCCCAAACGATTTTTTAACTCCGTATGTATCGCGCGAAATAAATCCGGCAGCCAACGGGAGAACACGTTTCTCGCTCGGCTTCTAAGGGAGGGTTAAATAGAAACAGAGTGAAAGAGAGAGAGACTAGGGCGGTGTGTCACAGAGCACCGAAATATCGAGTTCTGCTACTCTCGGCTCGTTTAAACAGCCTGTCGATGAGCCTCGCGAAACGTTCGATCTCGACTGTCGATCCGTTGATTCCCGTTCCCAGCGAATTTTCAGCGGGTTGACGGGACGCGAACTGCGAAATCGAAAGACCGAGACTTGCCAGACAGTGGCTTCAACCTTTGTCAAATAGCGAAAACTATCTTATCCACACATTTTATCCTTTCACTCGGTCCTACTCTGTCCCACTCTCTTGTACTCTTTTCTATTCTCTCACATGTTTGGCTGAAGTTTGATTACCTTAGATTTTCTTTGATGCTTTCGGATGTCCTCTCTTTCCTTTTCTTCTTCAACTTCGCAAGTCACGCTTCGACATTTCTATCTTGTCTCCTGCTTGCTACATCCTCAATCCTGATCCTTACTTCCATTTCCCTGTAGTCTCTTGTTGAGTGATCCCGATTTCTTTTCAGCATCCTCTCGCTTCACCTCCCAGCCAATACTCGTCCCAATCGGAAAATGCTATGTTATTCGACTGTGCGTACGTAGAAATAAATCGAACATTCTATGAGGAGAACGCGAGTCGACATTGCTTTCTATTTCGAAACACTTCTTTGGATAAAGAATTTCTCGAACTATGGAGGAGGGAGATGGCGCGGCGCCGCATCGCTCGCTTCTGATCGGCGAATAATTGCCAGAGGAAAACAGAGAAGAAAAAGGAAGAAAGGGAAGAGGAGAAAAAGAAAGAGAATGGGCTGGAGGTCGGCCCTCCCGACGAACCGAACACAGGGAGAAAGACGTTTTCGACGGAGGAAGCCGGTCTTCGTAATTTTTCGATCGATAATTCGGTTCGTTCATTTGCTCGCTCGCTCGCTCTCTCAATCTCGTCTTTTCGTTCCATTAGTCGCGGTCGAAGGATGCTTCCGACCGTTTTACGGAGAATACTCGAGGCTCCCTCGCCTATCCGCTCTTTTTATTCCGCGTCGAAGAAGCGATCGGGTCTCTGCGTTTCCACGAGTCGTTACCGGGCAGCCACGTATTTTCGCAGTCACGGTAATTTTAAACGAGCCGCGTCGATCGATCGGCGCCCGTTGCGTTTGTCGAATTTCCTGGTGCATGCACTCCACTTTGCGGATCGGTAAAGAATCGGTGAAGAACCGATTCGATGGAGAACTGAATCGGTGGAAACCCGAATCGGTGGAGAACTGAATCGGTGGAGAACTGAATCGGTGGAAAACCGAATCGGTGAAAAACCGAATCGGTGAAAAACCGAATCGGTGGAAACCCGAATCAGTGGAGAACTGAATCGGTGGAGAATCGGATCGGTGGAGAACCGAATCGGTGGAAAACCGAATCGGTGGAAAACCGAATCGGTGGAAAACCGAATCGGTGAAGAACTGAATCGGTGGAGAACCGAATCGAAGGAAACCCGAATCGGCGGAGAACTGAATTGGAGGAGAACCGAATCGGTGGAGAACCGGATCGGTGGAAAACCGAATCGGTGGAGAACTGAATCGGTGGAAAACCGAATCGGCTAAAAACCGAAGCGGCTTAGAACCGAATCGGCGAAGAACCGAATCGGTAAAAACGTCCTCCGAGTCGCGGAAACCAACCCCAATGACTCCGCGGTCTAGAAACGTCGACGACCCGAAACTGCATACACTTCCTTATATTTACAGAAATATTGTCCTCCGATCTTTCGAATTGCCAGGCTCCCTTTTACGTAGATAGTTCTCGTTTCGAATCAATGATCGATATTTTTGAAATAGAGCACCGAAAATGGTCGAAGCTGTTCGATCAATTAACGCGATGATTCGCGGTTGCTCGAGTTTGCTGATTTAACGAGCCCATCTCCCGCTCGATCGAACCGTAGAGCAAATCTCCGGCCGAGGGTACAAGTAAACAACCGGCTTATTACATTTGTTCGGGACTCGTTAACCAAGAATCCATCGAACTTCGATGCTCTCGGGAGAGCATCGCCGGGACTGTTTAAAAACAATCGACCTCGTTTCGAGAAAAGCGTAACCTGCGCCAACAGTGGTACTTCGATACTTTTTCGAAGTGAAAATTCTGCAAATAAATCTACGCGGAAGCGAATTAGCTGGTTGGCACGTTTCGCACGCATTTACGACGCTGGAAAGGCCAGAAAAATTTTTAGATTCTGCATTCTTTTCGAAAGGTAATTTCATTCCCTAGTGCCGACTTGGGATGTCGACAAAAATTAGGCTGTCATTACTAGCGATGCTGTAGTTCCACAGGAAGTTTCATAATCTTCAAAGGCTCCAGGTTTCCCGAGCTTCTTCGCAAGCAATTCCGGCTTCTGGGGTAAAGCTACGTTTAATTGGATCCATTGTGATTATTGTTATTAAATCCGCAAGGGTTGCGACTCGTTAATTCCTACCGTGGGTCTGTCGGTTGGAAGGCTCGCAAGATTTTTCTTCAAGTATTCTCGAAACGTTCGCGCAGAGGGTGCCTTGTAAACGAGATTACGTGGCACCTGAAATATGGCAGTGGGTGTGGGGCGCGCACCCCATCGGAACCACCCTTCCGCGAGGACACGATCCTTCCATCTTCGGCCACTTCAGCTCGTTTCTTTCCGTCTTCTTACACGCCTCTCCTTTTCTCCTACTTCTTCTTCTTCTTCTTTCTCTTAAGAGCAACGCAGATTAATTGTTTCCTTTCGCGCGCCGGGAACGTGACCTTGTCCTTCCGATACTCTTTCCACCCTCTTCGCTCTCGGCATAAATCTCTGCTCCGATCGCGGGGACCGTCATCGATCATTTCCTCTAATTGATCAATCGGCCAGATCGTGCGCCTTGCGAGACGCTCCTGCGAAAAATACAGAATTCTCGAAGACCTAACCTAACCCAGTTGCAATAGTTTCATTTACTTCTTCCCTCGAAAATAAACGTTCATCTATATACAGGGTGGTCCACCTAAATATCTCCTTCATTTTGTATGACATAACAAATGTTTTTAATGCAATGTAATTGGTATCACAAGGTGAATTCTTTGAAAATGTTATTTTTTCTCAAGTTCTTTTTTTCCGGAGTTTTCAAGGTCATCGATATATTTTTTATTATATTTATTTATATTGTAAATGTGTATATTTTTTTCTTCCATATTCTAGTTGACATTAAAACCCATTTAGACATATTAATAACATGACCTTGAAGTAACCTCCTAACTTCTAAAACTTGAAATTAGATATGATATTCAGAAGTCTCAAGTTTGAATGCTTAATCGCTAATATTAAATCATTTAAATGCTTTAAAGGGTATTGAAAAATAAGTAAGCACGTCCCAACTTTGATATCGGTTTTTCGTTCGATTTAGAAAGTATGCGAACAATCGCGTGAGCGAAGTGCGCGTTTCACCGTGGTTTCGGGGTAAAGAAATGCGAGGAAATTTACCGCGCAATCTAATAGTAGCACATTATCGGAGATTCCGGCGCGAATAATCGAACGCTATCGGGAGTGTTTTTCACGAGAATCGGGTTGCTTGTTTTTCCGGTGGCAAAAATTGAAAGGACGTCGTCGCCGCCGGCCCGTGAAAGAATCCCTTGCCACCGGAAAAACTTCGACCCGAATAAAATACGGAGTCTCGTGAACCTGTAAATCACGGCGCGGGGAACGAGCTGCGTCGCGGTGCGAGCTGTGCGTCGCTGTGCCGAGCCGCGCCGGTCTCGGAAGAATTATCGCGACAACCACTGTCGGATATCTCTTCTTCCTCTCTAACCTCCGCGCCTACGTCTTTCTCTCTTATTCACGGTTTCCGTTGTTTCCTTCGCGGTCGTCTTTTTTCCCTCTGTCGCCGTTCCAGACGGGATCCGGTTCGCGACCCGGGCACCGTCATCCCTTAAGAATTCTTCGCGAAGTCCCTCGAGAATCTTTTCTTCTGTTGCGCTTGTTTCTTTTTTGGTCGCGGTTGCCTGCTCTCCGAGGCGGAATTGGGTTAAACTCGCCGGGTCTCCTTCCCTTTAAACGAAAAAGGTCAGCCTCGAGTTACCCACCGACAATCTTTTCGACTTTTCGATCCATTTCCGGGATTGGCGACCCAGAGTTGCCAAGTTAAAGGTTAAATGAATTTAGTCAAAATCAATTACAAAAGTCTTCGTAAAACTGTTAAATCAAAAAAACTGGAAAAATAAACATAGTTGCGCGAATTCTGAGACAATTACTATTTGATGGCGACCCCCAGATTTGCCAACTGGAAAGTTAAAGATTAAATAAATCTACCGAGAGGCAATTACTATTATTTGATGGCCCACACAACTTCTGGGATTGGCGACCCAGAGGTGCCAATTAGAAAGTTCAAGATTAAATGATTTTAGCCATCGCCAATTACAATAGTCTTCGTACAGCCGTTAAATTTAAAAAAAAAATGTAAAATAAATATAGTTGTACGAATTCTGAGACAATTACTATTATTTGATGGTCCATTTCCGGGATTGGCGACCCAGAGCTGCCAACTAGAAAGTTAAAGCTTAAATAAATCTACCCAGAATTAATTACAGAAAGTCTTCGTACAGCTGTTAAATTAAAAAACTGTAAAATAAATCTAGTTGTACGAATTCTGAGACAATTACTATATTTTACGTAACGTTGACCAACACGACCGGCATCTTTTCCTACGCGTTTCGTGTCTGATCGATTGCCCCGCGTACAATAGCGTCCGTATATTAAGAGGTTTTCTCTGTACAAATAAATAAACAAATACTAAATTGTAAATAAATATTGAACACTGCAGCGCAGATTGGACTGTTCGCGCACTGTTAGCGAGTTAACAGTTAAAATAATAGACTGTCCACTCGAGTAGACGCACTATAAATTCTGCTTTCCAAACTCGTTTATATCAATCCCCAGGCACGTATTTTTTACCGTGGATTACGACAGTCTCTCGGTTAACCAGAAAGTATGCTACGCGTCTCTTGTGGGTTAGTGCATTGCCGTGGAAATTTTCAGACTTCCCAGGATTTAAAAATTCATACTCGAAATTCTAGACATGTCTATTTGTTCTCGGTAACAATTGAACCGTTTCGACTGTAAGAGCGCGCCGATTCTCGCTCGAAGCTGGCAACGGTGGGTACAGGTGCGGGCGCGACACGCGACGTGGATCCGCGGCGGGCGATTTCCACCCCCGCAGCTCTGCGTCGGGGATGGAAAGCGGAGATCGAGACGCTGTCGGCGAACAGCTGGCGGTTGCACGCGTATTTGCCGTCGGAGGAAACTTTTCAAAAGGTTTAAAGGCTAGAACCTTTGAAAGGATTGAAAGGGCGGTGTGTAGACGAGAGAGCGCGCTAAAGAGAGAGAAGAAGGGGCGGGGAGGGGGTGAGTCGTGGATGACGGAAGGCGAGGGTGGAAGTGCGGCTGCGGCTTGCGGCGGCAGTGCGTGTCACAGTTTACAGGAGCGTCGCGGCTCCGATAGAGCGATAGGGCGGGCGACGGGCACACGGCCTCCGTCTCGTTAATTTTCGCCTTTCGGAGAAAGGCGGCTGCCGTTGCGGGGGCGTATTCCGTTGGTTCGTTCGTTAGCCGTCCGACGCGAATAATGCGGATTCCTATAAACTCGTCACGCACCGCGACCGGTATCGATAGAAGAATGTCCTTTAATTAATGCTCGCTCGCGGTGCGACGCGAATGACGGCGCTACCCGCACCACCCTCTTCCATCCTCCTTTTACCTTCCTTCACCCTCCCAATTCGGTCCTCATCTGCTCCTTTTTTTCCGCGCGTCGCCGACGTCGTTCGAGGGCGTGTTTTTTAGACGATCGCGTGGCTGCTTCAAACTCGAGAGAGAGAGAGAGAGAGACTGTTGTTCCACCCTTCTCCGGGCTAGAACGACCACCCCGCCCGACGGAATCGTCGTTCGATTCCGAGCGAACGAGCACGCCGAGTTACGCGGATTTTTACGAGCCCGCCTACCTCCTGCGAACTTTCTTCTTCCACCCTCCTCTTCGGGAGAGAGATTGCCGATGCTTCTTTTCGGCTGCGAGCTTGCTTACCCTCCGTTACCCTGCGATCCACTGAGTCGCGAAAGTGCCGGAGAATGCTCTCGATGCTCAACGTCGGTGCTCGATGCGGTCGAGAGCCACGGAAATGCTAGACACAATCCACGAAAACTAGGAACTCGCCTTGCCAGGAGTATTCTTATTTAGACGATTCCACGAGATTCGGCACGTGCTGTGCTGAACTTCAAGTGTCCCCTCCTCTCCGGATTTAACCCTCGATAATGGACAATTTCGCGAGTCCCGAACACGATGAAATCCGAGCTCGTTCGAGCGACACAACGATATTATAATTGTAGTAAGACTACGTGGAGATTTCTTGAAATAACACAATTTTTCCGTCCTCGACCGTACTCGTTGTTGACGGGAAGACAGGAGAAGCATAGAGCACCGACACTTTCGCTTCGTGGAGCGTTCTTCTCCCCTGAAAATCTATTTACAATAAAATAATTGAGTTCCTTCTTCTCTGTTTGCAATCGTCCGTAATCAGAAGACGTTCTTCTTCTCTTCTCGTCGACGATGGGAAAAAGAGGGCGGCCCTCTACAATGTTGAACCGCGTTGAACCGTAACGAGAGTGAAGAGACCTCTCTTCGAGAAGAGCGGAAAAGAGAATGAGAGATATAGATAGAGAGAGAGAAAGAACCAGGCTTCGTGTAAAACAGTCGTTTAAAACTGTAAATAGCGTACCGAGCGTAACGAGGCTCGTCTCGGGATCGCGGGGAGAAGGACGCGATGAATATCATTTGTAATTCTGTTAATGGACCGCGCAGCGAAATTCGTCCTAGAATCGTCAAAGAGGTTGGGCTCTGCGCGGCAAGCCCCGTCTCGCATTTAAATGTCACTCGAGAATCTACTCTCTCTCTCTCTCTCCTCTCGACGTTCCTCTTTGCGTTCTCGCCAATTGACCTCGTCTATTAAACCGAGGAAGGCGGACGTTCCTGACGGACCGGGCTAGCTGCGACCACCGGGTCCCCTGCGACCCGTCACTCCCTTCTCTTTTCCAAATATACCCTTCGCTCGATAACTTTGTCATCAAGGATTAACTTAATGCCGAAAGTTCCGGCTCGCAGAATCCTCGATAAAAATATTTGTAGAACACCGGTCGAACGATCGATTTTTAGAAGTTACGCGTCCATCTGAGAGTTTCTGTCGATAGTTGCTCTCCAGAGTACTCTCAATATGATGGAAATACAGTCAGTAATCCCGAAATGTCGTACGGTTTAATATACCCATTGGCAATTTGGAAGTTGGCTGACGCAAGTGGAAGACCGAGAGGACTCCAGCGTGAAGCTTCGTAGCACCTGGTTCAAAATAAACGGAGACATTGCGCTCCCGGGGTTAATACCCGGCGCCGTAAGGAAGCGACTCACGCTCCGTTTCCCGCAATAACTGTGTTCCCGCGATCTTTTGTCATTAGCGGCGAGAGCGGCCAGTTCCGTCGAGCTGAGCCGTCTTGCGCCACGCCAACCTCGGCTCCCCCGCAACCAGAGAGTGTTTGCTCTGCCATTCTGTTCCGTCTCGCTCGCTCCTGCACCCTCGAATCTTCGAGATCCCCGGCAAGCCTTCGAGAGATTTGCCGAGACAGATCGAGGGATCGCCTTATCTCGTCAACAAACTTTGTAACGCTTCAAACGATTACGTACGCAAAGATTCCTCCTGAGCGTGAAAAGAACAGAGAATGGAGCGGTTTGCTCTAATTACCGTGCGCTAACGAATCCAAGGGGTCCTTCCTTGTTCCCTGTGAGACGGGTAGGCTCGCCTCTTCGACAAAGATTGCCTTCTCAAGAGTCCTTGAAATAGTTTGCCCCCCGACCCCCGAACGGTCGATCTCTTCCCGGCTGATCGATCTTGTTGCTGGTTGCAGGTGAACGGGCAAGACGTTTCGAATTCCAGTCACGAAGATGCGGTGCGTTGCTTTCAGTCGGCTCAGGAGCCGATCATCGTGGAGGTGCTGCGACGGCAACCAGCGGTCCAAGGACAGCGACCAGCCTGGAAAGATCAGCCCGCGGAGAAGAACGAGGCCGAGGAGAAGACAACAGGAGAGGACAGCAAAAGGGAGACGACGGCTCCCGTGTCGCCCACTCTGGTATCCACGGCGGTCCAGACCGATTGGGCTGGCTTCATCGAGGAGGAGGAACTCCTTCCGGTACCCATCGGCGTCGACGAGCAGACCAACGACAGCTTCGAAGACTTCCTCGCGCATGACATCGACTTCGAGGTACGTAACGATATATCTGGTCGTTCGGCAAGTAATTTGTTATTACTAGACTGCGATCTTTATGCATTTATGGGTTATGAAAATGTTTAAAAAAGGCTAGAATATAAAATCCGATAGAATTTTCTACAATTTTCATTTGTTTCGGATCTACACAGGCTGTTTCCATTAAAAATATGATTTTATTTCAATCCACTTTCTTAAAATTTGTCGACAAAAATTGAAAAACCTATATAATCATCCGCAGTCTAGTTATTACTTAACCTTATTTTAAATCGCAAAATCCTGGTACATCTTGGCAGCTGACTTTTGGAAGGCCTTTTCCTGCCTTGTAGTGCTTTCTAACTATTCAAGTAGTTTTTCGTCATCGTATCAAATATGCAAAATCGAAGTTCGCATTTCCATCACCTTTCTTATTACCGCAAGGGTAAAAATGCTGTGCACGAAAGAATAAGTTGTGTGCTGTTTAAGGAGTGGAGGTACCATCGGATTACCATTTTTCACTTTTTTCAACATTTCTTCGTGCGATGCAAATTGCATTTCGAATAAAGTCGTAAAAAGTCATATAACTCAATCTTCTGCTAATAAAAAACAGAAATTCTGCGAGCATGGGATCTTTAAGTTGCCTGAAAAATCGCAGGTCATAAAATAAGCCCTCGCGTTTCAAAAGAATCACCGTCTTGTTTCCCAACGCTTTGCGGTCCGATGCCAGACTCGACATTCGCTTTTGTCCAATATTCCTTATTTTCTTGACTCCCATCGCACGTAGTGTTTCTTAGCCGTCCTAAATAGAATACAAATGAACAATGTAATTGTGTAACAAGTTCTGAAGTACCAGAGAGGAAACGCATTGGACCGCAAGGATTAAAGAGTATCCTATCCGAGTGCAAGTTCTGCACAGAACGCGTGCAACATTCGTCCGAATCGACCGGAGGACGGACAGCGCACCGGTGTAAACGAGAGGCCGTAACATTTGAGGACGCAAACATCATTGTGTTCGCAGGAAGTGACGCTACGGAAGGCAGGAAGCGCGGAGAAACTGGGGCTGACGGTCTGCTACAGCTCCGGGTCCGGCAGCGAGGACGCAGACACGGAAGTTTATATCTCGGAAATAGTTCCTGAAAGTCTCGCGGCGCGCGACGGCCGGCTGCGGGAAGGCGACCAAATCCTGAGGGTGAGTTCTCGGTGAATTATTACCGCGGACCCAGCTCGGCCAGATATGAGAAACTCGCCGCGCTATGGCGGAACAACGTGAAATGAAACCCACCGCCCCGAAACGCCACTAATCTTCCCTCCCCGTTTTCCGCATCCGCCATCACCAACTCCGTAATCGTAACCGTCTCTCCTCACCCGCGGGCATCCCTCCCAGATTATAATTTAGAGCGTAAGAAATTCGGAAGTAGCAGCCGTCATCGACGTCGACGAGAATCGAACTACTGGGCTGATTCGATTACTACGGCCGGGCCGGGAGAGAACCAGCCAGCTCGTCGCGTTTCCTGCACACGATTTCCTTCCGACCTGCTACCCTTCTAATCTCGTTAGGCGGATTGTAATTACGGACAAAGTGGTCGACTTAAGGGAAATCGGATGGAAGAACGAGCGACGACCGCGTCCCCGGGATTTCTTCCCTCGAACCCGTCTTTGCACCAGTTTCAACTCCTTCCGGGTGAGGTCTCGGTCCCAACGACCTCGCTCGTGTGTCCGCAGTGTCCGGATCTGCCTAAGAACTTGAGATCGTCGTTTAGAAACTAGAGATCCGTGAATCAGATCCGTTCGGCACGTTTGAGTCCGGCGACTGATGCGTTTACGTTTTTCGTTTTCCTCTTGAATTCCATCCGAACGATTGAAAATCCGCTGCACGACGCGACGCTGCATCGGGGGTGCACCGATCCTCACTCTGTCCGTTTCAGGTAAACGGGAGAGACGTGGCGAACAAAGAGCAGACCGAGAACCTATTCGCCGAAACGAAGAATGCGGTGACCATTCTCGTCAGCCGATGTCTCTTCCAGGTGAGCTCTTTCACTCGAGGCTTTAGCTAGCCTCTAGATGAGATTATCTTGCCGCAATCTCGACTAAACATACTGTTCGAATCGTTTTTCAGGATGACGAGTTCGACGACAGGCACACCTACCGCCAGGTGAGTCTTTGCTCCCTTGTTAAATAGCAGTGCCAATAGAAATTATTCGATGTGTTGGATTTCCGAAAAGCTTTTCATCAAGCTCGAGACTTAATTTCGATACGAATCGTCGTGCGTTGCGTCGGCCCGTCTCCGATCCATTTATGCAGTAACGCAATATCCGCAATTATCGTTCGGTCTTCGAAAGATATAAGATTTAATGGACGAACAAAGTAAGAGGACGCGCGAATAAAGAGCGGATGGCGGCGCTTATTAGGATAGCGTAATTGAATATGGAGCGACTGATAGGCTGATTGGCGCAAAGTGCTAGAAAGTATGGCACCGTGGAGCAGGGGGAGAAAGGGAGACACAAAGGGAACAGAACAGGGATAGAGATCGCTTCCGCGCAATCAGGGCGCACTTGAAATAGACAAAATTGAGGGAGCGCGCCGCGTCGGGTCAAAGACGACTTTTGTAAACGAATTAAGACGCCCCGGTAGGGGACCGTCACTTTCTTTCCTCGAAATTGAAACCAACACTCGAAAACTGTTGCAACATCGATATCGTAATTATTGTCTCTTTCGGATTTCAACCCTTTGGACTCGAAGCAATTTTAATTCCAAAATCAAGACGTTTCTTTGAACCCAGATCATTTTTATTCTATGTAATCTTTTTACATTGTGCACATCGAACAAAACTTGTTTTGAGCTTTTTATAATTAGAATACAGACGAATTTAATAATATTAAAACTGTTTTGAATAATGGTATGGCAATTTCTACTGGCGCCTCGGAGTTATCGTTCGAGTGCAAACGGTTAAACAATTATTTTTGGAATCTTTCGCGGGTCGTTCTCCCTCTGAAACTCGAATCAGTCGTCGTCGAGTGTTTAGGACTCAATTACCTGTGTGCTCTGTGTTTAGGAGTCGCCGCCGCTATCGCCGGAGCACCTGCCGTCGTACCAGAACAGCTTGATCGAGCAGCTGATCCGACAGCAGCAGCAACAGACGGACGAGCGGACCAAAGAGTCGGAGGACAGCGCGTCAACGTTGAAAGCACCTCCGCCAATACCGTCGCACACTCCTCAGCAGCAACCACAGCCGCAGCAACAGCCTCAGGCGAGCAGTGTGTTCTCGACAACAACGTCCTCCTCAACGTGTTCATCGCAGACCTCGCAAAAATCCGGGCGGAACGCATCCTCGCCGGCGCATTTATCCGAGGACCGGAAGCAGTGGATGCAGGAGACGATGAAGGACTGCGCGAAGAAGATGGAGGGTTTGTGCGTGCGGGGGCAGCAGTCCGCGCCGGTTAAGCTGACCGAGGCGTACTCGAGCCACGTGTGGAGCGAGACGGAGCATATCTACGAAACGATACCGGAATCGGACAGCGAGCCGATCTACTCATCGCCGTACGAACACCAACATTGGACCCAGAACAATCATGGGACAGCGACCACGTCGACGACCACGGCGACTACGACCACCCAGCAGACTCAAGGGAATCAGACCAGGTGGCATTCCTCATCGAAGAGCAACAGCTCCGGCGAGGAGAAGGACAGTTCGAGCGCGTACAACACCGGCGAGTCTTGCAACAGCAACCCGCTCACGCTCGAGCTGCACCAGGCGGAAAGAGATCACCATAGAAGCACGCTGGTCCTCTGCCCTCCAAAGACACCGACCACCATGCAACAGCAACAGCAACAACAACAGCAACAGCAGAGACTCGGCTGCACCTGTCCTATATCCGCTACAAACAAGCCCACCATCGCCAAGAGCCAGCAGAGCAGACGCGGCTCCAGCTCCAGCCATCATCACAGAGACCGTGCGGACCCTACCGTCGCGTCTCTGCCAGCAGACACCATGTACACCAACATGGCGAACCTCCAGCAGACGATGCTCCTCCAACAGCAACTGTTCAAACAGGCCCTCAACCGACGGAACCTCACGACTATCCCTGCCAACCCCAAAGAGACCGCCGCTACTGCGAAAAAGTCCAAGTCTCACGGCAACTTCCAAGCGCCGAATCTGACCCGGTACCAGTTCGTAGGCAGCCAGCAGGTATGTACCTCGACCAGCTGGGTCCCTCCAGAGGACAAGGGCAATAATGATGTACAGATGGAATGGAAGGTGAAGAGAAGGGCCGACGGGAGCAGGTACATCGCCAGGAGGCCGGTGAGGAATCGGATTCTGAGGAACCGGGCGCTCAAGATATCCGAGGAGCGAGCCGGACACAGCACGGAAGACGACACCATGTCCGAGATAAAGGTAACCGCCTCGAGCTCTTATTCTTGAGAACGCTTGTCTCGGTCTGCGATCGTCTTCCGGACCGCGAACCTTTAGCAAAATCAAAGTAAATAGTAAATACTGTATAATCTCGTTTGATTCGCAGGTGGGCAGATACTGGACGAAAGAGGAGCGCAAGAGGCAGCTGGAACGTGCCCGCGAACGAAAACAAAGGCAGCAGGAGCTGATGTTGCAGCAGCAACAACAACAGCAACTCCAGTTGCAGCAGACGAACGAGTTACTAAACAGCGAGCACCCGGACGAGAAAACGAAAAAACCGCTGAATATTCTGGAGCTCAGTCACAAGAAGATGGCTCGCAAGAAGAACACTTTGGACGACTTCACTACCGTGCAGGAAATGCTGGTCCATGGAAACAGAGTGGGAGGTGCGGGTGGGCCGGGCGCCGGTGGAAAGCTGATGGGTCTGCTCTCGGTTACCACGGTTTGAAGAAGACACGATCAGAATCGAAGCTGCTCGCTGCAGTTTCCTCGATCTTCTAGCGTGTTTGTGTTGCCCGTGAAATTAGGGCGAGTTCTACTATAGCGCGGAGTCACGGAAACTTTCGCGAGGACGCGGTAGAACGAGGTCGAAACGATCGCGAACGATCACGCGCTCCGATCGATTTGTAAATAGTTATTATACAATGACATATGTATACATATGATGAATGTATGTAGATTATTTTACACGAACCAAATCCTTCTCTGTGAATCGACGAATAGAACGAGAGTACGTACGCCTCTGTAGATATGTACAATAAATGTAACGATGTATACATCTCTGTGTAAATACTTCCGACTGTCGGCCGGAAGAGGACGAACGATCTTGGCGAGGAGAGGAAGCAGTCGAATCGCAGTAACGAATCGTTCGAGATACACCGGCCAGAAAATTCTTATTCGAGCGTAGAGGAACAGTCGTACGAAAAGCTTGCATGTTTTTATTACGAAATTCAAAAATCTGATCTCGATATATCTACCTATCCAATTACATAAACGATGCGTTGATATTTAAACTGCTCAGCACTTTCCGCTCCGGAATGTTCAGGTGCTGAACGTAAGCGGGGAAACAATGATGCGTCGAGAAGTTCAACAGAAAATCCCGCAGGTATTGACAAAGATTCAAATGGTAGATCGAGTCTTCCAGCAGCTCCGGATCCTCTTCTCCTTCCTCCGCTTCGTTCACAGCTTCCTCCAACACTGAAAAACACATTCGTGTCCTAAATACCGCGAACCGGGGAACACCATGAAGGATGATAACACGCGATAAGAGTATAAAACTCTACTCACGTAACATGTTTTCATAGCCGGGATCTAGGAAAGTATTGTTGTCTTCACCATCGTCATCGTCGTCGGATTCCTGTGCGTCAAAAACACAAACACATATACATTTACTGTCTAAGATTTTCACTTGCTAGTTGTTGTCAAATAAATATGAAATTGTTACTAACGTCCGACTCTTGATTCGCGGCGACCGCTTCCATGTCGTTCGACAGTTCGTTAATAATCAGCTTGAAGATCTTGGCCAACACCGGTATCGTGGTCCACTGATAAGGTTGCGACTCAGCTTTGCTCCTGGTCCTCACGCCTTCCTCGTTCCCTGTAGACGGCCACGAATTTTTTAGGAGTTGCGGGAATGCAACGGGTTGCAACGGTGAAAATGGACAGACGCTGGTGCAGTGTAGTTGTGTAAGTGCTAAACACGCTTTCGGTCTACAAACCTGAAAATATTTGATCACCCTTCACGGTAATCTCGTTCAGCCGACTGTCGTCGTGAGTAACACCGTACTCGAGCATCTTGCACAGCGCTACCGTGGCCACCTTTCGGTCGTACCTGCCGAAGAACAAGTGCTGTCTACTGACCCACTCGGTCAACACGAACGCGAGAGCGCTCTGTCCTGTGGGGCCCGGCACGATCGACAAAAAGTTTAGGACGGCGTCGAATTCCATGTTTATCAGATGGGCGTATATCATCAGCAAACTCTGCGCCACGGTCAAAGTCTCTGTCCGCTGCATCTTGCTCAGAACAGCCTTCAGCAACAGGTCGAGATTCTCGCCCAGCGTGTCGCCTGCCTTCCTGATCAACGTCGTTACCAGCCGACCGACGAAAGTGGCAGTGAACTCGCTCGACTGAAACATGCGGTAACTTAGCTGGATTCTTTAAAGAAACAATCAAGAAAGTATACAGTATTCCTACGGATGATGTGACTTTCGTCTGTGCGGATGATGTTACTGTTTTATCCCCACTATTAGGGGTTTCTCTGTGGGAGGTCGATCGCGCTACAAAGAAACACGATCCGAGCCAATGATGAAACTTTCTTAATTTTAGTCATTTCGTTACGAAACCTTTACCAACGGATCCGTGAAATTTTTCTGACTAAAACGAGACGACGCAATAGAATTGCGATTGATTTACTTGTTTAATAAGCGACAAATGTTTCGAACGCAAAGAAGGACAGCATGTGCACATTTCAAAGAAAGTAGTACTTCTGCGCTTTCTGAGACTCCATACCCCCGAGGTTGTCATATCATCCGAAGGAATACTGTACTTCGCTGTCAATAACAAACTCAAGAAAGACGAAGCCACCTGTGGATTCAGTAGCTGTGCAACTATCTGCAATATATATTGCAAGCCAGTTTGGCCATCGTTGTCGCGATGAACGGTGACTTGTCGTGCTGCGACGGACAGGTAGGTACGTATCACTTCGCCCCCGCTCTGCAAGGTTTCGTTGTCTTCCGAATTAAGAATACAGTGGCACGCGGCAGGGAAAGCAGTCTCGACCAGCGCACTGCTTAAAGGTGTCGGCGAGTACTGCACCAGAACTTGCAGTACATCCAAAGCTACGTCTCGACACCTCTCTGGAAATCAGAGAAAGAGAAAGAGAGAAAGAGGGATAAATCGTTAACAACTTCGTTCAGATTTCAATTAATCCTGTTACGCTATTGAGGTCTTCAACCCTAATCTACGTTGTTAGTCTGGTCATCAACTTGTTAAACACGGCTTACCGTCTCTCGATTTGTCCATAGACGTCACAGCCATCATGCTTGTCAGAATCGGTATCAAACGAGTCTGCAACGGTCCTATACAATCCGGGTTCTGCGTGAGACTCTTGAATATATCTTGGCATAGGTCTAGAATTGTTGGATCGCTATAGAATTTCAAGAATATGGCGATAGTCAATGGACCGATTTTACTTTCCACCGAAGCGGTGAACGCTTTATCCAGCTGTGAAAAAATAGAAAAAGAGACAGTTAATTTTTTGGAAGGAAAAGGTTCGGTAGCGTACAGAGATGTGTGCAAGATATTATTACCGAGACGAGGACTTGGAAGGTTTCCATGACCAAAGTCAAAACCTCCGTGGACGGTTGACTGGCTAGATTAAAGAGTCCCTGGAATATTTCTGGCAAATGGGATCGAATAATGCTGACCATCGCTCTGCTAGTTTCCATGGTCGACGCTTCGCAAAACCAGTAGATCGCTTTAACCGCGCTGATTCGGATGCAAGCGGGTTGATTCTCTTGCAAACCGTTAACAGTTGCTTCGAGAAACTTGGAGCTTAACGCCGATGGCATTATCTCGGCATACTTGCCACCGACGCATAAACAGCGACCAAGAAGCAACGGCGGAGCCCCTAATAATTCCCATATGTGACAGTAAAAATTTGTTAGTAGAAAAAAAGGGACAAGCGGAAGCTTCGTGTACCTGAATCGTTCAGAGTGGCTAAAACAACCGTAGCTAAGAATTGAATAATGTCGAACTGAAGCATCCCGGAGGCATACTTTTCCACGACAGCCGGTTTGACTTTGCTTAAAGCTAAAAACGAAGATTCTCGCAACTTCCACCACGACTCGTTGTTATCGGCACAGCCGTTAGCGTTTTGCAGGGCAGTGGTTGCTTCGATGTGCCGAGTAATCACTTTGCACAGGGCATTAATTGTCTTTTCTGCGGAATAATTGACGAGAGCCTGCGTGAAAAATCATGATGAGATGCGACTCAACTTTTCTTGACAAAATTTGAACCTTCCCGTGATAACTCACCGCCAGAAGCTCTTGAGCAGATATACGAACGTTATAGGCGAACGCATCGTCGTCTTCTACAAACTGATTTGGACTCGTCGACCATAACTCAATCTGATCTTCGGTTATCTGCATGAAAACGATCAGGTAGTATATAATATCTTCCAACAAATTATCTAAATGGTTCGAGAATCTCTTGCGGTCCACAATGATATTAACATATTCGAATATTGCGATGATCAAATTGTTAAAATTAATGATCACGCCTGCAAACAGAGGGAGAGCGCAATTAAAACGAATCGAAACTCTGCACGGCAAAGTTTAACCGAAATTTACCGTCAGAGTCGACTTCTTTATCGTTCTCCTCTCTGTCTCCGTTCACTGTTCTTTCTTGATAAATCTTTGCGCTCTGAGTTAAAGTTTTCCAAATGGGCGGCAGCATCTGTGGCAAGAAACTCGACACATGCTTAGGTAGTTTAGTTACAAGGCAATTTATTGCTTTAATGACGTCGGTTTTCAGCCCACTGTCGCAGGTTGGCCCATCGGGCGCTTGCAAGCATTGAACAAACTTCTCGCAGAACATAGGAATAACTGGTTGCAGGTATTGTTCTGTAAATCCCTTTTGATACAGCTCTGTGGCAGCCACCAACGCCGTGATCGTGGTGAATATTTCAACCGCACGTCCACGAGTTCTAATAGAATATTGCTAAAAAGTGAATAAACATTATTACAATGATAACATTAACGATCACGAGGAGAACATACATTTTCACTTTGAAATATCCTATACATTTCTTGAAGAATAACTGGTCCCACATTAGGCAACTGAATATCGGTCAGGTCCGAAGTAAATTCAGTTAAAACTCTCATCGCTCCATGCACAGCGTATTCGCTTTCCCCGCTTAAACAACTGACAAGTATATCGAACAAGCCTGGCCAATTTTCAGGCCAATCCCAGTGAGCAATAGCTGATATCGCGTACGCTACTGCTGTACGTACCTGAAACAAATATATACAACTTGTACAGCCATTGCTAAATGCTAAATGAGTACATTACATAATAAAAGTACATATATAAAATTACGTTATAATAAAACATTACGTATATAAAAGTAAATTGTACCTACTTACTTTACTAATAGATTCTCTAAGTCCTAACGGCAACAATTCTTTGATTCTCTCTTTTGTCGTAGGCTTTATTTCCGGTGGTCTGAACTTTTCAGCCACAGAACACCAATGTGTTTCCACATACTGTTTCAATAATACGGAAGCTAGTTGTCTGATAGGTAAAAGTCCATTAGGATTTACTACGAATTCCGTTAAATGAATGCCAAACTCTTCCGTAACTTCTAAAGCTTGAATTCTCTGCTCTGCCGCTTGACGCGTGTCTCGTTCAGGAGACAAGATACCAGTCAACGTTTCATACAAAGCCTCTCTTAGAGAGCCTTGCACGTCAGATCCCATTGTACTCATTGCAATAATATTTTATCTCTTTACGTTGCGCCTGTGAACATCGAAATGTTTGATTAAAAGACGTTATTAAAAGATGTTAGTGTAAAAAATGTGCACTAACCTGTGTACATATCTCTGTCGAGTATTTATCACGACGCTACTGAACCTATTCGAGGCTCTTACATTACAATGCCTTAATCTCATAAGTTACGTTCCCTGTAAACATAATAATTAAATCAGAAATCGAAAACGACGGAGCACGTTACGATTAAAAACATTCAGCGCCGAGACACACGTTAGGGGTTATCAAAAACCAGTTATTCGAACCATTAATTTTGATAAATTAATCGCGTCAATTACTGTGCAATTGCAATTATTCTGTACAGCGTGAAATTAAGAATAAAGTGAAATAAATGCGTGATACGTGTTGTTCGTTGAATGTTACAATTCGATAAAGCCGGTTTCATAAAAAGACGAAGAAGGTTCTTATATACATACATGTGAATCTACAATTTCTTCTTTCCCATGCTGCTAAGGACGTGCTTTAATTCCTACGTTTCCAATTCAATTTCAATATCTTCATAAATAATATCAAATTTACTGCTGACAATTTTTCATTCAATTCACACTACACTGTATTCTTCGCACACGAGAGAACGGCACAGAGAAGTGATGAGCAGTGATGAGATATTGTGCGCTATCCAGCGCTATCCACAATCCACGCGCATGTACCAAAATTTTAATGTCAGTAATCTACAAAGTTGTGCTAAAATGGGGTACCTTGGTCACCTCGCCGAATTTCGCCAAATTTGTTAAGAGTTTAATTGAAATATGAACGTATAACATGTGTGTGTTGTATTCAAATTTAATATGTATGTGATATAATATAGAATAAATAAACGTCTGAAATCTTCCGGTACTTCCCTGCCAGTAATAGTTCCTCACTACTTTTCCCATAAACTTAGATCGTAGATACGTTCCTGGTTTTGACCGCGCATGCGCGACTTACAACTTAGTTGTAAGTAGTAGTGGATTGGTTTATAGCCACGCGGGAAATTTAAATCAACTGGATTTAATAAGCTTAGATCGCGGCAATATCTAATAATTACAAGCCTAATTATTTTAATTTGGAATGTATTTATTAACATTGGTTTTCGAAGTATTCATTTTAATTTTACAAGACTGAAAAGTTAAAAAGGAAGAAATATAATAAAATGATAACTAGAAAATATATCTTAAAAACATCCATTATATCGGAAGAAATATTTTTACCGTATTACAGCATGTGAAATAATTCGAATCCGCCGAGTTTATTAATAAATCATTTGTTTATTTCCGGTTCACATATGTTTTATATGTGGCATTTACATTTGATGTTCCATTTACAATTTATTAAACAGTGTAAATACAACATTGGTGTCAGTATATGTGCAGACATGCACACACAATCGACACATATATTAGATTTCGACTATCACCAATTGAATTGGTGTCTATAAATGTTTATTAATGTTCTCTTATAGGAAAAATAATTTAAATTCAAAAAATAATTTAACCCTATATCTTTCTTTAGACCTTTCGAACTCTTTGTGACGTGTGCTCTAGGTATATGCGTAATAGTTAACAAAATTCTGTCGATCGCTAGATACAGTATTTTACATACAAAAAACATAACAAAACAGGTACACTATATATAAGTATACTGTACTATAGGAGAGTAATATATAAAATAAATTAGTCATTCTGAAAGAAATTAGTTAAAAACTATATAACAATATTCTTCGTAAAAATGATTATTTAAGAAAATCAGTGCTTGAATCTGCAATAGAGAATCTATTGGCAGTAATAAATTTATTTTAAAAATTTTCGGACGTCGTTATGCTGCGAGATCTTCCACCTTCTTTCCCGACAAGTTCATCAAGTCGGAATGAATTCTAAAATGCAATCTGGATTCGAGAAGATATCCGGTAAAATTTTTTCTGCAATCGTATAAAATAATTTCAATTATCGATTGGTTACTACAAATACAGACAATAAATAAAGAATAAAAAGGAGCTTACTTAGCATCTTCTAGAAACTCGATAGCAAGTGGAATGTTTCCTTGATCTTTCGCTAACAAAGCTAATTCTACTGTTGCGAAAGGAATTATATAAGTATCTTCCCTAATTGATTTGTCTAAAGCAAGAGCACGAGTTAAAGAATCCTCGGCCAATAACGGACGTTTTAATTGGCGTAAACAGGCGCCCTTCAAAAGTAACAGAAGCGCCTCGTTGTCTCCGTGAAATTCAGTTTTTCTGCAAATAAACGTTTCGGTTTACATGGATGTCCAATTACGTGTAACAGCGATCGCGTAATTGGTCAAACAAAACTTACGGGCCATTTTTCAGTTCTTTTTCAGCTTCCTCGATTTGTTTAAATATATTTAACATTAAGTCTTGCCGTTTGCCGATCGTTCGGAACAAATTCCACACGTACATAAGCTCGAAAACAGGAAGAACTAACTTATCTTTCTGAGCAAAATAACGTTCCGTTTTTTTAATAACAAACTTCTCCATTGGCCATGATTTCCCTGCTATGCGTTGCTTGAACGTAGGAGCTTGCATCATTAAAAGATCGATCAATTGTTTCTTCTCGCTTTTCGACGGTGGTTTTTGCATAAGAAGTATTGCTGCTTTTTGATATAAATAAACGGTACGCGACCAATTCGATTCCTTAACTAAACAGTTTGCGAACGTCGCAGCTTCTTCCCATTGTTGCAGAGAACAATGCGCCCACATCAACTCCCAGAAACAAAGGTGATGGAACTGAGGCCATAAATCTTGGCTCTTCCAAGATCTCGTGTACCATTCGATCGCGGTTTCAAAATTTCCTCTTATCAGTTCCAGCCTTCCCTTGAAAAACAAAAACCATACGCCGTTTGGATAAAGACCCAACTCTTCCTCCAACGCTTTCTCACACCACTCCAGATCGCCGTCCGTGTTGCTTAGGAAAACAGACACTAGTAGATTGTAAGATAAGAGGACCATTGCGCACAAAACGTGCCGTAATCCTCTTCTTTCGCTGTATCCTGCATCTAACTCCGATAAACCGTATTCCTGTTCAGAAAAGATCGGATTATCGTTGCGCACGCTGTTTCACGAAAGTCATTTCTTACCTTATCGCCCGAGAAGCCTATAAACTCAAGCAGCTTGATAATTCTTGCTGGTAATAATGAGATCATCTAAAAAGAAACATCAAGATGCTGTTATACGGCTGTCGTGCTACTTAAACAACGTTATCCGACAGAGGTATATACCAAATTAAACGCTCCAATTCCTGTGCGAACACCGCTTTCGAAATGGACTTTGTGGACATCGTTCTCCCATTTACGATTATTCAAAATTGTTAGACATTCCCTGGAAACAGAGGACGCGCGTGAGACACAATGAAAACTTGCCCATTAAAGAAATTCGGATAGATAATTAGCGATCGGTTTTGTTTACTTATACGACAGAAAGCAGGCACGAATTTTCAATCCAGCTTTGACAAAGCTGACCAAAGTCTCGTCCTCCACAAACGTGAGCATCGACTTTAAAAGGAGTGACTCGGCATAACATAGTTCCGCATGCACTTCCTCTGTAATATTAAGTTTCCATCATTCATGCTTCTAACTCTCGGCCTGTCTTGTACAGTCAGCACTATACATATATAGATTATACTGGCACACGATTTTTTTCTTTCCTTTTTGCATTTCGATAACCATTAGGCGAACTCTCCTTAAACATTATTTAAAATGTAGCGTTTTACTTGGAAGAGTCTAGCCTATCAGTTATGGAAATGCGAAATTGATGTTGCACAGTGTTATTACCAGATAGAGATGATTTGTTAGAAGCTAAAAATGTTGTGGTAACTTGATTTTGTAAAACACTACACGAGCTTTTACAAACAGATATTTTTTACCAACTTTATCAACAAGTAGTATGCAACAAGGTGGAACAAATAGTCATAAACGAGATATTATTTCTTACATAGACTGCTTAGCAACGAAATCCTACATGCTTTCGAGAATATTTGATTCACCTGGTCATGCATGTTATTCATAAAGCAATCTGAAGTTCATTAAACATGCTGTATCACGTTAATAGATCCATGTCCATGTACTTACCAATCGTGTAGGTGTCGTAATTAGTCTTCTTCACCATTTTACCAATATTTTGTGTTAGAGTAATGTGTTTCCGCTGCTTTGAACATAAGCTCATGCACTGTTTCACGGCTGCAGCTGCCTTCGCAATGTATTCCTAAACAGCATATCACCATGTATTATCGGATAACATATTTTCCATGTATTGCAGTTTATTGTTGATGTAGTACTTGTTCGAATGTAAGGATCGCCTCGAGAAACGCGAAAACACTTGTTCCTAATGAATGGTATATGCTGCTGGTTGCCCATGGTTCCATAATTTTTCTTGCTTTGTCGAAATCATTGTTAAAAAAGCAATTGATCGCTTTCTTCGCTTCCATTATTGCTGTATCCAAGTCCATGGAAGTAGGTCTGTGAACGAAAGGAGGTCATTTAATACATAGATATCAAATTAATTTGTATATAAATGTATGTGTACTCATTTACGTGTGTAATAACTGTACACTTACTCCGGTATAGTTTCCTGGGCATCTTGAAACTAAAATATGAATAAAATGAAGATTTAATACGGATATAAACAATGTAGATATTTTTGTTATTATAATATATATAAAGATACACACCTCATCTTCTTCTATGTCTGACATCTTGGACGAATGTTTATATATGCTTAAAAAAGAAAGCACAGTCTATCATTCTACTGTGTATTAAACAGTTAGTTTATGTTTAATATGCATCAGATATTTTTTTTTCTATTAGAAAATATCATGCGTGACAACAGTTAGTTAGACACTTTGCACATGCTCCGATCAGATCGTTTTATCTAAAGAAACGATAATCGTTCTAGGTGAAAGTTATTCTTTAACACAGATTTCTCAAGTGTGCTCCTTCAGTTTTAGGTCATTTCTTTTCCATTCCCACAATGGGAACGCACTTCACCCCAGGCTTTCAGCATTTCATTCAATAGAGTCAAATGTATGGACAGAGTTCAAAGATTACGAACTAATCATAAATGATATGATGATATGATAAACTCAAGTGTTTTCACTGATAATAAATAGAAAGTACGAAACGTGTAACTGCACTCGAATGCTCCAGTATGCATATCAAGTTTCATAGTATAATCTCATATTTTTAATACATATTCAACTTTAATGAAATGTTCGATTGAATGTAAACAAAAAGAATAAAATGTTTCACCAATAATTACACTACCATACATGAACAGCATGCAATGTCTATTCAGCGAACAATATAAAATTTTATATATACAATAAACAAATCATTATTTCATCCCCGTAATAGTTTTGTAAAATATACCGATTGTTCGCCGAATGGTAACGGTATACATATACATGAGACATATATATACGAAACAAAACAAAAACAAAATAATTCCTGCATAGTTGTGCAGAAGATCGAAGACACGGGAGAGTGACGAAAATAATTAAAAAGTAATCTGCAGTGAAGTGTCACGAAGAAAGCATAATCCAGTTAGAAAACGCCGATATGACAGACTTAGACGTCGGCGAGAGTCTACGATAAAGCATAGTAAAAAAATTCAAATTGAATTGAACTATTGATTAATTCGATTACAACTGTTTACAAATGAACACGGAACAAAATCCGCGACACTTTCTACGGAACCAATAAAAATGGCTCGTCTCGATGAAATAACTTACCATGAATCCGTGAAACCAGTAAACGTCAATTGTCAGGCGAATCGAATCGAGTCACGCAAAAATTGGAAAGGCTAACGCACAGAGTACATTTACGACGATGAAACTCCGGCCTTTTTTCGAAACTAATTTACAGCGCGCATGCGTACCTAAGTGGTGCACTACAGTGAACGTAGCTCTACAGAAAATCGTAGTATCGATATCTGAACGGGAGCAACATTTAAAATGAGCCTGATACCGCGATACGTAGGAGTTACCTTCAATTTAACGATCTTTTACGTGAAAAGTTTCTGATCGGTAGAGGTTGTGTTTATTCCTCAAGATTTATGTGTAAATATTATGGTGCGAAATAATAGAGTAAGAAGAGTTTGGAATCATTGCTTACACACATGACAAAGTGAGGGCGTGGACGATCGACTGGCAAGCAACCGATTATGCGGTTATCAATGTACGTACAATACTACTCTATATCGTAGAACATAATACACGCCTATCCCACTTCGACTACCTAAATGCTATGAACTTGGACCGATTAGAGTGGGATAACCAATTGCCTTCTGTGGAAATGTAAATACACGTGACTTCATCCACAGTGGTGCCCAACATTGTCACGTAACAGCTGACGCATCAATCGGGTCTTATCACACTTGCAAAGCGTTTTCAAATCATCAGAAAGTTCTTACATCAGACCAATTTAAAAGCAGCAATTTTCAACTTTTCCCTATCAAAAATGTTCTCAATTAGAGCACACTGCGTTTTTAAGGACTAATATTTTTGAGACACCCTATATATACTCTACGCAGAGATTCCCCTTCCACGACGCTATTCCCCCACTCTTCCGCCACGGCTCGCTCACGTGACTCGTTTCGTCTCTGTCACGTGACTAATCCGGTACAGAGAGAGGGTAACTTTTTTCCCCTCGATCCGAGTCAATTCCCCTGATCTGGCGACACTAACTCTACGTATCCACAAAGTTTCATAATTTCGTGAATTGCTGAGCTTTGTATCTACTCTTGTTGGAAAGTAATACTTACCACTAGACTGTGGTAGTTTCTGCAATTTGCAATTTTTCTAGACGATTTTTAAAAATGGGGAACCAAATAAAATATCATTTTCTAAATTCTATCGAAGGATATATTCTAGCATTTCTTGAAAATTTTCAGAAGCCCCAAATGCAGAAAAGATCCGCAGTATACTTATCCCGCTTATCAATACACATCGATTGGATCAAAATTTCAGAAAAGTGGTATTATCGCGAGTAGAAATTATTAAAACATAATCCGCAAATAATGATAAGTGGACAGAGGGTCTTTATGCGAAATATAAATTGCAACAAACTGGAGTGACATAGAAATTTATTTCCTTTCTTAATATGTTTAATAGGTTGAATACAATACAACACTATTTTTAAATTCTTCCAATGTTGCTACTGTTTTGAATTACACCTACTCATTTTTATCATAAATGCATCAAATCCGCTATCTAATAAGTAACAAGTAATGAGCGTCACTGTTACTCACGTGTTCCCGTCCACATTTTTGTTGTGGGTTCTCAACTTGGGAAATTATGCAACGGGAGAACACTTAACAATTGCATCGTTTGTTCATGTTTTTCACTTTGATCTAAACGCGAGGAATATGCTGGAAACAAAAAAGCATTTTGTGACGCGCGGCGACTCATTGAACGAATCTATTTGTGCAATTAAAAATAAAATTAACATGACTATCCCGTTTAACAATCTTGTTATTTCCGTAGTAAATGTCTGAGAAAATTTACATGTACGCTTTAATGCTTGTATGCTTTAATTACGAGGGATTAATTTAATTGCCTCGAGCCTAAAAAAAAGTAATAAGATGTAATTTCAGCGTGGCAAAAATACTAAGTATGTATGGAGTTTATATTTTACGATGAAATTGTAGTCGTATTTTTTCAAACATTTGGAAAAGAAACCGTTGTTTGTAATCCTTTCTTCTTAATTGAATTTTTCTGACATTCGCGGGAAACCATATTAGTAATAGTGAATCGTTAAAAATATCTTTGACCATATAAAAAGTCTGCTTCTTTTACAAGTATTTTTACATTGAACTCGAACTCGTTGTATTGCAACTATTCGGGAAGTTAAAGATGCACAGAACGTGAATGTTAACACCCATAGATAGATGCGAACAACGCAGTAAACAATAACGTATAATTTTCGAGGTACATATAATAAGTATGCAGATTATAGCATACACGGTGCAAATTTAATCTGGCCATTTCTTCGGTGGCAGCACCAGTAAATAGCTTGTCATACATCAAAAACAGTGAACGTTTACCACAGAAGGTTTATTCGTTGCGTATTGCATTGTAGATTCGGTAAATTTAGAAGCCAATCGTCTATTAATCGCATACTCACGCTGCATGATCATTTCCTGAAGAAAATCGTTGCAGTCTCGAACGCGGAACCAATACTTGTTTCATGTATGCAGTAATCCATAATCCTAAAGACTGTAGAACGATTTAAATACTTCTGTAGCTTCCTCGACGTTGACGTAATTATACGATTACGTAAATATTCCTGGCCGTAGGAATTATATTCCCGCTTTCTTTTTGTTTATTGTGATATCCAGGTACTTATGACGTGTAACATAACCTACTTAGAACGAACGATACCAAGGTGTACGAGTTCATAGTATCATTAGCATCTTCTCTTTATTTTCGAGTATATTACGCGGATGTCGATGACGTACATTTAAGTTCGATCACCGTTCGCTTTTCGTTAAAAGGTACTGTAATCAAAGATCATTATACATATATGCTCTTATGTAAATATTTGGAAATGATGGCTCTTTTACCACCGACGACTGCAAAGACAATTCATGTTGTAAGTTTACCTTTAATACGAGGAGAACCATCCAGTTATGTAACTGTATTAATGCCCACTATTTTAATAACTGGTTTCGATATCACAATACGATCGGCATAATTTGACGTACTACCAATGCAAAAATATGTTGGGATCCGGATTCGTAGCGCATAATGCCAGTGTCAATAACACAGATTCTTTTTTCAGCGATCGTTCAGAAGGGAATGAGGAACTTGTATCGCTTCTTCAATTATCTTGGAAAAGTGGCAGGTGCCAGTTAACATAATTTCCAATAATTATGGAAAATCAAAGTCATCATGGCCAAACTTACCAGACTCATCAATCCTTCTGGAAGAAGAATACTCATGCTGTACCAGGCAGGTATGCGTGCTGTTACATTATCATTAGGGATGGAATAAAGTTCAATATCCAAGTTTCGTTTTGTAAGTTTCAAATGCTGCTCGAAAGTAATACGATTTCAAGAAATGTACTTGCATTTTACAAATCACACGTTTGCAAGGAATAGAGAACTTCACACCGGAATATGCAGAGTACAACATTTAAACGAGAACATCTAAATGTCTTGAAATTCTATAAGAACGCCAATGATGTTGAAAAGAATTCTTTCTTCAAGAACCAAAAGTAAAGAAGATCTTTAGGTGTTCCCATTTAAATGCTACTTGAAAGTATAGCTTTTCGTTTTCTTGTCAGATTCGAATCTACTTGTAATATACTTTATCCCATCTCTGATTATCATACGATTTACAAGGATAGTTTGGAGAGCAGTTATGTATTTATACATATGTTAAATGTGTATAAAAAGACCAAGTCCAAAACAAGATGGTAAGCATGGTAAAATGGGTGGTACAACGCTCATGTCTGGTAGTTCAATGAACGCAGTGTCCACCAGTGGAGGCATGTCGAGCAGTAGCGGGGGATCTACATCTTTCCAAGACTTTCAAGAAAGTATCGACGACGCTTGGGATTCGGGAGACGACGAATTCTGCACGGTTTCCGATGTAAAGATATCGAAGCGAGTTAGTCACTCGGCTGCCATCAGTGTGATTAACAGCCATCGATCGAGAAAGTCCTACTTAGAGTCTGGAACAAATTCGAAGCCGTCTCAACGGGTCCAAGAAATAATACCCGAAGAGAAAAAGGCGGAAGCACTCCAAAGATTAGCCGTTCAACCTTTGCACTTGCGGAACGCTAATTTGTCTATGCACTCGCATGTGAACAACACTCAACATTCCACAGACGACACAGACATTAAATATGGCATTTCCCCGCAACATAGACCAACTCTACCAGGCAGGCCTCAGCCGTTAAGGCAAACGAATGCTCCTACCAAATTTTTTATACCTTCTAAGGAACAAGGTGCATACGGTACAATATCTTCCGCTGCCTCTCTCTCTTCGTTTGTGCTCAATTTCGATTTATTGGTGCTTGTAGATGGTGAAAGTAAAGTAGATAAGTTTCAATCCCTTTTGGAGGCTTCTGTATTAAACTTAGATGAATTGAGGCAGCTGTCTTGGTCAGGTGTGCCCGCAAGATTGCGTTCCGTTACATGGAGGTTGTTGTCTGTAAGTAGGAAAATACTTCTTCATTATGCATGAAAATCTCGTCGCAAACGTAAAACTGATCTACTTCCTTCGATGTGTAGGAGTATTTGCCAGCTAATATAGAACGAAGGCAAAGCGTATTAGAACGTAAACGACTCGATTACTGGAATTTAGTGAAACAGTATTATGATACTGAGAGAGACGAAGGATTTCAAGATACATATCGTCAGATTCACATCGACATTCCGAGAATGTCTCCTCTTGTTTCGTTATTTCAGCAAACAACAGTACAATTAATCTTTGAGAGAATACTCTACATATGGGCGATTCGGCATCCTGCTTCTGGATACGTCCAAGTATGTGGAAATGATCTGGACATATAGGAGATGCGAATGTAGATCGGACTTAACCGTTTATTTCTCTAGGGGATGAACGATCTAGTGACACCGTTCTTCCTGGTATTTCTGCAAGAGGCGGTTCCAGTGTCCGCATGGCAAGATTTAGAGAATTACGATGTTGCTTCGTTGCAGAAAGAACAGAGGGACATTATAGAGGCGGATAGCTTTTGGTGCTTGTCCAAGTTTCTCGATGGTATACAAGATAACTATATCTTTGCTCAATTAGGCATTCAGCACAAAGTGATCCAGCTGAAGGAGCTTATACAGAGAATAGACGGTATGAGCCTGTTTTGTTAACTCCTCAGCGATGAAGGACATGCGTCTCTTTATTACACGCGGAACGGAGTTAACAGTCGAAACGCAAATAAGCCTAACAAACGTGGAAAAGATAAGATAGATGGAAAAGAAGAAATCCAAGTGATTGTCGCTGAGGGGTTAAGTACGAGCATTGCTTTCGTCCGGTTTGCTTTACGATCTCCGTGTTCTTTCAGCGCCGTTGCATCAGCATCTTCATAAACACGGTGTAGATTATTTGCAGTTCTCGTTTCGGTGGATGAATAACTTGCTAACCAGGGAGATCCCTCTCCATTGCACGATCCGACTGTGGGACACTTATCTGGCGGAATCCGACCGGTTCGCCTCGTTCCAATTGTATGTTTGCGCCGCGTTTCTTCTTCGTTGGAGGCGTCATCTACTTTTACAACCCGACTTTCAAGTGAGCATCATGAAACCGGCGTGTCATTTAAATAGAACTACGTTGGTAGATATTAGAGATCCCTATTTCACGTGTATTTAAATACACGTACTTCAGTACGTGTCATTTTAAATGACTCCTTTTGTGATAACAATATTCTTAGCCATTGGAATCATTCCGGAGCAACTGCTGTTGCTGATATGTTTAAATATTTTCTTGCCGGTTCTACAATTCTCAGATGTTGCGGGCTTCAAATTATAATTAAATCTGAAATGTCTGCTTAAAGATACGACAATACCATTCGATCCCATTATTAAAAATGATGTTTAAATTTATTCGATATATAAGTTAATATCAATGTTTTAAAAATTATACGAATTCAAATGAGGATGAATACACGTGAAATAGTACACGTGTACCCGTGTAGTTAAAATGACACGCACTAAAGTACATGTATGTAAATACATGTGTACACGTGTGTTATTAATACACGTTCGAAACCACGATCTCTAGTAAATATCTTCATTTTTGCCGCAAAACCTTCTAAGGGAAAAGGAGAGAAAAGTCTGACGTTTCTTTTGTCCAGGGACTGATGTTAATGCTACAAAACCTGCCTACTCAAAATTGGACAGACTCCGAGATAGGTATACTGGTCGCGGAAGCGTACAAGTTAAAGTTCACGTTCGCCGACGCCCCGAATCACCTGCAGGCACACGATACCAGGTGACCATTTTGTAACGCGTCCAGATAACAATATCGCAATAGTGGCCAAATAACTTTGGCACAAACGGTTTTGTGCTGAGTTGTTCCTCCTGTGTTACGGTCGTTATGTATATTATACAACTACATGATCCACGATCGCCTTCGGTTGTTCTGAATCCGATTATTTTCTATCACACTCTTTTTGGTCGAAGATAGCTCTATATATTTTCGTTACGTTTTGCGACAACTATACCAATATTTATAGATTTTATCATTATTACTATTATTATTATTATTATTTCTATTTTTTCTTTTTGATTGGTAAGCAGAATTATAGTGATCGATAGATGTTTTTTTCGCCGTCTTTCGGCTTGCCAAAGACGTAGGTGCAAGCTGTGACACGAGAAATGCAACGCGAATCGATTGCCGTACACGATCCGCGTTACGTTTGTATAGTATATTTCGAATTATTATACACAGATAATATATATATATGTTCATATATATGTACATATATGTACATATATATAAGCGAAAAAAGTTTTATAAATCAACTGTGACTACATGGTTGTTCTTTTATGCGAACTGTACACAAATCCGGTATGTACTCGAACGATAAGATTTTCTTTTCCCAGATCGAGCATGTTTTCCATATAATTCAATTTACACACCACGCTGTTTTTCACTGTTACTTTCCTGCTTCGTATAAGTATAATATTTAACATACACAAAGGATAGTTTTTCCGTTTTGTATTAATTGCTGGTATTTTAGACTCTCGAAAGATGTGGACATCGCGCGTTGTTCAGAAACCGGAATCTCGCGTCGAAACTTCGACGCAGTGTTTTGCCATGCTTACGCATTGCCATAGTGTATAACGAGGAAAGAAAGAAGGTTTCTAAGGACCTTTCAGAATATCTGTATGTTAAATATTCTTAGTCATTTTGTAGCCGTCTCGCCGTACGGTCGCGAGACATGATATTTTATTCGTTGTTAAAAGGACTAAAGTATACCGGTTGATAATTAACATTTCGAAGAAGGACCAATCAAATGATGTATAAAAAAGAAAGGAGTGAAAAATGCGATTCGTAACATAAATTACCCGTTACATGCAACGGATTAAATCGATCTGTTGGATGTTGTTATGCTTTTTTCTGGATAAAAATTCGTTCAGGGAAACGTTTTGTTTTTCATTCGTCGACTGGAATTGTTTCATTGAAAATTTGTACAAGATTGAAAGAAAAGTACGAGAGGATGCGTAGCGTCGTTAACTAATAAAAAAGAGACTGGTTCTATCTCACCCATGCGTGTACACCATACCCGTCACGGATCGTTTCTAAATAAAAACTCTAACAGGATACTATTTTACAAGTAATGTAATGTTAACTACATCAAAACTTACAACATATGGCACATTATTCTACGTTACCGATGCGACACTGCGTAAAGATACGTCTCTCAAATACTTATTATCAAAAGGTGAGTGCTCCGTTCCCGTCGATACACATTTTTTGGTATAGCATGTCAAATAAATAAAAAAAAAAGAAAAAACATGTGTGGCGGCGATTTATGATCTAATCTGTATTCTCGTTGTTATCTCAGTTGTCATCGACGTCGATCTGCCCGTAGTCGATGCTCAGCGGTAAGGATGTCAGCGAATCGTTGAACGCATCCTGCCGAGCGAAGAAAAATTATTAACAACGCGCCTCATTTGCATCATCTTGCGTGTATAATTTTCAATAACACCGAAAACATTAGCGGAAACTTACGTAATCTACGGTGACTGGAGTAGGATAAATGCAGGGTATACACTCCATTCGCGTGACCCCGTTGTTCTCTGCGGTGCATTCACAATTCTGGCAGGGATTCGGTAGCGCGGTCAGAGCCACCCTCTTCGAGAACACACTGACGAATTTTTTGATCGAGGCCATCTTGTCGAATCGCAGTTTGTCGCCGCTGAATATAGTCCCGTTGTTCTCCAAAGACAGAGGAGTGCAGTATCCTAGCGCGCTCTTCGAGAGTTTCACCTGCCTCCTCAGGTCAACGTCGCCGGTTAACGTCCTTGAGTCTTTCTTCGTGTACGACTTGGTCGCGTCCAGTCCGTAGAATATCTTGTTCAGCCTATCCTTCTCGAACCCGAAGTCGCCGTCCATCAGAATATGCAGAGTGACATCATGCTCGAGTAGGGCCTCGTGGAGCACCGTGAAGTCCAGCTGAAATTGTTCTTTGTTAGCGACGATCATTGCGAAGAAACTCGTTGGGTTAAACCTTTGTACTATAATATCGAGTCAGACTCGTGACGAAGACTTCGAAGAAGATCTGCTAAATATATATATGTGATTAATTCCCTTTTATCCTAGTAAATTATAAACGCCAAAGAAGTTCTAATCATCGTAATCGCAAAATAAAGTACCGCCGCATTCGCTTTACCGTTTGGTTCTCCGGCTCGCAGTGCGAGCAAGGCATCAGGATGAACGTCTTGGAGACGCCGGCTCTGAAGACGAGTTTCGTGGCGAACACGATCGCCGCGAAGACGTCGCGGCTGCCGTCGCCGACCGGAACATGGTCGAAGTAGTCGACGAACCTCGCCGTGTTCTTCGTGAAGATCTGACCGTCGAAAACAACACTCCTTGGTTGATCAAACACGCCGTTCGCTCCGAAGACGACCAAGGACCAGCGAGTGTCCTCGAGACCTTGGTCCTTCAGCTCCTTGCTCAGCTGAGAGACCAGCTGTTCCATGCTGCGGTTCTGCTTGATATCTCGATTACAGCTCTTCCCTTCGACGATGAAGACCACATCAGTCGACATGGGCACGTTCTCTCCTTCGAGTCTCTTGAACTGACCTTCCGCCACCTGACTGCCGTTCACCATCTTGCAATTCGTACACGCGTCCGGTATCCTCAAGAACGTGTTGCGGTACATGCAGGCCTGTATATAGCTCAAGGCTACCGTGCAAGCTTCCGTTTTACTCGTGCTCAAGCTGCAAGCCTTCGAGTACTCTTCGGGACTTACAACGTCGAAACAAGTTACGAACTCGGAGGATCTGTTGACTAGCAACTCCTCGCAGAATAGCACGATCTCTGAATCCTCATCTTGTTTCTTCGTGGAAGCTCGGTTCGAGCTGCTCCTGCAGACGTCGTCTTCGTCGATCGACCAGCTTCCAGCAAAAGTCGCCACGTCCGATTCGATCACGCCCTTCGAGGCGGTCGTGTCGTCCATAGGCTCGTCGTTCATCGTACCGAGCAGTCCTGCAGTTTTACCGTGGTACCAGCCGGACAGTTCCAGAGTGCACAGATCGAACTTCAAATTGCACTCGAGACGCAGCTGGTTGTGCTTCCGTTCTACCGTGATGATATTCTCTGCTTGGTACACGTACGTGGCACCGTTCTCCAATTCGATCGGAAGTTCGAGGTTGGTCAACGTGGTTGGCGAACGCTCGGAGACGATTTGGATAGTCTGGAAGGGGAAACGAATCGTCAGATTGCGAAGGAATTAACAGCTAATATGGAAACGGTACTAACGTCCTCGAAGATGTCCAGCTCGATAGCGTCCTTTCCGATCAGGATCACGATCTTGTGCGTGACTCGATCAGGCTGCAAATCGTATTTGATGAGAATGGTAAACGTGTCGTGAACGAAATCACGGGCTAACAGGTACGTGCAAGGACCGACGAAGTCCAGGTGTCGACCATCGAAGGTGACGAAGTGCTGCGAGCCGATGATCATCGCCGTTGCTGGAACAGTCAGCGGAAAATACAATCGATTGCTTGTAAATTATAATAAATTATTATAATTATAATTGCTTATAAGTTATAATACTGTGACAATATTCGATTGAATTCGAACGAAATGTTACCTCTGAAGGGCGGCAGCCAATTCAGAGGTTCCATGTACGCCTTGTATCGGTAGAGACTCCAGAAGGTCACATTGGAGGAGATGAAGTACGACCTCATGTCGGAAATGGCTCTGAATTCCGGGATCTCGTGGAATTCTGGCGTCTGATTGAACGCGTGCCAAGACATGGGCAGCTTCTGTTCGAGACACATCAGTCCCCGGTTCGGATCGAAGATGAATTTGGTCTTGGCCTCTCGATATTGGCTCTCGGCTTGCAGAGCAGACTGGCTGATGTCCATGAGCTTCGTGTGGATCAGTCGGACGACATTCTCCAGTCTTGCTCGTACCCCCAGATAATCGTAGAGGTAGTATGCTCTGTCGTACACCTGCTGCATTTTCTCGATGGCGTAGTGGATGGAGGGCAGCTTCTGGAGCTCCTTCAGCTCGCTGACGATCTCGTCGACGACGTCCTTGAGCTCTTTCCCGAACGGGACGAACGTGAAGTACCTTTCCTTTAGGAACTGCACCACCAGACCAGTGTACTTCCGCACGTTCGTCACGATGTCGTTGGCTTTGATGTCTCGGTAGACCTTGTCTATGTCCTGCGTGAAGTTGGTGAACCGGTCGAAGTAGGGGGACGAGATCAGATCGTTACGACGATCGTACAAGAAGTCGACGACCTCTTTGCTCGCCTTCCACGCCACAGTCTCCAAATAATGTATCGCGCGGATGAAGACAGGCTCGACGAGTAGCAGGAACCGATGCCACTGCTGGGAGATCGTCTGCGAGATCTTACCACAAAGGTTCTCCATGTACTTGATGAAGGAGACGTGCAGGTCCTTCATGAACTTGTCGTACTTCTCGATCAGTTTCTCAATGATGTTCACTACTTGGCTAATCGAGTCGCCTCTCAAGATGGCAGCGACAATCTCCGAGACCTTGTTGAACGCGTTCTTCACCGCGTTGATTACCCAAAGCAGCGAGTTCCTGATCGCCTCGCCTGACTCGCCCATTATCGCCCATATCTCGTTCAGGATGTTCGGCAGGGACTCGATGTGGTGTCGCAGAGACAGCTCGTCGATTACGTACAGACCGACTGTGACTACGTCCTTGATGTAGAAATCGTTCGCGTTGTACGAGTCGTTCAGATAGACCTTCAGCTTGTCCAAGTCCTCCTGCAGCTCCTTCAGATCGCTGTTGAATAGCCGAAAGTGAAGAACTAGGACTCTTCTCCAAGCTTTTTTATTTTACTCACTTCCAGTCGTCGAGGAATTGCTGAAGATCCTCCTGAGCGTCGTTCCAAACGTCCGAGATCACGTTCACGGTCTCGCTCTTCACGTACTGCTTCCAGTAGTCGACGTCGCTGTTTATACCGTTGTACAGATCCATGACAGAGTTCCTAATGCCGTTCTACGATAGAAACAGAAAATAAATGGAACACTAGTCTTGAAGAAAAACAATGAAAATAGTCGATTGAAATTTACAATAATGTCGCTCTTCAAGTCGGGTCTCCAACGGAGAGTCGAGGTCACCAGTCTGGAGTGATTTAATTTCAAGTAGAAAGACACGTCGGAGATAGAGAAGTCGTCCTCGTAGGTCCTCCAGATGTTGAAGAACGCGTAGCGAGCGTCGGGGATCTTTCCGTACATCCTTAAGCTCTCCAGCGCGTCTGTTGAAAGAGGAAATTACTCTAATCATTCCCTGTAAAATATTTCTTAATCTAATTTCTTAATCCTTCAAACGTACCGGGAGTATAATTCACCATCATCTTGATCAGCTTCTCATCGGTGTCGAAGAGGAAATCCCCGGTAGCATGAAGATTGGGCGTGTTCACAGCACTGCCGTTCACGACGAGCTTCTTCTCGCCCGGATAGACTCGAACATTCAGAAACTTTCTCGCGTCGTTGTAATCCCTGTGGAACAGCACCTCTCTCCGGACGATGTCCAACCAGGCATTGAACTGTCCAGTTTCCGGGGTTAAATAGCTGCGCACGTAGCTAGCGTTGTTGAAAGTCTCGAAGAGGACGTTCTCGTACTTGCGGACGACTCCCTCCAAATTCAAGTCCAACTTGCTGCTGGCATGTTTCCCGATGATTTCGTAAATATACTTTCTGGTGGAAGGTAGGTTGCTCTCGTCGCGGACCAACGCGGACACCGAGAACAGTTTGTTCGGATCGTTGGAATAATCGGCGATGATCTCGGCGTTGAACAGATCTCTGGAGTCCCTCTTCTTCAGCTTGCCCTGCACGATCAACGTCCTCGGGAAACTGGGATGTCTGAGTCCGAACGTGACTTGCTGCTGCGGCTCAGGAATGCGCATATTCATCAAATTCGCCCAATTAAAGACGGCACCGACGGTCCTGGGCTGTTCCGAGTCTTGGTCCCAATCGAGTTGCAGGAGGGTCCTCATGTCGTGGCTGCCAATCCAATAGGAGCCGTTCAGAATGAACTCCCTTTGCGGGTAGGACACGGTCAGGATCATGATCTGGTTGCCCACTTCTGTAGTAGTCCTGTTCTCGATCTCGATCTGGTACGATATCCAGACATCCTCGGCTAAGCTCAGCGAAGAGTTTTGTGTGAATTCGCCCGGCAGGATCTCGTAGTCCGTCTTCAGCTCCACGGTTCTGTTCGTGTGTATTGCCTTCAGGTGGATGTCCTGGCCGGTGTGCGTGGTCTTTATCCGAGATTCACCAGCCACGTTGAACGCCGTCTTGTTGTTCAGCTGGTAGACGTTCACGTGCTTGTACTCGACCGTCGGGTAGTTCGTGCCCTCATTCCCAGCACTGTACTCGTATTGATTCACGTAGATAATCCCGATCGGTTTCAGCGAGTTTTCGATCGATATTTGGATTTGGTCCTTCTCGAACCCGGCCCTCGACTCGCTCTTCGAGTTGTACCGTCCTTGCAACACCTTCTGCCCGTTGTACATCATTTCCGAGTAACCAGTGGTCACCTGCGGTCGCTTCTGGTAACCGTAGGTCAGTTGACCCACATGGCGAGTTTGCAAAGGCACCTCCGCGCGCAACACCCCGTCCAGGTCGGAATTCAGCTTCTGGCTGCGGTACGTGTACTCCGAACTCACGATGGCCGTGTTCTTCGGCCAGAACACCTCCAGGTATCTCTTGTTCTGTTGCCTGAAACGGATTCGATTTCATTAACCCTCTGGACTCGACTGCCCCTCTAAAACTTCGTGCGAAAATCCCATTTAAATACAATTTTAAGTCTTATATTCGATTCGCTTACAGAGTAGTGAATACTACGAATTGACATCCAATCTCCGTGACGTTCGCCGCGGGTAGAACAGCGTTCAGGGTCCCGTTGACGTTCACCAAGCTTTCGTAGGACACGTTCGCCGAGCCGAAGTGCGTGCTAGCTGGGAAATACACGTCCGCGTTTATCAATCGAATCTCCGAGTCCAAGGTCGCGTCGTAACTGAACAGAAACACGAGAGTCTCCTGCTGTAGGAACTTCGGAGTGTAAAGCGAGTATTTCATCTCGATTTGTTTGTTGTCGAAGGTGACGTTGAAAAGATTGTTCACGGACTGGATCGGCAGCATTCCCCAGGATGCGCGTAGGTGACCGTTGATATCCCGCTTGCTCATGCGAATCTGTAATTGAATGCTGTTTACAATGGATCCTTGATACACGGAGAAGGGGAGAATAAAAATACGAACCGAGCCATCGGACGCGTAATTCGTCTTGGCCTTGACGGTGTTGTATCCGATCACGTAAGAGGTATCCGCAACGCCTTCGTTTGCATGGTAGCTAATCAGAAACCGATGGTCGTCGCTGTACGGTGGTGGTAGCTTAACAATGAACACCCCATCAATGTTCTCAAAGTTGCGGAACCCGATAGTAGCGTTCGCCGCGAATCTCCATCGGTCTCGATCGACGTCCACGTCGAATCCCGCGTCGATGTTCCTGAACAATTTGCCCGGGTTTTTCATGTACAGTCTGGTATCTAAATCCTTGGTACCGTGTTCCTGTATTTTATATCCAGCGAGAACTCTACCGAACATATCCACCATGAAGACCAGCTTCCACTGCAGGCCTGCGTAGAAGCTATCCGCGTTCAGGTGGGAGCGCATCGAGATGCTCCCGTTATCGTTGCTCAACAACATGTTCCCGTTCAAAGTCAGACTCCTGAGCTCATCCATCGGGGTCTCAGCGTGAACGTACAGCGTGCTGTTCCCATTCACTTGTACGTTGGCGAACGTAGCCACCTTGTATCGCATCGCCTCTTTCGATTCCTCCAGAAGGTCCACATGCCCTCTGAAGTCCCAATTGAACGAATTAATCAAATTCACATCCAGCGTTCCATTCGCCTCCTGTCCATGCAAGGTCAGCTTCAGTCCGTAGTTCTCCTTCTTCAGCTTCACCAGGACAACCTCGTTCCCGGATCTCGACCGCAGTTTCATATCCATGTCCACAACGCTCAAAGAATTGCTCTTCGAGAGGAACGTTGCCGACACTAATGACGTTTTCTTTGTTTGGGAGTTGATCAGCTCCCCGTCTAATTCGTACAAGTTGTAGTCGTGTTTCTTCAAGTTTCCATGGAACAGCAAATGCGGCTCCGACAGCTTCGGCGTGTAGAGTTCAGCTTCGACGAAACCACCGCTGTAATTTCCGGACAGCGTGTACGTCCGATCATCCAGGTGTCTCACATGAACCGTCAGGCTCGCGTTGTCGTTGCTAGGGACCGTGTTCACATAGACGACGTCCGTCTCGAGGCTCTTCAGCATCTCCAGCCAGGTCCTCATCGCCACCGAAGCTTTGATCTCGTTCTCCGTCGCGTACCAGTCCGACTGGAAGGAGAACGACTTGGAAACGGGCTCGGCGATGTCCATGCTCACCCTGGCGTACTTCTCCTTCGCGGAGAAGTCTCTCTTGGCGGTGATCGTGGTCTTCGGCAGTGTCAGCATAGGCGTGTCGACTTCAGCCACGAGGACCGTGTATATCATTGCATCCTCGGTCTCCAAGATGCCTAAGACATCGATCGTTGCGTTCGGCGCTCGCATCGCCACCCTGGTTTTATGGTAATTCTCGTCGACCTCCAAAGTAGTGTTTGTCGTGAGGAACTTAAGGAAGTCCAGCGGTGTCTTGATGTCCAGCTGAAGGAAGTGGGTCTCCAAATCATTGGTGTCGCTCTGGCTGTACATGTAGTTGACAATAGCGCCGGATTCAAGCCAGGTCGCGTTGCGTCGGACGTGCAAGGCCAGCTGCATGGTGTAACTGGGCTTCTCCATGTTCACGACGAACGCGTTCACGCAAACGATCTCGTTAGCGAACGCGAACGGTGTTATCACATTTAGTTCATTCCTCAGGTTGAATAGATCCTCTATATAGAAATTATCGTCTACGAGGATCTTCTTTCCGAAACACTGCAGGTTTCCGAAGATCTTGTACTGCGGTCCTTCGTGGTCGATGTCCAGCTCGGCGGTCATGGGCTCGACGATCGCCAGGTTCATCCCTACCTCGCCGTGCCAGTAGAGAGTATTCTCTTCATCCTCCTCTTCGTCCAACAGATCGTCTTCCTGATCCTCTATCTCGGTCGTCAAATTCTTCGGGATGCTGATCGATGATTTGATGGGTATTTTAATCGGTGGAGGCTTGGGACCAGCCTTCGCTCTGACACCTAGTCTCACCTCCATCAACCTTACCGAGAACTCGGTGTCGATGTCTAGCTGGTTCTTTTCCGTGGTCGCGGCTATCAGCTTCGCGACCACTCCGATCTCCTCGAAATCCGGCACCGGACTGAACAGCAGATAGGTGTAGTGGAAGTCGGTGATGTTGCGATAATGCCAGACGCCCTGGAATCCAACGGTCATGTTGTTGTACGCGGCCCGGAAGTCGGCCTCTCTGTTGTTCAATTTTGCTACCAGCAGCAGCCGCTGCAGCAACTCCAGCGAGGTCGCGAGCGACAGCTTCACGTTGCAGTCGTACTCCGCCGTGAGGAACTGAACCAAAGCTTCGATCCCCACGGGGCCTGACGGCGTCACCACCTCGGCGACTACGTGTCTGTTGTTTTCCGAAAGCCCGAACCTGCCGCGGATGAACGAGAACTTCTCCAGCGGCGTGGTGATATTGAACTGGACCATAGATTCTCGCAGGCGACGTACGTCGCCGATCAGTCTCGTCGCGTAGGTCCTCTTGTCTAAATCCAGACTTCCCATCCCCAGAAACTTCCAGTCCGGCAGAATCTGCAGTTGACACTTGAGGTCTGTCTTCTTGTAACTGGTCACCGGACACTCGAGGTGCAGGTTCCCCGTCAGGTTGAACACATTGTCGGACTCTTTGTCCAGGTACCAGATGCTCCAAGCATCGATCACCTTGTCCGGATTGTATTTGATCAACAGATGAGTGTCCATCTCCTGCGAGTTGATAATCTTGTGGGTAACGTTCACGGTGGTCCACGCGATCGAATGAATCGAGCTTGTTACGGCGCAATTCATTTGCCATTCCGTCATCTTCTCCTGCTCCGCGAGGCTACCGTCGAACTCCGCCATCAGGAGCTGCGAGTCCTTCCAGTGGGCGCTGCCGCTTACATTCAGACTGTTTTCCTCCTGTAGATATCTGTAATTACGCGGCAACAATCATCGATCAGCTTAATCTTTCGGTAGACCGGTTTGCAGTTAAACGGAGTGTTCAACACGTTCCGTGCCGAGCCTTTTTTGCTTGACAATTAAACAAACTTATGTGTTTTGTTCTATACTGCATTTTTTATAATGCCTCATTCTTTTGGTGGAAAGATATTCTACAATGTTAAACTTGTTATAAAATATATGTTTTTGGCGCATTAAATACACGCGGCACGGAACGTGTTAACGAGGAGTAGGATAACGAAACAATAGAAAGGGTAGTTACTTGGCGCTCAGAGCAGTTTTCTTCCACTTCTCGAAGGGCGTGAGAAACTGGCCCTCGACCTTCATCAGTCTGGTCGACGCTGTGACACCGTATTCTGTGGCAACGTACAGCCCGATTCTTTTATCCAGGTTCCAGTCGATCGCAGCGTCCACGATATAGTTGTAGGCTCCTCTGGCGACAATACGGCAAGAGGTGCTGATGAATCGGCCGGGATAAGTGAGGGCAAGCACGGCGCTCACGTTCCTTTCTGGAAGCTGGCTCTCCGTCAGCGCTGGAACGATCGTTCTATCGAAATTGAACATCACGGCGACCTTCATCGCTGGATCTCTGTTAGCGTCCCACTTCACTTCCGCACCGAAATATTTATGCCCCTCCTCGCTGAGGCCGGTCAGTGCCAGGTGAACGTCCCTCCACTTGTCCAAGTGCACCTCCATCCGGATCTCACGTTCTGGATCGACGCTCGTCATCACCGAGTACACGTTACTCTTGTACCTGTTGGCAACGTTTATAGACATTGTAAACAAAGCAACCTGAACAAGCCAAAGCTAGCATACCTGCCCTCGACGTACGAAATGAAGTTATTCATCGGGGACATCACCGAGTGAGTCAATATGAACGCGTATTTGTCGCGGTCCACCTGTTCCACGAATACGCTGACGTTCAAGTTGTTGTAACTGCGGTATAATTTGCAGTACAAGAGGACATCGCTGAAGAACGTCGGCGACTTCAGCATCAGCTTCACACCGTGGCTGACGATCGCGGAGCCCACCGATCGATCCCAATAGGTACCTCTCGCAGTCACATTGTATCCGGTAAACGAGGTCTCGCTGAAATCGATTTCGTAGATCCGCTTCGACCTCTCCGTGATTCGCACGTCGAGAAGCATCGCCTTGAAGTTCGGAATCGACAGGTTCGCGTGGCCCTCCATCACGAACATCAGACCCCGTGGCTTTAGCAGGTTCACGGTCAGAACGATCTCCTTCCCTAGATACGCCACAATCAATTATTTTACATTCTTCTTTTGCGATGCTAATGGGTTAAAGAACCTGTGAACGTTACAATGAGAATAAAATACAACGACCGCCTAACCTGGAGCATATCCGATCAGCAAGACGGTCCTCGACTCGGGCCCCATAGTATCATGCTTGACGCCCAGCTTGATATCCAGGTTCTGTATGGGTTTGGTTATGGCGATTAGCGCGCTGACTTTCGTGTCCTGGTTTTGGAAGTACATCTTCGAATAGGAAAGGATCAGCTTAGCCGTGAGTTTGTGCCGTTCGTCCATCAGGTGCGGTTTCGAGTTGACTTCGGCATGCAGCTCCAGGTGACCGAGAGCCTGCTGATACCAAGCGGTCACCATGGTGTTCAATTGAGGGTACGCCGTGGAGTGAAGCTTCATATCAGCCGTTTTGTGCGTCAAGGTCTTCGAGGAGCGGTTTGCTAAGGATATCTCGAACTGCAGGGTCTCTTTCTTCGGCATCTTCTGCAGCTGATAATCCAGCTTGAAGTCGCTGTCCAGACTAGCATTCCTCTTGACGACGTAGCCCACAAGCTTGCTCCAGACCTTCTTCGTCCGGAAGGTCAGATCCACGTCGCACTGCAGCACGTCGTTCTTCCACGCGTTCCTAATCGTACCTTCATCGACCGATATTGTAATTCATTACGATGGATTTATGATAGACAAATCATGTCTATCCCGTCTATACGTATAATGGGATTTTGTTATACCTGAAAGAGCTGCTATTCGTTCGTTATTGACGATCAGGTGCATCTCCGGGCTGAAGGTGTAACCGTAGTTGAACTTCTTGGTCGAATAACCTAAACTCGCGTCCAGATGTTTGGTACCGTTTACGTCGAAACCTATATCGATGAACGTCTCGTTCTCCGTGTTCTTGTATGTGCCTGATGGAATCAGAATCATTGAGAACAAATGCATACAAGAGAATTATGAGATCCAAGCTCCGTTACCTTTTGCCACTATAGAATTGCCGGCAGATCGGAATAGAACGGTTACATAGTCGGATTTCGTGTCGAAAAAGACGGTCGCGCTCAACTCTCTGTTCACCTGCGACCCGGACGTGTCGAATGCGATCCTGAACACGTTCTGCTTCTAATAGGATCAGTTGGTAAGACATTAAAATTTAGCAAGGAAATCGACTGGAAAATGGCGAAAGCAATAGTACCTCCGTTTTCTCCCACTTGTACTCCAAGAGGTAGTTCTTCGCGGTGGGATCGGCTTTGATCAACGAGATCTTGAAGAGCGAGGGTCCGGCCAGGACGAAGTATGGCGCATCGGGGTCTTTCGTCACGTTCGATAACTGATAATCTACGCATAGTTTCAATCCTATGAGCCTGTCGAGAGCGGTCCAAGAGCAACTGGTGTTGGCGATCACGTTGCTCGGAATGTTCGTTCGCTTGGAATTGTCATTCTGATCGGCGATTAAAACGCCCAACGGTGTTTCCTTGTATTTCTCTCCTTTGCCCGATGTCAGGAGGATGTCCGTTCCAACGGAGAACACCTCCATCTTCTTGTTCGGCAGACCCAGGCTCAGTTGAACCGTGCGCAACCCCTTCACATTCAAGTGAAGCTGAATCGCACCGGATGAGTAGACGTTCGATCGTAATTTCACGCCCGCGCTCGTATAGAACGCGTCTACGGCCATGCTGCCGACGACGTTCACGCTCACGCTGTGAAAAGATAAAATTGTCAACACGGTTTCAAACGTAGAATGCTCAAGAATGATCTAGAGTGAGAAGTACCTCGGCCCAATGTTGCTGACGAATTCGATGTCATTGTTGGCGATCCTCTTGCTGTCGAGTAACCCTGACATCGTGAAATTGCAGGCGGCGGAGCCGGTGAAATCGAGTCGAACCGGCAATCCGGATGCCAGCGGTACCACGTAGGTAGAATCTAAGAACATCGCCGCGTTCTCGAAGTGGATTTCTTTCCCGGAGGCCATTTGCTTGAACTTCTCCCACGGGTTCAGCCGCAGCAAGGCATCTCGAATCTCCTTGTCGCCGCTGAGGACCGAGTAGTCCAGATCGTTCCCAAATATCTAACAAGAACGAGACAAGAACGCCATTATTTAACACATCGAATTCTCCGCGGTTCGTTCTCGCGTACTTTATAACTGATGCTGATCCTCGGATTATCGAAGTTGTTGTCGATCACGTTCGGCAGTCGTTTCACGCGTTTCCAGTAATCCTCCTGTTCCGGCGCATCTCTGATGCTTCTCAGTAGAGTCTTGAAGAACCCCGACACTTTCTCGTTACTGTACGGCCCCTCCGGCCCGAAGAACCTTTCCGCATAGTACTCGAGGCCTTCGAGTCTGGTCGTGAACTCGAAGACGTTTACAGACTCGCTGAACACGTCGAACGTCAGGTTAAACGTCGCCGTACGGGGTATGTACGATTCCGGAGCGAAGATCAGGTTCCCTTGATAGTTCGCGCCCACGTTGTACTCCTCGGAGAAGAACGAACCGTCATAGCTGCGCGAGAACTTTCTTCTGTCGCTGTTGAACTTGTCTCCTAGGTCCCTATCAGTCAGCAAACTTTGGATCTCAACGTTCGTCGGCGATGCGGAATTGTAGAGATTCGTCAGATGACTCCAGACAAAGGTTCCCACTAGAAATGTAACGATAAGATTGAATGTTGTAAAACCTAGAAGAAAGCTGGGTTCACTTCATACCTTGATTCACTTCCTCCATCTTTAAGGTATGCTTGATGGTTTTGATAACATTGTAGTCGGGACAACGCATCACTTGCAGATAGGACGCGATACGAATCTCCGTGTTCAAGGTGAAGTTTCGATAGTAGTTCAAGAAGAAGAGATCGCGCGTTTGTTCGCAGGACGGCATCCTCCGATGAGCATCGGCGGCCGCCACGCGTACTTCCTTCGGCACGAATCCGCTCGTGTCGTCTATGCACTGCTTCAGTCTTCGCCGCAAGCTCTCCGTTTCCAAGCCCATATTTCCTATCGCCTTCAACGCTTTCATTGTCTGAAATTAAATCGAGAATCATCAGCGAATTCGTCAGAGAAAATTTATGTAAAAATTGGCTCTTGTGCCCGATTTTTGGAGATCCCGAAATCTCCAGTTTTTACGAAACTTGAATCAAATTGTACGAATCCAAAAAATATTGTAGTGACTGTTTGTATAAAATTTTGAAATTAATAAAATTATTATTCCATAATGTAATCCCTCATTTTTTATTTTCAAATCGGGCAGGAACTTTTGCAATTATCTAATATGATCCTTCGTCACATGCTCGATCCACGTACATCCGTGATGGTCGAGTCGGAATGTCCGCGAGGCTGGCAGCCGATCTCGATCTTCTGCTCCAGGTGCGAGAGGAACTTGGCCACGGGCTCGGCGTTGTCGCACACGGCTCCATGGTTCGTGCAGAAAGTGTGAACCGTCGCCGAGAAGCTCAACATGAACTGACCCTCCGGAATATGTCGCTGGAAGTACAGGTGCGAAAGAGCCTTGATTGTCTTCAGGTCCGGTCGTGGGATTAGCGCGAATGCGGTCACCCAACTATCCACGGTAGCCTGATCTATGTATTTCTGCGTGATCAAATCTATCATCACGTTCACGGCTGCGTTGTTACCGATGAACGGGAGAGCATCGATGATATACTTCCTGCGAAATCGAGAAATAAATAAATAACTTACAGAAGAAAAACAAATAAATAGCTAAAGCGTAGGCTCGGCAAATTTGGATTTAAGATTTTCTGATGGTTAGTCAACAGGTACCTGCATCTCAACCGGTCAGATACGGCGACAGCAATTGTACCCTTTTACTTTGTTCTTTTACGTCGCTTCTTCAACTGCTAGGTTATTAAGCGACGGGACCTACTGTTTATAAAGGTGGGTTCCGAACCAGCAATTGTACCCTAATCGCAGGAAAACCGGTGAGCTTAAAAGCCGTGACGGTTTACTCGCCGAAGATACCGAGGAGTCTCTATTACTACAATGGGGATGCGAGACTCCATCAATTTCGAACGGTCCCGACTATATCGTAAATCAATAAATCTCCTTTCAAACTCACTTTCCAGTCTTGCAGTAGGTGTTGGCTCTGCTGAACAATTGCGAGAGCGACGGGTAGTCATCGAAAACTCGCTGGAAATGAATGAACGCGGCGAACGTCTCGGAGAATCCTTGCTGAGGTTCGTCGGAAGCTGTCCCCCATTTACACATCGCCTTCAGAAGACTCCTAGGCGTCCTGAGCTTCCAGTTCGCCCTTTCGGTGGTTCCCATGTAATCGTAAATCAGAGTAGTCCTCTTGATCGAATGGTCGAATGCCCTGTCGATGTCGTCGTCGTCGTCTTCGTTCTCATTACTCCTGCCGTATTCGTTCGTCTCCTGGTCTCTCGTCTCCTTGACGAGCCGCAGCACTGCCGTCGATTCCGTTCTGGCACCCGTGTTTCCGCTCGAGAGCGGTTGTAACCGGTGGACGTCCTTGCACACAACCTCCTCGTAGACATTATGGTCGACGGTCAGCTCGCAGTCGCTGTGCGACTCCAAAAGAGGATGCCGCAACGGACCGGATCTTGGACTCCTGCAAATAGGAATTCTGGAATTCGCTTCAGCACTTAAGGGCGTAGACTCGTTTCCAGGATTGCAAGGGTGCGAGATGCGCCTTTTCATTTCGCGGTAATGTGAAGATGGGCTTCTTCAGTAGTCAAAAGCGCTAGATAAAAGATCTATTTTTACAAAAGTCCTATTTTTACATTTACGAGGTGTAATTTGCATTATTCCGAAGCATAAAGCTGCGCATGTAGCTATTTCCATAAAGCTGCGACAGCTACGTGCTGCCGAATAGTGCAAATTACGGGCGAATTTTAAGCAAAAGGCTAAATTTGAGGGCGATTGCGGCCTAGATTAATCTTTTATCTAGCCCCTTTGACTACTGAAAAACCCAACCTTTGCATTATCGAGAATTGAGAAGACGCGTCCCGCACCCTTACAATCTTGGAAGGGTATGAATACACTAGCAAGTAACTTGCCACATTTTTTCCGAGAGAAACTGTCGCAACGGAGTTCAACTTTCGCTTCTGCAAAAAAATGTTGCAAGTAGTTTGCGAGTGTATTAGCATCTTGTTAGTGTTGCAAACAATTGCCGGGGCAATCCCTTCTCTACCTGTAGACGTTCGACTGTATCACGGAGAAGTGTTTCGAGCCGTACTGGCAGCTCGACAGGTCCTTCGACTTCTTAACGACGAGGCTGGTGCGTCTGGCCTCGTGTAGACGGTATGTCGTCTCGCAGATACCGTTCACGTCCAGCTCTTCTACACGATGGTCAACGTCGAACCTCTGCATGTTGTTCTGCAGCATCGATAGGACTCCCCTCTTCAGGTTCAACGCCCACGCGGGCTCCCCTTCGTGAGGACATAGCTCGTTGATCTTTCCATCGTCGAACGCGAACCTCAGGTTGTACATAGCCAGGTTCTTGTTGAACTCGGTGTCCGCGACGCTAGTTCTTGGATCGTGCCTCAGCTTCGCATCGTAAAACTTTAAGTTGCCCTCGCAGGGGCTCGTGAACTGCATCATCAGGTACGCGTCCAGGAACAAGGTCGACTCGTTCAGGGAACCAGACTCCTCGCCACCCAAATTCGTGCTCACGTTGACCGAATACCTGTACTTGTACAGCACGCCCTCCTCGTACTTGAACTTCCTGCTCGCTGGCACTATGGACAGGCATCGCGCCATAAATAAATCGCGAACTCGCGTTGGATGGTTGTAATTAAATAAATGGTTAAATAAGTAGACCGCGGATTTTATGTATTTATTTTATAAATAAAATTGCTATTGCCGTTGCAGGATGTACCGAAAAGTTTTTGGTCATGAATTACAGACCTTTAACAAGGAAATTTCTACTAGATAAAGGGTTTCTCACATACACACAGAAATATAGCGTATGAAGTACCGGCGCCGCGTCAGCTCTTTTTCAAACTTTAACAAGCATTCACAATTGTTAGAAAGTACAAACAAATATAGTTGACTATATGGATATATAGAGGAGAGTCCCCTCTATCCTTTGACTCAAACTTGAATTGTCTCGCATGTTTAATTCTCGCGTGACACCCCATTTCTTAAATCAAAATCATGCATTTTTACAAAAATCAATCTTTCTCGAAAACGTAGCGTGATAGAGCAATTTTACTTCCGGATTTGATTTGAGTAATTGCTGAACCCGAGAAAAGTTGAAGTTTGTTGGACTGTGATTTTGCATAAAGAGAATTTCTAAAGAAAGATCGAAGGGCTCGACCTCTTACCCTTGCATGTCGTCCGGCTGCAGGATGTCGGGTCCTTGGTGAATTCTGGAAGAAGACAAACGATGTTGCATCAAGGGAACAGAAAAATAGCTACTTCCGAGAAATCGGCGTTATGAATGAGTGTTACGCTTTGCCGATAGCGAGGCCGATACGCGTGAATTCTGCGCTCGGTGCGGATTCTCGGAAAGGAGCGTCGAATAACACGCGCGAGAGATAACCGAGAACCGAGAGAGAGCTGCAAATGTTGCAAATGTGGCCGACAACTCGCCAACGGGTTCGCGTAAACGGCATCGCGCGAATTCAACGAATCCTCACCTGACTGCACCGAGCCGATCGATACACAAATCGCGGCGAGAAAGATCGCCGCGCGTTTCCACGATCCATCACCGCGCAGATCCATATCTTCTTTCTTTCTGTTGATCAGCGAGGTCAAGGTCCTTACTCCTGTCTCGATACACTCTTCATCCTCTCGTGCGCGTCACCACCCTTCCACTATTCCATCGTCGTCGCGCTGCAACGCAAAAGCAAATCGTACACGCGTTCCTCGTTTCTCACAGCCGTGCGCGTGACTCGCTTCCCTCTTCGACTCGAGCGATTCTTCGATCGCGCGAAGGATGTGCACGCAATTGACACCGGAGGAAACGGGGGAGGGGGGAAGTAGCTTCAACGAGATTTCTTCGCGCTAAACGCGAACGCGATGCGCTCAAATTGCGCACGATATATCGCTGCGAGTACGCGCGAGACAAACTAAATCAACCCTGCTGCGATCGTTTAACCGAGAATCACAACAGGGTTAAACGAAGAAGGAGCGTATTAGGAAATCACTGATGGAAAGACGATTAGCTGTGCGATCGAGTCCTCCCCGATTAACAAATCGAAGTGAGAGCGAAATCACTGCACCGGAGTACAGGGGAAGCCGTGTGTTTCGCGCACAGACACGACAGGGAAAAAAGGGTAAACGCGGCAGAAAAAATGATACCGATCACGAGGTGCGTTCCCCGAGTGGCTCGTACCGTTCGCAGAGTGTCCGTAGAAGTGGCCAGCGCCCCGAAGCACAGCTCGAAGATCGCTGTCCGAGCGGAAAGATCGAACTGGTTGGCCGAGCGATTGGGGTGCGAAACAGAAGCGATGCTATGCGAAAGCGAAAGCGAAACGGTTGGCCCTCTCGATGGGAAGCGGCCTGTGTACGCGGTGTATCCGTTTAAGTAAGTGCTTCCTGCCGTGACTGAGCTCGCCGACCGAATGGATAACGACACCGAATCAACCGGGAGCGCTCCTCTCCGAAAGGGGGAGAGGATCGGTGGTGCCAAAGGTCTCGTTGCCTTTTCGTGTTTGTATGGGGTCACGGGTCGTCCACCGATAAGATAAACTCGAAAACGTCCCTCCTCCAGCGATTGTCGGTCGTGATTCTTACACTGCAATTCAACGAATACCATATTTATTACGGCGAGTGTATCGATTAATTGCCAACCGAAACTATACCGATCTTCGATTTCATTTACTTTAAAGATCCTGAACGCCGGGAGTTTCTTCCAATATTTATACTGGCTTCTCGTCCCTCCTGCTTATGTATCGCGTGCATCTTTTACCTGCAACTGCAGTTCATTTCGGATAACAAAACGTTCGGGCATTCTTGAGGGCAAAGGTTCCGACCAAAGCAGTTTCCCAGATACATTATAATATGTCTCGTACCCTTTTGATATGATTCGTTACCGAAAAGCAAGCGTTGTGTTGAATTACAATTGTATTACTTTATGGATTATAATTACAAAGTATTTCAATTATATCGTATTTCGATTACACACATGATTCGCGTAATTAGCAATTAAATTAAGTGATAGGTTCGAATTATGTAATACAATTACGTAATTCAATTACAATATATTTAAATAAACACAACTCTGCCGAGTATGAACTATATCAACTCTGAAGTATACCTATACATATTGACTTCTTTAAAAATTTGTTGAATTGTTTCGTTTTCTTAGAACATACAATTCTGCTGGACTGGTTGCTATTCGTTGTATAATAAATCGTCACGTGCGTACGGGCCGGTTGAACAACACACTGAAACGGGTATTGCGTGGGGTCAATTACACTGCGATGCATAAATATTACTGTACCGAGGGAAGACGAATTAACCTGCTGATTGGGGAAGACGAGCCAACCCGTGGTTCGATTCATTTATTCATCCGCGTCTATACCGACCGACTATATTTTATTGTCGATTGTCTTTTTGCCTGTCCCTGTTCCTTTCGCTCGAAACCCATTACTAATCTTCATTGTATAGCCGAGATCCGGTTTGGCGAAGCAGCTCAGGCATGCACGAATCGTTCGAGCTAATTAAGAGTTGATCAGATCGTTGCTAAAGAATCAGTTACGGCGAAACTAAAAATAATAATAATACACTAATCTCTTGCGTTACAATTATTAAAATTGCCAGACTGTTCTTGCAGGAAATTATGAAATCTGTAACTGCAAAAAAAATCTCGAAACACATGCAGAAGACATAGAAAGTTGAAATTTGGTACACGGGTAGCCGTTGGCTCAAAGGTATGTACCAATATGTTTTCATTCCGGAAATCCTACAAGATTAAGTGCTAAAAATAAATGAGTGGCATACCTCCATAAATAAGTCAGTCGTTAATTTTTCAACGGGAATTATGCTAGTAATTTATATAAAATTTAAAGGTGTTGGCAATTTGGGCTATTAGCTCCAAGTATAGATCAATTATCGTATGCGATCCAAGTATATCCACGTCGAAGCAAAAATCTGCATATTTAAAAATGTGTACGAACTGCTGCCAAAGGTCAGAAACTTATTTCCACGATAGCTGACGTAAACAAACATTTTTTCGCGTGCGATATAGCGTCCGTGCATTTTCTCTAACGAATTATGCGTCATCTTAATTCGAAGATTCATCAAACTTGATAGAATTGAAATAGAGAAAATTTCTAAGAATGAAGAACATGCATTTTCGATTCCTTTTCGAGACAATATATTCGAACGCAGTTTCCGGTAGGAGCATTCGTCATCAGTCGAATGCATATTCTTCAATTTACAATTAGCAAATTACAACACGCGTCTATATAATCGTGATTGTCTCTTTAGGTAATGGTTAATTCGTCAAGGGAAATGTACCATTTCAACCCGCAGTTCTCCTCGAAATAATAACAAAACGATCAAGCACTTTTGTTCTGTTTTATCATATGCAGACACTGTCCTGTCTGGTTCAGAATGGACGAATCAGAGATACGTCACGTGACCAAGTGCGCCGTTACAACAATGGCGTCGCAAGAATCATAGACATACTGCCTTGCGCCCTTTACCGAATTAAGATGGAAATTTTTCATAATTCGATTCAGTGCATTAAAATTGATTGAACTGCGATACATTAAAACATTGATACATTGGATACCGGAAACAGAAAATTGAGAAATTCAATTCAAGACGAATCTCCGTTCTCACGGATTCAATCGGTAATGTAGATTGTAACGTCGTCGGTAACGAAGAGCATATCGGACACCACTGAATCGGATCAGGGATCGACCTGCAATACAAAGGATGTTCAAGATCGTCCAAGATCGTTGAGATTTTGGAAATTCTGCTTGACAATTCATCTACGACATCACGGGCCAATCGTGGATTGGTTGCCGAGTATCATATAGATACGATGCTTTGACAAGCTGTCTGTATCGTTCCTCGGTGATTGGACGATTGGACGTTGGCAAACGCGATACGGTCTCGGCGACGAATCGCGACGTAGTACCTTTTACGCAGCAGAATGCAAGTGGAGTGGTGTGTATCTACTAAATGTCCGAAGAACGTCGCTCTAGTACCAGAGAGATGTGAAAAGTGCATTTTCTTTTGATTGCGCACACAGCCTGGCCAGTGTACCAATGTAACTGGCCTGTTTTCCTTTTGGTCGCGTCCCGATAGATGCGTGGCGGAGAGTCAGCTGTGGTTACGGATACGTGACGAACAATGCATCGCTGGTGAAGGTCCCTGCGCCACCTTATTTTGACGCGAGAATCACCAACTGTCATCCGTTCGACCAAGACCAAGACGAATCCCCGTAAAAAGGAATCGTCACAAAACAACGCGATCTACGATGGGGGCAGGACTCCTAATATCCCAGGTCGGAGCTGTCGCGATTCTTTAATCGACGCTGGGATATATATTTACGAGTCGAACGACGAGCTGCGTGTGGAAAGCTAGATCGGAGCCGACGTTCTCCCATCAAAATGGGAAACTGCTTCAAGCGTTCTGGTGGCAGTCAACAAGACGACACTACGTTGCTGAGCAACAACTCCGATCCTGTGCTGCCCGTTGGTTCGTCGCGGGAGGACCACGGACATTTAATACCTTACAATGTAATTCTCTCGTTTCTTCAATTGCCTCTAATCTCGAACTACTGTCTATCGCGCGTTCCCGATTTCTCTTTGTTTTCACGATAGCGAAAATGATGTCAACACTTTTACGCGTTCACTATTCCAACAATTTTAGCTGTGTCACTCTCAGCTGAAAGATATTATCTATGCTAATAGGATTTATGCATTTCCTAAAGGGGATATTAACCCTTCGTATCTAGAGTCTGTCATTTGAAACAAACAATAATCTGGCTATATTTGTTGCAGGTAAAAGTTAGAGTGATGCTGTTCGATCTCTTTGCATTTATTAAGATATCCAGATGTTGTTGATTACGGAGATAGACTGAATTTTACTGGAAGCCAGTTTGCTAATTGACCCTTTGACCATGTACTGTCCGCATCTCGTAACATGTTGCTGGCAGTGGTGAAGTAGTAGTGGTAACCTTCTCAGCAAACTGTGTGACTCAACTAGGTGCGTCTGACCAATCAGACAGTTTCTTTGCTAATTCCTTTCGCATTCCCAATGAGCACCATGTTATGAGATGTGAATAATACAGTGCCTACGTGTATTGTTTAGTTTGTTTACCTGCCATCTGTAATTCTATGATTCTTGCTCAGTATTGTTTATGATGTTATCTTATACAGCGAGTCCTCGACTTACGTGAATTCATTTTACATGGATTCTTAGAAGCAAATCAGAAAACCAATTCCGAACTGTGAAATTCGTTTTTTGATTGCCAGAACAGAAGTGTTTGCTTGTGTACAGCGTAGACATTCAGCTATTTGAAACAAATGAAACGTGTAAGTCGAGGACTTGCTGTATACTGTACATTTGTGTACACTTGTACACGTGTACACTTGTTACACGCTGTATCACTTGATTAGCCCTTTCGTTTGAGCATTACATAGTCAAAGGGTTAATGGTTAAACCTTTGATCGTTTTGTTTTACTCTATGAAAGCAAGATTCTCATTGGTTCTGGACATTGCAGGAGTTGGTGAGCTCTTACTATCCACCGGGTGGTCAGCTGCAGTCAGTCACCTTAAACATAGGCTATGGAATTGGCATCGGCGTAACAGTGGGGCGAACAAACGAGCTAAGTTCGATGAGCCAAGAGGAGCTACGCGTACGAATTGAAAAACGTCTGGGACTGATTCAACATCTGCCTCTGCGCGAATACGATGGAGCCAAGAAGGAGGAATGCGTAATCTGTATGATGGAGTTGTTAGCAGGCGAACAAGTGCGTTATATGCCGTGTATGCACACCTATCACGCGGCTTGTATCGACAGTTGGTTACAACGTTCGCTGACGTGCCCGTCGTGTATGGAACCATTAGACGCTGCCTTGATTAGCTCTTACTTTGATTATCCGACCACTTAACGCCGTAAAAGCAAGAAATTGGAGTAGCTAATCAGTAATCAAACTATACTATCATGGTAAAGAGTGCAACCGGGAAGAACCGTTAATATTATTATCGCATATAATGGCTTCCAAACTAGTGAAGAGGCCTTCTCTCGTTAATGGCCAATTATATTCGCCATTGTATTCAACGTATCCACGCACGTGCTGAGTAATAATAATAACTTGTATCATAAAAAGTTGCAAATGTCTTCTGCGTAGGTCATTCCCTCTTACAGGGTAATGTTCTCCAAGTGGATCATTGCAATAACGAATACGGTGTATTTACAGTCGAAAAGCAATCGCCATAGCTTATTAGTTGTCTTTTTTGTTTGTGTGAAATCTGAAACAGTTTTTCCGTTCTCCTACCGCTGACAAAATGTTCGATTTTACGCTCGACTGAGTCGAGCTACTGAAAAAAAAGAAGGAATGCAAACGGTATGTTTCGCTAAGGCTGTTTTTAAGTTTAAAAGTACAGTACCTCTACTTGACCATCGTGGGTTCATCGAGTAACGATAGACGATTAAATATATAAACACATGTTGTGAATATCGTGACCGATAATGATGTACTACAAGATATCACACTATCTATATTTTTAACTGTAATTCCAATCGTTTCATATTTTCAGATACTAAAAACAAAAAACATATTTTCAGATTATAACTTTCGACGTACAAAGTCAATCTCGTTATTTTCAAATGCCGCATCTCTTGTTTAAACGTAGAGAGAAAGAGAAAGAGAGAAAGTGTGTGTGTGTGTGCGAGTGTATGCGCATATGTGTGTGTATGTGTGTGTGAAAGAGAGAGAGAGAGAGCGATTGTGAAACGCGTGAACTATCATTTCCTCGAGAATTGAATGTAACGTGATTTAAAGGAACCTGGTTAAACCAAAAAATATTGGGAGTTGTTATTTTATATTTCGAATTATAAACGTGTGTAAACAAAATGGGCTGCTTATGTTACTATATATGGGATATCGCCTGTATATTTTTTTCATAAATGTACACGTATTTGTTACACTGTAACCGTATCACTGAAATGTCTTTATGTTCAATGATTACATTGAACGTGACTCGTGCGTAATGTTAGGAAATATAAACCTGTGTATTGGGCTGCTAGAGCTTCAAAACGGAAGCGTCAAAGTCATTGATTGGTCGAAGGAACGTTTAATTCTTTAACATTGATCGTACGTTTAGCGATGCTTAATTGTGAACGAGCGACAAACTTTATTTTTATAGAAATTGTACACAAAAGTCTGTATCTTTAAACTTTTGTATCGTTCGATCCAACCATATTATACTTCAACATGATTTCAATCGTGTAAATGCGTGAAGAAAAATGGAGTTTAGACTTGGATTGGTTTGCGATTCGATCAAATTCGAATTTAAACTTAACATTTTGCGTAAATGATCTTATACAACTTAGAATTCGTGATAACAAGCAATCAGCCAATGTTCACTAATCTTTTTTTTAAGCTACATTGCGGAATTCTTAGAACAAAAGAAATCAATCGGTAATGTTTCTCGGATAAATCATGTAAACGTATGTATATGTTAATTCACGTTCGAACATTTCCCGCAGAGACAAGAATATTTTTCTGTTTTACCGAAGCTTCGCGTGTAATATTGCTGATTTGTTTAAAGAGGAAAATGATGCTGTGACATAGTGATTTATTGACAAAATGCAAATATACGAATAGCGATTTAATACAAATATAAATATTTAGTAAGAGCTGTTGTATTTTCCACAACCTCCTATATTGCCTCTCTCACACCGACTATTATGTTCCATGGTGTATAATAAATTGTACTAAAAATTTTACTGAAGAGTTCACATAAGTTCATTAATCAAGAAGTTCTGATTAAGAAGCTAGTTCACAACTAATTAACCGTTTGCCGTATTTTAACGAGTCACACTCGCCATGAAGATTTTAAACAAAGTCTAACAAATATGAATATTACGCCTTTCTTTTCAAATGAAATATAATTTGATTCGTTTCTAATCAATATTTAAAAATCAAAATAAATGTAGCCATACAAAAAATATAAACTTTCTTTTCTCTTCTACGACATTTTTGGGGACAAAGACGAAAACGTCTTAAATTAATTAAAAAACCACTGTAACTGCAAAAAAAATGATACAGCAAGGAATTAAGCTCCGTATAAACTTACTTCTTCAGAAAGTAATTCAAATAATAGCGCAATTCCGCAGGTTCAAATTTCCGCGCCAATTCAGACAACGCCATCTACGAGTTTGCAAATTAATTTTCCCTACTGTCTATGATCTTTTTGATTACCCTGTATAAATGCGTGTAAGTAGGCGGGTAGGTGTGTACACTGTACACGTCTATTGCACAGTTTCAAGGTCAAACATCACATTTCTAGCAAACATCGGTAGCGCGATGTGTTATGACAGGAATGGTTGAGTCAGTTGAATTTGGTCTCGTAATGTTTTCTTGAATTTCGAAACTGATTGTGCCGCAGCGATCGCGCGAACCTGCCAGTGGACGGACGCGGTACTGCGTAAATAAGAACAGTGTGTACCCGTTGTGCGTCGAGTTGACATGTGACCGGTTTAAAGTTTCACGGTGATTTCCGTGTGCAACAATAATAAATCGTTTTTCTCGTCTTCCTACACAGCCGCCGCACAGTGTCGAGGCTGGCCAAGCTTTAGGTTATGTTGTGTTTAGATCGCAGCCCGTGCGGACACATTCTCAGTCGCAGCCGATACGTCGCGGACAGCCTTCCACGGAGAGGCTTCAAAATATGAGAAAACGTACGAGCGGTTCACGCGTCGCAAGCCAATTAGACTACCATTTAACGACGTTCCACCGTCGTGTTCTGTCGCTCTAATTCGATATACAGGCCAAGGTTTGCGTTTTTTCAGTAATTGCATCCAACCAGTAGATGCATATACATACAAATGCGTAGATAATACTGCACACATATAGTCGCGTATACATATAGACACGGTGTGTACATGCAATCGCGCATCCACTGCTGAATTTAGTCGCTTTCGATATTTCGTAATCTCGAGAATCGAAATGCTTTGCTGCTTGCATTGATCATCTCTACTTGTTGATGTTGACGATTAAATGCATCGTATAGTATGTTATTTTTCGAGGTTCTTTTTTCTGTTTTTCTCTAACGAATTTTTATCGGTTTCCACCAGAAGCTGTTTAACCATACAACATTATTTTCGATGTCTAGTAGCGAATGTGTTAATTACATTAGTTCAGTACTAAATGAAATGTTGATTTGCTAGGTACACTAAGGCAGGGTGATGAACCTGGGACTGTCCCCATACGATGGTTTGGAGAAAGAGTCAACTTCCAACGGCGCTTTGGAAAATGGAAGCGGCGCTACCAAGAAATTGGCCAGAGGCATATCCAGAGCAACTGAAAATGCAGCTATCGTTTCCTATGCTCGTTCGCAGATAGGGTCGCTGGATACTCCGGAGTTCACGTTTTCTCTTCCGGACCTAACCGTGTATCCAGGTACTTTACGCGTGACGAAATTCATGTTATACATATTTTCCATAGTTAATGTAATATATAGTTAATGTAATAAAAACATTGCTTGTAGATTCTTTCCGTCAATTTTTGGAGAAAGATCTGATCGAAGGAGGATGTTTAACTTCGTTGGAAGCCGCTGGTCGCTTGAATTGGTGGTGCGGTGGGAAAAATGGAAGCAATAGAGTCCTCTGGCCTTTGGCCACATCTGGAGACGGCAATTGCCTTCTACACGCAGCCTCTCTAGGCATGTGGGGCTTTCACGATAGACTTCTCACGTTGAGAGAAGCATTGCATAATACTTTAGCCAAAGGAGAATACAGACACGCTTTGCTTAGAAGATGGAAGTGGCGGCAAATGGGCTTGAACGCTGCCGCAGGACTGTCCTACACGGACGCGGAATGGTTGACCGAATGGCAGACCATCGTAGACATGGCCTCTCCTATTTTTAGAAATCAGACAGCTACTTCTTATCAAAGTTTAGAGGAAGTATGTAACGTTTCTCTGTCTCCGATATAGTATTAGGTCTTCCCATAAATTGTGTCTTTTCAAAATCCTCTCGTACACCATTTTCTATATTATCTCATAATTTCTAAAACATCGTCGAAGAATGAATGTTGAGGCAATCATTTTGTTGCATTGCGTGCTGTATGAATTTAAAAAGGACAATACGATTAAACACGTCGTTTAAAAGATTTGCGACGTATATGGAGAACATGTTTCGATTGCAAGACAGCGGCAAAGATGGTTTTCTAAATTTCAAAACTGAGTTTTCGATAAACCAAGATCAGGTCGTCCAACAAGGCTTTGTATGAAGGAATTAAAGTTTTATGATTAAAAGTAAATGTACGTATTAAACTTCTACACTTAAAGCGTTAGAAAGCGAGACGATTTATGGGATGATCTAATGTATTCCGACTGAACGAAAGACTAACCGCGATGCAATGTTTTAGGTACACGTATTAGCGTTGGCTCATGCTTTGAAAAGGCCTATCATAGTTATAGCGGAGACCATGTTAAAGGACGCAGAGGGTGCAGCTTTAGCTCCAATTCCGTTTGGGGGTGTGTACCTCCCTCTAGAAGTACCTACGTCTCGTTGTCACAGAACTCCGTTGCTGCTAGCCTATCATTCTGCCCACTTTTCTCCCCTTGTGATCGTTGACGGATCGAGTGATTTTGAAGATCGTTGCAACGAAGGCGTCAATATACCTTTAGTCGATCCTGATACAGGACAATTGTTACCTGTCCTTTTCGCGGTGGATCCTGGACCCGATTGGGACTGGCATGGAGGGTCTCGCGACTTGATCGAGTGTCAACAAGATACGGTAGCTTATCTTGCAATATACAGAGGAAATGTATTTGCATTCGTTCAAATATACTCATAGAATTTATTTCTGTTCAGATGGAGATCTTATTACGAGAGTATTTAGACTGTGAATATCAAAATTTTACCTCGGAGGAGATTGAGAGATTAGCCGATACCGATGGTTCATTTTCGAAAACAGCGAAGCAATTGCTGGGTGTTGCGAAACAGTTTGGTTCAATTGGCAAATCCGTTAGCAAAAAATTATGGCCTACCACCAAGAGACCAAAGAGCCCGCCGACAACAGCGGGTGGACTTCCGTCGGAAGGTTTGCTATGTATAAGAATCAGAAGTAGACGTCATCAGTACGTGGATCAGATGCTTCAGAATTATCTTCAATGTGCTCACGCAAGGTTTTACATTATCTGGTTCTAAAGCAACATTAAACCCTCGGACGCCGACTAATTTCCAGCTGATTTAAGATATAAAGCGTCCGCCTTCCGAGGGTTAAGTTGATGTACGTATTTTCTACTATAAATCGAATATGCTACAGGTACCTGCAGGATCATAAAGTAGACGATACTGGCAGCGAATTAAATTATGGTGCGGGAAAGTCGAAATTTTATGCTGCCAGCGATCGAGGAAGTCACGCGAGTGTTAGCAAACTGTTGCCCACTAATCCAAACAAGGATCGCACGCTTTATCTTTCAAGGTATGTATAATTGTAGAATTCTGTCGATGATTTTGAACGCAATTTCTAACCAACGTCGTTTGCAGGTCCACTTTTTACAAAGACCAAGCGTCATCCGAAAGAACGGGGCCAGAACGGTGGAACAACAGCAATAGTTTAGGGGTATGTGTTGAACGGGAGACTCATTCTAAGTCCGAAGTTGAGTAATTTGAGAATGATTTCAGGCTATTGTGAAAGAATGTCGGAACGGACAATGTCAATTCTTCGGTTCGGCAGAGAATGATTACTACTGTTCGCAATGTTGGGCGAATCGACGATACCGTTGAGGATTTCGACTCATCGGCGCATGACAATAATGACTCTTTAATATTGTTCGTATTAAATCATCTATAATCAGACTTAGACTTAACACTAGCCATTTTAAAGCGAAGTTTAAGAGAAATAATCGAATTGTCAGATGTTCTTCTTCCTGCTACATCGATTCATATTTTTGTTTCTCGATCAAAATGTTATTTTGATTACTCATTCATATTTGTGTCCATAATTGTGAAAGTGGCCCAAGTCAAAATTTAAAAAAAATGAGTTTATCGTTTAGAATTTCTATGGTATTGTCAAAAATGAACCGTTAGATAGTGCTTATTATTTCAACATTAGACTTAGACCACTTTCATAATTATGGGCACATTTGACTCCTTCAAAAGCATATCAGATGTACAGGGTTCAACTCTCTCTTTGACTAATAATATACACACACACTAAATGCCTTTCACGCGTAGCTTATACATCAGACCAGTCCCAAAAGAGATACGTATATTTTCAAGTAATGACGAATCAGTATTTTCACAAAGATATATATGTATATATAATTCATGGCGATGTTCTGTACGTGCCTTCTGTCGCGCAGAATTACTACAAATAACGAAAAAAAGGTGCGAACTCGATAATACTCGTTCTTCGATGCTGCGACGGGGATATCTGTTTTCCCTCGCGTCTACCTCCACCGCTTTTAATATGCTTTGTATGAATTGATCGCGCTTCGCTTGATCACTTGCTTTTGTGAAATGGGATTATTTAGAGAAGCGCGATCCTGAGGTGTTACAGTGATATTCAAATTGTTTAGCACGTATAATCTCGATATGCCTGTTGGCAGTTAATTGTTTATGTAAAGCTGTGTGAAAAATAAAACATATTTTTCTATCTGGTCTTTTGATCGTCTCTCTTATTTTTACTGATGGTTGACGATTATCCCCGCAAAATTTAAAGGGAACGATATTGGAATATTTTTTATTTGAATGTAAATCATTCTTGCATCTTATCCGGCTATACCCTTTGTTGGACCGAATTGTATCGACAAATTTTTATTTATGAAAATTTCGCATTCATCACGAAAGAACCGTTGCACTAATAATATGCATACTAATAATTTATCTGTATATCTATATCTAATAAGCAAGAAGTTTCACTTCGGTCGCGCGTGGACTCCACGATTTTTTTTATTTTATGACTAGCTCACGGCAAAGGGATCTTTTCGCAGAGTTCATGACAAAGAGACCTTTTTCGACGAGCTCGTTACAAGTGCTTAACCTTCTCGAAGGTTAAGCAAAATTGCTATATTGTGACCATTCCGGATGTGGCCCAAACATTTAGTTTATTCTCTAAAACTCGGTCCCTGTTTACGACTATCCAGGACCGTTGAGGGACGGTTCTGAAGAACACCCGCGCGGTGTTAATTACGGTTTCAAGGTACCGAGACCCTTCACCAGTTGAGTCAGGTATCACCCCACTCTTTCTTCGGATTAACTCTCCCCCAAAACCATCAGAAGGAAACTTGAACAATCAGGAGTGTCCTGATTGGGAATCCTAAATTCAGCAAACCAATCAGTAATACACACCTCTCAACCTCCTAAGGACCTCCCTCTCTACCCCCAAGAGAAGCAAGGAGATCTTCACAGTTCGTTCGAAACTTTCGATCGAGTGACTCTTCATTTCAAAATGTGTAAGAAGTACATCATTGTTATATTTCTTCTAGTGATAATATTCGTAACAAACTCGGGAAGATCAAGCGGTTTATACATAGACAATGAACACAGTGTCAGTTTGAAAGAAAAACGGGAAATCGGAGATAATTTGTTAAATATTCTAGAACTACCTAGAAGACCAAGGAGAATCGCGCGAAAAGCGGAATTAGTGAAAAGATCTGGGCCGAAATTTCTGCAAAATATTTACGAAAATGTTTTATCAAGCAAAGAGAAGAAATCTGATATAAGCGGTTACGATATTAATATTATCGATCAGAGCGACTTCATTATGACTGTCGGTGCATATAATCCTCATTCAGGGAATCGGTCCAAAACGAATAGAGGAAAACGAATTTGGTTCGACGTGTCGGAAATTCCGCAGGGACAGCACATCATTTCAGCTGAACTAAGACTTTATCAAAGTCTGAGAGATCTTTCCGACTACAATAAGGTTTATACGGTAGCGGTGCACAGAGTGGCTGTAATGGAAAATGGTACACGAATTAAACATTATATTAATTCAACTAATACCAAAACGGATAAAGAAGGATGGATAACTTTAAATGTTACACAAGCCCTTGAATATTGGGTGAACCATCCAAGAGAGAATCGAGGTTTCTTGGTAGCAGTGCACGATGTCGATTACGTCGTCGATTACGATGTCGACCACAGTTTGAGACCGGATGATATAGGAATTGTAGGCCTCCCAGGAGTTCCGGAGAAGCAACCATTTATTGTTGGTTTCTTCGGAAATTCTGGGAAGCGAAGCAAGCACGATACATCGCAAAGAGAGAAACGCGATAGCATGAAAACATTTGGATTCGGTAATATAAATATTCCGAATAATGATCCTCAAAAAGGAAATTCGTGTCATATGAAACCTTTATACGTCAATTTTAAAGATCTTCAGTGGCAAGATTGGATTATTGTCCCGGAAGGATACGATGCTTCTTATTGTAGTGGAAAGTGCAATTTTCCACTGACCGATCATATGAATGCAAGTCATCATGCCATTGTGCAATCTCTCATGCATCTTCGAAAACCAGATGTTGTACAAAATCCTTGCTGCGTTCCTGCGAAACTGTCACCGATATCGGTAATATATTTTTTAGATGACCGTATTAATATATTAAAAAAGTTCGATAATATGATTGTCGATAGTTGCGGGTGTCATTAAGTTCTATTAACTTTATAATCAATAAAACGATCGATAGTATTTTTAAAATTATGTGTTCCAATGACGTTTATAAAAAAACATTCTAACAATGACAACATTTTTATAAAAATACATCAAAACTATATATTACGAAGATATGCAGTAAGCAAAATTCTCGGTTTCTGCCGGGCAGCTCCTGTCGCTTCCTGTCACCGATGGCGCAATAAACATCCCCTTGTGGGAACAATAAGTTGCACACATATTTTTAAATTTAGTAATATAGTAAACGCCCCTTTACTGTCCGGGTTCGTGAGCACGATCACTATTCAGTGCCTACTGATTCCACTTCTCTTTTGTCCTTCTCTATGTTCGGCTCTCTATTGAAGTTTCGCTCGGCGCGGCGGCGCGGTAGACGCAATCATAAATCAAAAATACGACCACTGTCCGTGCAAAATACGGCTGTTGGACAGTAAAGCGGCGTTTATGTTTGTATTTGTTTGAGCATCCGACAGGTCCCCAAAGAAGGCCCAAAATCATAAACAGGATGCACCGTCGAGCCATGGTCTGCGAGTAGCGGGGGGAGCGGCCGCACTGCCTACCTGTACATTCCGTAGATGAGGTAGACAATATCGAGCAGAGTCCCGCAGAGGATTCCGACAGTGTGGTAAGTATATTGTAATACAGATATATTTTATTAAGGAGTTATAACTAATAATACAAAATGATAATGAAGTGGCATTTCGTCGACACAGCGTACGAACGTATTATGAATATTTCTATTTGTGTTTACATAAACTCTTATATTATGTAAATATATGTCGACGACACAAGTAGACACAAGAAGTAACATTCCTATTAGTTTCCATCTCTTGCAATCGATGCAAACAATTTTTATTTTGCATAAAGTTAACTTTGCGGAATTCCGCAGTCTAGGAAAAATAATATAGATATAATAGAATAAATTAAATTTAACATTTATATGGAGTTTGTTATTTCGTTTTCGATAGGTACAGTATGTGCATACGATGCAGTATTCCGAGATCCAAAATTATCTGGTGCCCACAAGTCGCGGCACGAGATAATTCAAAATGGTGGATAGTGAAATAAAAGCGAAATATACAAGTATATTTATGTATTATTTCGTAAACATTTGGAAAAACGGTGCAAACTAGTTGCATAAAGAATTGTAAAGAACGACAGAACCGTGATACAAATATATATATCTTTTCACAAGTAAGTATTTTATACTTAACATCGCATAACCTATAATAAACAAATTTATTTATAGATTTCCGGAAGATCGACAATTAAGAAAAAAATGGATGAAAGCAATTCATTGTGAAAATTTTGAGTCCTCTGCTCATCCAAATGTTTGTTCTAAACATTTTGGAAGTGACTGCTTTGTTGGAAATTCTTGGAGTTCCAAGCATAATTTAAGATATGATACGATACCTTGTGTATCAGAAGTACATACCTGAAGTGTCACGCATACAACCAATAGAAGTAATGAACGTCTCATGTATTAAAATAGAAAATGAAAGTGCAAGGTATAAATCTCTTTATAATCAATACTTGAACTTAGTCTGCAATAGATTAAATTTGTATAATTTCCATATAATTTGTTTTCAGCTTAAATAATGAAATTGCCGATGGAGATGATAGTTTAGAATCTGCTGCTTGCACTGATGAAAACAATTTATCATTTCAAGAGATACCTTTAAAAAGGAAGAGAACAGCTTACATTGGTGATGTTCTTAATTCTGATACGATAATTGACCATGAGAAGCATGTACATATCATTTGCAGCACAACTTTAGCAAAAAAGAACAAGCAAATTAAAGCATTACAACGAACAAACAGAAGACTGCTTAAAAAAGTTGAAGATTTAAATGAATTATTGAATGAATTACGCAAGAGAAGCATGGATGTATCACTAAAAGAACTTCAGCTGCAAAGAACAAGCAAATTAAAACATTACAACAAACAAACAGAAGATTTAAATCTTTAATTTGTTTAAGCAGTCTTTTGTTTGTTTGTGTAATGTTTTAATTGCAGGTCATAATAGGATAACATTTAAACTAACAAGAACTATTTTATTTTGTAACCATTAATTAAGAATAAGTATTTATTGTATTATATGTATTATCCATAAATAAATATTAATATTATTATTGTTTTATATTATATGTACTACATTAAATATAATATATGTATTATATTTTCGATATATGTATTGGTGGCTGGACCAATGTTGGATGTGAGATTTCCTTAAGATCTATTAGCTTTTATAGCTCTACCATCAAATTTGCACATTGGATTGAAGTAAGCTGTGAGGAAATAAATACAGATTTTATATTATCAACTTCTACATTAAAATTTAACTTTTGTGTTAGCCATATTTAAAATAATAAGAGTAAAGTAAAAATGAACGAGTAATAAAATAAAATACATGTATGTATATTACAGTTACAGTTTAGTACATAGATGGTACATAGGTATACATATTTATACATATACATATATATTTATGTCATGATATGAAGGAGAAAAAAAAACAGTTTTTGTTCACTCTTATTGTGGTAATGGTGACGTTCAATTGTGATTACAATGCATTTTACCATCGATTGTGTAGATACATGTAGATACAACCACCAGATATGCTACAAACAGGTCAGGAGTTTCGCCTCTGGCGAATAAGAATTCTCCTGTATGATACACGGATGTCCACATATAGATCGTACATCTTTTAAAAACGCTCAAATTAATGCTTCCTTTTAATTTTTCAATATCAGCAGAGCCAGAAAGACACGGCAGGAAATGAACAAGAAATTAAACGGATGGAACCGAATCGACGAAAGATGGCAGATAATTAGGCACCTTTGCTTCCTCCACCGTGCTCCCATCGCAGCACAAGGGTCTATTTAGTCTATGGACGGTTGCTCAAGTTCATGTGTATATCCGAATGTGTGCGTGCGTGTCCTGGCTCGTGTCTTTCACCGTTTGAACCTCAAAGACTGTCCGTTTTTCATCGGAAGGATTTCGAACGGTTCGCGTGCGAACAGATTTTCGGACAGTATCAGCGGAGTATCGCGTAGAAAAGCGACGATGACCGATCACAAAGTATACCTGGCAGTTCTGTCGGTCGGTCTGTCGATGCTATTGGGCCACGTAGCCGGCGCGAAGGTGCTGCAGATTCGTGGCATACCTACAACGAAGAACTCGTTGTTCTCGTCGGACAAGGACTTCCAGTGTTTCGACGGGAGCCTGGTGATCCCGTTCGCGTGGGTGAACGATGACTATTGCGATTGTGCGGACGGTAGCGACGAGCCGGGTACGTCCGCCTGCGGCAACGGCATCTTCTACTGCGAGAACACCGGCCACAAAGCCCGCTACATACCCTCGACCTGGGTGAACGATGGCATTTGCGATTGCTGTGACACCTCCGACGAGTACAAGTCAGGTAAGGACTGTTCCAATAACTGTAACGAGCTCGGCAAGGAAGCTAGATTGGAGCAGCAGAAGGCGGAGGAATTGATGAAAGAGGGCAATAAGATCAGGACTGAGATGATCTCTAAAGGCAAGCAATTGAAGAACGACTACCAGACCAACTTAGTGAAACTCAGAGCCGACTTCGAAGAAGCAGCTCTCCTCAAGAAGGAGAAAGAAGTATTAAAAACCCAAGCGGAGGAACGAGAGACAGCTGCGTTGGAGAAGTATCGGGTTGCAGAACCTGAACAACCTGCGGTCGAGGAAGGGGACGAGGAGAAGGAGTTGCAAGATACGGAGATCGAGGATTACTTCAAACTGTTGGATTCCGATGATAGCGGCACCATCACTGTTATGGAATTGAGAAGCAGAGTTACCTTCGACAAAGACAGAGATGGGGCTGTCAGCGAGGAGGAGGCGCTCTTTTTCTTGAACAACAAGAAGGAGGTGAATTTCCAGGAGTTTGTGGACTCTGCTTGGCCTCTCGTCAAGCCCTTCTTGATGTTGGAACAAGGTTGGCAACCGACAATAAATGTATTTTGTTTTTATTCGTAGTCATTTGTTGTAACTCGATTATTGTTTTAGGTATGTTCAAACCAGGCGATCGAGCCGAGGAAGAAGAAGAGGGTCATGAGAGTACGGAGGAGCCATCGGAGCATGACAAAGAGGAAGACGAAGATGGAGAGGGAGAGGAGGGAGCAGGCGAGGTTCAAGAGAAACAGGAGCCTGCTATCCAATATGACGATGAGACTCAAGCTCTCATCGATGAAGCCTCGACCGCTCGGGAGACTTACCAGGCGGCGGAGAAGGCGGTGAACGACTTGCAGTCTGAGATCAGGATGCTGGAGGACAAACTGGATCGCGATTACGGCGTCGAAGAAGAGTTCGCGCCTTTGGACGGCGAGTGCTTCGAGTACACGGACTTGGAGTATGTCTACACCCTGTGCATGTTCGGTAAAGCGACGCAGAGGTCCAAGTCCGGTGGCAGCGACATCATCCTGGGCCATTGGAACGAATGGGCTGGACCCAATGGCCAGAAGTATTCGAGAATGAAGTACGACAGGGGACTGACTTGTTGGAACGGCCCAGCACGCTCCACCATGGTCACTCTCACCTGTGGCAAGGAGAACAAGCTGGTATCGGTAACAGAACCGATGCGCTGCGAGTACGCCATGGAGATATCCACGCCGGCTCTGTGCAACCCTAGCTCGGAGACTGCCGACACTCACGACGAGTTGTAAATCTCGTGTCGCGACAGACCTGTGCGAGCAAACACGATATACATAGACGAGACACTGTGAGACGCGACCTCAGAGCGACGTAAAGCGTAACCGATGCAAGGATAGATAACGGCTGCGACAGCCGATCCGTTATCAGCCCTGTTGTCTATCACTCCGGGCGTTCGTGTGAAAGTACTTGAACGCTTGTAATTAGAGCTGTGACTTATGAGATACCCGGGTACTCGGGTATTTCATCAGATAGTCGGCTACCCGGGTATTTCATGAGATAACCAGAATCTGAACTCGGAACGTGTATTTTCTACGGCGGGAAATATTGTTACATACTTCTAAACGTAGTTCCCGGGCTGGAAATGCGGATTTCAGTTTGCTTTCTCTATAATTTTCCTTTATTCTTCAACATTTCAGCTTTAACCTCGTCGAAGAATTATCGGGCTATCTCATTTCTATCAAAAGTTCTACGGTTTTAACAGACAGTTCATCGGTTTGGCCCACTGTACGGTGCGGCCCGCGACGGCCCGAATAGTAATAGTTCTAGTAGCAAGTTCTGAGAGACCTTATGAGATACTTGGGTACCCGGGTATCTCATATACTCGGGAAGAGGTACTAGCTCTACTTGTAATCATTTTCATTAATCCGAAGACACGGTTCTCCGGTGGTTCTTGCGATCAGGCGCAAGTATCGTCGGGGAGTTGTGTGCGAATTTGTTTTCCAATCGGCCAACATAAGCCAGTTGCATTTTATAACCGTAACGGTGTATCTCAGGATCCAATCTGTCTTTACGCGCGTTCAGATACTCTCATGCACCAGTTAACTCTACGTTTCAACGAACGATCGAATTGTTAAATTCCTGTGAGTGGACACCACAGATGCGAGAAAACACACGAGCGTTAGTTTAACGAGCACCCGCGTTCGTGATTAGCACAACGTTTTTTACCGTCAACGATAAGCACAGTTGATAAGCGCTGCTGAGAGCCTAGTCATACCTTGCGCGTTACGTAACACCAGAGTTCCATCGTATCCGCGAAAATGGTTATTCGTATTTGCACCCTAGAAACCCCTGATCGTGTTGCTCGCTGAGAAACCAGCGGCCGTAATCCGCTGGCGACAACGTGTTTTTACGCTTTTCGGTCCGCTGAAGGTCTTGTGCCTATTTCCTCGCTAAAGTAATCAACACTCGGATAAAAATTCGGAACAATTACAAAGAGTCGTCCTGTTGCTAACATTCGAAACAATCGAGATGGGGCTGGCGTGCCCCAATAATTTAGAGGTGTGCGAGAACCCGAAAATGTCGAGTCGGGTTGAGATGAGAATTTTTTTCGAGATCGAGACGAGTTCTCGAAAATTTTGAAATTCTCGATTATGTCAAGATTCTCGAAAGTATCGGGATTCTCGAAAATTTCAGGGTTCTCGCTTTAAAAGCAATTGTGGCATTTGATTTCCGATATTTGAGGCGTTTCCGAAAAACCCACATTATAAAATTTATTCATTGAATCTTCCTTTTTTAATCCCGGTACTTTCGGGGAACTCGACGTAATCCAGAATCCCGAAATTTTTGGGGTTCTCGCACACCCTTACCTAATATAGGTTCTGGATTTCTTAGCGGAATCTAAGGCGAGCTGTTGTTCTTTCTTCTCGTCTTCATCTGCTCGTTTCTGCACAGCACATCGAAACGAAAACGTAACGTAGAAGCGGACCGAAAAGTGTAGAGCAACGCCGGGCCCCGTGTTTCGATCGTTAAAGTTTGTTGAGAATCGATTTACTATTTCCGTGATACGCGAGAAACCGTTGTTAATCGCAGTCTAACCGCCAATCTATTGTGTGTCACCGTTGCATACATTCCTGATCTTTTTCTACGAGAAATTTTTGTACCGAGCGCGATTCGTCCCCGAATCTAGCATTGTTTTCCGTGAAACTCCCAACCGCCCACTGTCGTGTGTGTATGTGTGTGCGCGCGTGTGTGTGTGTGTATGTAAACCGCGTTCCCCGCGTACGTGTACCGTAGAGATGTTGTATTAAAAAAAGAAAAAGAAAACGAAACGAGAACGCGAAAAAGTAAGAAAAAAAAGAAGGAAGAAAGGAAAGAAGGAATACGCGACACCGCTTGTACCGTATCATCATCTGTGAGCCGAGGTATTTTGTAATTTTTTAAAGGCGCGTCGGCGCGCGCGCCGGAATATGCGGGTTCAATAAAAAAGGAAAGAAAGTACTGTAATTCACGATGGCAGCTTTATTTACATTAATAACGTGGCGATCTGCTCTTTCTGTATTATGTGTAATATATATATTTATATATATATTCTTCAATTATGCGAGTTCTTGTAACGTTGTAGCGACACTTACGAGGGACACCACTGACGCATGACACGCCTATTTTAATATAATTCATGTAGGATACAACACACACACAAACCGTAGCCTACATAAATTTCATTGAAATCGGAGTGATCCCTAGTTAATTAATTTTTCTCTCTCTCTCTCTCTCTCTCTCTTTCACACTCGCGCGCTCTCTTTCTCTCTCTCTATTTATATTCTCGTTAATCTAAAACCGATCTACAACGGTATCCTTTGGATTCCGACACGTTTACGATCAACTATATAGACGGCTAACAAAAAACATAAAGAAAAGAAAGGGGATGGGGGCGGCGGCTGATGAATAGACTACGGATCTTTACGCGAGACGGAGCGATTTCACTAAAGTGTACGAAGTACACTTTAGTGCGTGTCATTTTAAGTACACGGGTACATGTGTACTATTTCATGCGCATCCTCATTTTAATTTGTATAATTTTTAGAATACTGATATTAATTTACGAGACTATGGTTCCACAAATTTCGCGGTTCTTGGTGCAACAATAAATTTAAACATCTGAGAATTGTAGAACCGGTAAGAAAATATTTAAACGTATCAGCAACAGTAGTTGCTCCAGAATAGAATCCAACAGCTATTGTTATTCCAAAAGAAGTCGTTTATTGCCAGAACATTGAAACATATCAGATCCTTCTCTAATAAACTTTTCAAATTAATTTTTCTATCTATTATACCCATATTTTGTATCTTAAAAATTGATGCGAATTGAAATGCATGTACTTAAAATGACACGTGTATTTAATTGCACGTGAAATAGGGATCTCTACTAGAAACAGGAGTCGAATAGAACGTATGTTTCTTCTTCTGTCAATTTGGGCGAGTTGAATAGAGTACTCCACTGCTCTATACACGTTTCACGGACTCGGTTTTTTTCTGATGAACGCATAAAATCCGCAGTCGAAATTGATGAACGTTTCCACCTATCCAAGCATGTTCTACGCTCATCCGATTCTTCGGTACTTCGTTAAGGCACTTAAAAGACCGAGGAGACACGCTCCAATGTCTTTTTCTCACCCCACGACGATCCCGCGCACTCGTCGTTCGAATTGAAAATCAATATCGAACTCTGACTAAAACCGACTAAAATCGTGCTCTTTTCACGCGAGACACCCGGTATCCCTTTCACCCTTCGAATCCCGTTAATCATTACCTTAAAAACTTTTCTCTTAATCGAAATCTTAGTGTTCTTTAATTTTTAGTACAAATAAAAATGCAAAGTTAATCGCTCGTCTCTTAATTTCACCCCAAGGGACAATAAATTAATATCAATTTTTTCCGAGGGTCGGATGAGGGTTAAGCAACATTTTCCTCTTATCTTTCGTAACTGGATATGACTTTCGGACCTGTAGAACCGGATACGAAGTGTTCGGAATCTGGAGACTACAGACCGATTCTGTTCTTAGAAACCACCATAGTGTCCCAACGTTGATATCGTTGCAATTTCGATTTTCACTTGGAAATTTTGAGAATAAGCTGGGGAGCTATGGCGCGAACGAACGGTTCGCGATCGTCGCTCGCAGAGTTTCTCTGTCGATTTCGCGTGGCGAAAGTCCCTACATAGAAAGTACCGAATGAAAAGGCAACATTTTCCAAAGATCACCTGAACGTCTCCCAATAGCGTTCTCAACGTACCCTGTGTTCGTTTCGATCAGACATTATCATTCCTCTCGCTCGTGATAACGATGGGGGGGGGGGGGGCTTTGGGGTTTGGGCTAATTTCTTTTTTTGTTTGTTTAATGGTTCACTTGGTATTATTTACAGAACGGAACGATACACGACATTTATCTGTGCCTCTAAACTACTGTACAACAAGATCCACGAAACGGTAGGCTTCTACGAGCCATTCCACGTCAGACCGCATAGATCTTTGATTCTTTGAATTTTCCGTGCGTTTTCACGCGGAATGGTTCTTACGCGAGAAGATCACGGACTCGGTAAGCGCGATCTAATACTGGATCCGGAGTAGATCCGGTAACGTCGCGCCGAACTACGCGACTCTCGTTACACAACAGAAAATAATTCAGTAACTTCTTGTAGATAATCGCGTTGCGGTGCGGGTAATCCGATCGCTCGATTTCGAACCTCTTTCGAATGCGATCGACGAACATCAACTTTCTACCGCGTGAGAAAAACAAAAATGGTGGGGAACACAAGCTCAGCAAGCACAGTATTCGCTCCGAGAACGTGCACAATCTCCGGATCGAAGCTTCACCGATTTCAAGTAAGTTCCGATCGATGCTTTCTCAAGGAAGGATTTCCTAAGCGCGTCTGGACGCAGCGTTTTGCGATCTTGGGGCCACCTCTACTCCATTCTAATTAACTTGAAAATTAAACATTTCTTCCGGCCTAGAATAATTCCATTCTATATGATTTTTTTCATTTTATGGATATGAAATTGATATAATACCTCGCACAACACTTAAATGTGTAGTAATTGATTAGATACCAACGTATTTAATCGTGTAAACAATATTGTGACTAATGATAGAGTAATTTAGCAATTTTTAGCGGTGGCTCTGAGTCACCCCTCGACTGGGGTTAATAACTAGATAAATTACATTGATTTCATAGAATTTTTCAGGCTACTAGTTGGACATTTAAACTGTTCAACAATAGAATATGGATTAAATGGAATATAGATTGCAAAACGCTGCGTCCAGGAGGAGTTCCCACCTTTCCTACGAATAAATGTTGGTCAACAGTTTTCCGCATAACCACTTTCGATTCTTCTGCACGCTTTATACAAAATACAATAATCTCTTTGTAGAATTTATAAAACGCGAAGGTAAGCAAACGTTCGAATATTTTATCCGTGTATGTTGCATTTCTTAGATGTTCGTATTTGGTACAAATGCACGAAGTGCATACTCGTGTTACAATGATCTGGCGTATCCTATTCAATCGCCCGTTTGAATCCACGATTCTCCGAAAGGAACAGCCGGAAATGAAAAAAGTTTTGCCCTGCCAGTATCATTTTTGAGATCTTTGTCGCACACCCGGAGCGAATGCCGCAATACTAATGTTTCGCGCGGACTCTCGACTTGTTCCCGGTCTCCGGGCGAGATCTCTTCAGGACTCGCGACTCTCAGCAGCGAAGAAGAGTGATCGTCCCTCGAATCGATCCGTTCGGAAGCTCGTCGACGACGATCTAGCCAAGGATTGATGTGAACGAGCGCGACGCATCGCGCTGTCTCATTTGCCCAGCTTCTCGAACATGATCAGCTTCTCTTTGAAGCTCTTCGTGTCGGTAGACACCTCGGATATGTTCCCGTTCAGCATGTTTTGTAGATCCTCGTCGTTCTTGCTGACCAGTAGATTGTCGAAGATCATCTTGTTGTCCTCCTGTTGTTTAGCGACCGGCGAGGTCGGTTGCGAGCCGGTGATCGGCTTCTTCTTCGGGTAGATCACCGAGCAGCGTTGATTGTTCCCGTTGTCCGCCATGCTGGTTACTATAGTGATGGCCATCAGCTGGTGGATGTCGATGTTCTCCTTCGACTCCGATGACTGCCGCCAATAGAACTTCTCCGGCGAGATCAGCGACCTCGAGTCCTCGGCTCCGTTCGCCACCGACATCTCTTCGGGGTCAACGATGTTCTTGTTGCTCCACGAATCCTGTGTACAGACCAAACAATTTAGTTTACTTTGCTAAAAATGACAACAGGAGAGGGGGCAGACGAATGTCTATTCGACCGGATCGAAAATACATTTTTTTCGAAATCGAAAACGCCCCGCGCGGGCGTTCACATCATGCATCAAGGAAAAAAATATACATTTACAAGAAAACAAAATATCGATGACCTTGAACACTCCGGGAAGAAAGACCTCGAGAAAAAAAATAACATTTAAAGCATTTACCTTGTGATACCATTCACATTGCATTAAAAACATTTGTTATGTCATCAAAAATAAAGGAGATATTTAGGTGGCCACTTTTAAGTGGACCATCCTGTATACTTTTATTTTGATGTTCTTAAAAATGTCGATATTTTCCCTAAATTTTCGAATTTTTGGCTCAACGCGTAACGTGAAGGCATCGTCGTGCACCCCTGGGGTGTCTGATCCTGTCATTAGGGCGTCGAACCACAATTTTTCCCGTGTGGGGCGTTTTCAATGTCGAGAAAAAATGGAAAAAGCACACTTACGCTCTTCTCGCGTTTCTCCGTGACGGCGTCGACGGAGTCCTCTTGTTTCCTGTCCTGGTCCAGGTCCCTCTCGAGGCTGTCGAGGGTTTCCGTGCTCTCGGAGGACTTGTTCCTCCTCTCGGAGTCGAGGGTGTCCGTGCTGCCGAGTTCGGAGCTCTCGGAGGACTTTTGAAGCCTGGACGGCTTCCTAACCGGCACCTGTCTCTTCTCCTCCTCCTGTTCGTCCTGCGGCACGATGTCCACATAACTGGTGCTTGGTATTCTCTTCGGCGTCCTCCTGATCCTCCTATTCTCCAGCCGATCCTCCATCTCCAGATTGTCGGAGCTCTCGGAGGACATCCTCTTCGAGGACCTCCTGCACACCTTGCCGAAGCAATTGTCCCTGACGTTCTCCTCCTCCTCGTCCTTGTCCTCGCTGACCTCGATCATCTCGAAGCTTTCCGACGACTTGGAGATGCTCTTCGACAACCGCCTGCCTCTCGCCAGGTTCATATCCGAGACGCTGCTTCTCTTCTGCAGCTCTTGAACCGCGTTCGACTCTGTCTGATGTGTTTGCTCAAGGATGTCGAAGTTCTCCGAAGACTTCGATATATTCTTGGAAGATCGACGAGCGCGGAACTCGAAGCTGCTCCTTCTGCGCTCGATCGATTCGTCGCTGGTCAACGTTTCGATGGCTTCGAGGCTGTCGGAAGACTTGGACACCCGATCGGTCGACTTCGAGATCGGGTTCAACAGTCTGCGGACCACCGGCTTTGATTCCTCGTACTCCATCAGCATGTCGAAGCCTTCGGTAGACTTGGAGAACCAGCTGGAAGTCACTTCCAAGCTGTCTGGAGACTTTGACAGCCGGTTAGAGGATCTTCTGCGCGGCAACTTCGCCTCCAGCTCCTCGAAGATCTCCGTTCCCTTCTGTAATCGAATCGACGGCTTCTTGGCGACTGGTCGCGGCGCTTCCGGTTGCTCTTCGTTGGTGTCCACACTGGTTCCTGAAGCGCTGATCGCGTCCAAACTGTCCGGAGACAGCGAAGCCACGCTCGGAGGCTTCCTAGGCAGCTTGGCCTCCAGCTCCTCGAAGATGTCAGAGTTCCGAGACAACCTGCTCGAGGATTTCCGCGCGACTGACACCGTCTTCGGCTCCGTTGTCGGCGTTGTCGTAGTTGTTGGCGATGACGCGCTGCTGCTGATGCTGGTGTTCATCGGCTGCGGGTCCAAGCTGTCCAACGAGTCCTCCGCGATCGTCGTTATCGTTGACGAAGATGTGTTCGCCGCCTGCGGCGCCGTACGACGCGGTGGCCTCCGGTTCTTCGGCCGAACCGAAATCCGGTGGTGAGCAGCCGTGTGGTTTAAGCTCGCGCTCTCTAGCTGCGCTGCTCGACAGACAAACATCGCATTGGGTCAGTGTGTCGGCTCGAATGTGTGGGCGATTCAATGTGCAATTTTTAAGGCTGCCGCTCACTTAACATTGCCGCGCATCAACGATACCCAACGTCTCGACGTGTTTACGTTATTAGCAGACTGCGGACCTCGATGCAAAATATAAATTGTCTGCATGAAATAGAACTTTCTATCTTAAACGATTTTAGTGAGCTGATGTTCTCCCATTAGATTAGAAATCTGTGTATTTTTCAATTTTATTGCCAACAACTCCCTGAAGTGTTGCATTTGAAATTTATTTCAAAGGATAGTTCCTTGACCGCTACTTATTTTAAACAGTTTTGTTTACTAATTATATGAAATATAGTTCTCAAACTTTGTTGTAATTTATGTTTGTGGAACTTCTAGTTGTTTTCAGCTAAAAAATACGACTTAAATAGATAAAGCTATTACGCAACTTGTCCAAAATTCAATATAGTATATAAAGCAGAAGCAAAGCTTCAGATTTTTGATAGTCGTCAGGCGCGGCGTTGTTAATTGACCGACAGCCTCTACCGTGTAAGGTGATTGAATCTCTTGATAGAAGTGAATTCGTTTCGTTAAAGATGGTTTCATAATTTGAAAAAGTATAGGAAAATTGATTATCTGTGGCGATACAAATATTTTGCAATTCTGGAAAGTTGCGATCCATGTATATACCGGACACAAAAGGATAAAGATCCGTCTATCTTATCTGTAGATCAAGAGGATTATCGGACGTTGGATCGGATCTTTATGCAAACGCGCGTCTTTGTAAACGTTTCCCAAAACATTATGATCTGTTAATAATACTTACGTAAGTCTTCTTTGGCCACGGGAGCGATTCGATCGATCGAGTCCCTGGGCGATTTCGGGTGCTACGAAAAGAAATCGGTATTACTATCGACTCGGATCGCTGGATCGAGAACCAGTGGATCGACGTTTGGCTGGTCAACGACTCGTAAAACGATACCGATAGAAAAACAACATATTTCGGCGTTGCGAAAGAGTCGTTTCTAAATCGAATAAAAATGTGACAAACGAAAGCCCATTTTGAAAGTCCAGTGGACCAGTTAGAAGGCTAACATGTAAATAGTATTTGAATTTTGCGATATTAGGTGAGAGATCCCCTTACACCAGTGGTCGGCAAACTGGTACTTGAGTGCCGGTCTTCCACGAATAACATATTTAAAATAAACTTATTTGATTTTAATTCAATAGTGTCTTTTAATACAATTTTTTTCAGCTTTATTCAATGTATCTATTAGATGATTGCATAAGTACTGCACGGCGGAGTGTAAAAAGAAATTATATAATCACCATTCTTTCCTAATTGTAGAATGATTAATTGATTAATGAAGCTGTATCCTTCAAAATTTATCCATTGAATTTTATTTCCGGATCGGGCACGAACTCATACAATCATCTAATAGTTCTAACCGACTTTTACAAACTGGGTTCTTGTAAAGGAGTTTGGCTCTGGATATTTATCTCTTTTGACTAATGAGTTTGCCGACCACTGCCTTGCACCATTGTATTTGTTAATCGCAAAAAATAGACGTGTTAGAAAAATAAATGTGACCCTATGCACACCGGTCTCTGTCGGTAGCGGCCGTAACGGTATTAAACCGCGACCGGAGTTGAGACCGAAGCCGGGGCCGGGGCTCGGGGCCTGGGGCCAGTCATCCGCGATCGTTTGGAACCGGTTGCAGGTGCCGGTCGCCTCGAAAGATACTTCTTCGTCTGGGAAAGGTTTCGTTTGTGTTCCCGGTGCAACCCGCGACCCGCAACCGGTCCTTATCATCGGTCGCTTCGTAATTGCGCGCCGGCTGTACCTGTACAACTGATAAACTTCACTTTCGACGATTTGCGGCTGAAACGCGAGTTTAACCCACGTTGCCCGTGGCCAGACGGGTTGAATGAGCGATCAAGATCGGGCCCCGAGATACCCGCCAGTTAATGTCACCGAACCTGGGGCCACCGGGATCCTGAATCCAAAGGAAAGTTGTTTCCCGACGTTGACCGACACGAATCGTTTATTTCTTGAAAACTCAACTTTGTAGCCTTTTCTCAAAAACCGGTGGAACCGTGATTTAGCAATCGACTCCGTTCGCTCGTTAGTTCATTCATTCGATTAAGCGTCACCGAACAATTCCGACCGTTGCAATAAGTGAAAACCCCGATTATCCTGTTCTCCAATTGTTCTATCACGTTCTATCAGGTTTGCACTCTAAATTATGCAAGTCCTTTTGCAAGTCAATTTCACCCTTGTGCAAATCAATTTCAACCTTTTACAAATAAAGTATTTTTAACTGATTTAATTGTCAAGCAATTCAATATTTGATTTATTGCAAAGATGTACATGAAATACTTATCTTAAAGTAATTACCAATTCATTAACTTTGTAATGTGTGATAACGGTGTGTACATTCATTATAGCAATTTTCTGATTAATAAATTTAAAAAATGAAAGTGTGCCCATAATTATAAAACTGGTCTAGCAATAAGTCATATATGTTTTGTTTCGAGATATTTAAAGGAAAAAGATATCAATTTTAAATATGCTTAATGGGCGAAATTGATTTGCAAAAGGGTGAAATTGATTTACAAAAAAGGTGAAATTAATGGTGGAATTCGACTTGCAGAAGAGTGAATCTGGAGTGCGAAACCTACATTCGAGCCCTGTACAAATAAAATGAAACGAAACCGTAAAACAAATTAACCCAAGAAACCCAATTAGCCGATCCATTTTGCGCGCGAGTTTCGACAGAACGCGGTTCAACCGCAGCCTATGTCCATCCGTGATGCAATCGATCATGCTCATTCCATTTGCGTGTTCGCTGTTCAGCGTAACCCTTCCGCTATCGGTAAACGTCAGCCGTGGTTGGCTTGCGTTCGCGGTTCCGTGTGCATTCGCGCGCGTGCCAGAAAGAGGACGATTCGATTGTTCGGTCGATCGATTACCTCGATCGTCTCCTCGATCCGCGGACTCGCTTCCTTGATCACCGGCGGGATCCTCTGTCTCGCTTCCGGCTTCGAGCGTGGTCGATCCTCGATCCTGCACGAAGGCCTAACGGATCCCGTCGAGACGTCCTCCGGTTTATCCTATCATTGGATGAACACATCGAATCGTGAGAGGCTCGTGCACGGCACGATTCGTCGCGCGGCGGGTTGTTACGTCGCGCCGAACCGATACGGTCCGGTGATAATGCTGTCTGTCGCGCGTTACTATACTTTTCAATATCTACCTCCATTATACAGGTTGAACCACCTGGTCGTTCAGTATTTCTCTCAATATTAATATTAACCTTATAAGTCAACCCTTTTTGCAGTCGAAGCTATTTTAACTTGAAAATTAAACATTTCTTCAATATTTCTACGCAATACTTAAATTAGTAATTGGTTAGATACCAATATATTTAATAATGTAAACAATATTGTAAGTGTTAGAGCAATTTAGAAATTTTTAGTGGTGGCTCTGAGTCACGCCTCGACTGCTAGGGGTTGATAACTACATAAATTACTTTGATTCTATAGAATTTTTCAGGCTGCCAGTTGAGCATATAAAATGTTCAAAAACAGAACTAATAAAAACATGAAGAATGGAGGTACAGCAAATGGACGGTGAAAAAGATGAATCGAAAAATATTTTTGTTTATCAAGCTGTATCGTCATGCAACTCGATTTTTTACGCATCTCATCGGCGTGGTTTTATTTAAGCCCGTCTCTGTTTGATCCACGGAGGATCTGGACGGGATCGCGTCTCCGATCGATTACCTCGGTCGCATCCGACTCGGTGTTCGCCGGCTGCTGATGCTCTTTCCTGGGCCGAGGGATGTTCCGCCTGCATTCTGGCCTCGATCGAGGTCGATCCTCCATTTTGCACGGCAGCCTGATCGATCCCAGGCCTCTGCTGCTCGCCACAGCCTTGTCCTTCCGGCCGGATTCAACGTGATCGTTTATTGCGCAATCGTCGCAGCCGATTTCCGTGAAATCCGTGAGCATTTCGTTACGAACTTTGTCCGGTTGCGTCAGAAACGAGGACTTAGCGACGCGCGTCGAAACTCTAGATCCCTGGTACTCAAGGACTTCCAACGAAGGGATCACTCGCGCGTATAGCTCGCTGGGAAACATACTGGAACACGGGCAAATGCGTCGATCTCGATGATATTTACGGAAAGAGACTGGTACGAACGATATTTCACGTGGATTTTCTTTTCTTGTCGGGAACAGTGCTTGTAGTGGAAAAACAGCCCTTCAGGCTTAGGATTGAAACAATATTTTCTTTACACAGGGTGCGGCCGAATAACATGTACTATCGGGCACGAGGTGGTTGCTTATGAAAAAATAAGAACAAAATATGGAATAAAATTTTTTCATTTAGAGCTTAGTTTTCAAGAAAATCGAGTTTGAAAATCCTATTCGTACGTTATGATTTAGGCGTTAGTATAATGAAAGAATCTTCTTGTAGGAAACGTATGCGTTTTATTAACCCCTTGCCGTATTTTAACGAGTCAGACTCGTGATAAAGATTTTAACAAGGTCTAACAAATATGGGTGTTACGCGTTTCTTTTTCGATGAAATCAAATTTGATTCTTCTCTCTTCTACGATCTTGGGGATAAAGACGTTTTAATCACTGTAATTATAAAGAGAATGTTACGGCAATGGATTGATAGGAGAAGAAGGGATCGGATTAATAGAATTGGATTATTAATGGATTGATGGAAGGTTCTCTTTATTAATAGAACCGATTCTCCATTGTCCTTGTTACATCGTCGCATCCAATATCTTTCGATATCGATACCTTTAACCAGTACTTGTAACAATATTTTTACCGTTTCTCGTACGTAAATTTCGCGAGAATGCGTGTCCGGTATGTTTCCATATCAGTCTTTCGTAATATACCGAGTTGCTACCTGCTAGCCTATAAATGTTCGGATGATTCACCGTTATTACAGATTGTTTTGCAATAATCCGCGTGAAAAGAAAGAATATCGCGAGAAGCCAACGAAGTGCTCACGGACACGGGTATCCAGCCGAAAAACGCCGACAGAAGAATTGCTGTTGCGGTCTGACAGATTACCTCGATCGGCTTGGTGTCTTCCGGTCGTGTCTTAACCGCGATCGTCTGCGGGGCTTCCGGTTTTCTCGAGCGATCTTCGAACATCCGCCTGATCGATCCCGGGATCTCGTACTCGACCTTCTCCTTGCAACCGTACACACCGATGCTGATCTTCGCACCGGTCTGCACGCTCGGGAAACTCTTGCATCGCGACGTGTCCTGTTTCGTTCGATCGATCAATCGTCTCCTCTCGACCGGGTTCAGGTTCAGTTGTTCGATGATCGCACGGATGTTCGACGAGATGCTACCTTCTCGGTGCGATACCACCATGATGACGCTTGTATGATCCTCGGCTAGCGATCTATCGATCTCCGTTCGCCAGGATCGCTCGCAGACAACCGCATAGGGTGGGTAGAGCTCGTGTTCAGAGCTCGCGAACCCTCTGCAAGTGGTTCACGAACGGTTCAATGCGCGCACATTAGGTTCTCGAGTTGGTAACACTTTTTGGGATCGTCGAGACACTTGGAGATTTGCGACACAGTTCCAACAAGTCGGTCTTTAAAAGGTGCTTCGAGCTATAAAAATTCATGATTGCCAGACGTACACGTGGAGTTGTTAATTCGCTTTAGCGTTACTCCAAAGTCTGAGCAAGTCTGCTCGAATGATCTGAATGATCGAAAAATTGTGGTGACGAGTTCGGGAGTGAACAGGTTAAAATCCATAATTTTTATGATTGTGAAACATATACTTGGAGTAGCTCTTTCGCTTTAGTGCTACTCCATTTCAAAGGCTGAACAAATCGGAGGTGTGCTAAGACAATTTCTGGTTGGCGCTTCTTCGTGAAGTACAGCGGAATAAATGATCGCAGAATTGAGGTGACGTGTTCGAGGGTGAATAGGATAGAATAATTTTTATAATTGTCAGAAATACATCTGGAGTTGCCTATTCGTCAGGAGCGTGCTGAGATAATTTCCGGTTGACGCTTCTTCGAGAAACACAACGGAGTAGACGATCAAAAAATCGTGATGATGGGTTCGAGGGTGAACAGCTTAAAAATCGAACAATGGAGATAGGAGCCTGTGAGCGTATCGGTAAAAGAGGAATCGATCCGGCCGAAGACGGAATCGCCAGCACTTTTATCGTAATCGGCTCGACGGCAGTTGCTTCTCCTCGGAAGTTCTTTCGCAGGTTTCCACGAGAAACTGACATACTGCGAGAAGAAGATTACATATCGAGTCGAAGCCTCTCGACTCGCAATTCAATTTACCGCGGTCCCTTCGGGAGACACTTTCGCGCTGTTAAACGGAGATTAGCCGGCGATCGGCGAGGAAGCAGAAAGGCCCGTTGGCAAAACATTCCCGTTCGTAATTGCGTTAGCGAATCTCGGCCGAGCCGCGTAGCTCGCCCACCTAGTTCACGCAGTTAGCAGTCAGCGTGCCGCCGTTCTCAGGATTTCACGCGAGCGCCTCGTCCTCCTTTTGCTTGCCAGGGAGGATCCCGATCGCTTCCCACGCGACCCTACGACCTCCGCCGCGCCGTCCACACGAAAAACTCGGTTACTCGATTTCCTGGCCGGATAACGTGACCGCCGTCCAGTCGCGGGCAGGACACACATGCAACTCGCCGTGCCGGAGAAACGCGTTCTCTCGCGACGTTTCGCAGAAACACGGCAGATAAGATCGCCGGAATTACGTACACCGAGGGGCCCCGTCAAGGAGCGTGATTTCAAATTCGAGAGAAACTTCCCGTCGCTGTTCTACGGCGCTTTTCTACTCTGCGAACGAAGGATTTTTTTCACCCTTGTATATTCCCCGTGAATTCACTCTTGCATTCACCCTTGAATATACAAGAATGTATCTGGTAAATGTTGCCTTATAAAAATGGCAACCCTAAATTTATTGAGCCTGTCCGTAATCTTCAATACAATAACTGCTTGAACAAGGAAATTTATTCCACTGTTTTCCATAAATGAATTTTGTTAAATCATACGAATAGCTGTTTCATTAGAAACAACAGGCAGGCTAATGGACCTACAAGAAGTAGCTTCGAAGATGTACTTAAAAACTGGTAAATAAATCCATACATTGATCTTATGCATTATGTAGCCAACGAGAACGAAAACTCTTTGTATTCAACATATTTGCACAAATTCCCGTTTTAAGACTACAAATCAATATATTAGCGAACAAAGAATGGACATTCAGAGAAATTCTGTAATATTTTCAGAGGAACATTAAGAAGTTGTTGAAAGAAATGCAGTAAATGGGTACCTGGGTACCCTGTTGGCTACGCAAATTTCATTAGGAACAACAGGGAAACTAATGGACCTACAAGAAATAAATCCATACGTTCATCTTAAGCATCATCCGAAGAGTTGAGACGATCTTTAGCGAACAGGCGTATCGTGGACGATCGTTTCTCGCGGTAAAAAACCTGCGAACATCTCCGTAGGTAGCACAACGGGTGAGCAACGAAGACCACAGTATTGCGAAAACTGCGGATGAAACCGCCCGCAGCGAGAGTTTCCATATAGGATTGTATACCATTATCGAACGGCCAAGGTTTCGGAGTCGACTGGCACAATCAGCCAGAGAACATTTCCCAAGCCAGAACCAGGCCAAAGACATGCCCACGTCGATCGCCCACGATGTTTACCCAATCCCCTAGAAATCCTCGACGATTAACAGTCGCGATCGTTCCCGTTGCCGCAAATGCGGTTGCTGGGTCACGAACTGGACACACGGACGTCGCAGAAGAAATAGGCAACGACAAGTCGAAGTGCAAAGCGCAATACGCGCAACACCTTCGATTATTGCAAAAGAACCGTTAGTCCGAGCGCGCGCGGTCACACCTATGCCGCGCACACCACCTGTGCACAACGCACACCGATCTGTCCGCTTGCATTCCAGCCGGATACGTACGTGGGCACCCGACGGAAATTGCGGAACGTAATAATTTTCCGCGGGAGAGGAGAAAGTGACGTCGATCGCGGCGCACGAGCGAAGAAAAGTCGAACGACTTGCGCAACCGCGCTCCGATCAACAACGGTACCAACCTCGTTCCGCGACGTCGCCGACGGAAAAGCCGCTCCGTTTTTCCTTTTCAACGTCGACGAACTCTGCGGTTTCTTTCCTCGTCGAAGATTCTACGGTTCTGCCCATTAACCCTCCGCAGGGACGAACAGTTCCAACACAATCCAACAACTACAAATGCGATCGAAGTAGAAAAACCATTCTGTTTTCCTGGCCACCATATCTGGACCGCTCGTTTTTCCAATTTTCAATTTTTCATTAAGTCCCATTACACGTTTTACACTCCAAACTCACCCTTCTGCAAATCAATTTCAACCCTTTATAAATAGAGTATTTTTAAGTAAGTTTTTGTAAAAAAATCAAATGAAATCAATCTAAGAAATTCAAAATTTTATTTATTGCAGAGAGACGTTATTTAAAAGTAATTACTAGACTGCGGACGTTTATGCAATTTGCAATTGTTGTAGACGAATTTTTAGAAAGTGGTAGTAGCCTTTGCAGATCTGAAATAAATAAAAATTGTACTAAATTCTGTCGAATCTTATATTCTATGCTCTTTTGAAAATTTTCAGAAGCCATAGATGCATAAAGATCCGCATTATTTATTGAAGCGTATTGAGTATCGAGGCTTACGTTTCCCTCGCAATAATGACACCGTTTACGCGTGTCTAATGAATATAAAATTTAATCTAACGAAATAATCAATTCTAAATATTCTTAATGGATGAAATTGGTTTGCGAACGGAGTGCAAAACCGAGGAAATGCATTTTACATGGAAAAGCTGAGCAGCGAAAAGTAACATCAAATCTCCATTAACGTAACGCATAAAATGTCTATCTTTCTACGAGAGATCGATCGATCCTAGACGAACGTCGGCGCGAGTCAGCTGACGGAATCAACGATGCAGACGCGTTTACCTTATCTGCCGACCGAGTGAGTCAGTGACTCGTTTTCGTGGGCACGTTCACCTGCCACCTTAGAAAGGTGTGTACGATCAAGGATTCTTTTCCTCGGGAGAGGTCGTGCTCGATATCCTTGCTCGACTTCGCGGATCCAGTGGCCACGGACTTTCTTAGTTGGCCAGACTCGATATACCAACTGATATACTTTTACAAAAGAGTCTCGAACTGTTTATGCAAAATGCACGGCGGACCTTTGTGCACGAAACACGAAGCACCGGTGGAACGTAAACACGTTTCGAGATTTCATTTTTAATTGACTGGAACGACCACACCGACGGAAATCGATGTTTACTTTTTCTATGGAAATGTGAATTGTAAATGGGGATCCGATGTGGAATTATAATACACGGGAGATGATATTGAATATTCGAGACACTCTCCGCGCACAAAACTCGTCGAAATTGGACGCGATTCGAGTAGGGGTTGCGAGCGGACTGACTGGGCAGGGGAGAGAAACGTTGCCAGACCGAGCACCCTAATTCACTCGACAGCCACTCGATAAATCAGACATCGCGTGGCGTGCACGGCCACGAAAATTCGTTGCCTTGGTGATGATCGACCTAACGCGCCCCCGCGATTCCCTATTATCGCCAGACGATCTCTCGGATGATTCACCTCGGCCAGTTCGCACACTAATGCCAATGCCCTGCTTAAAAACCTGTTTCCCGTGAGCCGAGGATCGACTGATTAGAGCCGAGTGACAAGTGCGAGAGAATGTCTCGCCGATCGATCCGCTCCTTATCGGGTCGATTTTTAAAGATCCCGCGGTTAGATGCCGGACGGGAAATTCAAGGAATACCGGCGAGTAGATCATGCTGTTCATCGGCAGTAGAAAATCCTGGTTCAGATACTACGAGTACACTGTAAACTCAAACATGAATGGAAATATGAGTACAACTCAATTTTAATCGCGTTTAGTGCTCGGTAGGTTCAGTGTTAAATACGTACTTCAATGGAGAAGTTCACTAAGAACATTTCTTCGAAAAACATATTTATGAACAAATCAGGAGCAAGTCATTTTGACTTATCCGGTAGTTCTGGTGTTAATTATCGTTTAAACTACGTTTTTACTACAGGTTTCGCCCTCCAAATTCACCCTTTTGCAAATCAATTTTACCTGTTTGCAAATCAAATTCAACCTTCTACAAATAAGGTATTTTTAAGTAAGTTATTAAAATTAGTAAATTATTAATTGTGTGTAGATATATGTATATTCATTGTAGCCATTTCCTGATTAACGAATTTAAAGAATGATTTACAGAAGGATGAAATTGATTTGCATAAGGTTAAATTTGATTTGCAAAACCTATAATGTCCAGAATACAATTAAGAAAAGTTTATTTTAAATTTATTCTCCTCCTGCGTCATCTCGCGTAAAGATTTTTAATTATTAAATGGTTCAATGTGCCGGCTGATGCGGTCGCCTCTCTGTATCGTAGCACGGCATGGCTCCGATCTTTTCTAAATAAATATTTGCCATGTTAAGGGGTTAACGAGTTACTTTCGAACAAGAGCAGAGAGAGGAGATAATGCGATACCGGGCTCGTGAAAGGTTTTTCAAGTAAATTTGAATGGGACTGCGAGGGTGGCGGATGGAAACGACGTCGACAAAGGAGACGAATGTAGTCCGCAGTGAAATCGCGTTCCCGATCCGTCGCAGTGGATGGATTTTCACGCGACCCGCGGATCATTTTCGCCCCGTCCCTCTCTCTCTCTCTCTCTCTCTTCCTCTTGCCGCGTATTTTTTCCTCTGTTCCCGTCCCCTCCGGTGTTTTACGACAATGCCACGGAAACGCGAGCACGCCGCTCGCCGTGGCGTGCCAGATTTCCAACATCCTGCTGACACGTAGCCGCCGCCAGCTCGCGAGCCGTTCGTTGTTGTTGGAAATTCTATCGCCGCGAAATCCTAGGCGCCCCTATCGTTAGATCGAGCACGAGAAAACCCGCGTATCAACAAAAATTCATTGCGACACTGCTCCTTCGTTCGCCGGGAGAAATCTTCCGGCTGATGCAAGCAACTCGTCTCGTTTCTAAACTGCGAATTTACCCTTAGCACTCGAGTGGCGACTCAGAGTCACCAAACATGTTGGTATCTAATCAATTACTAAACATTTAAGTATTGTATGAGGTGTTACATCAATTTCATATTCATTGTATATTAGGTTGTTGCATATGAAATGTCCGATTTTAGAATGCAAATGTTGCATTCTGATTGTACTTTGAGGTACAAAGCTTGCGATCCCATCTTCAATTTTAATTTACACATATCAATTTCCTTTTAAGTAGATTTTATCTCAACGTCAATCAGTGCGATCGTCGCGTGCTCTTTTTGTATGTGTGGAGAAATAACATATCGACGATAGCATTATGTGATATTTGGCGAAAATGTGGTGACTAATCAATAGACTGCGGATTTTATGCATTTACGGTAAAAATGAATGGGTGCAATTTAAAACAGTAAAAAGGTTGCTAGTGCTAATCTATGTATTTTTCTCAGCTTGTTAAAATGATTAAAGTAAGAATAAACTGTGGAAGCAATTTTTATTTTGCATAAAGATCCGCAGTCTACTAATCAACACACTATTCGTTGATAGTAAAAAGAACTACAAAATAATCGATGGCGATCTTGTAAACGAAGCATTTGAGTGACCAAAAAATTCAATTTCTACCATAATGCAATCAAGAAACGTGTGATTCTTTGATCAATAAGAAATAGTTGCGATTGTTTAACGTTACTGTTAAAAATCGGATATTTCATATACAACGACCTAATAGAATGGAATTATTCTAAGTCGGAAGAAATGCTTAATTTTCGAGTTAAAATAATTCCTTCTCCCGAGGAAATCGTTTGAACCGCGAAGGAATTTTCCGAGATTGGAGCAATTTGTAGGTAATATAGAGTTCCGTTGGGTGGGATCGAGATGGATGAGAAACGCGGAGCGATCCGCGACGGAAAGCGAAACCGATCGTTAATGAAACATCGACGGCAATAACATCCGAACGATATCAGTTTCAATTTCTTCTCGGCGTGCGCACGTTCGATTCGTTTTGCTTTCCATTTCCGCAAAGAGACAGAAACGAGACGAGCGCTTGCTCCGTGCACTCGCGAACCAGAACGACGCGAATTAACTCGTCCGAGCGCTTCGCACGCGACACTACGGCCAGAGATTTCTCTGTGTCGCTTCCCGCTTCAACCGGGAAATGGCCGATCGAGCGATTGCACGCAGGGAAATTATCTTGGAAACGCGGTCGAAAGTCTCTGTGAACACGCTCCTCTCAATTACCGGCTCGTGTTTATTCGTGCTGCTTATTCTCTGCACCGTTTTCCTTTCCCTGAAATTCTATTGTCATCGTTTTACGAGATGAATCGGATCTCGCAGTTGATTTCCGCCGATTCATTTCGCTAGTTCGTACTTGCACCGGATCTTCATTCATGATAAACGATTGATTATCAACCTCTTTTCTATCGAATTTTCCTGGACGATTTTGTTAAAAAGCAAAAGACATATTTACGAAGTTTTGGTCCTATTTACCGGATACAAAAAATTTCTGATAGCGAATTAATTAATTAATTTTTTATCCTCTGGTGTATCACAGTTCCTTAGCATTTTCCATAATCGGAAACGAAAAATTGCGTTGCGTCTCGAGGAATAAGATTATTTTAACAAATGTCTGCTATATCTTAAACAAAAATTATTGTAATACTTTCGATTCATATACGAAGGGGAAACATAAATTTTATTTAAAAAAATAAAGTAATACTAGGAACTTCATGTTATTTTTATTAATTTCTAAAAAGTTTGTTTTCGCATTAAAAAATTTAAAGTCACGAAGTTTAAGGATTTGAGGGTTAAACATTTTACCAATCAGGTAATATCACAGGTTCAATTTTGCTGCTTGCTAAAACGCTTGCACTCGAAGACAATTAAATAAAATTGCTTTTTGGATCGTTGGAAACGACAACACCCCCTTAATTCGATAACTTTATCGCCGTATTGTTTCGCTCATCCTCGTTGTTACGTCGATTCGATTCGACACGCTGCCGGCCACATTCCTGCGAATTGTATTTCCCTCCATGTACGGCGTCCGTTCCTCCAACCAGGAAGTTCCGAGTTAGGAAGCCTCGGGTAACAGGGAAACGTTTGGTTATCGTGCGGATTCGCCTCGCGTGAGCAAAAGTAACGGTGAACCCGCGAACGCGCTCGCGCGAACGCCAGCGAGTACCACTCGGCAATAAAGCAAATTGAGAATGATGGCACAATAAGATACACGCGGCGAATCGACTGGCCGGCTGCCAGGGGAAATAGACGACGCGACCGGCAGATCGTGAGCAACTTGGAAATCGATCTTGATCGCGTTCAACCGGGGTTCGATCCGATCTTTACGAGGAGACTTCGCAAGTGGAGCGTCCATGCGCTTCTGTAGAAGGATCCGATTGCGGCGAAACTCGGCTCGATGTCGTTATCCGCTTCGTGGTAAACGTCGGGACGCGATATTGACTCCGGTTTTTGCTATACGATCGTTTTCGATCCCGAAACTTCGACCTGGAAGCGTAATTCTTGGATCCTAAGCTAGATACGGAGATCTTGGCTCCAGTGAAATCGAGAGCATCCTCACCACGCCTACCCGGGCCTCTCTACATAGCGGGGCAAGTAAACCACGCCCCCAGACATCCTGAAACAAAGGAGCAAGGAAATCGCACCCTCTCAGGAAATTTTGCGGGTCAAGAGCAACGAAATCGAATCCCTCAGGCATTTAAGATAATCCCACTACATTTAAGGACTAATAGAACCTCGCCCACTTGGACCTCTTTACGCGGTAGGGACAACAAAACCACGCCCCCAGCGTTATCCTAAAATAAAGAATCAAAAAAATCACACCATCTCAGGACGTTTCGCGGGCCAAGAGCAACAAAATCGCAAATCTCAGATACTCTACATTTAAGAACTAATGGAACCACGCCCACTCGGGCCACTCTAAGTGGAGAACGAAACCACGCCCCTCAGGCACTCTACACGCAGAGGAACTTTTGGTGGACATGCAATCGAAGTTGCACGAGGGTACAGACTGCTCCGCGGAGCACTGACCTAGTTCCATCAAGAGCAGCGCAACCACGCCCCTTCCATACACTTTACACAGCAGCAGCAACGAAGCCACGCCTACTCAAGGCATTCTGTACGACGTCGTCATTCAAACTCTAATAAACGATTGATCTAGCAGACCGATCGAGCAGTCGAAGAAAGATTAGGATCAAGGGGAAAGAATCTCGGCCGCGTCGAGGTCCAAATCGCTCGTAGCAGAGAAAGGCCTCGGTAGGCGGAAAGAAATGGGTTAGATTCGCGATTACGTTTTCTTCTGTTTCATCTGCGACCTCGGTCGCGCTGCGCTGCGTCGAGCTGCGTCGGGCTGCGCGTCCTCAAGAACTCGTTTCGAGCGAAAGAGAACTCGCTCTCCGCGACACAAACACGGATACTACTGCATCGAGCGGTGTGGAGTTAAGTCGAGGGCTCGCCTAGTTCTCACGGCGAGCGTTTCGTCACATCGGGCTTGCGGCTAATTGCGCGGCCCGGGACCGGATCTCGGCGCGCGCCAGCCACGATACCGATAAACGCGAACCCCAGCGCCTCCTTTTCCTCCTTTTCCACCTTTCCCGTTACCTCCTCGAGCTTTTTTCGAGGCGGCTCCTCTCCGCGAGGTCCTGGGAAGAGTCAAGGAAGATCGGCTACGGTCAATTAACCGAGAACCGCCAGGCCAGACGAATCTCCGCCGTTTCCGGCGCACCGATCGAACTTGCTCGCCTCATCGATCGTCTAGATATTGATGACGTAGCGATGAAGTAGCGATAACGTCTCTCTTGCGCCGCAGTACGACGAATTTTAGAAAATCTTAACCCATTGACATCGTTAGCGTATTTTCCTAGCCACTATCACCAGAGATTTCGTACTTAACAGTATTTACAACTATATACAGTGGTAGAAATTCTTCTTTGTCGATCGTAAATTATTGAATAAACCTTTTAATGATTTCGGCGCATAGGTTCGATCTAATTTTGACTAACAAGCAATAATTAAAAATTTTCAAAATTGCTTGTTAGTCAAAATTAGATCGAACCTATGCGCCGAAATCATTAAACAGTTTATTATATACAGTGGGTGTAGAAAGTATTCGTACAACTTTTAAAAAGGAACGACTTCTTCAAAATTGCCCCGGACAGTTCCTTTATTAGTTAAATAGCTACTGTGTAAAAATTTTTCTTTTAACTGTTATTGGTTATAATTTGCGAAGGAAAAAGTGAAGATCACGATTTTCAAACTTTTTATCTATGCCTGTAACGAAAATTTAGTAGGTCTAAGTCAGTTATACACACGTACAAAGTTTCATCGGAATCGATCAAGGTTGTTATGAAATATAATTGATCGAAAATAGCAAAAATTTTCGCTACAGGCGCCAATAAAAAATTTTAAAATCGGGACCTTTAATTTTTTACCAATCACAATTTTTAAAAAATTATTTAAACATTAGCTAGCAAACTAATCCTTCTAACGTCTCAAAAAAGAAAACTGAAGCTGTTGGGTCATCAATTTTGAAAAAGTTATTCGTTTTTAAAAGGTGTACGAATACTTTGTACGCCCTCTGTACACATATCACTGAAATATATTGAAATATCTCTTTACTGTTTGAAATTGTTCCGTTCGAATATAATTGCAGAATTGATAAGAGACGATGTACCGCAATAAAATGATCAGTGGAAGATTGCAGAAATTAGAAATACCTTCCACTCGCGTTAACGCGAACGCATTCGGTATTCTTCCCGTCTCTCGTGTTTCTGGTATCGCACGAATCTGCGGATGCTATAAATGGGTAAAGATTCGCAAGTCCGCTATTAATTAGACGGACGTGTTTGTGCTGGTAATCGCACTGTGGTTTTGTTTTACGAGAAACACAAGCTCTTGTTGAATTAAAATAGATCTTTTTGTAGGCATGAAGAACGATCGAAGATAGACGAAGAACCGCGGCATCACGAACCATAATGAGGTGGAAGAAGAAGAAAGTTTTACATGTTTTCAAACAACAAGAAAAGAGACGCGATAATGACAAGTTCGACTCGACTCGAACAACGTTGATTGTACGCGGTATTCGATAATTTCTGTTTCCGTCGGTGCTTAACCCTTCGGGGACCGAATGATTTCTAATACCGTCGTCGTTCTAATAACACTTTCACCGTGCGCCGTGTAACGCACATTTTTTTCTTTTTTCCGATTACTTTCGTGTCGAGTAGTATTACTTAGAAAGTATTATTATCGTGTCTGACATTACTGATCGGCATAGCAATTTGCAGGAACGTTCGCCGTGTCTCGACCAATCCGCGGACTGTCCATGCTCGAGAATGCGTGAACTTGTTAAGCGAAGAGCGCGCGCAACGAACACTATCTTGATTTCAGTTAAAGACGAGTAACAAGCGTTTATGACGTGTACAGATTTACAGGGACTGGTACACCAATCAAAACTAATAGCACTTTCATTGGATTTTTACGGAAGAATTTTTTCACCCGTCATGTTTGTGAAACGAACGTAAAAATTTGAGTAAAAATCCAGTCGCAGGAATGCGAGGAACACGATTCGTTACACGAGAAAGCTTGGCATGATATAATACACTGGTCTAGATATTATAATACAATTTGCAAGACGAAAGAATCCTCGGATGCATAGACAGGGAAATCAGGAGTTATTACAGGATGAGGACTGTTAGCTCGTTTCCGGTTGGCAGATAAGGAGGTTCGGCTCGTAGTATGCGATTAGAGGAAAGCACCGATCACGTTAAACTCTCGATTGATTTATTACAGTGTGCGTGTGGCAGGCTGCCGCATTAAACGTCCGACGTGTACGCTACGCTAATATTTGCCTGTGCCTTTGCACGAAAACAGAAAGTCAGTTATGTATTACCGTTCCGCGAAATAGAAACTTACGCGAAAGGAGCGCGATAGTACGCGCCTCTCGTTTGTTGCCAATCAAAATCCGATGATAGACCGCGGAATCGCACGTGTCGGTATGGCGAATTTCGGATGCGAGGAGAGGACACGATCAATCGTGGACATCCAACGCGACGATACAGTAACGTGAGATTTGGCCATTCTCTGTCGGAGGAAAAATCGCGGCTCGCGATCTCATGTTTCAACCTCTGGCCCCAGCAGCGGTCGTCTCGCTTTTCTGACCCTCGCACAGTGTACCTGTGCGTGGCCATCTGAAGTGGAAAAAACTCATGTCAGACAATAGATACAACTTTCGTATATTCTTCTTTGCGTCGCGTCGCGGTCACATTCAAAATATCCAATAGTTTTTCCAAATACAAATACGATTTTTCAAATAAAAGTTAATCGGTATTCAGTCATCTATAAATCCCAATACAAAAAATTATAAAACGTTTTTTTTTTTTAATAAGAAATGATGGCCATCTCAATTTTAATTGGTGTAACTGACGTCAAGACGAATCCAATGAGTGAATCCAAGTATAAAAATAATGATGAAATAACTATCGCGAGGGACTCGGGACGCTGCTCTAGATCAGCTCTAGGTGGTAGAGGAGATGTCCGAAGTTCTCAGAGATCCACAAAGGTTCAAAAGGGTCTAGGCATGATTGTTTATTGAAGATGTCCAGAGTGTATCGAAAAATCCAGGAGTCCTGAAATAGATCCAGAGGTTCGGAAGAAATTTTAGAGGCTCTAGAAAGAGGATTTAAGAAGAGGCCCAAGGACTTCGTCGACGCCGAGGAAGTGGATCAATGGGGCGTCCGAGAAAAGTGTAAAAAGAGGTCCAGGCGGTGATCTCGAGGAGACAGCAATAAATCGGCGGTTCTCCATTCTTTCCGGAGAGAAATTTCGATCTTTGATCCTCGTCGCGATTCCCCCTCGAGAGGATCCTTTGTGGATTGGACGATCAACACTTTCACCGTTTAAATTTATTGATGTCGAGCCGCAACTGTCGTTAGAGGATTACACGCACTTTCACCGAATTCTGCGGGCGGGTGAAGCTGTCTCCGTCGTTGTTCGTTACGCGAACGGTACACCGAAAGGGTTCGTTTACGGTTGTTCGAACGCGGAGCTTTCGCGCGTGGAAAATCCGGTCGACGCGACGCGCGACGAATCCGTAGTTCCTGGGGCTTATAAATATTTAAATCGCGCAGGAGGCACGTAGGCCCGATAAAACGGCGGCGGACACGACGGAGTCAACGACACGACCGTAACACGACTTTCCGGCCCGATTTCCACTCGGCCGATTCCTTTTGTAACAAACTTCGTCGAGCCAGATTGTCAACCGGATTCCGCGACTCGCAAACCAAGAATTCCACAGTTGGTGGATCAAGAACTAAATTATTAGGGATACAAGCTACGGGATATCGTTCGGGACGTGCTCACAGATAGAACGTCGTCACGCGTTCCGTTCTTCCGGTTGAACGAGCTCCGTGGATCTTCCTTCGCACCCACATATTCTAGTATTCAAATGCACTGCACGCTTATGCCTTCCTTCGAGCAATAGGATTTATTATACAAACGTACATTTTGTCCTGTGTTATTAGTAGACTGCGGATCTTTATGCATTTATAGCAAAATTGAGTAGACGAAATTCAAGCTTACTGGAAAATTTTAAAAATTGGAGATGTCAATACAATATGATTTCTCCTCTATTAAAATCATTAAGAGTGGAAACAACATTGAATTTAGTTTCTATTTCTTGCCCTACAACCTTTGGTTCCATTCAGGCAGTTGTTCGTCAATTGTTCAAAATATATTTTTAATGCTGTTTTCTCCAGATCCATTCGGAAATTCATCACAAGGAATTGAATAGCTAAGTGATGCTTTAAAAATATTAGATCAATAACACTGAGCAAGAAATGGTCAATGTCGATAATACAGGACAATGTATTATGTATACAATACATGTTCCCATCGCTTGCTATCTCTGCACCTTGTGAAAGTACCTGGACAGCCAACACGTGTGGCACTGTGTCTGAGCAAAGCATCCTCTGATTTGTATCCAATAAATAAAGTTTTTCATCTAACTATTGTAGGACGTGATTGATCCACGTGCACATCAGCTTTTTTAATAAGATCGCGGCACAGCGAGAGGATCGTTCAACAGAAAGAAAGAGAACAAGAGAACTGTGTTACTCGGTGACCGGACTGTGAAACGCTACGTTGCAATTATTAAAATTGATGTACAGTGGTTGTACAAAGTATTCGTACTACTTTCAAAAACGAATAATCATCATGTGGACCCCGCAATTCCTTTATTATTTTCATTATAAGCATTTACATAAAAAATTTAAAGATCGCGATCTTTACATTTCCTCTCAATTGCGACCAATAACAATTAAAAGAAATTATTTACACGTCAGGTTATTTACAACTCAAGTTGTTGGATTCAATTTTGAAAAAGTTATTCGTTCTTGAAAGATGTACGAATACTTTGTACACCCACTGTATGCACTCAGGCGTTAATAAAATTTTTCGTAACCCGCATTAGTTATTCAGGATTAAGCGATTGAGGATCTGTGGTTGAAACGTCTCGGATTCGAAAGAGGAAGAGCACGGGAGCCGGCCGCGGCCGTTCCAACGAGTGCGCTGGTTTACTGAAGCGAACGAAGAGGAAGTACGAGGGATGGAGGAAGCATGCTAATTTCCATCGTCGGCTCGTGCCGACATCGAGAGTCGTTTATCTATCTTAGAAGCGACCGATCGATCCGGTCTGATTCGCGAACGCGGTGAACCCTTTGCCGCGGGATTTGCTGCGGGCTAAGGGACGCAGCCATCCGTGCAACGATGTAATTGTTGCATTCGGACGGAACCGTGTTTCCCGAATATCGTTGCCATACCGTGCGTCGCCGTGCACTTACTCTCCGACGTCGTTTAGAGAGACCGTTCGTCACGGACCATGTTCCGTGTCCCAGATTTTATTCGGTGCAAGCTATTCGTAACAAGACAGGTACATGATTGAAAATTAAGGACGTGCAGGAACGCAGGAAAATATCTCCAGGTTCTTATCACCCCCCCGTTAACCAACTCGAGAAACGCAGAAAATCTGCTCGGTATATCACGTAGGAAAAGTACTTATTCGATGCTTCGAATCGATCGGAACGGTATTATCAAAAAGAAAGGAAACGTCGGAGATAGTACAAATTTCATTTCGAGGCACTCGAAGTTTCTCAAGTGTACATTATCTACGGCTGATCAAGAGAGTCCGTAAATTAATTTAAGATACCTCGAGCCTGTTAACAGCATGATATTTCTTACGTTGATTTAGGAATTCAACAGCAATGTCAATCGTGAACCAACAATTTACTTTCAGTTACGTCATCTACGAATTTCGTATCAGATTATAATGCAATGTAACAGCAATTTCAATTGTGAACCAACCATTTACTTCCAGGAAAGGTCATCTAAGAACTTCGTATCAGATCATAATGTTATACTGCACCTTCTGGTACAGTACAACTACTGAGAATCCTATTATTAGAATTCCAGTAGGTAAAATAATTTTAATGGACTCTCGTGATCAGATTTTACTCACGAATCTTTCAGTCCACTTCGAGAACCGAGACTTAGGAGTGCAAAATTCTAAACACTACTAATAGATCGATATTTCTATACAGACAAATATTTTTATTTTGTCAGTTTATTAACATATTCCATTCCTAATATTCATGCAGAAATTAACACGATGAAATTACGCAATGAGCTTCTTAAAACCTCCTCGAGAAACATTATTTAAACATTATTTGTACATCTTCCTAATGCTTCTGAGCACAGCTATTATAATTAGAATGAACATTAACGTTCTGAACAATAAATACCGAAAAGGATGTCCTTTATTTCGATGCTGTACTACATTCAACCTTTGCCACGCTTAACAATAACTGATTTGAGAAGTAAAATTGTCGATTGTGACTTCTACAGACATATGTGTTAACATAATGTGTGACATTCGTGTTTGGCTTTTCGAATTTTGCATAATCCGATTGCTAAATCGGCCGTATTGCGCGACGTATCGAGAGATGTGAGTTTCAAAAATCCGTAGACTCGAATTCGAATAAATACTTTTCAGGTTTGTCGACACTGTGGCAACTTGCCGATGATGACACTGGTGGAGATGGTTCTCCAGGCGACACGGAACGAATCTCGCAGCACTGTTCACTTCTCGGAGAGACACTTTCGGAAATTCGCGTGCGATCCGATCGAAACGCTGGCTTCGACTGAACCGCCTCGACCTTGATCCGATCCGAGTTGGTGATCGATCGTAGAGAACTCGCGGCCGAGGGAAGCCCTTTCGAGCGAAGCCAGGGGAGAACGCGATAGAACGAAACGGAACGGACAGATGTGATAAGCGAGTGAGAGTACCGCGCGTGTCGCGCGCGGAAAACGCGTCGTTCTACTGGCGAGTTGCGAGCAATGTTCCCGCTCGGTGGCTCGGCGGTTGGCCGAGACGGGTAGAAGTGGCAGAGGCCACTGTTGCCCCCCCGTGCTGGCAGCGCAGGTGACAGGGACTCGGTCGAGAGCCACCTAGCACGATCCTCGGATCGGATACGATCCACCAGGGGCCAACCGATGCGAGAGCGAATCCGGGAAACCGGCGATTCCGCGATCGTTTCTATGATTCCGCTTGAAAACGGGGCTGCTGTCGCGTGACCACCGACTTTCCGCGTGCGATTGTCCTCGGCACCCGGAACGGCTCGCACACTGCGCCATTGTTGTTGCCGCTGCATGAAAGCTGCGCGCCGAATCTCTCTCGGTCAGTTTTAAACATTTGCGTCCGTCTTCTTAACCCGTTTGCATCCAAAACCTTCCCGAAGCAGGATCTCAAGCACCGCCTATGCTAAATGCATAAAATCCTATAAATCCCGATTAATATGGACCGGACACCCGTTATCAGGTTCATCGTCGGTTGATGAAATGCACGAGTTGTCAATTCAGACGGGTCTCCATAGAATATTTCACGTTTCGAACAACGAATTTGTCGCTACGATGCGACACGGCTTTAGGTAACGATCCATCCAGTGCACCGATCGAGCGTGAACGCGATACCGGAGAGGATCCGAGCTGTAGGAGACCTGGTTTTTAGAAAGCAATACGTTCTGCTACGTTTTCGCGGTGTCGAAACGTTTTGTCAGAGCGAAGTGAATGTCTAGGTAACAGGACAGTCGCGGGGAGAGAGAGAGAAAGAGCGATGAAAAGAGAGGAGGAGAGAAACGGGTTGGGGAAACTGCGGTGGGAAAGGGTGAGGGTGCGGGAAGAGAGAGAGAGGTGAGGTTTCGAGCGGTGGTGCTCGAACGAACAGCTGGCAAGCACAGCGAGATTGGTAGCACCGTTACCGCGCCGGTTGCTTGTCCGATTCCTCGTAGATCAGTCTCCTCGATCGTACGTCGTCCCTGTTTCTCTGTTGTCAGGGGTCATTAGTCTTCGGCGGCGTATCGGGACAACGTTCCCTGTTCCTCCGCCGGAACGGCTCTTGGTCAATTCCTTCGATCATTCGACGCTTCGATCCTTTGGAGCCTGCCGGACACACTTGCAATCTCGTTGGCCAATTCCCCCGGGCTATAAATACTCGGAATCGGAGCGACTCGATTTCCAAATTGCCCTCGGAACGGGACAACCGTGACGATTTTCGACAATCTCCCGAGCCCATTTATCCTTTCAGCGAGATCAGTCCTTCCTCGCGTCGCGCAGTGGGGAAACGGCCGATTTAGAAGTGCAATATAATAATACTGTTTCTTACGTCAACACACGTGTCTGTAGAAGTTGAAATCGACAATTTTACTTCTCAAATCAATTATTGTGAACTGACGTCAAATTGACGCGGTAGTAAAAGATCAGTTATTTTTTCCTATTTTCCCTTTATACCTTACTTGAAAATAAAATTTGAGCAGTTACATTTAAAAATAACAGTTTTACTAAACAATAATTTATAGTCATCATTATTTTCTACAATTGTCTCCGAACATTTTAAGTTCTGCGTTGCGAACCATTCTAATTAGTAGACAATTCTCGGAAATTCTAAACGCAGATGTCCTCGCGCGTTCGCCCTCCGTCCTCGAGGCAGGAAGATCTTCGCGGACCAGTCGTCAACGACGTTTCGGATGCCGTAATCGCGAAGATCGCTGGTTTCGGTGAAACCGCCGCGAATTTCGGAATATCCTGTCGCAACCGCGAATCGTGACGAGCCTCCGTAAAAATCCAAGGATTCAATTTTCGACGGGGACATCGGACCTAGGCCACTTCTGTATTCAACCCGCTGTCTCACAACTCTAACCTTTCGCCGATGAAATGCCCAAATATCCTGACGAACTTCAAAATCATAGTTTTTCAAAATCGGACCCTCTTTCTCTAAAATATTTCATCGTAGACCCTTGAGTAAACCGACAATAACGAAAGTGGTTAAATGAAACGACAATAATAACGTCCCGGAATATAGTACAGAAAGAGAACACGAAGAGACAGCAGCCGAGAGGATAATGGAGGATGACTAGGCAAATGAAGAGAGAAGAGAGTCGAGTGAAACTGATTTCGCGGGAAGCTGGTACGAATGTCACTGTAGAAGATGAATGAAAAATGACAGTTCCAACAGTGCCTGTTGTATTACGTTTTCTATATTGGCATTCGATGTTGCTTATCGGATGAAACGGTTCCGTTCGACTCGGGGTCATGGAAATTCGAAGGATCCTCGATCCTTCCTGAGAAGCGCGCGTTAACCATACCAATTTATTGGATAAACAGTGGAAGAGGCGGTTTCATTGGTCGCTGTAACGGTACACTACCCCGGCGAGGATTTCTAAGGATTCTCCGGCCTTGCTGGCATCTCGCGACGAAAGCAACGCAGTGCAATAAATGCCAGGCAAATACCAAACTGGCTTACAGACGACGCTTGGTCGCGTCGCGTCGCCTCGGCTCGCCTCGCCTCGATACATCGCCGAGCAAATGTCAGAAGCCGTGAGCAGATAGGCGATGCGCAACCGCTCGCAAATCTTCCGCCAATTAGCTCGCCGATACGAGATCGATAGGCCTGATTCAATCGGCGATTAATGCCGTGCGCGCTACGTCGCGTCGCGAAGTTCGAAAGTAGTTTTGTCAACCGGTGGTCTTTCGTAGAGAAGTTGTAGTCGGTATTAAGAAAGACATTTTTCCACCTAATGATCGATAAATTAATTACCAACTATTACTGCTGAAGTCGACTGGTTGAGTCACGCGTTTCCGAACATGCTATTTTTATCTAACCCCCATTCGCCGAGAGGTAAAAGGAAAACAGTGTAATTTAGAACAGCAGAAAGGTGAAGAAAGTTCGAGAGGGTCGATCTACCATTTCTAATTAGTTAAAAATTGTTACGCTATAGTTTGATACATTCATCACCAAATTCGTTTGTTGATGAAACTTGATACAGATTTTGCACTCCAAATTCAATCTTTTATAAGTGAAATACACCCTTTTGCAAATCAATTTCAATCTTCTACAAATAAGCATTTTTCCATTTTGTGAAAACATATTGAATAATATAAACAATATTTTGAATAATGGTACAGCAATTTGCTACGGTTTAATAACTAGATAAATTATTTTGATTTTATAGAATTTTTCAGGTTGCTATTTGGGCATTTAGAATGTTCAAGAAAGAAAATTTCAAAAAAAAATGAGGAATGGAGGTACAGGTTTCGCACTCGAAATTCACCCTTTTGCAAATAAAGTTTTCGTAAAAAAACCAAATCAAATGTAAATTGATTGTTAAGAAATTCAAAATTTTATTTATTGCAAAGATGTACATCAAATGCTTATTTAAAAGTAATTACCAATTCATTAACTTCGTAATGTATGAAAGCTGTATGTAGACATGTATATTCATTGTAGCCAATAAATTTGAAAAACGGAAGCAAAATGAAAAACCAGAAATCGGTCATTTGATAGTGGCAGGTTTAATGTTAAGAGAGAACAGAGAAAAATGCTTTGCCGGCAGTAGAAAAGGACGCCGGCAGTCAGACGAGTGTCTGAACCACGCGTCGAAATCTCTCGCGCGGCCGACTGACTATTGCGTCAAGATTACCATCGATCGTACTACTTCTGGAGCGGTTTGTAAAAAGTATATTGTAAATCGGAGCGTTTTCTAGTTACACAAGCGTTTTCTCGCTCGACCGGACCGGCGAACCCTTCTTGTCAGTCTTTTTACGTAACGGAAGAAGAAAGTCCTTTGGCACGAGCCACGAATATCCCTTGCGATTTAGAAGACGGTTTCCATTCTCCTCTCGTATCAACGTAGATTGCAACTTCTGTATGCTTGATCGTTCTATCTAGCGGAAAAACCATACTTTCTTCAGCAAAGAGATTTTCTAATAATTATTTTTGACGATCGCGTAGATATTAAAGAAGCGAACAGAGTTTTTAATCTTCGCATCAAAACGCGGTTGTGAATGATTGAGCAGTGAGCTCACTCGCAATTGTTGATAGCAACACCTGAACACATTTACGTTCGGTGTCGAGTTACAGGCACCTGTACTCTCTCTGTTAGTAAGCTCGCAGAGTTGTTTTACCGACACAAGCAACTACCAACTTGCGAAACGAAATAAATCCGATAAATAACGGAACACAAGTAAAATAGATCATTGTAAAATTGATCAATGTAAAATAGATCATCTGTGCTCCACAGGTAAGTTTGATGTCTCTTTGGATAAGAGTGATTGTATCGCTCGATGGTTATTACCGACCGAGTTCTGACGAGCTCCCTGGGTAACGTATTCGCTGCATTTTTAATGCAATTTCAAGTTTTCATTCTCAAGTTTGCATATATTGCAATTTTTACATTTCAGCGGTAGGTTTCTTAAATTCTGGATATCTGGAGCGACTTAGCATTATAGCGTGTCGCTGCATGGGTCCCTTAATGGTACCAAGGATGCAGCATTGATCAAACTTGCAACAAGTGTCTATAAACAAGACCTTGTTTCAAGGCTGACAGGAATAACGAGTGAACGCTTTCCAGAGGAATTATTATTAGATGTGGTGCCTTGGTACTTAAGCTGCGCAAGGTGTCCCAGGATTAATTACACAGAACCACAGAATTAAAGTGTTTCACCGAGTCTGTTCATGGCTAGCCAATTCTACTGATCAGACCTCCACGTCTTCGATCTCATGTTCCTTTGAGAATCTCAAATGAAATTCAATAAAGAATTTATTGTACATCTCCAACTCGTTCTTCTCTAAAGAATTACTTCACCCCATACAGAAGTTCGAATTTAAACTTTTCGAAAAGCTGCGCAAGGTATGCCAGCATTAATTACACAGAACCACAGAATTAAAATGTTTCACCGAGTCTGTTCATGGCTAGCCAATTCTACTGATCAGACCTCCACGTTTTTGATCTCACGTTTCTTTGAGAACCTCGAATGGAATTCAATAAACAATGTATTGTACATCTCCAACTCGTTCTTCTCTCATAAAGAAGTTCTTCGCGTTTCCACCCGTTTCCCAATGCAAGAGCATCTTCTAAAAAAAAACGCAGCTCAAGGATATCAAAGTAGAGGCTTCACCGTGTAAGATGAGCCGAGACAGATCATCGTCCAATTTTTTTCTCGAGCGGCTACAGCGACTTGAATATCAAGAATTGTTCAGTTCCGCGCGAAAAGAATCCTACACCGCGAAGAATTTTCAATCCGTTTGATTTTCTCTTTGCAAGAGGATGGCTCGTGGTGTCGGCGAGTCGTCCGCAAGACAGCCACGAAGACTCGCGTGTCTGTAAACCGGACCGAGGCTCGATATCGTGGATGGAATCAGCGCGATTATTGCCGCCGATGAAACAATATCCGGACAACGATCCGTGAGAGACGGCCGCGTCTCGTTTCCACGGTAAAAACTAGAGATCACGGTTTTGGACGTGTATTGAGGATACACGTATCCACGTGTACTAATATATATCCGTATTTTAATCCGTGTACTTCTTTATACACAGGTAGTGCAGCAAACGTGTACACGTGTATCGAAATACACGGATATCCGTTATTTTCGATACACGTGTATTATCCTCGTATTGAAGTTCAAGGGTACACGTGTGTCGATATAAGGTTTGATGTTATCTTCTCCCGGAAAACGTAAACACTTTTTCTTCATCAAAATAAACAGTTAATTCATTAAGGTTCATTAACAGAAATTGTGCTGTTTGTTCATTTTCGCAACCAATCATGTTAACTCTTGTATATTTCAATGTACGATCCGTGTATCCGTGTACTTGAATACACGGACAATACACGTGTACCCGTATATTCAAGTTCACAGTTATACGCGTACTATCCGTATATTTTGATACACGTGGACACGTGTACTTCAGTACACTTATATCCGTGTATTAAATAGTATCCGGACTTCGGCGCGGATTATATTAATTACACGTGTACACGTACATTGTAAATACACGTGAAATGGGTATCTCTAGTCAAAACACAACGGGAAGAAAATAACGTTACCGATGGAGAGCCCCGATCTATCGCTCCTTTTCGAACCGAAAGCGAGGCTACCGCGAGCCTCGAACACCATTCGACGGCTTGATCCCCGGCTGTAAGCAGGCTTCGGGCCAAGTAACGGTAAACTCCATATCGCGTCGTTCCTACGGTGTCCTATTCACCGTGCACGAGCGCTCACTCTCGAATCTTTTTTCACAAGTCTACGTTCCGAACGGTTGTTTATTCCGCCTCCGCAATTCCGAACCAAATCCCCTACAACTTCGTTATTCCCAAACACGACCCCCCTTTTTGACCCCTTGCCGTATTTTAACGAGTCAGACCCCTGATGAAGATTTTAACAAGGTCTAACAAATACGAATGTCACGCGTTTCTTTTTTGTTTGTAATAGACTGCGGATTTTATAGCGGATAGGTGTAACTTCAAACACTGAAAATATTGCGAGATTTTAAGAGCATGAATACATTTCTTGAAACTTAATAGAACCACTGAAAAGAGAAATAAATTCCTATTTGGTTCCCATGACTTCCTAATAAACCATAAGATTTTCAAACAATTTGTTCATTGAGTGTTCTATCGCATTGCGTAATAAGTATTTTATGCACTTGTGGCAAGAATGGATAGGTGTAACTTCAAACATTGAAAATATTGCAAGATATTATATACATATATTTCTTGAAACTTAATAGAACCACTGAAAAGAGAAATAAATTCCTATTTGGTTCCCATGACTTCCTAATAAACCATAAGATTTTCAAATAATTTGTTCATCGAGTGTTCTATCGCACTGCGTAATAAGTAGACAGTGGATTTTATGACGAAAGTGAGTAGCTGTAATTTAAAACAGCAAAAACATTCGAAGAATTTTAAGATACTGTTCCATTATTTTCCACTTATTAAACGTATTAAGAAGGAAACTGAATGACTGTTTCACTCCAGATTGTTGCAATTCAGTTAAAAAATGTTTACTTTGCATGAAGATCCTCTGTCTAGTGATTACTGGACTACGGAAAGAGAAGTGTAGATCTAATGCAGAAGAAATTGCATTGTTTGCAGCCGATTGAAACGATGAAAGAAATTAATGTCCACGCAACTCCTGCGATTAGTTAAGCCAATTTTGATTCAGCAATCCGCAGCCATTGGGAACGGAATGCGGTACCTAGGGAATGCAATGTAGCCATCGGAAATGAATGTTCGTCCGATGCAACAATTTCGCGGAGGCGGGCCGGACACTTGAGACGCAGTCTGCGAGGTTTTTTGCGAGCACGGCTGAATCAGATAAAGCGTAACCCAGTTTTCTGCGCGCGGCGAGGAGCGGAGGAGCGTTCGTCGGAAACGTTTTCCGGCGGCTCGCGCGCTCGATTCGCACAGAGCTGAGCATTGTTTGAACGATTGTGTCGTATGTCGCCAAGCGCGCGCGCAGGCGGACGGGTACAATAAAAGAGTAGCGAGGATTCGCGACGGAGAACGCAGCCGGAAATAATAGCGGCGAGGCTCTGCTCGCCTCACTTCGCCTCGCTTTGCCTCGCGCCGAGAAACGGAGCAGATCGGCCGCGGAACGACCACGACAACGAGAACACGCCCGTAAAAGGGACGTAAAACATTCCGCGGCTCCAGCTTCTGTCCCCGGAACGATTTTACTCGCTTCCAGACCGAGCGAGACACCTCTCCACTCAAATGAAGTCGGCCCTACAAACTAACGTTCGCGGCGACGGCTTCCGCTTCAAGACGATAGGTTCGTTCATTGTGAATCTCGCGGAGATTCATTTTTTCATTGTTCAAGACATCTTCAAGAGCGTTCAACATTTTCAGAGTGAATTAACCCATTGCCGGATTTTAAAAAGTCAGACTCGTGATGGAGATTTTAACAACGTCTGACAAATATGAATGTTACGCGTTTCTTTTTAGACGATACTGAATATCTCCTAAACGCATAGGCTTTTTTAAAAAATTTTTTTAAATATTGCATTGTCATCCAGTTCTGAGCTATGTTTAAAATTTCAAGTCTCTAGCTCATCAGGAAGTTAGTTTAAAATCAATTGCAAAATTTGTCTCCCAATAGATAGACAGACAGACAGACAAGAAAGCGAGCTAATAAAAACGTGGTAAAATGACGCGTCTATATATTAATGATAGAAGATATAGTAGTTTATTTTCAGAGCTCTGGTCAGAGCTCAAACTGACTATCGGTGGTATCGCAAAAAAAAGAATTGCAAGGGGTTAATGTAAGCTAACTGCAAGTTACACACTATAAGTGAAATTGTAACATAACCATACATTGTATAGTTTATAATGTATATGCTATATAATCTTATATGACTTGAAGCAATTAATAAATACTAACACTCCCCAAAATGCTGTAAAATTAAAATTAAAATCTCAAGATTTATGATGAGCCATCTTCCAACCCTCCTGCATTTAGCAGAAACAGCCCTGAGTTGGGCAATAATTAATTCTTTTGTAATCGACTATTTAATGTAATCATAGTAACTGTAATCATTAATCAGTCGATCACCGGGGAAGTGTTAATTTCCTTCTAATAAATAATGAACAGCCCGCGCGATTGGCTTCCGTTCGCCGCTCGTTTTCCGAGCAACGGGATAGTTGATATATTGGCAGGAAAGCATTTTTTCCTGGCGTCTGTCCGCGAGAGATCAACCGGATCGTTTGTCCGAATCGTTTCCAACGAAAATGACTCCCTAACATGTCGTAAAATCAAAATTAAAATCTCAAGATTTATGATGAGTAATCTTCCAACCCTCCTGCATTTAGCAGGAACAGTCTAGAGAGTTGGACAGTAATTAATTCTTTTGTAATCATTAATCGGTCGATCACCGGGGAAGTGTTAAAGTACGCTGTAACTGAATTGACGTAAATTTCCTTCTAATAAATAACGAACATTCCTTGCAATTGGCTTCCGTTCGCCGCTCGTTTTCCGAGCAACGGGATGGTTGATATATTGGCAGGAAAGCATTTTTTCGTGGCGTTTGTCCGCGAGAGATCAACCGGATCGTTTTTCCGAGTCGTTGCCAACGAAAATGAAACAGTGCGCACGCGCCGGTGAAAACCGACGAGAATTAACGAGCCTCCGTCGGTCGCCATTCGCCACCTGTTGCCCGCAGAAAATCGCCGGCTGATACTGATTTACGGTCTGCAATGGGATGGCCGTTAGCGACCGCGTTACGGGACCGTTTGTCCATCCCGCCTCTCCTGTCTATTATATTAGGACGAATGGCCAGACCGACGAAGCTTCACGGGGGTTGTAGGACTCACCTTGACTTGGTTCTCCTCCGAGTTTCTCTCCTGGACATCACACCTGACGAATCGATTCTGAAAAATTCCGATACGTTAACATCGTTATTCCACTTTTCTAATCGATATTTGATTGAACGCTTTAGCTACCGGACACTGTTTACGGTCGTTGCGCACCGTGTCAGTTGCATATTTAACTCGCGATCGTAAATTATTTGGAAAACCATTAGACAATCGCCGGTAGCTAATGCGTTAATCTATCTGCTACAGATAGGTTGCCTAGTTTTATGCAATTGCGTTCGCCAGGCCCGTGAGTCTCGTATCGAATCGCGATCGTGATGTAAATTTCGAACGGTGGTGAATGTGTAATTCGTTTCTGATAAATTAAATTCCGTTTCTCTGTTATCGATATTTGTGCCCATAATTATGAAAGTGGTCTGAATCACAATTTTAAAAAAAATGAGTTTATCAGTTATTTCACATCACGTTATTTTAACTATTTAAACTAAATGAATTCAATGTAATTTTTACGATATCGTAGAAAATGAACCGTTAGGTAGTGCTTGTTATTTCAACATTATATGGAATTCATTTAGTGTTCATTATGAAAGCGGTCTAAGTCTAAATTAAAACTTTAAAAACAACATTTTCCTATGAGATTCACACTCAAGTTTCACATTCAAAATAAATTTTCATTAATCAAGACTAATAAAATCCTAAATTAAAATGTTACATAATATAAAAATATTTTTAATTTATTCAAATGTAATTCTTTAAATATCTCGAAACAAGAAATATATGACTGAGACCATAATTTCATAATTATAATATTATGAATATTATAATTATAATATTATAAATAATTTCATAATTAACTTTCATAATTATGGGCACATTTAACACGTTAAATGAAGATTCCACTTGAGTTTTCATTTAAAATGCAAAAATACGCCTGTGCATAAGCGATAACACTCGGTTACCTAATTTCTGTCCACCCTGTTTCAATCGAATGTGTCAAGACAGTAAACTTATCTTTCAATATTGTACGAATTGACTTGACACAGCGTTTAAAGCGTTAACCATTGACGGAAATGCGACAAGGAAGTTCTAATCATTGTAGACGAAAGAAGATTATGGTCTGGCTAATTGCAAGTCTGGATCTATTTGCAACAGAGAGCTGATAGGATGAAATGGCATCGTTACTTCGAGATGCTCGCCCGAAGCGATCGTTCGAAATCGAACATGTCGCATGCAACGATCCGACAGAAGGAACGCGAGCGAAAACGCAGGTGTGACGTAACGAATGAAAGTAGTTAATAAACGAGTGGCCGGGCCTGTGAATATATCTTTTCGACACCGGACGGAGAAAGTCTCGGATACACCGTGCAACGAGTTTATTCCGTTTTACCTCTGATTTCCCCCTAAACAATCTCAAGGAAGCGGTCACCGCCACAAGAACTCTGCGCACTATCGTTTTCAGCGGTTTCGGATTCTCCTCCTCGTCCGCCATTTTGGTCCCGTAGCGGACGATTTCACCGTCGAGGAATTTCTCGATCACATCGGACGCGTTTCACGAATGAGACAGGTTTTTCGATCGAGACTGATATTAAATCGACTCGTTCGATTATCGTGCTCGCTACACTGCTGATTTTGTGGACGGAAACATCGGAAGAACTCGAGCACTCTCTGTTGAGAAAGAGAGCTTAACTGTTTCTTGCAACAGAAAATGTTGATTTCGCACAAAAGTCGATCGCGACGAAGAAATCGGGGATCGATAGATCGAGAACACGCGAGCAACACCGGTTCGACTCGACAAGTGCGCGCCGCGGACTCGACTAATCGCTCGGATCGCGTAGTGCAACGCGACGACGCGACGCTGCTTCTGGGAATAAAAAGTGTTCATCGTGCTATCTTACCTCGGCGGTTTCCTGCTGATAACGTTCACCGACAGCCTGAAACGCAAAAACGAAACGTGTCATCGGATATAATTAAATGGCGCTGGGAAAGGGGGTCTCTGTGGAATTTGAACGTTCGTCGTCGACCTCTTCCCCGAGTCCATTGTTGACCTGCGGGGAACTTTGTTTACGGGAAAATAGCCCGGAACAGTTGTCGGACAAGCATTTCCTAAATTCTCACTTCCGAGAGAGTTTTAAAAAATTCACCTTGAAAGAAACTCATCGGATGGAACGTTGATTTATTAATTTATAAAAAGCAAGAACCGACAGTGCGATCGGTCGGTTGTAAGAACATTAGCCATGAGTCAGGAGAACAGCTATAAACTTTCAACTGGCGGTATACGTGATACTGGATAGGAATCGGATAAAGTTTGACCGTCTGTCTATCGCATACCGTTTCTACTTATTCTAATGGATCGCGGAAACTTTGGGATCGCGAAACGATGGTGTCGCTTCTCGAAATAGCATTGGCCGATGCTCTCGTTTAATATTTACAGTCGCCGCTCCTGAAAAATCTAGATAGCGATGTTATCTGCTGTGGGATAAATCTGCTGTTCGATATCGTTCGTACAACTAGAGAGCTAGCGTTGATACAGATCGACTCTATCATTTAAAATTCATCGTTGTAAATTGAAAGTTAGATCTATTCGAATATTTCAGGTGCGTCTCGAAGCTCCGAAAATACACTTGAAGAAGCATGGAACGGTGGCGATGATGCAATCGTTTAATATTTCTACGTGCTCGAAGGCTGCGAATGTCCGCGTCACTGGCAACCGCGACATAAGCACGCGCGCTGGTCATGTGCGCGAATATTATTCACGTTTTAGTCACCGACGTTCAGTCGCGATGCTCGGAACGTCACGAATTTCCACGGAGAAGCGACAGAATCGCTGCGCCATAAAAGTGCACCGCGGTATGTGGACACCAACGTTTGTTTTATCTATTCGTCCCGGACTCTAAGCTTATTTACGTAATTCTGTATGCCTTCCAGCATTTCGTTATTCGTGAATCCAACGAGATCGAATGTTCCGAACGAGGTCGGAAAAGTTTACTCTATATCGATCAAGTTTCAGGCCGAACGTTATTTAAACAGCGCAATTATCGGTAAACTTGTTGAAACTTGTTACTTTTAGTTTTTTTGATATTCGCAAAAATATATTTTAAGTTTAAGTTAGGTCTGGATTAGGTTCAATATAAAAAATATAACTGCCCTTTTTATTACATACTATTCTCAATCATCAGAAACTGGAAAAATTTCAGCCGTATGTCGAAAAATCCAGCTATTCTTGTATTGTTGTCGAAAAAAAAATTCCACCGCTCGATTTCGAGGTATTTCAACTACGGACACCCATTACAGCGAATTCTGCCCTTTTTAATTGACGGAACACGTGTTGTAGGGACGGAGACTTTCCTCCTGCAGCCACCATAAACGTAATCCGGGCCTAACCAAAATTCGTTTACGGCGGAATTCGCTATAATGGAACAAACAGATCTTGTAAATATCTAAAAAAAAAAGCTAAAAGAGACCGCTTGTTTTTTGTATGGGAAAAAGTTCAGAATGTCGAGATTTTAATTATTTACGTGAATGAATGACAAATTAATTTTAGCAATGTTCTCATTGACAGGAATCTAATCGGAAGCACAAGTTTACAGCGGGATCACGTTAGTCTGAGAAGGGCGCAGAGGTTAATCCGGTTCAAGGGCATTTTCTGGCATTTTTCGAGAGCTTTTACTTAAAGAAGGCGGTTCTAATTTTAAATGGCGGGATCGAGGAACCGTTTCTCGAGATGCCACCCTCTTTTTTCCGGGGTTAATACCATTTTCGCGGCTCCTTCTCGTCCGGCGTTCGTTTCGAATCGTGATAAAAGCCCGCGGAAAAATTGGTCTGTCTCGTTGGGAAGAGGTCAACGAACGAGAGGCAAAGTTCGAGTCCCCCGACGGTCCTTTATTCTCGTCGGGCCGGGACGGACAAACGGACGGATGGGCGAACAACTAATTCGTGTCCCGATACTCACGTGTACTGTGCCCGCGGTGTCCGACGAGTTCGCCGTGGCCAGCTGGTTCCGGTTCTCTATGACCGTCTTTATTTGCTCGAGCACCTGCAAACGAACGAACGAACCGGCGTCTAAGTACACGCTCGGCAATTATCCACAATGCCGAGCCGCTGCTGCCCGTAATTATCGTTTCTGTAAAACCCGGCGTGTCCCAGATTTCTGCGCGGCGATCCCCTCGCCGCTATTAAAACGGTAGTTGGATCGAGACGAGCCGGGAAAAAGAAAGGAAAACGAATGGAGCCGGCACGCCGCGCCGCGGCGGGAAAATATGGTCGCGAGTCCTTGGCGAACGTTGTTTACGTTTCGAACGCCGCGTTTTTCGACGAAAATTTCGCACGACCGTCGACACTCGTTAACACTTCAATATTACCGGACATTTATAATTCTCTTTAAAATTGTCACCGAGTCGCTGAAATTGTGTAAAAGCGACAGCAATTTCAATCCTCCTTCAACAAATTTGTAGAATTAATGGAATCCACCTAACAATTTCTATTGGAAATTTTTATCAAAAGAAAATGATTGAGCTTCTTTTAAATACAGTAGAGTCGTTAAAAAGCCTACTGACAGGTTTCCGGTAGGTAAAGTGTTAATTCTTGTTACAGTCGTGTTAACATTCAAGTTATATCTGAGATTGATTACCCAACAAATTTTTAGAATTAATGGAATGGAACAATTTCCTCTGGAAAGTATTAAAGGGAAATTATTGAGCTCCTTTTAAATACAGTTCAGTCGTTAAAAAGCCTGATGGCAAGACGCTTCCGGTAGGTAAAGTGTTAAGTCGAGTTTGCGCGATTCCGGTTCAAGACACGATTCCGGTTCAAGACGCGACCCCGTTCGCATTTTCGGGACACTCGGGTGATTAGCCCCCGAGGCTAATCCCTGAAGGATCAAAAAATATTTTGATGCTACAGTTTCGTTCCCGCGTTACTATTTGTAATGCGCAACTAAATGTATCGCGAACAGGACGACATCGTGGCATAGGAGACGTTTACCCGCAGAGATATCCTGTGCCTTTGTGCAACGTGCTGACTGTAGTCCTTATGCTCGATCTCGTTGCTGTTTCTCGTTTGTCGTCGCTGTAAAACAAGAGAGAAAAAAAGAAAATGGAACGGTTCACGACACACGCACGTCCGCGTCACGTGCTTTTCCACGAACGTGAAAACAATTCGAGACTTTCCTCGAGTATCAGAACGGAACGCCGAGCTGCGCGGCGCGCTTTTTTCCCCGTCGCGAATAGAAAGGATCTCTCTCTTTCTCTCTGTCTCTCCTCTCCTATCTAGTCTCTTGTTTTCGTCGGGTCCCGCGAATCTCAGGCCGAAACGACTGGTTCGCTTTCGAACGCGATACGAATCTGCCCGCGATATGGATATTCGAACCCCGCCGCCGCCGTCCGCGCAAATAAACGAAGTTATGCGATCCGTTGCACGCCGAATAATAACTCGATCGTTACTTTCGCTGCGTGTTCCATTGACGTTTTGCTAGAACCATTCCGTGCGCCGTATCTTTTCCTAGATCGCATCTCGACCAGGGATCTCGGCAATGTCTTAATGCCCGTTACGCGTCGGTCAGTTTAGAGTTTCTGGGTCAGCCTCATTTTACGCGGTTTAGGCTAAATCGCGGTCGAACTTGAACTTGACAGGCGATTCAACTCGCCACTTCGAATTGTGTTACATGAACTACTACTTCTTGTTTCAGTTACTATGCGAGCATCTGCGACATTATCAGCTGCACCGTGGATTTTATGCATTCATGATAAAAATGAAGAATCACTCAAATTACGAAAAGAATTGTCTCTCACAGCGAATTTGGATAAGCTACTCTTTTTGTGTCGGTATCTGCGAAATTATATTAACTGCACCGTGGATTTTATGCATTCATGTTAAAATTGAAGAATTATTCAAGTTACTGAACGAACTTCTCACAGCGAATGCGGATGATTATTTATTTTATAAACGCAATTGGCATACGTTGCCTTACAATAATGACAAAATTGCGTTTTGTTTAAATGTTTACTTCAATGGAGAAGATCACTAACAAAAATTTCTTAGATTTTATCTAAGAAATTTACAATTTTAATATTTCCAAAAGAACAAGTCAGGAGCAAGTCATTCTGACTCATCCGGTAGTTCCAGCGTTTACAAGTAGTTAAACAATTGAAATTCAGTCCAAAACGTTGTCGACTCTCGGCAAAGAATTACACGACTGTTCGAGCCGCTTTGTAGAGCGATTGTAGTGGTTCTTTCCGGAAGAAATCGAGAGGAAGTTCAGAAACGAGCACCGAGTAATTACGTGGGATTGCGAAGACAGATATCGTTGACGCCCCGAGCGACCCCGAGACGTTGTTCTTCTCGTTGTTCACCGAGGAAATTGGAAGACGAGTCACGAGTCGATCCTCGACACGTGTAACCGCCTTAACTCGATTCACGCGTGCTCAGAATGCCGTGGCGGACATTACGCTCATTGGATAACGAGAATAACGCCTCCGCCGCGCCTCTGTTTACCCTTTCCCACCCGGGGATCGCGATTTACATCGATCATCGTTCATTTTCGCCAACAGAATAATTTTACCTACACCGGTTCGCACCGAAACCGAGCGCCATTTGCATTCCGAACGTTTCGCATTTAATGTACCTACGTTAACTTGCTGAAACGATCGTAGAAAGCGATCTTCTCTCTTTTCTTCGCGATTCTTCGCGATTACGATTTTCTCAAAATTCCTTACACTCTCCATGTATCAAGCCTTTAATACCTTTAACCCTACGACGGCTGGGTCTATTTTCACCCGGAACATCCAAATTTAAGTACTCAATTTCTGGCAATTACATTGAATGAATAACTGATGCATTGAGGATATCGGAAAGACAGAAGTTTTAGAAACTTTACACAATGTAAGAAGTTCAAACAGCATTTTCGCACATAGAGTCTCTCTATTTAATAAAGGATGAAAGCATTTACTATTATTCACGCAGAGAATTTTTATTAACTGGTCGACTATTGGTTTTACCTTAATGCGTCTACACGAAATATCATGGAAAGTATTTTCAGAGAAGCTGAATCAATTTCGAAGGTGTTATTCAGTATTAACGCATATTGATGATGGAAATTGTGCTTGCAGCAGTCGAATCGAAACGGGACGCTGTTCGATTCGGTAGAGATTCGAGAAAAATTCGAGCGGACGTTCTCTCGGGGGAATCTCGACGGCGTTTGGCTCGTGAATAAAGAAGATACTGACCTCGAAGGTGGCCAGGCTGGCCAGCGACGAGAGGGGCCGAGTGTGCGGAACCTCCCCGGGGAAAACGCTGTCGTGCGATACGGACAATTTCCCGGCTCCTCCTCGCAGCTTCACGAAGGACTCGTCCGCGCCAGGCCTCCTGAGGAACACACTGGAAAAATAAAAGGCGTACGTCAGACCAGTCGGAGAGGACCAACTACGAGTCTCGTTTGTTTGCTCGAGACGAGAGCAACGAGGAAAAAGAACCTGCATTCTTAAGGTCCACGCACTGCGTCGTTTTCAGACGCTTCAGCGACAGAATCTTTGAAAATATATAAATGATCAATTATGGACTTGTCATCAATAGGCTGCGGATTTTATGCATCTATCAGAAAAATCGATCGATCAAATACAAACCTGCACATAAACTAGAAGAAGTCGGTGTATTATTCTCGACTTAGTAAAATTGTTAGGAAATGCACTTTTATTTAACTTCTGTTTCATAGAATTGGCTTGGAAGAATTTCTATTTTGCACGTCACATACTTTCGCTTTCGAGATATCGCCGTTTAAGGTTCCGATCACTAATTCTTCACACCGGACATCGGTAAAATTGCATTATTTTGTTTGAGCCTTTCGGATTTGTTTTCGTGACCTTTTTTTCTGGTAAAGACGTAAATCCTACAAACTCAATTTTTTTGAAATTCTAACATGCGGCGTTTTCCCTTACAACCACAGAATTATCGCCATTGCAAAGCCGCTGTCTATCCTGAATTTATTTTCGATTTCTTGGGAAATTGACTTCGCGCGGTCGACCATTAGGTGTAGCAGGTGGCACGGACTGAATTGATAGCTTTTGAAAAAGGAAAAGAATGGTCAGCGAAAGCGGCAGTGTGCAAATCGAGGAACGTTGTGCAAGAGGGAAAATAATATCGCGGTTGTCGGACAGCATACATAATTTAAGTAGTTCTGGTGTCACAACAGCCGAAACGCAGTTCGCGGGGTTCGGTCGACTCGGTTCCGTTACGTCTACCGTGGCAACGATTGGTGTAGATTACTCGAGTAATTAAGCTATTGGCCCCGCTACCTTATCTTTTCCTTTTCCGTTAGGCTCGACAGCGCCGTGTCACGAGAGATCACGTTTTCTTGCGTGTTCACCCGTCGTCCGTCGTTCGGACACATTCGATACCTCGCGCGGTGACCTACTGTCCTTTATTTTTGCGACCATTCGCGGATAAAGCCGACCGACGAGGATTAATTCGATCTATCTGTCCCGAATGTAATCAACCCCTCTGTTTCTCCTTCGATTATCTGCCGATTCGCCGATTGGAAAAAGAACAAGACAATCGAGTCCGATAACCGTTCGTTCCCTTTCGATGCGAGGAAATGTATTATCTTGGTAAAAATCCGTCGACCAGATAAGACAATAGCTGCTCATTTCCCAGTTAATAATCCCGACAATTCCCATTACGAAACGAAACAATCGCTTTTGTTATTTAGTTAACCGTTTCAGTCTCTCGTTTGTTCGAGTCTTACGGCTTGTTAGACTTCGGTATCGCGATTGTCATAAAATATGCTGTGCAGCAGAACACTCAATGAACAAATTGTTTGAAAACCTCGTGGTTTATTAGACTCCAGTATCGCAATTGTCATAAAATATGCTGTTGATTAGTAGACAGTGGATCTTTATGCAAACTAAAAATTGTCTACCTGAATTGCAACAAACTGGAATGAAATAGAAAATTATTTTCATTCTTAATATGTTTAATAGATTGAAAATAATACAACAATGTGTTTAAATTCTTCTAATGTTTTTACGTAAAATATTATTTTCAGCGGTAGTAGTCTTTGTAGTTCTGGAATGAATAAAAATCGTACTAAATTCTGTAGAATTTTATATTCTAGCATTTTTTGACAATTTCTAGTCCATATAAATGCATAAAGATCCGCAGACTAATGATCAGCTTAAAATGAACTGTGCCAGTAGTTTATAAAGTTTGTTATAAATGAAAAGGAAGGTTCGAACGGAGAGACTCACCTTTCCCGGTCGCAGGAATCGGTGAGCAGCTCGCTGGCGCTGCGGCTGCGAGCCTCTTCCGGACGTCCCGCCGGATGTCTGTCGGTGATGTCCTCCCTGGGGAGTCTCGTGATCTCCGGATCCCTATCCACATGATTAGAAACCAGCCTGGTGTCTGCTGCCCCGCGACTTTTCCGTCGGAAGATTTTCCTGAGGCCTCTCAACGGATGGAAACGCCGTTTCTTCGGCTCTGCGAATACGGAACACGGAAACGATCATCAGGATCTTTATTCCCGGGAACCAGACACTGAGAATGCTACGTATCATCGGGTGTACTCTTCTCCGGCGTTTCAGTTTCGAGTACACGAACGACTGCAGCGTGACCGCAACAGAGAGCCAGACAATTAGTCGGCCCGATATCTCGCGTGAACTTTCTCTCGCAATTGCGTAACGCAATCGCTCGCTTGCTTGTTCGCCAGCGCGATACTTGTGTGCTCGACGACCGCGACATCAATGGGAAGAGAAAATTCGAAACTGTGGGATCTGGACCCTGTAGCGTCGGAACTCGTAAATCAAAAAATTACGAACTTCAACCTCTCGTCCGACTCACTTGTTCGAGAAACAGCATTTTATTCCAATTGCAAAGAAAGCGAGCCTAACACGATACTGTGATAGATTCTTCAACAGCTAGCAATTCCGCTGGCGAAGCAACAAATCGCTCATGCACGAGAAAAACGTCACCAATATGAAAATACAAATTTTACAGGAGACCGCTTCAAAGTCTTTCGATGGTTTAACTAGTCGTGGCTGCGAGTAAAAACAAATAAAACCTAACAGGACTATCTATGGGGTTAGTTTCATAAGCGTGTATTAGGTTGGAGAGAAAGTTCTGTGGTATTTGTAATAAGCAGGTAATTTTGCTTGTACATCAAAAACACATGTCGCTGAGTCATTGGGAAACAGGAATTTACAGGTTATCTGAAAGATGGCAATAAATTGTTACAAATAATGAAAATGATATCAAATGTTTTCTTTAAAATACAACAGAACTTTCCCTCCAACCTAATATTAACACAAAAATGTATTTATTGAGATTGATTTGAAAAAGTCCGAATGGTGACGTTGATCTTGTGCACGAGCGAAATTGCCTCGAGTAATAAGCTCCAGCAATTTCTTTCGAGACATTGTCGTTCAAAAGAAAGTTGTTAAGCTCCGTTCGGCCTCGATCCAGCCCGATCAGTTTACTAACTTCTCCGCGGACAAGAATTCTAATCGAGAATGGCGGCGAACGCACACGATCCGAGATAAAAGATAGATAACACAAGGCCGGCAATAGTTCCCCGAGCAATTAGCAGCGGTGTCCGATCAAAAGTAAATAGATAATAACAAAGTGATCGCGCGCTAATACCGTGGGTTGCTCGCGCATCGATCGCGGAACGATGGATCGCGTCGCGCGCGCGTATCATCCTGTCCGAAAGAAATTTTAGCACGGAGTGTCCCAGTTCGAGAGCGAACCTCGGGAGAATTCCGTGGCGCGGACGAGGTCGAGGAAAATCGAATTTCCACGCCGGGAAACGATTTAATTCGCTCGACTGACCCACTTCCCGTCGACGCAATTTCATCCCGCTCGATCAAACTATCCCTCGCGATGGACCTCTCGCCGCCTCGCAGCCATAATCACGTCCGTATTGCTCGCGTTAACTCGACGCTGCTCGGAACAGTTACAGAATATTACCTTTGTTTTAATCCCTCCGGACTGAGAGTTCCGAAACAAGTCGCGCTACGATTTATTTTGCGATTAAGGGAGTAGACTCGTTTCAAAGATCGGGTTTTTCAGTAGTCAAAAGCGCTAGGTGAAAGATCAATCTAGGCCGCAGTCGCCCTCGAAAGTCCTACTTTTGCGTTTACGAGGCGTAATTTGCATTATTCGGCAGCGCAATTTGCATTAACCGGAAGCATACAGCTGCATACAGCAGCATGCACAGCAACCTTAAGGGGATAGACTCGTCTCTAGGATAGCAAGGGTGCGGGATGCACCTATTCATTTCTCGATAATGCAAAGATGGCGTCTTTGGTAGTTAAGCAGTCGCCCTCAAAAGTCCTGCTTTTACGTTTACGGGGCGTAATTTGCATTATTCGGAAGCATAAAGCTGCGACAGCTACATGTAAAATGTAGCTTATATACGTAAATGTAAAAATAGGACTTTTAAGGGCGATCGTGGACTAGATTGATCTTTTATCTAGCGATTCGATTACTGAAAAATCCCATCTTTGAGAAATAAGAAGGCGCATCCAGCACCCTTGCAATCCTAGAAACGAGACTACCTTAAGTCTCAAGACCCTTAAGTAGAATCATTAGATTTTCTTCGACGTTTATAATCTTCTAGGAAAAAAAATGTATGTTTACTGTACACCCACGGATTCTCCAGTGACTACAATAAAATAGAATATCAATTTAACTCCTTGCCGCACCATTTTTTTTACAGTTACAGTGACTAAAAAGTCTTTATCCCCAAAAATGTCGTAGAAGTGAAAAGAAAATTTATATTTTTTGTATGGCTACATTCATTTTAATGCTTAAATATTGATTACTGACGAATCGAATTTTATTTCATGTAAAAAGGAAAACATAACATTCGTATTTGTTAGACTTTGTTCAAATCTTCATGACGAGTGAGACTCGTTAAAATACGGCAAGGGGTTAAAGGTACAAGTGGTGAAATCTCCAGTGTTGAACCATTGTTTTGACCGCTCCGCGTCAATTTAGGCTATTTTTAGACATACAATTGCTCGTATGTAAGCATCGTATTGAAGGCTCAAACAATGAAAGCTGATAAAACGAGTGTAGGAGGGACTTGCGAGATATAAATGGAAAAACGGTTTACGAGTAACATTAGGATTAATCGGCGGGGTTAGCAGCGAGTGCAAAGCGATGCTATCTGGTTATCTAACCCTGAAGAATTATGAAATAACGCGCAGTGCATTCTTATGTAATAGGGGTGCCGCGATGTGCCGGTTACGTGCGGACGATAGCGACGAATGAATGGAAATGGGTGCAGCGACTGGAAACTACAAACTAGACACTGCTATAAATAAATAATGGGATAATTGCTGGATCGTCGGGAGGAGACAGCAGAACGCGACAAAATCAAAGTACGCATTTCCATCACATTTTGTGAGTTCCGCCATTTCTTATGCGGTGTGAATTTTATTTCAATTCAAGTCGTGAAAAGTCATATAACTTAATTCGTTGCTAATAAAAAGCAGAAGTTCCAAGAGCATGGGATCTTTAAGTAGTTTGAAAGACCGCAAGAGATTCTAGAACAAAATGTCCTAAAACTTATTCTAAATAGTAAAAGATTGGCTCTCGTCTTCCCTTGAGAAAACGAAATGACTTTCCGAACGATCTAATAGCAAGCCGAGAGATGGTTAATCGCCCAGGCCTGTGAACGGCGGATATAATTCTGGAATGAAATGTTTTCGAAGAAGTACGGTGTTCGAAGAGTTAAAAGCGACAACGCGAGGGGTCGTTATCGGTGGAAGGGCGGCGCGAGGATTGCGGAATAAGCAAATAACGCGAGCCCTCGAGACCGATCGAGCACTCGTTAACGCACGGATGCCCTTTTAATTGCGGCGTATCGGGGTAGAGGGGTGCACCACAAAGGGGCGTGAGCATCGAACACAGAGCACAGAGCGTAGCAAAGCAGAGCAAACGCGGCTAGGTGAAAGCAGAAAAGCTCGACGCAGCACAGAAGCAACGAAGCGCCGACGGCGAGCGACGATGAGCGACGACGAGCGACGCTCTCAGTCGTCGAAAAGGCGGCGAAGAATGGCCGCGGAAGTGGAGGGCGCGATTCATAAAGGCAGCAACGCACTCCGCTCGCCCTTAGTCACGATTAAACGCGCGAGAAACCTCCGCGACATGTCTCTGATCCTCGAGGCTGCGGCGAACTCTACGGTTTCGGCAAAAGGATCTCCCTCCTTTTCGACACCGCCGCACCCCCACTCGATTCTTTTTACCACAGTCACGTAATTCCCTTCGAGAACGCAACCCCCCCACTGTCGACTGTTTCTCCTTTCACCCTTCTGCAACGACTCTCGGGTTAATTTTAATTTACTTCTTTACCGCAAAGAAATTCCACGGACCCGTTAAATCTGCCGTTTACGTCACCGGTATCTTTCTCCTCTAATTGGACGCGTTTCAAAGAAAGTAAAAATCGAACGATCGATCGTCGGACGCTCGACGGATACGTTTTACATTTAGAATGTGTTATTCTGTCTCACTCTCTACCACCCACATACGCCACTATATTAAGAAACCGTACGCCCGCACTTCCTCGGTTGCACTTAACCCTTCGCACTTGGAGCAGTTTCAACTAGAAAATTTAACACTTCTTCCGACCTAGAATATTTCCATTCTCTGTGATTTTTTAAAGTTCGTGGATATGAAATTGGTATAATACCTCATACAATACCAAAATGTTTAGTACTTGATTAGTAGACAGCGGATCTTTATGCAAAATAAAAATGTTCTACTTGAATTACAAGAAACTCTTAATATGTTTATTAGGTGTTAAATTACACTTACTCATTTTTGTCATAAACGAACAAAATCCGCTGTCTATTGATTGGATACCGACATATTTAATAATGTAAACAATATTTTGGAAAATGGTACAGCAATTTTTAGTGGCGCCTCTCAGGGTCATCAATCGAATGCTAAAAATAAGACAGCGTCGCACTTTCACCGTTGCGCATTGAATATGAATACGGAGTTCACACGTTACCGAAAAAATCCTCGAGGTCGAACACGTTCATCTCTTCCTGGACGGATCTGACCCATTCGCGACATTGGTGCACTACGTGCAACTGACCGATTTTGCACTCGCTAGCCGATACCGCGGAAATAATAGGTTGATAAGATTACACGCGCGAGCCTGAGATAACTCTTATCGGATCCTTATATGGAAGAAATCTAGAGAGTCTGATAATCGGGGGAGATACCACGAGTCGCACCATTATCTCGAACCCTCTCTATGCTAGAATCTCGCAGCTGCAGCGAGACCGCGAATATTTATCACAATCGCTCGGGTATTTTGTATCTCTGGGATCTGGCTTCGCGCGTTAAGCGATATGACCGAACAACAAATTGTCACGGCGCTAAATAAATTAGGTCCGATGATCCATCAAATACTTGGATTAATAAATTAGATACCAAATATTAATTTTACATTTCACTGATTCTGTTTCCTTAAAAGGCAAAGTTCTTGGCAAATAAATTAGGAGCGACATCACATGATCCATCATATACTTGGATTAATAAATTAGATACCAAATATTAATTTTACATTTCACTTATTCTATCTCCTTAAAGGGCAAAGTTCTTGATAAATAAATTAGAGGCGACGTCAGATGACTCATCAAATACTTGGGTTAATAAATTAGATACCAAATATTAATTTTACGTTTCACTTCTTCTGTTTCCTTAGAAGGCGAAGTTCTTGCTGAATAAAAAGTGTTCTACTAAATAAATCAGAGGCGTCATGAGATGATCCATCAAATATTGGATTAGTAAATTAGACACCAAATATAAATTTTACATTTCGCTTGTTCCGTTTCTTTAGAAGGCCAAGTATTTTTCTTGCTAATTAAAAAGTGTTTCATTATATTAGTGTCACTAATTGACGCGGTTAGGTTATCATAGTTCAGTTATCTAAGGTTAAAGAAAAGACGGTCGCGTTGACTTATTTATAGTTAATGGCACGACCCGATTGCATCGCGAGGCGATGGAAAAGTACGAAAACGGGGAAGGTGCGCGAGAAAGGGATTTTTCCGGTGTTACGCGAAAACAAAGGCGGCGCCTCGAGAGACCTGAATCGCAAATGGTGAATCGAGTCGAATTTCGGTGAGGAAAGGTGGTGCCCACGCGTCGTTGAGCAAGAACACACGGCTATTAACAGAAACTGCGAAACTAGGCCATGGCCAATCGCGGAATGAATGGCCACTCGAACGTGCGCTCGCTCGCGCATAAGCTCGCTGGCTCGCTCCGAGGAGAATCGCAGGATTTCCAATTACACGATGCAACAAATGAAAACGCGCTGTGAAAGCGTGAAAAAAGGACAACAAGGAATTCGAGTGTCGCGTGTAACAAGAGAGAAACTTGTTGATATTTAACTCGCGATAAAAGCGTGGCTCTCTCTGTCCGTCATCGAGAGTTCCCTCGAGCTGGCCCGGCCCGATCGCTAATCGTTCGACAAATATTGTAATCAATTTGGAAACACGCGGCTCTTACGAAATTCCGAGGTGAAAGCTCGCGCTCGTCGACCGAACTTGTTGGAATTTTCTTACGATCTAGAAAACTCGGAAATTAATGGAATTCCGCTGGCGGTCGGTCTATTCTCAAGGAAATCGAGTCCTAATTAATGTATCTTTTAGTTCGCCTACGAGAATATAAACGGATCTTATAAAATGGTGAGACATGAAAAGGAACACTGTATTTATAGCGACGAATGAAAATCCCATATTTATTCAACTGTATTCGACGAAAGGCTGTGGGGAGGTTTTCTAAACAATTGATTCGTTGTTGTCGAACAACTCCATCGCATTCGAAGATTAAGACTAATGCCCAGCTTCGCGCAGTGTCCTCCATCGACCGAAAAGCTGTTCAAACATTCCCGCAGCGTTTACTAGCACAGTGCTGTAAGTGGCGTGAGCTGGAAGTGTACCGAGTCAGTGTTTCTCGATGGAAACAGGTTTTCCGTTGCCTGCAGACTGCGGCGACGAGTGTGAGGCGATCGAGCGCCATTGAAACGGGACAACGCTGATCCGTGTACCTTCGGATTATCCGGCGAGCCGGCCGAATGGAATTAGGCAACTCGAGTATTACATAAAACGTGAACGTCGCTCTACGGAACGCGGTAACAGATGTTTCGTTACCTTCGTACGAACGATCCGGCGCGTCTCGTTATTTTTCATGGTTCAGCAATGTCGTCGATCGCTGATGCGTGGCAACCGTGTTGGTAGTGTCAAGTGCGCGGGACGCAATCGCTGTTCGATATCTGCGGAAATCGATGGCGAAATTCGGCTGCCATTCGTTCTACAAAACGATTCTTTCACTCTTGCTCGTACGGTATACAGGTTGTCTCAAAAATGTTGTATATTCTTGGAGGAGACGATTCCTCAGGTCATTTGAAGAAACTTTTTCCTTTACGAAAATGTTCTATGCAGTTTTGTTAAGGAGATATTAACGAAAGACACAGACCAATCAGAACGCGGTTACCGTTGAGTGGGGCGTTAGCGTTGGCCGAGCCGGAATCCGTCCGTAGTAGCCGCGTTCTGATTGGTCTGTGTTTTTCGTTAATAAGAAAAGAAAAGAAAAGAAAGAGAAAGTTTCTTCAAATGACCTCAGAAATCACCCATTTTAAAGAAATATGACATTTTTGGGGCACTCGGTATTAATCGTACTTTGATACTTCTCCTAAATATGAACATTCGCTTTACAGTAATTTATTGAGTGAAATTAAAATTGAATCGAAGCTTCCTCCTTGTTGCTGTATCGAATATATCAGCGTAGAAATTAACTGTTCAAATTGGCAAATAATTCTGTTTTGTGGAGACGCGACGCTCGAAGCGTTAATTGAACGTCGAATGGCGCATCAGGATGCAGTTATTGCCGTGTCGGCGAGTTAAAGAAATCCTTGAGAAGATTATCGGATTGATTCTGTTGGCATTCGTCTCGAACCGGTCGCGACTTTTCACGACTGATCTCGTGGAGTCGTCAACACTGGCAGATCGGATGAAAAATTTTCCGTGGATTAAGAGAAGAAAGCGTAAATCTCGACCGAAATTCCGCGGTCTAGACGGCCGAGGCTCGACAGGGAAGTGGGCCATTTTGATCGCGAGATTGCCCCGCTCAGGCCGCTCGGAGACGTCTCGAAAAGGCGGTTCAAGTTAATTGCTCATCGCCGGGACCGATTCAGATATTAACTTACAAGCTAATCTAGCCGGGAGCCTCGTAATCTACCGGCGGCTAATGAAAATAAAGAGAGGTCGTTGGACCCTCTCGGGAGCAAACGGCAACGAAGTCACGTTCCTCCGACGACGACAATGAATAAAAGGGCACTCCGTTGGATTACCCTTTAATAACTCGCTGGAACCACGCGTCCATTACGCTATACATATAATACATATATTGCATGTATATGTATACATATATATATATATATATGCAGCCGTTCTCGTTGCACGGTCGAACGGAACCAGAATCGCGGAGCCGCCTCGCGGAAACTTTCACCTTAATTCTCGACCGTACCGTGACAACGTTTACCTTGTATTCTATCTGTACGGCGGTTTGCACGCGATCGACGCTCTCGGCTCGGCAGTTACGCGAAACTCTACTTTTTCTGCAAGATTAACTCCTATCTCACGGGATCTCTATCCAAATTCCTATATTTATATAAAAGTTCTTCCTTATGCTAGAATATTTCTTTAGACTTTGATACGGTCCGGTTGAATCGATACGTTTCCTTGTACAAACAGTTGGAGAGTTAAGTATAATTTTGACGACCATCGTCGCGAGTAACGCGATTCCAGAAAAGGATTTTCGTTCGAGATGCTTGGGAATTACGGAATCGATAGGATACGCGGACCGTTTACGTAAATCCGTTTTCCCATAGCACGGCTCGTTTGCCCGCTGTAATCCACGGCTGAGACCTTGAGAAACCGATCTCGCCGCGAGACGTCGTTTACCGACACGCGTCTAGACCGTCTCTCGCCGACGGCATGCTATTTTTCGTAATACTTTTCCGCGGTAAGAGGCATCGGCGTTCATTTCGCCTCTCCGCGAATCAATTTGATAAAAATGTATCGGAGGAGGCTCTTCCTGAATTCGGTTCTCCATCTCGCAAGAATAAAGCGTCGTACACGCTCGTACGAAATTACCACGAATTATCGTCGATCCCTCTCGATAATAATAGTTCCGACGATACCTGAGATGATCGCGTGGGTTCGCCGAATAATGCGTTATCGTTGTTAACAATTACAGATAATTGCGATTAACCAGGCCGCAGTGTAAACGGAACGACTCGGGAAACTAGGCTCGATAAGCCGTCTCTCTATCTCGCTGTGTAATTTGAAGGTGGGTCCCTATTGCGCGTTCGTCTCTGTAATATCGAGAATTGTTACGCGGAGAGCTGACCTTCCGAGCGATCTTAGATAATGACCGACACGCCGTTCGAACCAATTCCAGTCGTCTCAAGGTTCCACCACTATTCAATTAGTCATAGTTTTTCGTTACGCTCTTGTTTTGAAATCTTGAGAGACCTCGGCTTCGGTATCTTTCATTCCTGCGAAAAGTTCTCGAACTATCTTGGAGTGCTCTCTGCATTTTCGAAGGCCTTAGGTCTATGCATTCCGTAGATATTCTTATAGGGAACTACACATAGCCCTTCGTATTCCCAAAATCCTCAAGAATTCTAGAGCCCTTTGCATTCCCAAGATCCTCAGAATTCTGGCCCTTTGCATTCCCAAGATCCTCAAAATTTTAGTCCTCCGCATTCCCAAATGCCTCAGAATTCTAGAGCCCTTTGCATTCCCAAAATCCTCAGAATTCTAGCCCTTTGCACATTCCCAAAACCCTCAGATAACTTTAGACCTATGAATATCCGAAAATCTTTGAAAATATTGCCTGGACAATTCGGAATGAATTAATTGCCGAGAAAATTTCACAGGGCTACCCCATCCCATCGCGTATCGTGATTAACCCGAAATACCACACGGTTGAGTGCATCACGAGGGATCCGTGGTACCATCGCAATTATGGGCTAACTTTTGATATATTTGATCCGTCACGTCGGACACTCCGTAGCAATTTAATTCAATAGAACGAATCTTCCCAATCAAGAACGTCTCCGAATGAATCATGTTATTATTGTTCGTCGTGTGTACACACGTGTACGCGAGCGCATTCACAACTAGTGCAGACGCGCAAGCTGAACGGGGGTCGAAAATATCGCTCGAACGAGTTAATTCACGTCCAGTCGATTGACGCTGCTATTTTCACGAGACGCCCAGCTTCGATAGCGTCGCGATCCATTGACTATCGTTGCACTAAAAATACTGCGAAACGGAGCTTGAATGGGTTCGCGGCGGCGTATTGCGTCACGCTTTGTTTTCTTCTAGGCGACACGGTTTCGAAACTGCGGAGACATTTATGCCAATACGTCACGGGAAGATTTTTTTCAATACCGCATAGAACGTGCGTGGGGTGTTCAGAAAAGCGAGTCACATTTTCATTCTATCTTTGACACGGAAAATCCTTCGATCGCCGAGCGAGAATGCTCCTATACTTTGATCTCTGAAAAGCGATCCACGAACATTCTGGTTAAACTAGCATAATACCCGTTGAAAAATCAACGGCTGGCTTATTTCAGGAGGTATATGATAGTAATTTATTTTTAGTACTTGATCCTGTAGATTTCCCAAGATAAAAGCATATTCGTGCACAAATTTCAGCTTTCTAAGGCTTCTGTGTTTCGAGATTCTATACCGTTTTGCAAAGGAAACTAAATAACACTAATTTAATTTTAGCAATTAATCCTGAAGGACCTCCGGGATAAAAACATATTGGTGCATCCCTTTGGGCTAACGGCGACCTGTGTACCTTTCAGCTTTCTAAGGCTTCTCGAGATTCTGTACCGTTTTACTGAGGAACTTAAATAACACTAATTTAATTTTAGCAATTAATCCTGAAGGACCTCCGGGATAAAAACATATTCGTTTCTATTATACAGAGTGAATCACGAATCGTGATCAGTAGAGATTACTCTGTTATTAGCAGTCCGAACGAAAATGTTTTTATCAGGTATAGCATGGTTCCAAGAGAGTTTTTCATGATTTTTCAAGGTCACCTTCAATTTTTTTGCAAATACACCTATAATTTCTCTACGCCTATTTGTTAGAGGATTTCAAGACGAATTCGGAAACGTATCATAACATTAAAAAAATTGCAGAGAAGATTGCAAAAAATTGCTTTCTTAATACTTTTTTACAAAAAATTTGCTATAATCTCGTGAAAGTTCTTTTGAAGCCATGTATATGTCATAAAAACATTTTCGATCGGACAGCTAATAACAGAGTAATCTCTACTGATCACGTTTCGTGATTCACCCTGTATATCTTCGTCTTTCTATTATATATATAGACAACTGAAAATTCATATGAAGAACTCACCTTTCGGAAGGGGATCGACGCTGTTCTGCGCGGAGAACTCGCTGAGGCCGATGTTTCGATGTTGCTGATGATGGTGGTGGTGATGATGATGATTCTGTGGAGGCGGCGATGCCTCCCTGACACAGCCCATCAGCGTCAGAGCGCCCCCGACGCCTCCACCTCCTCCCCCGCCTCCAGTGGCGGTGCTCGTCGACATTCTGCTGGTCTGAAACACCCCGAAGAACCATGCCGCTACGTAAGACTGTGCGACACGCTGATACCATGCCGCGAGAAACGAGTTCTCCGCTCTTTTCCAGCTGTTCCAGCCATCCATCGTCACCGTCGATAATATCCCGTCAACAGGAAAATCTCTCAAGCCGATCAATTGCGAAAGCACCGGCAGCACACGCTCCGGACGAATCACACCCACGCCGCGCACTACACACCGAAAAAAAGAAACGCGTGGCAGCCAGGCAACTATGCCCAGACAATTCCAAGAGGCTATCGATCCGCGCCAGCTGACCTTAGTCTCCGTTCACACCGACCTTGCACAACGCATCGCTCGGCCGGCTCTCCCGCGAACTATGACCCAGACTAATCGAAACTCTAATCAATCTTCTTGTACTCGGCGTGAACTAGACACAGGGTTCACCGTTGTAATCGGATACAGCATCCTAAAAACGTTCCAGGACTCCACCTTCACAAACTCGCAAGCTGCAGAGCATCGTGTAATCTACCAGGATTGGTCGATCCACGTTTGAAAGCATACACCAGGTATCCAGAATTCAGCGATTACAACATCATCTCACTCCCACGCGCTGTAAAGCCCAAACACCGGTATCTGGAGCCCAGAATTCAGCGTGTACAAGCGCTACAACATCGCCAGCCTTCGTAAAACACCAACGCACAAGGTGACTCCGGAATTCGTTTCACTTCGCAGGATTGAACTTCAACGATCTACAAAGGAACTTCCTCGTCCCGAATATATTTTCTCCTCAAGCGGAAGAAGAGGGATTGGCTGTCCGGGTAGCCGGAACAAGCCGGGGGAGAACAGTGTCAGTTTCGGTGCGGCGTTTCGTTGTGTAACGCTCGGCCGTTCCGTTACGAAACTTCTCTGCGTCCTGCTCCGGCCTCCTCTGCGCGCACGCTTCCCTCCGTGCGCGTCTCTCGGAGGGCAAGGTCACTCGAACACACGGCGACGCACGGTGTGTAGCGTAGGTATAGTATACAGCAGGCGGCGTCGGAGATCAAACGAGAAGGTGGAGAGAGAAGAAAATCGGATGACGTTGGATAGAACGAGCGAGCGAGCAGAGCCGGGTAGAATCCTCGCGGAACTCGGTTAGAGGAGAGGCTGGTACTCGCCGGAGGGAGGGACGTGCACTCTCGCGGAAGAGGATGCACACGATGCGATGTCGCAGAGAGGTGGGGAAGCAGAAGTTTCGTTCGTGTGCGAGTTCCTGTGTCTGCGGCACACGCTCTCGACGAGAGACGGACACCCGATGCAGCCTCTCTCCGCGTCGACGGGCTCCGCTCTCTGTAGCAATGGGTCAGGAGATGGTCTCCATGGTAACCGGAGCGTGCGAGGGGTGCACAAGAGAGACAGAGAGAGATAGAGAGTCGTCGTGCATCGATTGCACCCTCGGCTGCCGGACGACCCTGACCTTCGCACAGCTGACGACCACCACGGCTTCGCTCTGCTCTGCTCCGCTCTGCTCCGCTCTGCTCCGCTCTGCTCCGCTCTGCTCCGATACGCGTGTTGCTCTTGCTGCTGCGCCGTTCGATGGACAAGGTTGCTGCCGGGATCACGAAATTAACGCTGCCGGTTCTCGTTAAGGTATTGTCCACGGCTCGCGTTACGACCACACCGCCACGGGACACCTTTTTAAATCCTATCCCTCTGTTCCCTGGTTTGCCCCTCGCTGCGTGCCCCTGTTCTTCTTCCAACACAGTGGCGATTCAAGCGGATAGATGGGACCAGATAGTTGCCATTGTTGGAAGCTTTAAGGGGGCACTCGCCGAACCGGTTGAAAAGATCGATTTCTTTTCGGTTTCGCTCGAATCGATAGCGGGGCAACGGTAAACTAATACCACGCATCCTTTCGTGACAGAGTTCTAGCCTGTGGTAGACTGTGATGAGTCTTGTTTCTAAAGAGTCTTGTAACTAAATTTTTTATGAAAACTTTCCTTGCATCATTCAGCGAATAAGCTTCCCGACCACAATGGCTTCGCCCAGAATAAGAATAGCGACTGGTCCAGGCTAACCGGGAAATCGTTGAACCGAAAATGGATCAGTTCGAGAGTGAAGCGCACTCACGCGAACGATCAACAGTCCTAGTTACCCTGCTAACCGAGGACTCGAGCTGCCTAAATTGCAGCATTCCCGAGAATCATCGTCAAACTCGACGTAACGAACGCAAACGTTAATTACGAGTCCTCCTCGCTCTGTACGCTGCCTCGATTCTCGGCAATCGGATATCTTGTTCCACGGAAGAAGCGCTATGTTGTTCGAGGAATTCGTTAACACCATGATCCTCGGGGATCGAACCTGGCTTCGTACTCCTGATCGCCCGCACCTCGTAGTTTCCCATCGGTAGCCATTAAAATCCTGTATTCATCATTTCCAATAATTCCAATATCATTTTACCAAGATGAAGAAGTTGCTCAGAAACTGATGCTTCGCGAGACGATTCAGCTGAATGATCCTGATCAAAACTATGGCTTCGTACTCCTGGTCGATCATCTTTCATGGCTTTCCATCGGTAGCCATTCAAATCCCGCATTCATCATTTCCAATATAATTTTTCCGAGATGAAGAGGTTGCTCGGAGACTGATTCTCCGCGAGACGATTCAGCTTAATGATTCTGATCAAAACTAAGGCTTCGTACTCTTGGTCGACTATTTTCACGGTATCCCATCGGAGGCCATTCAAATTCCATTTTCACCATTTACAGTCTAATTTTCCCAAGATGAGGAGATTACTCGGAGACTTTAGGAGTTGATTCAGCTCGTAGCCAAAACTATGGCATGTTCTAAAGATAGCGTGCGACATGACACCATTGTAACGAGCTCGAGAGCAGAAAATAGGGTGAAAGTACCCGGCGCGACGCTTTTCTGCGAGCGTTCGCCCGACGAACGAGCAGCGAACGCGCCGACGCTAATCGAGCTAAGTTCGTTAGATAAAGCGGAGAGATTGCCACGACCTTGACATAGCTGCCACAAGCTATCCCGTCGGTGGAATGACTTCGTTCGGCATTAGCGTCTCTCGCTCTAAAGGAGGCGCAACCCACGCTTCTGGATTCAGGACCTCCTCGCGAGAGTCTCTCGGAAATGCTCGTGTCATCGAACATCGAACGTTAATCGCTCTCCAGCGAACTTCCACAGCTATATTTACCCACGTCAATTTATTTCACCTATTTGTTGCTTTCAAGTACGTCATTTATTTGACCTCTGACGAAACGAAAGCGACCAAAATTTTAGTCGCAAGTAGACTGCGGATTTTATGCATTTATGACAAAAATGGGTACGTACAATTTAAAACAGTGGAGGTATTAGAAAGATTTAAAGCCACCAGTGTATTAGTTTCACCTTAATAAGATCATTGAAAGAAGAATGAAATTGTTATTTGGCTCCTGTGTCTTGCAATCAATGCAAACATTTTCTATTTTCCATAAAGATCCGCTGTCTAGTCGTAAGGAATCGTGTACACTCGCATAGTGTTACTAGGGGTATGGAGGCTCAGAAATCGTAGAGATACTACGTTCCAAGTTTTGTATTTGCGTTACCATTGCAATTGGCAACAAAACAATTAAATATGATCGCAATTCTATCGTGTTTGGTCTCGTTTTAATCAGAAAAAATTTCACCAATCCGTTGGTAAAGGTTTCCTAACGAAATAACTAAAAGTAATAAAGTTTCATCATTGCAGTAGTATTGCCTCACCGATATCCGACCTCTGATGGCGTTACATCGTAGCGTAAAAAAGTAACACTATCCGTAGAGACGAGAGTCACACTATGCGAGGGAAGACTGTACCATACGACCAATTAAAATTGCGAAATAAATGGACAAAGTAAATCGGCAACTACTCTGATGAAAGAGATTGGCAGAGTGAATTGGTGGAACGTCTCGGCGAGATAAATAATCTCGCAAGTTTTTCGAGGCAGAAACACACTGTAAAAGCCTCCGGAGCTTTCGAGAATCCGCCTCCGGTAGGATGTCGTCGCTTCGATGAATGTTCGCCGATTAATTTTTTATTAACCCCGGCGGAACTTTCACGGCGGCTTATGCGCCCAGGATAGATCTTGTCGAAGCGTCCATTAAAATGTCACGGGCAATGTCTCGAATACTCTTTCCACGGACGACCGAGAGACACCGAGCAGCGCAATTAACGCCGTTTGGAACGGTACGTCCTCCCCCACGTTACAGGAGAAAGCGCGAGCAAGATTCGCGACGTGTCGGGGCCTTTAATTGTTTCGTCAAACCCGAAAAGTGAAACGCTGCTGCTTATCCATTCGACGATTCACCTTCGACGATTCGACATTCTTCCTCTCAACCGTTTTGCACCGTGCTTCTCCTCTCCGATGAATTTTTCAACATCCGACAGACATACTTTCCTCCGAGTGCTCGTTCAAGCGCTCCTATTTCTTTAGGCTCTGTTTTATTTTTCACACGTGGTCCGACGTTGCCCGTTCGTGAACAGTATTTTCTAAAAACCGAAGAAGTTCTTGAAAACCGACAAGAATGCAGTTCTCAAGAATTTAAGGAAATTGTCTATAAAACGATACTGCTCTTACATTCCTATCGTTTCATATTTTACGCGCTCGATGCATAAAATCTGCAGTCCATCATCGTCGAGTCACATTTTTAGTTTTATTTCTTGCAAATGCACGAAAACGTCGACGAATCTCACAGTCGATTAAAGATAGAAAGCACCTTCCATAAAGATTACAATCTCCCGAGTATTCCTCGGAATTCTTAAAAGACCGAGACTATTGTCTCGTGGATCGCTTCGATCGTCCACAAGAGAATTTCGCGAGTGGTTGGGATCAGTGACGATGGAAGAGCTGAAACATTGTTGGATCGAGGGAAACGATGGACGCGCGGCCCGATTTTCCGTCGATCCGCTGCGCGATTGCTCGCTTCCGGTTCCGTCGAACAATTAGAGCCGCGCGCAACCGATTATAGCGAGGCATCGAGCCATCGATTCTATCATTGGTCACGTATCCAACAATGATGGCTCGATACCGAGGCCTCATCCGCTGCTTTTTCCGTTATACTGCGTTTTTTCCTCTCTATACCTGCTCTTAACCTTATACCTGCCTTTTTTTACCTATCTCCATATTTTTAACATTTTCCTTCTTTTAAACAGAGATCAAAAAACAGTCCAGTATATTCCCCTTCCGATCGTTGTTTCCTTATGAAAATAAAAATTGACCATTTTTTTCTCTCACAGTTCTTTCGAAGTTTAATGCGATCAATATTTTAAGTAATACATGAAAGAGTCTATTGTAATTTTTAAACCAAATTCAGCAATAAAGTATGCAAATGGAGAAACAGTCAGAGATTTCAAGAAGCAATTGTTGAGAAAACAATCAACAAGTTAGCTCATTTTCCAGGTAATAGATTAAGAGCAATAGTTGATTCAATTAATAACTGTGGAATCACCCGACGAACGTTATCGGTGCTGTCTCAGATAAGAGTTACATGAAGCTCTCCAGATCCCGAATACTAAAATCAGTAGCTTTTCGGAGAACGTCGAAAATGTGGATCAGGAGGTACAAGTTCGTTCATTTCGTAATACAGATAACAAAAGTGAGCCAGCAGGAAGTTTGGCATTGTTACTAAGTCAAATATGTTCCCTAAAGGAATGCGAACGAACTTGTTACTCACCCCTGCGTTTAACATACGGTTCCGATCGTGGTACTCGGGCGACGAACGCTTAAATTTTTCAACAAAGAACCGCGTCGTTAAAGTACAAGCGAGAACGCGTTAAAACGACTAAAGATAGGAACGGTGGGAGCGCTATTGAAGCGAACGCGGAATCCGCCTCGAGAGCGTTGAATAAAATTGAACCGGACCGTGACCGCACACCACAATCGTAGCCGCTCCGCGCGAATAAAGACTCGTTGTGTTTGCACAACTGCGATAAAATCGAAAAGCGTTGCCGCTTACCTTAAATAGGAACCGACATGATAGATACGGTTCGTGTTGCCGTGCCCCGAATATCTGCAAACAGAACGGACGAGGATTAACAAACGTTCAACAACAAAGAAAAAACAGTATTCAAATATAGGTTCCCAGTTCGAATCGATCTCCGCAAACATATTTGCAGAGATCATTTCCGAATTCTCTGCAAACGCTGTCAAACTTTCGCACTGTACCACGCGTTACACAATAAAATTCGAGTTTTCCTCTCAAGACTGTTAAATTTTTACAGTGTACCAGACGCTCCGCAATTTTCCATTTAAACCATGATAAAATTGGAGGTTCTCTCCAAACATTGTCAAACTCTCGCACTGTACCAGACGCTCGGCGATAAAATTGGAGTTTCTCTCTCAATACTATCAAATTTTTACAGTGTATCAGACGCTCCGCAATTTTCCATTTAAACCATGATAAAATTGGAGGTTCTCTCCAAACACTGTCAAACTTTTGCACTGTACCAGACGCTCCGCGATTAAATTGGAGCTTCTCTCTGAACGCTGTAAAATTTTTACAGTGTACCAGGCGCTCCGGAATTTTATTTCAACCGCGATAGAATTGGAGGTTCTCCCCAAACACTGTGAAATTTGTTTACACTACCAAACGCACAGTAACACGGCTAAAAATGCGACGATATCGATCTCCTCGCCATCGGCGATATCGCAACATCTACGCGCGGTGAGATTCTGAAAAAGCGAAAGCGAAATTCTCTGCGAACTCCGTCAAATATTTGTTCAATATCGAACACGTGCAACAATTCAATCTGTCGCGATTCCTACTGTACAGAGAACGGAATTCTCGTCGGATTAGGGGTCTCGGAGAGAATCGCAACTCTCCGGCGGAAAAGCGTTCGCCCGTTTGTCAGCGGACGTCCAAACAACGAGTCTCCTGATAGCCGGGAACAAAGCTGTTGTCGGCCGTAAAAACCACCCCGCTAAAATATCGCGTTCCCCGGGCGATAATTCGCGGCTGATTTTTCAGTTCGCGGGGAACCGCGTCGGAATATTTATAGGCGGTCGAGAGAGCAGAAGAGACACGACGAGAGATCCTCTCTTTTTCCTCCCCTCGGATTTTTTTCCCGTTAATTCAACATCCCAGAATTAACCGGATCAACGATGTAGCCTCGCGTTTCCCATTCGCCGTCTGCATCCACGGGCTGCATCCGAGCCGTTCGTTCACGCTTTATAAATAGACGGTTGAAATTCTGTCGCGTCCGGGCGTGGCGGCGCCGAGTCCACGGCCGATGGATCCTAGACGCGGAATAGATCACTCGACGCGATCCATTCATTAGGGGACGGAGCTAGCGTTTTCAGCGACGACGCTTCTTTTCAGAGGAATCGCTTCCTCGAAACGCACGCTCGGCTTCATCTTGGCGGAATTCCGATCTCGCGAATGGGAAAATTACGGGGACGTTTCAATACCGGTGACCCTAGGATCGTTTAGCTGACACGACGAGGAAACGTTCACAGAACTTTTCTAGATGAAAAGCTTGCGGAAGAGTTGACGATGAGTTGAGTTAGTAGATCTTCCGTGGAATCTTGTACCAATTATTTTCGTCCGGTGAAAATGTTACGTATGGTGCTACAATTCTAGATCATCTATTTTCGAGTATAAGTTGTAGTCTGACTTGAGGACTATCTAGCTTCGGATCTATCTGTTTTGAAGTCTAGCTTGAGATATATCTATCATCTATCTTGAAGTCTGTCCATTTGAAAGTCCACCTAGCTAGAGGTCTACGTAGTTTAAGATCTATCTAGCTCGAAGTCTAGCCTCAGATCTGTCTATTTTGAAGATTACCCATTTTGAAATCTATCTAGCTCGTGATGATTTTGAAGATTACCCATTTCGAATTCTACCTAACTTGAGATCTATATCTATCTTGAGGTCTATCCGTTTTAAAGTCCACTTAGCTTGAGGTCTAGGTAGTTTAAGATCTATCTAGCTCGAGATCTATCTACCTCGAGGTCTATCAATTTTGAAGGCGATCTGTAGGTCTACCTGGAAGTTTATCTTGCAGCCTAACTCAAGATGTACCTCTCAAATTTCTCGGGTTAAAAGGCTTCTTCCCGAGACAAAGTTCCTCTATTTTAGGGATACCCGATAGGAAGGGTAGTCTAGACGAAGCGAATAGTTTGGTTTTGTCCACAGCCCGGAAGTGACGGTGTAGAAGAGGATCGTGTGCATTTCTCTTTCTCGAAGGGAGCGTACGGCTTATTTAAGAAACGTCTGTTCCGAAACGAGTAGCACCGGGCGTATTTTCGTCCCGCGGTACCGAGACCAGCGTAGAAAATAAGCTGTGGCCTCGCTGTTGCTCAAAGGACCCTTTGATTGGATCGAGTGGGTACCGTTCAATCTTCCCCGCCCTTTTCTTCCTCACACAGTCATCGCGGACGTCTTCCACCCCGGCTTTAAAAGACCGAGCTGAATCGGCTGGGTATCTTTCCACGGAAAATCATCTTCCCAAGGGAGCGAGTTTTCTATTCGAAAGTCCTCCTCCTCGCGCTATTCCAGACTCCGAACGGGGAATCATCGCTTCTTTCACGGAGCCGTCAAAGCGATTCAGTTATATTCCTCCGACATCATCGTCGAGAAAGTTGCGCGACTCTCTGCAGATTCAATCCCTTTTTTGATCAACATTTATTTTTGTGCGGTAGATAGATAGAGACCGTTAACACTTTCTGTTCCTTTATTTTGCAATTATTTAAATTATAATGATGATTTTGATGGAGGTGATTACATACATTTTTGTATCCAAGCACATATGTGGCCATAATTATGGAAGTGGTGTAAGCTAAAATTAAAAAAAAATGATTTCATCAGAGTCATTTCACGTCACATTATTTTAAACTAAATTAATTCAATGTAATTTTTAAACCGTTAGATAGAGCTTCTTATTTCAACATTATATGGAATTCATTTAGTATTAATATCCTTTTCCCTTAAATATCTCGAAACAAGAAATATATTACTTAGAACACTTTCATAATTACCGGCACATAATATAATAAAAATCCCAGGAAATCTATAAAAATTCTACGATGTCATTTTTATAATAAATCATTCATCTAAAAGGATCGATGTCGCAATGATACGAATGCTAAAAGAAATTCTTTCTGAACGTTACAGGATCGACTGTTTAGTGTTTAACCTTTAAAACAGTACTTTGCCGAGCTTGTAAGTAGTATTTCCAATCTCCGCAGGGACGTGTACAGCATTAAGATCGCACGGCGACTAGTCGAGCTCGATGAAACGGCGATTCGCGAGCAAACGCCAAGCCCGGAAAGAAATGTTGCGTGCAGATTTGAAATTGCGAGACGAGAAACAATGCGGTGATCGAGGCCCGTAGCAACGGTTAATCCCGTTCGAGGGAGAGGAGAAACGCATCGGGAAAATGAGAAAAGTCACGGGACGAGATGTAGCAAACGGTTTTTCCATGGTATTCGTGATTATTCGCCGGAAGGAAACAAAGGGGCAATACGCCGACGTTTGTCCGGTTGTTTCGTCGCGACGGCAGACGGAAATATTTCTTTCAACGAGCACGAGCGAAACGAGAAGTCTAGCCCGACAGAGTTCCATTCTTTCTCTATTCCTCTAGGTTGGCTAGAGGCTAGGCACCATCAACCGCGTTGCCATTGTCCAGACACGGACACGCGTTCACGACGATGCGATGCACGCGACAGCGTTCTCTGAAACGCGGTTTAATTGCGGTCTATCGTTCCCCAAAGCGAAACGAACTCACTTGATTGGGCGCGCCATCGCGTTTGATCGCTTCGAGCTCGATTGGACAGCCGACTCTCGCGAGGCTGCTTCCGGTTAAATGATCTTTCTCAAACTGCTGCTTCAACTTGTCGCTATTTCTCCGTAACCACTCGTGATAAATCGATGGCTATCGGAAGATTGTAGTCAGGCTTGCGTAAGTTGATGCTCTGTTGATAAAAGCGCAGGATAACGTGCGACGGATTTAACACTAAACGTACCGAGCATTAAAATTGGTTAATGTGTATCAGCTTGTTGAAATAAGAAGATCGAATTCGCTTACATTTTGGTATCTCTACAACTTCAACAACTATGAAATAAAAAATCAGAAACAACAATTTTGCTGGCGTATGAACAGGTCATTAACACTAAATCCACCGAGCATTAAAATTGATCAGTGTGCATCAGCTTGTAAAAATAACAAGATTGAATTGGCATCTTTATAACTTCAGCAACTATGAAATAAAAAATCAGAAACAACCATTTTGCTCGCACACTAATAGGTCATTAACACCAAATCTACCGAGCACTAAAATTGGTTAGTGTGCATCAGTTTGTAAAAATAACAAGATTGAATATGCTTAGATTTTGGCATCTTTATAACTTCGACAACTACGAAATAAAAAGTCTTGAGAATGAAAAATGAAATGGGCCGGACGCAAAACAAAGGAGGGCGGAGCAGACTCCTAAAATCCATCGGGAGGTCTTCGAACCCGTAAAGGGGCACGGAACAGCATAGCGCCCCTCGTTCCATTCCACTCAGTTTCCCCGGGATTCACACTCGGAAAATGAGTCACCGTTTTCGGGGCAGCTTGCGCATTGCGTGCACAGGGTCGGGATAGAATGGAGGAAAATAAAAGAGTCGTTTCGGAAATCGACCGACAAGGGAGTCGCGTGACGAGAAACGGGACGAGACGAGAGGAGACGAGACGGTCTGGTAACACGATCCCCCTTGCAGCACCATAGAGAGAGAGAACGAGGAGAGGGGGCTGGCGATAAGAGCAAATTAAATTAGAGCCGCTATCGTCTTCGAGCGGGAAGTTATTCGGTGCACTTCGACGCCCGGTGCGTTGACCTCCGATCGAACGTCAGCACGAGAATGCACCGACGAATTATTTTCAGATTATATTGCCCTGCGAGGGGTTTGGGTTAAGTTGCCCGAAAACATGAACATTCGTGTCTTCGTTAATTATTTGTTACAAAAGGATCTATCTCGGTCTCGTCGAACTTACCCGGGTTGTTTCACTCTGAAGGAACGAAACGTTGTCGATTCAGTTAGGATGTAATTGGAGCTCAATGTGCAATTGCAATTGTTACAGAAGCTGGAAGTGTTCCAATTTCAAGTGCAAGCTTGCTTTGACGAAAAAAGCTACTCTAATTCTGACGACCAACTTTATATTGGAGTATACGAGTGTGTTTTAGAACGAACAAGAAATTACACTCGGGTAATCCTAATAAGTAGACAGCGGAATTTTATGCAAAATAAAAGTTGCCTACCTGAATTACAACATACTGGAATGACATAGAAATTTATTTTCTGTCTGAGCACGCTTAACGGGTTGAAAATAATGTAACAGAATCATTAAATTCATCTTGATGTTCCTACCGTTTTAAATTACATCTATTCATTTTTGTTACAAATGCATAAAATCCGCTGTATAATAATAACTTTAATTAGATTGTACTATTGTACAAGTTGGCCATTGTGCGTGCCACGTGGAAAGCGAACGGAACGAGGCGGCTCGCTCTTTTGAAAATAACGAGCGGCGGAATCGGCCGACCGAAATTTATCGGTCGATTGTGTCCCCTCGGCAATGGCATCCGAGCTGACACACCTCGGAAGTCAACTGAGACGGCCTCGGGACGATCCGAGTCGATCCGCCTACGCAGTTACCACCATTTTATGGAAATCGACCAGCCACCCACGAACCCAGAGAATCCTCTCTCTCTCCCATCTGGACAGTTTCAACTGAAAAATTCGTGTATCCTCGGATCGCCACGGCCACGACACACTCTCGTAATATCGTTTACGAGGTCTCCACGCTGGAATAGCTCGCAATCCAGGCTCATCCCTGCGTTTATGCGCTCTTCGACCGTGGCGATCCGCTACCGGACGATTCATTTATTCATTCGTTCACCTTGCCAATTGCTAATTTATTTATCGGAGGCAATAGTCTTCTTTAATAGATCTCCGACGTTGCAACTTTCTCCGGCTAGAGAATTATAAATGCTTTAGTCTTTCGGTTAAAAATATTACGGCATGAGAATCAATCATGTAGAGTACTATCCCCTCTACAATTCTTTCTGAGTAAGAGAAACAAGAGTTATAAAAATAACAAGAATCTGTCTATCCAAACTTTCAGCCACTTTTTAATATGTATCCAAAGAAATAAATTTGTTGAATATTTCCTCGTGGATGCATCTTTACAATCTCAATAATCGTAGATTCAACAAAATTGGAACTCGTCATTTTGCAATGTGTTTTTATGTATAACCACCCCCTCTTCGGTTGTACCACCAGTTTGTCCACCCTGTACATTCAAAGAGATGGACGGTATCGAATAATTTCCGCTAGCGTCTCTGCAGTCTGAATCAATTTTTCTGTATAATTTTCGAAGTAGTTAAATGGAGAATTATCCGCGGTTGAAAAATTTCTTTGGCCAATCTGATCAGCAGTAATTACGAGCGAGGCTCTTTTGAGATTAAAGGAACGCGGCAGCTTTCGAGAGAAAGAATTCCACAGAGAACGAGCCCCGAGGCTGAGGTCGAACTAATTAACATAGCCTAGGTCTGCGGAGAGTCTTAACGGATCGCTTCTGAAACGATCCGAGCATAAAGGAAACGAGTGGTCGTCGGCTCGTGAGTCACGTTTATTGTTCACCGTTTAGCAGCCCACGACGAGACGAAGCGCGACGCCTTTCTCCGACTGAATTAACGCGCCCGCTATAGCCTGCCCGTGGATTTTCGTCGACGAGATCCACGACGATCCACGTCCGCGCGGAACAAATGCGTAATCGCTTCTGTTACGGGGACAGCGTAACACTTTCCTGCGCCGAGCACCGATGCGTCCAACACTCGTTCCCTCGGAACGGAAATCGATATGTCGAGATTCATCGCGGTGCGATACCTTTCTACTTTATCACGACTCGAACTGTGATTAAATACGATTCACTCGACATCGATGTCATGGCCGATTCTTCTGGCACCGAGCTGTCGCGTGGCCTTGATAGAGCTCGTTTGTGCCTTTGTCAATTAATCTGCGTGAATGTCTGAATTTTTGAAGGCCTCCTTCTGTTTCATTGTTCCGAATTACGGATTGATCGCGAGAGAGTGCGCTCAAGCCTTTGTGAGACTTTTTATGAAGATTTTATGACAAAAATGAATAGGTGCGATTTACGACAGCGAAAATATTAGAAGAATTTAAGAATACTATTGTAATATTTTCAACCCATTAAGTATATTAATTATTCTACTTCATTCCAGTTTGTACCGATTCAGGTAGAAAATTTTTATTTTGCATGAAGATCCGCTGTCTAATTATTACGTTCCAAAGAATATAAAACCGGATAGGATTTGTTACTTGCTGGATGAGGAGTAATAATATTATAACTGGATGGAATTTATACCCACTTATCGAGAAGAAATAGAGTCAGAGTCGAAGATAAAATGTACCTACTCGAATATAAATCAGGATCGGCGGATGCAGATTTCCTACGACAAAGAGCGGGTGCACCGACGCGCGTCGAGGAAATCTCGAGGCTCGCGTCGCGTCGGCGCATTCCGATTGAATTGAAATAAGAAGGTCAGTGGTCCGCTGGGAAAGTATCCGAGCCCGAATCTCATCTTGGAAACCTTGGGGAAGACAATAAGGTGAAATTGAATCGCATTAGATGCTCTGATTCTTCATATTATTAGCGCGTGCTATGGATTTTCTCGGTTTCGGAGTCTGCGCCGAGTTCGTAACTCGAGCTCGACCTACTCGAAAAGTTCGAGCACGGCTTTGCGGGTGGAAAGGCGATTAGGCTCGATAAGAATTTGTAACGGCATAATAGACCCTCGGGGCGGTAAAACAGATTAAAAAACCATCGGACCGCGTATCTTGAAACGATAAGTGTCAAATGACCGCTTCACAGTCCTCGATAAGAGTAATAGTCCGAGCTGGAATTGTTCGGAACACGCTTCGACAAGTTTTACTTTGAACAACAACCAAAAATAATTATTGTTTCTTCTGGATACGGACCATTCGGAACAGGGACCGATCAAACATTTATTCAATATACGTACACTACCGGCCAGAACTTTCGATTCGCTTGCTGATTTCTGTAAAACAATCGTTATTATAGCAAGTATTAACTAGTTGAATAATATTTCGAAAGGGACATCTTTCGCAACTTCTACAAGAATCATGGAAAGATATCAAATTAGAAACATTTGAAAAATTAATTCCCAGGAATATGTCGGGCTGTCATTAAAAATGAAAACGATTTTTTAATGTAAGAACAATTTGAAGAAAAATACGCATTCCTTGATAAAACAAATATATAATATAGAATATAAAACTGGTAAGTTTCTTGACAAATAAATCTTCCTTGGTTGCCATAAAGGCATTCAGTTTTTCTTATGAGCATCCTGTTTCTCTGAATTTATGATACAGGTTCGTCCATCAAGAAGGGTTATTTTAAATTGTAAAAGTATACTGTTTTCTTAGAATTAACAATTTGTTACAATTTTCAAGTAATCATCGTAGCCGATAACACGAAAACGCGGTCGTCCATGGAATTTTCGTTGACTCTAGGTTGATCGGATGACTCACTGACAATCGAGGAGGAGCGTCTCGAGTTATCGCGGCTCGCTTGTCCTTTGTATCAATCAACGAAAATTAGATTGTCCCGGCCGCGCCGAGCCACCGATATAAAAGAGGCGCAGCCTTTCTCGAGTTAATGACAAAATGGTCGCGGAAATTGGATCGTCGTGCACGCGGGGAGCCAGCCTGACGCGAAATTGTTTCCTCGTGGAACGAGTAGAACGAGTAGAACGAGCCCGCTCGACGGGACGCGCTGATTTCATCGGGGTCGAGCCCAAAATGTCACGCGATTTTCTGTCACCCATCGGGAAAAAACGAACATTCAATTAATTTCTTCGACGTCGCATGACTCGCACGCATAACTTTGCGTCAGCCGAGCACCAGTCCCTACATTCAATTAATCCTTGAACGATAGGAAATGTTCCTAATTAGATTTGACTATAAATAATGTTTGTACCTAAGAAATTGATAAAAATGTTGGAACAAATGTTGAAACCTTCAGTTCATCTTAGAACAAAGATCTGAATTACGCGATTAGAGATCTTGTAGAAACTGGTGGTATGTGCGAGGAACGATGTAAGGAGAAATGAATGAAACTCAAAGAGGTTTACAGGTTCTCGAAGCGAGATTGTAAGTAGCTTATGATTGTCCAGGTCCTGGGATTAAGGTGATGGGTTTACAAGGCCTTTAAGAACCCGTGCCTCGCACGAACAACACGTATTGGTAAATTAGCGATGGAGATTAAAGTCGAGATCGAGGAAAGTGAGGCAACTTGGGATAGACTTTGCGACTCATCGTGGATCATCGACGAGGTGCGCGCCTCGCAAAAACTGTGCGAGCTGTTCAGCGAAAGTGATGTAACGGTACGAAGCTTGAGGGAACCGGGTGAAAGAACCGAGCGGAGCCGAGCCGCGCTTATTGTGAGCCTAGAAACTAACGGTGTTTAACCCTTTCGCTACGGCCATCTTTGCGGCCCACAGTTCAGGTCAATTTGCTTCTATGCTCTTAGAAAGTTGATCTCTGCTCTATTACCTCTGAACCGTGTTTCATGCTGCAGTGGCATGTGCAACTTTGCGGCCTACAAGGAAACAGGTACGTAATGTGTCGAGTGGGATCTGCATAGCGCTGCGAAAGCGATTATTTTTGCCATGAATGCATAAAATCCTCTAGTTCTAATTAAATCACTAGTTTAGTGATGATCCAAGAGGATAAAAATTTGTAAAAAGCGATTGTGTTTGCCATAAACGCATAAAATTCTTGCTACTTGTCAACAAACTTGTTATTGCACAAGTGATCCAGATTCAATTGCATCCAGTTCGACGATGGCGCAGAGATACCGCGGACATCAGAGGTCCAACAAAAGCGAATAGCACCGCCTCCGTCTTATTTGGAGCACAAAGGGTGTTCTCTTCGATGAAAGCAGTTCGCTCGCGATTCTTATGGAACAACCGAGGAAAGTATGAGCTTGCAGAAAGGTCGGCAGTCTAATTATCTGGTCATCCGATAGGTGGGAGACTATTAGAGTTCGTCGCAGTGTCCCGGCAGCGATTCAACGCCGACGGTCACAGGGACCACGGTCGACCATGGCATCGGAAGGGTTAAACGGTCGGAACGATCGGAAGCTCGAATCGATCGAACAAGAGGGGGAGAAAAAATAGAGAAATAGAGAGGAAGAGATGGTCTCCCCTCGGTCTGGCTCCTGGGGGCCTGGCGACGGCTCACGGGTCTCTCGAGAATCATCGAGGATCCTCGGGGAAGTCACGTCCGTCGACCGGGAGTCGATCGCGGGACGATAAGTCACGCGCAACCCGGAAAACAGTGAACGTTTCGACGTTCCACGGAGAACAGTGAACACCGCTGGACAGGGGACCCGTGATGCCAGGTTTTTCTCCGCGTGTAACGTGTTGCGCGAAAAACACCAAGAGCCGGCGACTCGGCTCTCTCCAGGAACTCCTGACCTTTCCACCGGGTCGATGACACTCGTTAAAGGGACACCGGGGACACGGTTTCTTCGCTCGGCGACACGGCTTCAAAACGACACTGAAAAACTGGCTAATAGCCGCCCGTGTGACGCGACCTGCACCCACCGCAAACATTTAGAACGATCCGGAGTTGTCGGCTTGCTCGGTTTTTCTACGTTCACCTCGTACCGCGTCCGCTGACATTACCAGCGTTCTATCCCGCGAATGAACTTAAAGCTTCGACCTTTAGCGACTTGATGCTAGCCATAATTATTTAGAAAAACAGGGAATTGAGATCCTCTATGAGTTTTATGATCATCCGGTTGCATCTACGGCAAAAATCAGTAGGTGCAACTAGAAACAGTAGAAAGGATGAAATGATTTATTTTCAGCTTGTTAGGATTATTGAAGTAAGAATGAAATGCCCATTTGGCTCCAGTTCTCATGGAATTGACGCAGACTATTTTTATTTTGCATAAAGATCCGCAGTGTAATAATCGTCGTGCAGATAGGCCCTATTTTCAGTATTGTTCTCTTATGATGAATAGTTTGACAAATGGGCGATTGAGTAAATGAATGAATCGCCTTGGAAAATGAAGCACTCTCGAAGAAAAATTCTAGAAGACAAGGGACTCATTTCTTGCCTGAAGGAGATTGAAGAAGGTTTGTAGAAAAATAGCTGTTGCAGTAGAAATAACCGAGAGGCTAATGGGTTACCTCTACAAAAAGGTAAAAAGAGGTCCGCTGTTTGAGAGCTAAAATTGTATATCGATTTTGACCGTACCAGACAAGATAAATAAATTTGTTTTTACAAATATCCGATAGAATGAAGGAGTTCCGCCTTGATCGGACGGGAAGAAGCGTTAGGATCACGGTTCCGAGGCAATTGTGATTCGTGGTTGCTCGTGACTCGCTCTAAAGCACCGTAACGTGGAACGATTGTCACGTTCCGGATCGCGTCGTTGCCATTGACGGACCGAGAGCCTCCGATCGATCGTGTCCGATTTCGTTCGACACTCGCTTCCTTTTGTTCTCTTATCCGAGATCGATGAAACCGCGGGCCACCCGGTAGACGGTATGCACCGGTGTGCAACAACTCGTTTCCATCGCGTGGGAATACGAACTCGCTGCATCGCGTTGCACCGGTAGCAGTCGCGTCGCGCGTTCCTTTAAAATGCGCTTCTAGCTTCCGGCCGAGCAAAAATCGAAAAAGACTGCGGATCTTTATACGAAATAAAAATTGTTGATAGAAATGTCTTTCTTTCTACAACAATTTTAAAAGATCGAGTCCTGCATATTGATATCTTCTAATTCGTTTAATCTTTCTCATATTTCCGCAATGAAATCCGCAGTCTGATTATTAGACTGTGGATCTTTATACGAAATAAAAATTGTCAGCATTCATTGCAAAATACATTTAGAAATTTCTTTCTTTCTTCAACAATTTTAAAAGACTGAGTCTTGCATATCGATGCCGTCTAATTCGGTTAATCTTTCTCATATTTCCGCATTAAAATCCTCAGTCTAATTATTATTAGACTGCGGATCTTTATGCAAAATAAAAATCGTCTGCATCGATTGCAAGAAATAGAAACTTCTTCCTCTAATGATTTTAATAGAGGAGAAAGCATATATTGACATCTTCAGCTTCTAAAATTTTTCAACAATTTTGAATTTCGTCTGCTCAATTTTTCTATAAACGCATAAAGATCCGCAGTTTACTAATTATCAATGAATACATTGTACTTCTATGAAAAAAAGTTGGGAGACAGAATATCGACTGCCCTCTTTGCACTTCACCTTGCTCGCTTCCACGTGGGAACGAGTAAAAAATAACCGTAAATACGAAGAGGTAAAAATATGTTTCCCGATCCGGAATCGCTCGGTGAACATTGAGCCACTGTGCGTCGTGTCTGTTCGAGGCTCTTGCAGTCCGACAATCCGTGTCGATGCGCTTTGACGGCGAGCTCTCTGCGGAACGAGGAGACAGAAAGATCGACAGACAGCGGAGAGCTGCGGAGAGATATCTCTCGCAATAAAATATTTTAACGGTATTTTCTGGGGCAGCGGCGTGTCTTCTTCGAGCAACGCGTACCCACGATCGATCCCCGCCCACCGGTGGAAACATTTTTCACAGCCATTTCTTCCCGTCATCGGGCTCTTCGGTCTGCACACGAGGCACTGATCCCATGCAACCAGCATGTCAGTCGTCGAGATGCGCTTTCTGTAGCCGATGTAATCCCTTACCCGCCGAGACGCCACGACGTTACGACATTCCTGATACGAACCAAGAAACGTGGACAACCAACGTTCCGAAAAATCTCCTTTGATACGCTGCACGATTTCGATTATTTCTTCTCGGTATCACTTGTTAGTGCAACGAGAAGGGGAACGAACTTTATACGTTACGACGATATACTGCAGATCTCTCTGCAAGGTAAAAATTGTCTGTATTGATAACAACCGACAGGAGCCAAGCGGAAATTTCTTCCTTCCTTCAACAATTTTGGTAAGGTGGGATTCACATTCTTAATCCCGCGATATAGATGTGGGGTTTATAGTTCTTCAATCTAATATATATTTAATAAAGAAACAAATTTTACTTAACAAGATAATTATCTTTAATCATAGTAATCAATATTTATTAACAAAATACAAACAAAATCTAAATCTAAACGGAGGTATATAAATAAAAATTTATTATATCAATAACGAAACTGCAATACGATATATCATAATATATTATAGTATAATATACAATACGATATAATAATCGCTGAGGTAAATCGGCAGAAATATTTTTCTTTACCAAAATGTTGGTTAAAGTTCCTTTTTTCGTGATTAATAAAGTTAAAGAATTTAAGTAAAGGTAAAAATTGTTTAGAACGAACTATACATATATAAACGAGCTGTCTGTGAATATAACTTTAATTACACCTTGTGGGATTGCAAGCTCCAATTGTACTTTTTGCTATAAATCCATAAAATCCGCAGTCTAATAATAAAGCAAAGAGCCTTGACGTGCGGATAATGGGACTAAGAATTCATGACGAGCAGGATGACATAAAATTCAACGAACAAAGAGTCGACTATTCAATCATATCGAAATTAAACCTGGTCGGATGAAACTATCCGTGTTATTTTCAGTTCGGAATCCAATTGCTTCAGAGAGTCTGCTTCTAAAAACCATGACAAGCAGGCCTAGATTACAGTTCCACTAACAGTCGCATAAAATGTTAAATAAATCATTTCCAGTTGCGTAGGATAAGAAGATAAGTATCTTGGAAACGCTCGTCGTCGGCTGCCGGTCAAGGTTGGCAATAAAATGTTTCTTGTGGTCCTTAATTTGCGATCTCTGTGGTTAGCTTATTTCCCTGGGTTGTTTACGAGTACCGTGGGTTACTTCGACGGGTAGAAACGCGGCTTTAGGAAGCGGAAGAGCGAAATGGAGACTGTCGAACTGTTGAGGAGACGGTGTTTGTCTGACCGTACCGGGTCGATTCCTTGTTAACGTTGCCGGACGGTCGTTCCCCGTAAACGAGCACAGAAAAGCCATTCGCGGGCCTGTGTCTCGCGGACGGAACCGTCGACAGAATAATTTCATGTATTATTTATCGCGCATTCCGCGCGACTCCTTGATCCACCGTTACATACCCGGTGCCTTGTAATTTACCTCGGCCTCGCGACAAACTTCTTACACCGCACGAGCGTTACAGTTACGCTGTTAACGCTCGGACACCGTCGCGACGAGCAGCAAACGTGACTCGATTTTAATCCCCCGGAAAAATCAAAACCCGTACTGCAGAAACGCCTTTCTACAGAAACCTGCAGCTCGAGTTTTTAATAAAACCTCCAAAAAATTCTTGAAATTCTATTCGACGCATGTAAATATAGGCATTATATCTTCCTGGTATTAATGACAAAGTTTGTATATTTACGCAGGGTGTAAAGAAATGTTTCATGAAGATCCGTAAAAAAAGGTTGCCGGAAAATTGCCCTTGGACCTCAAATTTTTTTATTGCAAGGGAACCATGGTTCAAAATTGTATTTATTTATCCATCCTCATTCCCATTTCAGTTCTGCAAAGAATAATAGACTAGATTAGATAGGTGCATGTAACTAGAAGGTATCCTAAGCCCACAGGCAGGGGATGTAATAAATGATAATAATACAGGTACTATCCAAACAGATCGAGTGGGAAATTCGAGTAAAAACATGAGATTGATACACGACGCGAGAGAAGCTTTCTGCAACGTGGCATCAGAGCAATGCGAAGATGGTTGAATAAAATCGGGATAATTAATGCGTCCTGTTGCGCAACCAAACGCTTCGAGACCACGAAGAAGAAGAAGAAGATTTGTACGCGCTGAAACCGACACGACGCGACGTCGGTAATTTACAGTAAACTCGAATCTCGGTTAGAAGAGCGGCCAGCGAACGGTTTCCTCTCGATTCCCGATCTCTCCTCGAATCGATCTTTATTTTCAATTTTCACCGGGCGTTAAAAGGAAAGTTCTCGGACCTCGACGGAGTCGATCCCCGAGAAGTTTTTCAGCGGGCTCGAGCGAGGAAGAGGAGGAGAGGTGGGGGGGCGGGCGTCGGAATACTTAAGGAGCAAAGTTAATCGCATAAAATGTGGGTTGAGCGAGCAGTATCTTCCGAACGAAATGCTCGCCGACCTCGAAACTTTTTCCACGGGCCGGTGCCTCGCCTCGCCTAGCCACGCTTCCAAGTTCAACATATCGCGTTCATTCGCTCGTTTCTCCGCCCACGGAACGCATAAATTCGAACCCCTCACCCCCTCTGCTCAACACCTATCGCCATATTCCTCAACGTCCCGTCGACCTTAGTTTCTCGGGAAACTTAAAGAGTCGAAATAGGTGAGCGGACTTGTGAATTATGCGACGTCGCACGCGGCTCAGAAAAACGCAGACGAGAGATAAAGAGAGAATTATGACGCGAGCGGTTAGATTCGGTGTGAACTATTGTCGCGTTGAAGGTGGGATGCAGTGTTAACTGCAGAACGATGTTGTAATACATAGTTCACAGAGAAAAACATCAGGAACAATTACAGAATATTTTATGATCTCCGTGCAATAGAAAGAATTCACGAACGAATATGTTTAAATATCGAGCACTGCTCCAATTTCTTTCACGCGATATCCAAGAGCCAATCACATGGGAAATTTCCATCAAGTTAGAACCCCACTCAATCATTTCCATAATTGTACGAACTGTAATAAATAACTATTCGTATGGTGATGCGTCTGTTCGCATGTGATCTTGATGGAATGACCAAGGGTCGTAAAGCTACGCAACGCGATTAGGCAGGGACGCCGGAAGCAACGCGTTGCCCGGGTTTCCGGCGTGAAACTATGCCAAACACAGCATGCCCGGCATTCTGGAAATTAGGCGCGGGAAACGAGAGAGAGAGAGAGAAGAACCAACCGCTTTCGTGGTTTTCCAGCCAAGTACTCCTCGACTCTCGTGCGCTCAAACCGCGTCTCGCCTTCTATGATTTCCGGTCATTAGAGTCAGGCTTCGTTTGCGGGAAAGGAAAAAAATTTCTGACGAGCGGGAACTGCCTCGAATTTGCGAAATTCTCGCGTATTTCTAACCCTCGCACTCGACCGTTCACCTCGGGAAACATCGTACATTTAGTCGGTCACTTTTTACAGGTGACAAGAAAATTATGCCACTTGCGCCGAAATACAACAATTAACACACTCCTTTGAAAAGTAAATTTGCATGTATTGTACATACGTGTACGTTTACTTTAACCACTTGCCCTACAATATCGTGTCAGACTCGTGTTGAAGATTTTGAACACAGTCTAATAAATATGTATGTTATTAATCTCCTTTAAACCGAGTTGAAGTTCTATTTCGGTTTTGTTAATGTATAGTTATTGAAGAGCATGTAGGCATACAATAAATATCAATTTCCTCCTTTTTTAGGAAATTACGAACTACGAAGAATGTTCTAGTCATTGAAACCGTAAAATAAATCGTAGGGCAAGGGGTTACTGCTTCATTATTGACAATTAAACTGCGGATTTTGTGGATTTCTCTTAATTAATTAGAATTAATGATTCGCCTCCTGTCTTGCGATTGATGCAGTTAATTTTTATGTATCGTAAAGATCCTGTTATACGGGAAGGGGTCGATTCCGGCTGGAAGGGGGATGAAAATTGGGCAGAAAAATTCTGACGCACCTGATCCCTGCTCCATAAAGGAACGGGTTACCGAGAAACGGCGAACCGGTCCTGCCGACCGAACCTTGCGAGCCTTCTCCGCCCGCCGGAACCGTTACGCAGCAATGGCCATCCAGAAAACCGGTAGGAGGGTAATCGTCGACCGGTATATCGACTGTATATCGATCGTATGCCCTCTATACCTTCGCGAGTTTGCCGACACCACCCACGAATCGATCGGACGAATTGTTAGGCGCCGATAAACGACTGGAAACAAGAAACCAACCGGAACAACGATTCGTAGAAACTTCCAGAATTTTTTATGTCCCAATCATAAACGCTATGCAGATGTTTCTTCCACGAAACGATTCTACAAACTCTCCCACATATGCTAATATATTTTTTTATAACATTACAGATTCGTTGAAATGTTTAAACGACGTTTGAGGAGGTCAACGTACCAATTTCCTCAGTTTAACTACTTTACGTTTCTTGCGGAAAATAATTCTAGAGTTTCACAAATGCAACGGTATGTTGTTTAACAATATCATGAACGTTTAAGCTTGTTTAATTAGAGCGTTAATTTACCTCGTGTCAATTTGACATAGTTTTCCCGAAATAAGTTACGCTGTTCTGTTATTTGCAGGTGAATTTGAATAAAAGAACATTGAAAAATAACCTTGTCTTTTTACCTTGTTATTTTATCGATCTTTCATCACTGTGAAATGAGGGACGAACAAGGATTAAAAACAATGTTCGAAGGGAGCAAAGTGCATTCAGATTGCGAAGATAATTGATACAGAATTTATACTGCAGAGTCGAATTAGTAGAATAACAGACGCGGGGTTCAAGCAAAACCCCCGAACAGAATTAATTTTCTTCGTGGAATTGTTCTCTTGGAAACGCATTCGAACAGAGTGCAACCGCTGTTTGCTCATGAATCGAGCACTCGATGCGAGCGAGGTAGCAATGTATAGAGACGAGGATGCATCGAGGTATCTACCCGATGCTTCGATGTCTACTGACCGGAAAAGGTAACGAAGGATACTCGGGAAAGTAGAATAACGTGGAATTAATGATTCTGTCGGAAATCTAGACATTTTCTCAAAAATTAACGAATAATTACAGACCTCGTACCGAACGAGCAATGCTCGCTGTAGAAGCATCGTAACACTGCATTATACACGACGGTCGGTGAAATTCTGAAATTTTCAATAATAACAGACGCGTTCGTTAAATCGTTGATTGACTTTCTAATGCCATCGTGGTTGACCGTAATTTTTCACGAAATCGAAAATTCCAGTAAACTCTCGTTTTCTTCTTTTCTTTGAAGAAAGAAACAATACTGCGTTAATTTCAATGAAGACGTATAACGAGCGCGCCGTTAAATTAGAAGGAAAGTCGTTTTCGAGGTACGTCTCGCGATAATTCCGGGAATTTCTCGAGGAAATTATGGGCCAGTTAGCTCGAATGCAGGGTGAAATATTTGAAACGCGGAAAAACCGATCTTTCGAAGGCGTTGGGACGAGGGATGCGCGCCACAGTCCAGGGTCGAAACGAGCATCGACGTTGACTTCCTGTGCCGTCGACGCGTTCAATTTCGAATTAATTGCCACAAACGCCTCGGTCCCTCGCTCGACTAATTGCCACGTTAATTGCTCTCGTCGATGCGGACCCCCTCCACCCGCGGTCGCCGCCTCTCTGCCCACTAATGCTGCAGGTAACGCGATCAGGATTACCAGGACGCAAGCCCTTTACTGGGGCACGGAAACAGCTGTTCGGCTGTTCAGCGTCCAGCCTGTCTGACAAGGTCCATAACGCCTCTGCTGTTATTATCCTCCTCATCGACGACCAATATCAACCAACGAGCCATCGACCAATAAAATCCCAACGCCGTCATCCAAATATAATTTCTCGAAAACTCGTTTCAATTGCAATCTTATATTGAAAACAGACTTTTTCCGACAAAAACAAATATGAAGCTATTTTAACTTGAAAATGAAACATTTCTTCCGACCTAGAATAATTTCATTGTATGTTTTTTTTCATTTTATGGATATGGATAATGATGAGAAAATATTTAATAATGTGAACAATATCGTGAATAATGGTACAGCAATTTTTAATGGTGACACTCAGTCTAGCTAAGGATTAAGAATAAATTATTGATTTAACTCATCTAATTTTTGCTCAATATCATTTGATCCTTTAACTATTTTTATACTGGATGGGCGACGTTCAAGACGAGCGATTATATTTATGAGTTCTTTGCAGTCGGAGCTGTTTTAACTTGTAGATTAAACATTTCTTCCGACCTGGAATAATTTCATTGTATGTATATGATTCGCTTTTTGTATATTCGCATAGAAAACTAACTAGAAGACTCTTTCAACTTCCTGTTTGCTCTCCGAGAGTTTCTCGTGCAGCTCTCCGCTAGCACTCTGAATACCGTGTGCACTGACGAATTTGACTGAATTGTTTCACTCTCAGATGGACACGTACCTTCAGGAGAGCTCCGAAGTGATCTCGGATGCTGAATGGCGATGGATTTCTGCGCGGCGCGAAAACTAACCTAGATAACCCATCTCGTGTCTGACGAAGGCGGTCCCCGCGAGCACGGTGCCGCGCTCGGAATTTTCTATTCGCGTCGCTGGCCTTAGTGGCACGTTTTCGCGACGAGACGTCGCCGCGTTGCGCCAATTCCCCGTGGAATTTCGAAACGGGCCTGAGCGTTCCATTCCCCGTCTCTCGCGGCTTCCTCGAAGTCCAGACGTACTCGTCGCCGGGGACTGTCCTTTCGGCTTTCGGATACCTTCTCTCGAAATAGCTCGTGGGTCAGACCGCACCGTGACAAAGTATACGGTCGAGCAAACACACGGTTTGTCTCCGTATCCTTGTGTTCTCGTCTCCGGTGTCTAACGTCGGAGTCATTGGTTTTCGTGTCCGAGACCACTCGATCCGCGATCGTCGCCGGAAAGAGCCTAGACGCCTCGTTGAACCGCTGTCAGACGGTTATCGGCTAAAGCACCCGGCTGCCGATAAGTTTTTCCGTGCCACGTTGTCGCTTCCCGCGAGAACCTCGAAGCCGGAAGACGCGTCACCGATGTCCCCTAGATCGCGATCTATCTACCAACTCGACACGGTTGTCAAGTGCACGCTCGCTTGAAACTCGCGGAAGCTACGCGATGAGAACGACGTTGTCGCCAATTTTGTTTTCTAGGTACAGTGAAGTCTTGATCTAAGCCCGACGAAGGTGGTTGATCCTAGTCCGTTCGCCTACTCCCTCCACTAGGGGCATACCCCGCGAGTGGTAGATCGAAGAACGTCCGAGGACATTGGGCTTGGTCTACGCGATGTTTGACGGGAACATCTCGGTCTCGGTCTTCGACCAGTTGACCAGGACAACGAATGAACTAACCTCTCTCTCTCGACTTAGCTTTCCACTTTTCAGTTTCTCACTTATCTACCTAATGGTTCCGATGGAGGACACCACGCCCACCGATAAATTCCCCGCTTTCACACTCTGTCCAGAGAATGGAATTGGAATCCCCGGGCGAGCAACGGCTCCGTGCGAAACCCCGGTAACGTTGTTAGAATTTTCGATCTCTGATCTGCCAGATTTCCCAGAGCTAATGATCGCTGATTGCGAAGGATTAAACTAAGTATGCCAGGATCAGAACTGACTCAACGACCGTATGAGAGCAGTATGTTAAAATCTTCTGAATTCCTAATTGTTTAGGCGGGTCAAGAAAGAGGAGAGAAACTGTTAGCATCGCGGCGGTCAGGATCTACTGATCGAGCCAATGGGAACGCGACCGATTCGTTGGTGCACGCGACGAGATTCGCGTTCCGGTATCGGCAAGCGGGAAAGATTGCGCGAAACGGAGACAACGGCAATAGAAGGAGCGGGTGGGTGCGCTGGTATAATATATCGGGCCGAGAGAAAGGGAGAGGCGCGACGGATCGACGAGACGCGACGCGAGAAAGCTCGCTGGAAGAAGAACGGCCGTAGAGAAAGGAACAGATCGCTCGATGTAAGAGAAACAGAGAAATCAAGAGCGAGAGAGAGATGGAAAGAAGTGGAAACTCCTTCTCGAGGCGTATGAGAGTCGATCTCAGGGCGGATTCCCACCAAAGGATCGGTCACGACTTAGGGTCGCCATAAACGCCATCCGTGAGCACTCCCGACGATTGGATAATACGTGTTTCGCTATCGTCCTCTCGACGTATCCACCCTACACGAGCCGCGATCATTACGGTTCTCCATGGTAGAACTGCCGGTTTGTCTCTCCTCTCCTCTCCGCTCTTCTATCTCTTTTTCTCTTGTACTCGGCGTTCCGTAACCCAAGCGCAAATCCGCATTTACGTTGGCCCCTTTATCTTCGCCGTGTACGGAACCGATACGGCTTCAGCCGGGAACGATAACGATTGCCTCGACACGAGTAGCCGTTCATCTTCCTCTTGTTCGGCTCGAAGCTAACCGGCGACAGTTACCGGCGCGTTCGCCTCGCCTCGCCTCGCCACGAAAAGCTTAGGCTAGTCGATGCTCGCTGGAGATTTCCGTGGATTAGATTCATGCCGACCGCCGGGGATCGAATTGCTCGAAACTTCTACGGAGTTTCTGTTACCCGGATTCTGTGCACTCTCGTCGCGACTTGCATTGTCTCGTCGAGCCAGCCCTGCCGGACACTTTGGCTCCCAGCATCCTCGTTTCTCCTCGGTCTCGATCTCTTCCATCGGATAACGCATAAACGAACTTTTTTCAATATCACGGTCCATTCTTTTTTACATGCTGCGCTTAACGAAGCTCGTTATACTCAGCGTTAAACGACTCGATGGAACAAGTTCCCCGACTGCGAGACAGTTTACGGCTTCTCGTAAACCAGTCCGAAATTAAAAAACCAAAGGCCGCGTTCAAGTTGCGCAAGATTGTTTCATCTTGCCCGAAATGCAGAATTCACAGGCAGCCTGGTTCCCCGGACCAAAATACGCCTCCGCAATGGGAGCAGGGGAGTAATTTTGCGAAAGCTTCCGCTAGTCATTGTAAATTTCGTACGGTGCAACCGAGACTGTTTTATAATTCATCTGTGAGCCTCCCTCTCGCTCTTCGTGTAAGCACGAGTCACCGAGACACGACTCGCTGTAACATATTCCGCGAGAAAATGCCTCTCCGCTCCCAAAGGGTGAAAGCAATCCAAGTTGAGAACCAATCAACGAAGACCCAGACATAGCTCGGCGCTCCTTCGCGGTCTCGTCATTGAGGTTCCATCGATCCATCCGCAATTTCAATAAACTGCCGTGTACTATTGTCCCCTGGTTCTGTCAGCCGTGTGTCAGCCGAGCGTCGATCGCGGGAAGGAATCGGCCGATGTTACAACAATGATACGACGATAAGGATCGCGCTCGATCGGTCCGTCAACCGGGACACCGGCGTCGACGGAACGTCGGACGTACCAGTAATTCAGCAAGACAGGATTACGGTCGAAACGCATCGCAAACTCGTCCAATCATTGATATCTGATAATACCACCGTCTCTGTGGTCTTCAATATTGGACTTTTTAAAGTTTGAAGGGAAAGCTTCAATCTCTCAATCCAGTTCAGTTGGAATCGGGAAAAAATTTTTTAAAGTCCATGGAAGCAGTTAAAATTAAACTTCTTGAAAAAAGACAATCTCTACTTTTCTCTAGTATCTCTGGTATCGAAACATTTTTACAAAAAGAACGACTTAGGGAAATAAAAATAGAAGCTTTTCCCTTCGAAACGAGCCTAGAAAGAATATCATACAATTTTTCTTCGCAAAGTTATATCAAGATTCGTCTCCAATTAATAGACTGCGGATCTTTATGCAATTACGACTTCCGAAAATTTTCGAAAAATTCTAGGATATAAAATACGACAGAATTCCGTACGATTTTAATTTATTTCAGATCTAAAAAGGCTACTAGCACGGAAAATAATTTGAGTTTCTGGAAATTCGTCTAGAAAAATTGCAGATTGCCTAAACATCCGCAGTCTACTAATTAATTTATCGAGTTGTTCGCGATAGCAATTTATTTGGCTCGGATGATTCACCGGCTACCGATCCGTGGTTTGTCGTAGCCTTATTAGTCACGACGCGTCGTAGGAATCATCGTCCGTGCTCCCACTTTCCTTTTTAATCTACAAACGATTTCGATCTGAATGTCTGCATCGAGTCAGATGATCAAGAATCCGAGAGGTTGGGAATCAGCTTGGGAGTCGCGGCGTGGAAGAGTCGGGCAGCCTACGAGAGGTGTCTCTATCGCGAAGACAGCTCTCAACAACGTCTCGCTCGAAATTCCGATCGTTCCCGATCCTCTTAGTCTCTCGCGGGACGTAAGCCGCACGTGCGCGACGATCCGCGCAACAGCGTAAATACCATAAGGAAGTCATTAATCTGCGTTGACTCGCCGCAGCTATCTTCGGCCCCCGTGCAGAAGGACGTTTACCGTGCTGCACACAACATACAACCGCGACCCGACCGAGAGGGAGAGAGAAACACCCTCCCGGCTATCTTGAAGGACGACATTCCAGCGAGCTGGCTCTACGATGTCCTTGCAGAGCTTCCTGCTCCACAGCAAGAGCTGCGAGCGTTTTTCGTCCCCGGAACTTCCTACAGTCGTCCTTTATCACTCCCGTATCAACGATACCGGACTTTCCTCTGGAACGTCCTTATCTCCACTAACGGGGAGACAATCCCGTTTCGATAAGCGCAACGATTATCTGCACGCGTTTATGGTATCCGAAAGTTTATGAAATGGACACCTGTATGTACAGGTTGAATCTAGTCGCTGAGCCAGGGTATACGTTTCTATTGCAAACGGAATGCAGAGTTTGCATTGTTATGTAGGTATAAAAAACTGTGGATCTCTTTTAATTTGATACGCATATATCGCACCCCGGCAGGAACAATGACACAACTCAAAAAATAACGATTTTGAAGTTGGAATAGTGATAGATGCGTTTAGTTGGTCTCTACGTGCTAGAAAATATATTTCTAACTCCTAATTGAACTGCTCGAGGGCGGTTACGTCAGATTTTCTTTTTGAGCTAGCTAGTTCATATCTGTAGTGGCAGTGTCACTTTCGAGTTGATGGATCATTTATATCAATTTATATTATATGACCGTAATATCATTTTATAGAGCCTAGTCGAATTTACTTCCAAAAATATTTTTCTGAAAGATTTAAACATGTCTGTACTATGTCGATGGAAATTTTACGATTTTTTAGTTATGTCACTATTCCTGCCGGGGTGCGATTTATTCTACAACGACGTTTATAGAACAATTGAGATCTTTAGTCTGCTACTGGAAGGGTCCGACAATCGCTTCGATCCCCGGTGTTTCTCCGGTTAATTGTTCGACAGTGTTCGCGTCGGACGACTATTCGAAGGCGGCTGGTCGGATCGTTGCAGTGAAAGTGCAGCGAAGATCGAGCCTCGTCGCCGATGGTGCACGTTGCGCGCCGTGCACGATGCAGGTAATCGCGTCGGGCAAGACGCGAGCGCACCGTCCGCGTGTGTTAATCGCGCGGGGATGCCAGGTGCGTGACGTAACTGGGCCACAATTAATGGCGCCACTCGCCGCCGGCAGACAATGGGCGGAAGACGAGCCGCGAGGGGGCGAACACAATCGCGTTAAGGAAAAACGCGAGATAGCAGAGAGCGAGCGAAAAGAGCTCCGTCAGTCGCGAGCGAAAGCGATGGAAACAAAAATGAGGAGCGCGTATATCAGCGACTCCGTTTCCCGGACACGGCTGCACGACTCGCACAGTGCACGGTGCAGCGCAATGCAACGCGATGCAACACGCTGCACGCCCACATTCCATCCTGTCTGCCGACCCCTTCGCCGTTTTTCCCTCCCTTGTCCTCTCGTCGCGGCCTCCGTGTTTACCGAGTACTCGACGCGTGTGCTTTTTCGTGGGCACGCGCGTGTAAAAGGCTCGCCCCCCTCTTTATCCCTCTCGCTCGCGGATAAAGGGTCCCCGGAGAACAATGCGAGAAACAAGTTAAACGTATCGCGACCCCTCTCGAGCATCGCTTTAACCCGTTCCTTCAATTCCCCGGCCCCGGGTAAACCCATTTCGGCCTCCACCGGGTTCCTTTAACCCTTTGTGTCCTCGGTTATCTCATCCTTGCTTTTCTCCTCGCTGCTTTGTCCCCGTGGGATTCACCTGATCCGCACGGATCGAACTGTCAGACAGCCGATACCTGTGAACTCGTCGCATACGAATATTCTCGGAACTCTAGTAAGTAGAGGGCGGATTTGATGCGCTTTCAACAAAAATTAGTTAAACGAGTTTCTAATCGACTGCTGCGACTTGTAGTTGATGCAGACAATTTTTAAAAGTGCAGTCCATCCGGCGTCTCCTTTGTTTGTTCCGCTCGCTGCTATCGGAATTGCTGATGATCCAGAATGTGAAGCTATATTCGTCCGCTCATAGCGTGCAAGCCAACGAGTTACGAACTGCATTTAATTGTATAAAGTCGAATTCCTTTCGTGAGAATTCTTTCTCATTTCTGCGTGTTTGTCCGCAGGCACGCGAAATTTTCAATGCGCTCGTATTCTTTCCGGATAACGATTGACTAGGGAAACGCTGTCTTATCAGGCTATTTTATATTAAAACACGTAATTCCACTCGCGCGATGTTCGGCCGGTTATCAGGCGCGCGGCAGGCGCCTTCCCTGGTAGAAAAATTCGCGGGAAAGCCCGCGCATTATCGACTCCCGTATAACTGGAAAGGACGACGACCTCGAAACACCGGCAGCACGACGTAGTTCCGAAACGATCGATAGTTGCTACGGTGTCTACCGCTTTCGAAGCACCTGTGTCCACATGTTTCCGGTATACGCGAAGGCTGAAATCATGCTCTCTCGAGGCCAATGCTCTCTCGACGATCTTCTCTTATCTGTAACCCACGCGCTCCATCCTGTTTCCCTTTCTTTTCCCAAGTGGAAACCGTATCGGTGTCCCTGTTGATCCTTGCCCAGGGACAGGCTCGTTGTTAGTCGACAGCGTCCGTTTCCCGTCAAACTTCGAACCGAGCTAAAAAATTTCCGGACAGTTGACCCAACTACACGCGCGATCATGCTGTAATTTATTGATTCGATAACTATCGATGAATTTACAGGCCTCGGTGTCTTATACTCGGTACACCAGCGAGTTTAACCAGTTAACCGGTTGATTTTCTACAATAAAGAACGAATAGAAATTGTCTGAATCGATTCGTTCCACGGCGCGCTTAAGGGACGCGTGATTTACGGCGTCGAGCGGCCGTTGAGACACCGTTCCAAGATAAATTGATAGAACGAGGCGAAAAATGCGGGAAGATATAGCGACCCGTTCGAGCAATGACCTAACTCCTCGCACGCGGTCCACATATTTTAACATTTCAAGCCGGTGACAGCCCTGATGAAGCCAATTCGACATTTTCGAACTGGTAGATTAAAATTTGTTGACTTGAGAATTGACACTGATGTATTGAGTTACGATCTACTAAATAGAATTGAACGGGTAATTAATCTCAAATATAACTTGTCTTGTATGTTAACACGACTGTATGCTTCTTAACGACTGAACTGTATTTAAAAGGAGCTCAATCATTTCCTTTTAATAAGAATTTCCAGAAGAAATTGTTACATTACATTAATTCTAAAAATATGTTGAATTAGGGCTGGAATTGCTTTCACTGTTAAACAATTTATTGAGGAATTCTCAACTGCTGATTTGATTGTAACTTTTTCTTTACAGTTATAGTGATTAAAACGTCTTTATCCCCAAAAATGTCGTAGAAGAGAAAATTTATGTTTCTTGTATGCCTACATTTATTTTAATGCTTAACACGTTAAGCGCCACGCCGAATTTGCGTGCCTTTCCGTTCAGGCCACAGTTAGCCGTCAGGCGGGCCCTGCCGGTCCGTAGGGACCGACGTGGCCTGAACGGAAAGTCTAGCGTCGGTCCCTAGGGACCAACGTGGCGCTTAACGTGTTAAGTATTGATTACAAACGAATCAAATTTCATTTCATCTAAAGAGAAAGGCAACAGGATTTCGTTAAAATCTTCATCACGAGTCTGACTGGTTAAAATACAAGAGGTTAAAGACCCGAAAGATTTTTATTTAGCATAGAGATCCATAATCCAGTCGTAAGTTTCATTGATTTGCGACCACAGAAGCGCAGCGAAGACAGCTTCATCGAGACGATCGCGTCCCGGATGCTTCACCCGGAAAGAACTGGGTTAAAATAGACCGGCGAGGACGTCTTCCAGGAAGAGTCCGCGACCATCGAGAACCGCCTTATGGAATACGTGACCTAACGACGAGAGCCACGAATAAGTCGAATGCAATCCGGAACGACGACGACGACGAGACGCTCGAGCACCTGGTGCCTGCGGAAATTCTCTTATTATCGGAACTCTGGCTCGTTGAACTCTGTCCGCGTGAAAAATTGTTACGCGAAGGGAACGTGCTCCCAGCGAGGCCCTCTTTAAACAGGTTACACGCTAACTGTTACGTAAACACTCCGTGGGATTTCTCGAATCACCGGCTAGATTTGTTGCTATCCGGGAAGCTGCGTCCTATTTCGCGGCTTAACAGACATCGGATACGCTTTTCCAATTATGCTGATGATCTGCTTTTATCTTATGGAATTTTTTATGAACAGGCCCTCAAAGTGTTAGTATACCATCAGGCTGACACAAAAATTTTCTAAGCCCTTCGGTAATCCTCTAAATAAAGGATTCAGTCTGGCGAAGAAGCAAACGAAATTCATCTGACGCTTCTCGGACGTAAGATCGCTTATTTCTTGGCGTATGAGAATAGTGTAGGTATAATAAGCGGACGAGCAGATATTTCTTTCGCCGAAGACACAAAGTGAGAGAAAGCGGACCCTAATCAACGAAATTGCTGTTCTCGTCGAATAATAGATTCTCTGGGCTGAGCTGGTCTCGCCTTCTCTCGATTGCCCGCGTGAAAAGGGGGAACCAGTCGACGGTTCCCCGCAAGCGGGGAACAGCAGCGGGGAAACGGCAGCGGTTGGATGCGACGCGACGCGCGACGGGGTGACCCCTTAAATCGTATTGTATTGCGTATCAGTCGGGACAGGCCCGAAAGGAACGTGCGGAGAAAAAGGGGATCGGTGCTCGAAGGAGAAACGAGCAGAGAGACAGGGAGAGAGAGAGAGAGAGAGAGAGAGAGAGCAACGAGCAACGAACACGGTTTTGGTTCGAGTTCGTCGGACCGTCTCTTGCGTAATACGGCCCTGAGCCGTAGTCTTACAACGCTAATGGAAGCCTCTGGCAGGCTTCCTCCTACGGGCCAACAAAACCCGTTTCTTCTTACGGCTTAACGATCGCGTACGCGTCAGAATTTATAAGGGACTGTGCGCGCGGAGGAGAGCCTAGCCGAGCCCGATTGCTCCGGCAGGAAAAAGAAAACGGAGAGGAGGAGAAAAGAAACGAGACGGAATAGAACAAAATCAAATAAATAGGGAACGAGAGACGGTGTCGTTTGGTTGCATTAGGGAACCGCCGACAGCCGCTCGATTCTCGAACGCAGCCAGCTTCCGCATAGGCCCTCCTGGTTTAGAAGCGAGAGCATCGGTTCTCCAGGGAAATCCGTCCGAGTTGTTCGCCAAGTTCCGGGAAGAGGAACAACGCGCGATCCGCTTAGTCTCCGGACGGAGACAAAATCAGCCGGAAGACCGTGTCGCCCGGGGAAAAAGAAACTTCCGAGTTCTTTTAATGAATGCCGCCCCCGCTCTCTGTCTATGCAACTCGTCGCGCGGGCTCGTGAATATTTTCGGTACGGCTTCAAACTTTCCCCGACCGTTTGACTTCGGGTCCTGTCAGGATGGAGTTCATTCAAACTTCCTCTCCGGAGGAGAACGAGTAGATCGGGTCGGAATGCCCTGTGGGGCGCGACTATGACACTGCTCGAATTCGGAGCAGCGAAACCACGCCCTCGAGGTAGTGTGTTCGTAGAAGGTAACGAAACCACGCGCACTCAAGGGATTCTAGATGAAAAGGCTAATGAATCCAGGACCCTTAGGGCTCATGCACATTTTGGTGCAAAGGGCAAAAAAACCACGCCCCTCTGAGCGAGCATTGAAGCCACGCCTCTTAGGACACTGTCTGCATAAGAAGCTTCGAGACCACGCCCTTCAGAAAAGTCTACACGCAAGAAGCAACGATGCCACACCCATCAAGGCCTTCTATATAAGAGGAGGAATGAAGCTACATCTCCAAGACATTATATTTGTAGGGAGCAAGGAAGAGACGCCATTCAAGGTACTCTAAACACAGAAAGAAAGAAATCCAAGACCCCGGGCGACAAAGCCACGCCTCTCAGGACATATCACGCCCTTCAGAAGAATCTACACGCAAGAAACAACGATGCCACACCCCTCAAGACCGTCTATATAAAAGGAACAATGAAAATACGCCCTTTCAGGGCACTCTAAACGCAAAAAGAAAGAAATCCAGGCCCCCAGGCAACAAAGCCACGCCTACCGGAGCACTCCATCCAAAAAGTGTAAGGAAACCACGCCTCTTTCGAGTATTCTACGCCGGAGAAGGATAAGGTTCTCAGACGCTAAACTTTTAGGGGATGCAGGAATCTCCCCGAGCCTGTCGCTGATCAACGACCAACTCGGATCACCAAAGGGAGAGTTTTCAGCGCGAAAGGTGTCTCTGCCGAGTAAACCGACCACTCTTTCACGGGTGTCTCTTACAGGATGTCAAGCCGCCTCGTCAAATTCATCCGTCCAGGGTCTTTCACAACCGATGCGGTGCTCCCCGCGTTTGTCGCGCGCGAGCGCTCGTGAAAAACGATATCTGGCCGAGATCGAATTTGCGGTGAACCTCGAAACCGCGATTCGTGATCGCCGAGAGGACGGTGCTCCAGTTCACGGATGCGACCAGCACGGCTCCAGGGAATCGTGACGAAACCCGAATCACTCTGCGACTGTCGGTCTACCTTTTTTTTTCAAATCAGCGATTCCCCGGGTTTCTAGGTTGACAACGGTGGCACCTTTTTCCCGCCGCAGCTTTTGCAGCCTTTGCTTTCACCGTTTCCCAGTCACGATTCCCGGGATAAATATTTCCTTTTTTTTCTTTGGTTGCTCGATATGGATAAAATTTTATCAATCTGTGATTTCGTGATTCATTACGTAACTTTAAGTTTGTTTAATGTCTTAAGTCTGATCGATGACAGATTGTAGTGATCTTTCGATGGACGTCAGAGTTCACTTCAAGGTCATGTTATTAATATCTCTGAATGCGTTTCAATGTCAACCAGAATATGCAAGGAAAGAAAATATACATCTACGAGGAAGAAAATATCGATGACCTTGAAAACTTCTTGGGAAAAATCATCTTGAGAAAAAAATAAAATTTGCGAAGCATGCACCTTGCGATATCATTTACATTGCACTAAAAACATTTGTTATGTAATCACTAGACTGCGGATCTTTATGCAAAAATTTTCTTCATCAATTACAAAATTGATTACTTCCTTTAATACTGTTAACAGGATGCAAGTAATTAAAATTGAAATTGCGGCTGTTCATTTTTGTCTTGATAGCATAAAATCCGCAGGCTGATTATTACAAGTGAAGGAAATATTTAGGTGGCTAGATTTAGGTGGACCACCCTGTATTCTTTGGCGAAGGGTATCTCCGATTGGTAACGGAAACGAGTGGTCGTTGCGTATCGTGCTTAAGAGCGGCGCTGCTCGGAAATGGCGGCGGTGAAGTTATGCGTCGCGGAACAACCCCTCCGAATCCTTTCTCTCGACCACGTGAGAACCGGTAGTGCATCGACGAAAGGATGTGGGCGGTCTCGGGTTACGAGAATCCTCTACACCTCGTGGATATTTGCATTCGTGCTAGATCCACGCCGATGCTCACGATCCTGCGCTCAAGGACCTTCTCTCAACAAACGAGGCACTGTGCGAATCAAACTGCGCATCAACAAAAATTCATACAGGACATTCAGACTGCGCTTGTTCGATACTGGAGTGGCTTGCGGTTAAATTTGGAACATTGTCCAGAGATAAAGAAATAATATCCGGCTGGGCGACCTTGCAGCGAACCCTAGGTCTCTATAACCAGGGTCTATAATCGAGGGTCGTTACAGTTAATTCAAGAACTTTACAACTAACCCAAGGATCCTATAGTCGGCCTGATTTTTTCCCAGCGACCAGAGTACAAACACTGATACAGTCGAAGCAAACAGCATGGGCATCGCAAGGGTTGAACAGCCGGTAGAGCTGGCCGCTGCTCGGAGTACGAGAGCTGTTTATGCAAATAGTATTCGTTATTCGGCAATAATTCGCGGACGAACGTCGAACCCCGGCAACGAAAGAAAAACCGGTACAATAAGATTACCAGTCGACGACACGAGTTATTTTAATCGTGCTCGCGATCGGAAGAGGGGGACGGGCACGCCGCTGAAAGACTGAAAAGAAGAAAACGATCCGCGCTGTGATAGAGGGAGATCGAGAGAGACGATAGAAGGGAACGAGAGAAAGAGAGAGAGAGACAGGCAGAGATGCATCGTAATGAGTCGCGTTCGCAAGGACAAGCAGAGCGTGGCCGAGCGGGCCAGTGCACATTGCATTCGTGTCCGCGATCTCGTCGATGCTTCTTCCTCGCGTCCGTGTGCACCGGTATACCAGTATGGAGCCGCGCGCGGCATCGAACAAGGCCAACAAAACGCGGTCGCGTTTATCCGACAAACACCCATCGAGATATCTGACCAGTATGTAATCACCGCCGCGGATAGCATCGCGAGTAGCTTCGAACCAGCCTGAGAGCTATCTCCAGAAACAAAAGCAATGTTTCCCTCTACGTTGTTTGTACCATCCGGCCAGCCAAATCGCTCTAATCCCGCTTCCCCACCTGCTAAACGAGCCGTTTTTCGAATGATCCTCTCGAGAACGCAGCGCGATTCTGTTCAGACTCTGCACCGGTAGACGAAATTATCACACGCATCAAAAATCGTCGGGATAACGAATCAGAATTCAACTTGGGAAAAATTACATGAGACTGCTACCGGTAGCCGGATCGTTATGTAATATAAAAATTGTGCACGTCGATTGCGAGGAACAGGAGCTACGTAGACAGTTAGTTCTTCTCTTAATAATACCAACCCTTTGCGCTCGGAGTTGTTTCAATTCGAAAATTAAACATTTCTTCCGATCTAGAATAATTCCATTCTACGGGGCGAGTCACGAAACGTGATCAGGTTAGATTACTCTGTTGCTGCGGTTCGATTGGAAATTTTTTTAGCTGAAATAACATGGAATGCTTTAAGCTGATTGCACCAAATTTCTTGTCAGCCTTTTTTTCCAGAGCTTTTATTTTGTAGGTGAGAAATTGATATAACATCTCATGCAATACTTAAATGTTTCGTACTTAATTAAATATGTACCAACTTATTTAAGAAGAATATTTTTAATAATGCTATAGCAATTTTTCTGGTGACTCTGAGTCACCACTTATTTTTGTCATAAATACATAAAATCCGCAGTCCAACTATCATTCATTTGATCGACGAAGATTTCGAATAGCACCTAAAAGATATGGATCTCATTCTCTTCCCCAGAATCGAAATGAAATGCTGTCCTTTCGTCGTCAATGTTTAGTTACCTGAATAAATACAAGCTTTTTGTTCTTTATAACACAAATTGCAAAGCAAGGGGTTGAAATCAGAATTCACTGACCAGTTTCCCCGTCAGCTAGCCGATTAGGATCACACTAATCACCGAGCGGGTAATTCGCAAACGATTATCGCGGATTAGATATCAATCGTTGGACAGAGTCCGTTTGCTCGGATTTTCTCTCCGCGGGGAAGAGTCCACGTTAATGGACGTTCGTTAGGGCCGACCCGGTGAGGTCTGTCGACAGCAGGAATTCGCTCGGATTCGAGTGATATTTAAATAGAAATTACGTTTCTAGCGGAGTTCTCGCGGGCCGAGAAACGCGCTCGGATATTCGACAAGGAGGCGCACGGGGTGGCGGAACAACAGGAACAGCAGGGACAGGAGGAAGAGGGGGCTCTCCGGAGCAAATTACAATCGCGGAGAAAATGAAGGGGAATTCACGAATCGCTTTCTAAACACCGGCCAACGAGGAGAGATCGTATCGTTGAGCCGAAATCAAACAAACACTCGACGAAGAACCCGGCCGTTCCTCGAACGCATCCCCGATCGATTCGATCAACCATTACGTTGCACCACTGGATCCGTGCATGTTGCTTTCCGCTGCAAAATGATCGATAGCCACCGCCGCACCGACTTCTAACTTTGGCAATTTTTTTCTCCAGACGCTATTCGATGAAACTCTTGGGAACTTTTCGTATATTTTAACTTAAGGGATGCTTCGCGAGGTAAAAATGTTCTACTTTAAAACGGTTCGAGGTGGCGGGTCTCTGTGATAAACTGCTCCCCGAGGCTTCGTGAACGTAAATTGCGGGCAAACATACTTCCGAAAAGTTAATGAATAAGAATCGAAAGAGTACGCCGCAAGAAGCGAAATCGATCCGTGACATCTCGATCGGGGTGCATACGAAGACTTTCGCTGCAGAATTGCATATTTCCAGACATTCAAGAATAATAATCGGAAGAGTAACTCGCAAGAAGTATCGAGATCGATCGAGAATGGCATATTTTCAAAAATTAACGAATAAGAATCGAAAAAGTACGCCGCAAGAAGCGAGATCGATCCATGACACCTCGAGTCGGGTGCACACGAAGACTTTCGCTGGAGAACAGCACAGCCAGGATGATTTGCGTCGCGACCGCAACTACAATTGCGACGTTATCGGTTATCGGAACGCAGGGGCCGCGGGTTTTTGCACGCGACCACGCGTACAGGTGACGTGCGCAGGTGTAAACACCTCGAGCAGGTGTTGAGGAGCCAAGTTGTTTTCACCGTGACTCTGGATTTCCCTCTCGCCGGCAAATAGGCTGAAGAAACGGAAGAGATAGAGCGAGAAAACATTGCTCGCTGGAGCAAGAACATCTCCATCGGTTAGCGAATGTTTTTTGATCCGTGATCTCGTGGGCGAAAAAAAATTGCTCGCATGAGAAAAAGAATTTTCCGCCGATGTTACGCGTTGATATTCCCAAGCGGTCGGCCGTCCCAATGCAGCTTAACCTCTTGCACTGCGATTTATATTACCGCTAGAACCTCTCCGACATTTTCCGATGATTATAAAAATTAGTAATCTTCAACCCGCTGCTGAAAATTTTTCGACGCGCTGTACATCGCGCAGAACTGTTAGCCTGTAACTGTCTTTAGCTAATCTATGCCGGTCTGGCAGCAAACTGTTCCTCATTCCTCATTAAAAACTCATTGTTCTCCGACGAGCAGAAGCTGTTAGCTCTACAGCCAGTGAACGTGCTAATAACCACGTGGGAACGCTACGTGCGATCGGGGGTCAAGCAATAATGCGTATCGCTCGTCGTTCTTCCGAGACGCCGGCCTATCATCTTCTCCCGTTAGACTACGGACTCGTAGTCTATTTACGGTTTTTCGGTTCGACGCCGAAAACGCATTTCATTAGCGCTCCTTCCTCGACATTTCTAAATAGAAAATGCTTGGCAGCGGATTAAAAATACGGAATGACATAATGCGCGTAATTCCACGGTGGTCTCGAGGTATAATCAACGGCAGTTTTCCTTGTTAACGGAAAACATCGCGAGACAGCTTTACAGGCAGATATTCCGCAGCTTGGTGATTCGCGAACGGATACACGACACGAAAACAAGAAAAAATTGAAAAAAATGGAACGAGCACTCGCGCGCGCGCCGCTATCAGAATGCGAACATAGATTTTCTGGCTCGCACGGATTCCGCGAAGCGTTTCCGCGCCCGTAATTACGGACGAGCCCGGTAACGAGAGACCCTAATTAGCCTAATGAAATCCGCTAATGAAATACACTCGAGCCACGCCGGGGCTGGCACGATCGTGGTCGCAGAGCCGATCGCGACAACAGAGAGAGAGACATCTGCGGAAAATATTCGATATCCGCGGCCGTCGTCGCGGTTTCCTCTTTGAACCGCGGACGGCTGGCTTGTCCAACGATCCACTTGCTCGACGACCATGCAACCATCGCGGAAGCGGTCGGAATCCTTCGTTGCACCCACCGATTGTTTATCCGTTTGCATCTCCCGACGGTTTACTCGTTTATTCCCGTACACGAACCGAATCCTAGCATTCCATAACCTTTTCCGCCATTAACCCCTTGCCTTACAATATCGAGTCAGACTCGATGAATCTTCATCAGTCGTGATGAAGATTCTGAACAGAGTCTAATATGTAGGGCAAGGGATTAATCCCTTCCAGGACGATATTTAATCTCCCTGTGAACTTATCAGAAAATTGAAGAACATTCCTCATTTTTAGACCTTGTTACGCAGTCAGAACTGTGAAGTTGACGGAGAAATATTTTTACATATTTTAATATCTAACGTGGACAAACTCTAGAATTTCCTTCTATTTAATACTCATTTTATCCCATGTTGTGAACATTTGAAAATCTAGATAACAAGTTGGTCGTCAACATAAATGTTCTATTTATTTAGATTTTGTGCCATTTTGATTGTGCAATATATGCTTGGATAAAGAAATTTACCGCATCAATTTCCATGTAAGCGACTTCATAATTTCAATGATTGAAAGATGAAAAATATAAAACTGGTCATTTGATCGGGAGTTTAGTGTTACCCCGTACCAGGGCGATATTTCTATGTTCCTTGAAAGTAATCAAGAAATTGCTTAACATTCCCAAAATGTTGATATTATTACACAGTATCTCCGTCAGAAATGTGAAGTTGTCGAAGAAATATTTTTACATATTTTAATATTTAACGTGCACAAACTCAGGAATTTCTTTCTTTTTAATATTCATTTTTTCCCATGTAAACATTTGAAAGTCTAGAAAAGGACGGAGGGTTAAAGACAGCTTTGAATAGTATTTAGCCTCCAAGAAAAGCAACAAAATCGAATCGTTCTCGCCCGTTAGATCCCCGGCCATTTTGGATGCGCACGCTTGGTAAATTGGGCCAACCGTCGATAATAAATCACGTCGAACGCGTATCAAAGATCTTATCCAAGCTGCATTCGCTCGTTTCCCTCTCGCGTTCCGATGATAGATTGCCGGACCGTGGTCGCTCAGGGAACAAAAAAAAGACGAACACCCGGTGCATTATCATTTAGGCCGATCGACCGGCTCGTCACGGAACCATGGCCACTAGCGGGCGCACTGAAATATTCTCTTATTAAACGCAACGATTTCGAGGGACGTCGCGCGAATCCTCTACTCGAGAGTCCCATCCATCGTCCGTAACGATGGCTTCTGGTTGCGGGTTAGGCTTGAACAACAAACTGCCAGTTCCCAGGGGAGTTGGCTAACATCCATTCTAGAGGAATGATCATTGAACGACAAGTATTTCAGAGTACGTTTGTCTGCGATACAGCCGCTGCAGCGCCATTTCCTTGCGAATGGAAAATACAAAAATAGGGTTGTATACCTCGATACACATACAGTGCAAGGATCACAACAAATTTTCTGTCAATTCATTGGATTTCTTAAAAAAAATTAGGGGAGCTCTGATTTTTCAGAGTCGAAGCAGCAATGTTGAACGACGAATATTTCAGAAAACAGCCGCTGCGGCGCCATTTTCTTGTGAATGGAAAATATGAAAATAGAGTTGTGTATCTGGAGACACGTAGAATGCAAGGATCGTAACAGATTTTCTGTCAACTCATTGGATCTCTTCGAAAAAATTAGGAGCTCTGATTTTTTAGATTCTAGGCAACAATGTTGACCATACAAGGAAAGCTCGTTTGTTCGAGACGAACTTTGGTGTGCCGGAGTTCGCACGTTCCAAAAAATGAGGACACCGCGGAGCGAGCTTAAAAGGTGGTGTTCGCTCGTTAAGAGCACTGTTGGAACACGGAGCGAGATTCAAAAGAGGCGCGCGCCGCGCGCGGAGGCGAAAGTCGGAAGTCGGAAGGCATATCGCGGGACATCGGTGGAGCGTCCCTTTGTTTTCCACGGGATCGATGCGATACGTGTCGCGCCCGTTTCACATCGCGAAGAAGAGCCGCAGCTATTAATACGGAAAACCAATTGAAGCGCTCCGTGGTTCGCGCAAAATAACCGGGCTCGGTTCGCGGAAGCGGTTCAATGGGATCTTTGGTTCTCGAAACTCGACAATGGGAAAAGCGGACGAGGGAAACTGGGCCAGCGACGATGGTAACGATGTTTTCACCGAACGACTGTCGATCCCGATGGCTGGGTTCCGCGATTTACGCGAAAATCAATCTATCGGCGCGCGAAAATTTAACTTATGGCGACCTCTAACGAAAAGAATATGATTCCATCGTGTAGTCGCACCGATTGCTGGGACGTTGGAGGATTTTGACCGTGCTGACCATTTTTGTGTGAGTTATATGTGCCCATAATTATGAATGTGGTGTATGTCATATATTTCTTGTTTCGAGATATTTAAAGGACAAGAATATTAACACTAAATGAATTCCATATAATGTTGAAACAACAAGCACTATCTAAAGGTTCATTTTTGACAATATCGTAAAAATTACATTGAATTAATCTAGTTTAAAATAATGTGATGTGGAATATCTGATGAACTCATTTTTTTCAATTTCGACTTAGACCACTTTCGTAATTATGAAAAATGAAAAAAGTAACTGCCAACGACCCTCTCCAGATTCCGATTGAATCTCCAAGTGTTTCCTCGTAGAAACTGGTATGCGTATTCTTCTGGTATGCGTTTCGCTGACCATCCATGACCCATATCAGCAAACACGATCATCTCAGCTGCGATTACGATCGTCCAGGCATTCGGACTCGGAGAGTCATTTAGTTATCGAGTTGGACTTGCTCGACGGTACACGTGGCCTATGAAAAACCGCTCGCTCGGTCATTAACAAGAGCAATTAAGCGTCGTTAGTACCTATCCGTGCGTAGCTCGGCTACGGCTCGTTCGATCGTTTGGAGTGCACTGGGCGTTTGTGCGACTCGTTTCGAAGCCTAGCAAGGTCCCAGCCATAGTTTCGATATTTACCATAGTAAACGTTGTTTGCCTCTCGGTTTATCCAAGGGTGATTTATGGTTCGTTGTACGCTGGATGTGCGTTCATGTCGGTTCAAAGTGCGTGGACATTGTTGCACTCGAGGAAGATTATGTTATCCAAAGCGGTGGCATTCCTGTCGCCTTCATAATTGCGCTTTGTCAGCGCCGTGGTACATAATGCTAGCGCAACGGGAGAGGTTTCGAAGTGGGAACAATTACGATAGTAGTAATAATCTGTTTGTTGCACCTATTCGAGAGGCTATGAGAGAGAGAAACGCACTTACATCACTTCCCAACGAAGCTCCAATCATTTTTCACGTGTTCCACCATGATAACGCTAGGACACACACATCTTTGGTAACACGTGAAAAATTATTGGAGCTAGATGGATCAGATTACCATTTATTTCAAAGTTTACAAAATTCTTTGAATGGTAAAACATTCACTAATGATTATGACCTGAAATCACATATAAACGATCCTAATAGCCGAGCGATATTTCAGAAACGGGCGAAGAGAAGAGAATGAGTACTACAGAAGTCTTTACTTTCAATTCTTAACAACGCTACATGAGTACATAAAAATAATGAAACTGATAAACTGTTGTTCATATATTCCAATAGCTCAGACGAAAAATCGTATTCTGGCCAACTTTTCGCGTGGATCAACAGCGGCGCGGTTGCTAGAACGTCGCGTAATCTTCCTTTACGCAAATAATTCATGAGAGAACGAAGGACAGACACGCACCAAGGAGGAGTAATTGTGTGTCGGAAGAGAGCGAGCACGTTACTCGATAAATGGAATTCAGAGGACGAGATAAATCTCGGAACGAGACGATTTCTAAGGACTCGGAATCACAGCTGTGTCTTTTTCGTTTTATTCGTTCCCACCACCGAGGCTCTCTTCTTCGAGCAAAGTATAAAATGCTTACTGTCGTCTTATTATCCGGAGGAATTGATATCTCGGCGTTCCGTGCGCAGACCGTTCTCCACCGCGTTTAATACATCCATTGTCTACCGAAATGCATTTACGTTGGAACTGCAAACAATGACTTCCGCGTCGCAATTGTATCAAGCAACGGATTCAATGAAACCGTCGCGTCGCGTCGAAAGGAAATTTCCCCTCGTTGCGGTACTCTCTGTGACTGGAGGACTCTGAATTTTGCGCTTCCTGCCTGTTGCGTCGACCAAGCCGGTGCGCGGTGGCATGAAAGTGCGCGATATAATGATAATAACACATCTTTATTATTCTCGGCCCGTAAGCACTGCGCAAAGAAAGAGAAAGAGGATGAAGAAGAGACGGTGAACCTGTCCGTTCATTTATATTAAATAACGACTCAAGGCCATTTGCAGAGATGGACAACGCGATACCGACACGAACAGGTGCGCCGTGAAAAGCGAAGGGAAAATTTACCGCGGGTCGACTCGATTAAAAAATCCCACGACTTCGAAATAGCTCGGTCAAACGAAACTAACAAGTTGAAATTGCTCACAGTGGTTCTTCAAGCTTCTCGCGTTCTACAAATCCGAGGAAAAGTTAATCTCGCGTTAACACGCTCCGATTTCGCGGGGGATCGCGCAACTTATTGCGTGGACGACCGCAGACGAGTCCGATCGAGATGGGAATCTCGGTTCCGTTTGACCGTAGACGAGAGGAGGGCTTGTCGAGCGGAGGAAGCGCAATTAAAAAGAATTAACTCCATGGGAGGCATTTTTCTCGACGGATTCTCACAATCGAGGAGCGCGGCCGCCTGTCGCTTCCGTTTCAAAAATCTCGACTGTTCGTACCGCGAAACTATCCATTGTTTCTCAGAAATAAAAATTTGTCACGTATGAAGTCTGGTAAACATCGATAACAGAGGAGTACAATTTTATTTCAGTTTTAAAGAGGCAAATAGCGTTGTAATGATTCGAAAAAATCCCCGTTACCCAATCGAGATCAAACTTTGCACAGATTTTTTTTAATTATAATATTTGGAACATTCCTGGGAGGTGCCGTAAAAGAGTAAATAAGAGCCACTCTAGTGAACGCGTAGATTTGATTCGATCGTGCGGCCGGCTCGATGTCACGGGGCAAGGGAGAACAGGAATCACGGGCAGATTCACCTATGGCGTGTTGTTTTCGTTGATCCCTCCTCTCGGGCAGCCGACAGGCGATGTTACGTGTGTACGCGCCACTCGTCGGTTTATTGCGTTAGACAGGAAACCGAGAAGAGAGTTAGTTCTACCGGGTCGACCTGGTTTAGGCGTGCCCTACAGGCGCCTCGTGTATAGATCCAGAGAGAAAGAGAGGAGAGACACCGTCGAACGAGCCGCTTTCAAATGTCACGGGCCCCGGAGAACGGATACCGCGCGGACGCCATTGCAAACTCCGTGCGAATCGCGACTCGATTCGGCTTTTCGCTTTTGACGAACTCCTGTATGTCGGGGACGTTGAGCCGCCATGGAGAAACTTGTTACACAGATCGATTGTACTCTCTCCGAGAGCGGCGCAGTTTATCTACCGAGTTCCCAAATTAACGGTGGTTTGCGGAATCGAGAAATATTCGTGAATCATTTAGACACTGCTGAGTTGACCCAAGTTTTGTCGGATTCAGTAGACTTAGAACGTGATAGAAAAATTGTTTAAAAATACTATTTATGTGTGTCCGTTGTGGCAGTAAGCCTAGAATCTTTTTAAATAATCATTTTACTGTCATTGCCATCTAAAATACGCATACACAGTCTCCTTAAATAATTTCTTGGATCGCGTTCGTTACTCTCCGTGCCTCAGCAAGAAGTCGCAGCAAATGGTCAGGCTTTGACGTCACACACGTCAGCCAATAATTCGGCTAGAACCGAAAGTGCGAGTGGAATGACCCAATCGGACGGCCAGCTGCCGCATTCCTTTCGAATTCCTGCCAGGAGAATTCTTCTGAGGTTCGGAGACTACAAGCGCGTCTCTGTCTGAATACCGTAGTAGGTTCTCACTGATTTTACCTGAAATCTGTACCTTGACCCTTTGCATTCGAATGGCGACTCTGAGGCGCCAGTAAAAATTGCCATACCATTATCCAAACAGTTTTAATATCATTAAATTCATTCTATAAATTGTGAAAAGCTCAACTGTTGTATGAGAAAACAGGTTTAATTCGATGTGCACAATGCAAAAAGAGATTAAGAATAGAATAAAGAATTTTAGAATAAAAATGATCTGGGTTGAAAGAAATGTCTTGTTTTTGGAATCAAAATTGCTTCGAGTCCAAAGGATTAATTGCGCACTGGTTTGATCAGGGCCTGGGCTCAAAATTTGAACTTGAATCTACGAACTTGTTCTACGAACGACGGAGAGGTGGATAAAAGTGAAAAGAACAGGAAAGAAGGGCCGGATGGACGCAGATCGGTGGCCGTTCAAATATTTGCGTACACGTGGCTGTTCGTGGAACGTCGGAAGGCGAAGGCGGTGATCGAAGGGCAGGAAAGCGACGGGGCGGAACGATTAAGGACGATCGCGTGCCCAGCTGTTCTGAAAAATTGATCGCAGCACGGCCCACGGACAGGTAGGCAGGACCTAGATCCGGTTAGAAGTCCACAAGTCCGGCGCACGATGTTCTGGAATGTCGCTAATGACCGTCGCGACGTAGGTGTTACCTGCGACGCTCGATTCGGCTTGGTTCTGTTCTGTCGGTCTTGTTGTTCGCTGAACACCGAGGAAACTCCCGTTGCTAGGCGAAAACGAGACTGGAAAAACGCGTGGGTGCGGGAATTCCGGCGCTCAGAACAGCGCACGATCATCGGAGGTCAGTGAACCCGAGAAACTCCGCGCTACGCGAATGGGCAAATTAGTTTTCCGAGGGAAGTTTCGGGAGCGGACGACGATGCCGTGCCTAATCACGTAACCGTGATTCCGCAAAGTTCCGGGTACCGTAACGGGGGCTATCATTGTACGCGGAGACTATTTTCGGGCTGCTAAGCACGCGCAGCATTAGGCGGATCGCTCGAAACAATTACAGGATGCGAACGTAAGATATCTCAATTGTAATTCCAATTGTGCGCTACGTAGGATTAAAGGTCGATTTATACCATCCGCACAGACTCGGAATGTGTACGTTCAGGACAAGCATTCTTTAATGCGTGTCGAAATGTATTTCTTACATGAGGAACAAAATGAATCTATTATTCCAAAGAAGGAACGATCGGTTCAATTTCAGTTTGTTTATAAAACTTGTTGCGTGATCGTTTGTGTGATCGTCCCTCAATTTTCTGGCCCGAGTGATCCTCAATTGACGAGTTCCTTGCAAAGTAAAGACGTGTTTTGCTTGTGCCTTTCTCGCTCCTGAATAAACTTCGATGATTCGTTTATGTAAAGTGCGGTTTATTGTAGTTCATAATCTGATAATGCATTTCGATGTAAGTGTTAATCTTCTTCTTTATCTTTAGTCTGATCTTTATTTTTAACTTCCTCAAAAAATGTAAATATTAATTTACTATTAACTAATGTAAATAATAAATAAATAAATAAATGTAGTCTCATATTTTGGACGCGAATGATATCATCGTAGGCTTCATCCTATCAGAGACTCGCAGTGCCGAGCAACGTCCGAAAGTTCCGGCTGTTTGCCACGAGTAATCGATGCGTCGGTTTCGAACGAGCAGGCAAGACAAATACCGAAATTTAAGCTAACAAATACAAGGAAAACGCGTCGGCGCACAACGGTATTACCGATCACCCACGCACTCGGCGTACCCGCCGGCGAAAGAAAGTTAGTAGTCCAGGTGTGTGGTAGCAGAAGCAGAAGCCGCGGTTGGCAATCGGCTCGGTTCGTTACGAAATCGAGCGAACGAGCAAAGACGCGGAAAAGACGCTCGGTGCGTTCCGTACATAACGAGGAAGAAGAAGAAGAAGCAGCAAAGCCTAACCTAACCGGTCGCTGTATGCCGTGCGCTCGCGAGCCCCGAGCAAAATAGAGCGTGCACGGTGTGCTCGGAGCGGTTTTATCCAGCATGGAGCCTAGCCGAGCCGATTCGACGATCTGCGAGAGGCAGAGCGTCGTATCCACACGTGCATGACCGGTGCACGAGGTATGGTGCATGGTGCACGGTGCACGGTGCACTGTGAACGGTGCACACGAGGCCCCGACGTTCGTCTCCGCGGCCGCGGCGAGTTTTCTCCGATCGAAACTGGTTCGCGGATAAGGTCTTTAACCTTCCTAGCCTCGTCGCTCGATGTCGGGATCGGTCTAGGAAGAACGCCGCCGCAAAAACAAGGTAAACGACCAAGGTAACGAAGCCGTTCTACCCCGGCAACCAGACGGAGAGCCCCCGTGCTTTTGCCACGTTTGTCGTCGGTCGTCATCGGTGTCGTTACGGCTCGCCGTAAAACAATCGCAATCGCGCCCGACAGGCGCCGCGCTGCTCCTACTTTGCTCCCGAGCCCGAAGAAACTAGGGCTGTTACTTTTCCGAAGCTTCGACTCTTCGAAGGAAGAAGGAAACTTCGAAATTCGAAGCTTCGAAGCTTCAAACTCTTCGACCTTCGAAGGAAAGTAACAGCTCCAGAAGAATTCAAACTCGAGAATTGGGAATCCGAAGCTCTGATCGTGTGATAAAGACCGTAATTAAAATGTTCAATTAGACGCAACGTACTTTGTGTACGAAATATTCCAAGAATTCAGTGGGAGAAAGTCAGGAATAGCGAGCGTGTTAACGACAGAATGGGAGAGGAACGATTTGCAAAACTAGACCCGCGTAGAGATTGATGAAGGAGCGGGAAATATGTACCTGAGCTAGGTAGAATAACTTTGACGGTTTGAGGGTCTGCTTTGGAATCTTGTTCCCGAAGAACTTCGGGAGCGAGGACCGGGAAAACCGGGATCTCGATCTACGTTTTGCTTTTAAACTCTGTCAGGGTCTGCCTCGGCCAGCTGACATCTTTGTTCAGCTCGAGTACGATTTAATCAGCGCAGCGTTTCGCCGGAGCGTATTTAGCGGCTCGCTCCGATCGAGAGACAAAGGAGTCTTTCTTCGAGCTTCCACTTTTGTTCAGCCGCAAGAAAACTGCCGGCGTTTACTCTGTAACGACGCATAACGGAATAACGTGGATTTTCCCGTGCGTTCACGTCGAAAGTGGCACGCGCTTCTGTCGCCGATTGTTCGGATCGGCGAACGACTTTTTCCGCGAAACACGGAAGCGCCGATGATACCGTGAAATCAGGAGAACAATGGGGCAGCGTGTAAGTACGACGAGCTAACTCGAGTCCGATCGCTCGGCGGAGTTTAACCAGTTAAAAGTTAAATAAATGAAAAGAGGCGCAGGGGTCACCAGCCTAGAACGATTCCGTCGCGCCGCGCCGGTGCCGCAATCGGAGAAAGTTTCCAACGATAAGTCAGCCGCGCCGGAAACGGCGATCACCGATGCCCGGTTTCGAGAAATCGCGGGTTTCACTGACGGAAGCCTCGGCGACACGCTGGTCCAGCGTACCTCGTGGCGTTCCTGATCGCGATCCAGGTGAAATCGGTGCTAAACGTTACGACACGTCCCGTTTGCCAATCCATCAGCTGGCTCCTTTCGAACCGATCCTCCACGTTTACTGCGCTTTCGATGCTTTAACGCTCTACATACATAAATCATCAACACGGTCCCCTCCGAATTCCCCGAAAATCCTCCAACGTCCCAGGAATCGATGCGACCGAAACTGGAAAGCATATTTATGAAATTGCAACCTTCTCCTTGGCAAGTTCTCGGGTTCTAGGCTTAGATAAAGTATGATTAAAGTATGAATAACAGATAAAATAGCAGAAGAGGTATCGACTTTGGATAGATGTAACAGCAGCGATGCTCGCAATTCCTCGAAAATATGCTGAATGACTGAATATGCAATGATCAAAAAAAGGCAAATTGTGGGCAGGCACTTCATCAGTAAGACAACCATCTATTTTCCTCGAGTGGGGTCAACGTGGTTCCAAGAGAGAGGGTCACACATTTGGCGAGTCCCTAACATTCGTGTGGCCTGCGGGATGTTTATGACACGTCAATTGCCATTCAGATGACAGAAACCAGAACCCTACAACAGCACATATTTTCAAGATAAAAAAGTAGTATCATATATCTACCCAAAAACTGTTTTTTGTATGAAGAATATCGGGGTGCATGTTAAGTACACACTTAAGCGCAAGTTCCTTTCAAAGCCTTACTGTTAATTAAATTTGTTTGAACTTCGCGTGAAACATATCGCAGATAGCATTCCTAGAAAATTTTTGGAAATTTTCCATTCGTTTACTTTCTATTTCCATTTTTATCAGCGTTCACACAGATCCCACCTTTACTGGGCTTTCAATAGGATACCAATGGTTCAACAGGAACTCGGGTCCTGTTCTAAGCGCGACCGGAAATTAAGAAATCCTTCTTTCGAGGATGCCACGGAGGTAATGGCGGAGATAAATCCTAGCTTCAGTGTGGGCGGCGGTATTTACGACGAGATGTACCTGCAGCGGTGCAAGACGCGCAAACCGGTCCTAAGAAAACGCTAAGCGAGCCCAACGAGCGACTCGGAAAAGCAAAGAAAGCCTCTAGGATTCTGGGAAACTGGTCTCGGCGCGGCGCAACGCGCGTTAGGTGGTCCACAATTTATCGCCCTTTTCGGATTAGGAATAAAGGCGCGGAACTAACCGCGAGAAAACCCAATCTTTGTAAACAATTCCCGGTACTGCTGGAATCTTTCTAATGGTCGGACTTCTCCGCTTGTTGATATCGTTGTCCGAATTCATATTGTGGAATTATTAAGTCTTCGTGCTCAGAAATGTTTTGAAACATGGATCAAAAGTCTATAAAAGAGTCTATAAAAATGGGTCTACAATAGACCGGATCTAGAAAACATTTTTTTCGAAATCGAAAATGCTTTACACGGGGAAAGTCGTGGTTGGACGCCCTAATGACACCAAATAGAAAATTACGGGAAAATATCGACATTTTTAAGGATATGAGAAAGTATGAGATTAAACATATTTTATACGTATGACCGTACCGCAGAGACAACGAGTCTCCGAGGTACGTAAATTGGCCATACTCATAAAATATGTGTTTAATCGTGTTTAATCATACTTTCTGGCTGCCCTTACGCAGTCTATAACAGAACATACTTCGAGTTTGATGCAATCATGCCGACTTGAAGAGATTGTCGCAATGTCTAAAAAGATCGGTAGTCTTTCCTGCGCCTATTCACATTTTCGGCTGGGAAACGTACACTTTCAAGTGTCGATTAGACTATCAATCCGTTTGCAGGCTTTTATTTTCATCCGCTTTGAAATTTTCATTTTGCCTCGCTTCAACGGAAAACTTCAATTCCACAGAAACTTCAATGGCGGTGAAGGTTCGTGTACTTTCGCGATTCAGATCGCGGTGGTATTCTTCTATTGACAGGAGTTATATTAGGTTTGCACAGTCTGGAAGATAGGTCTCTCAGCATACTGTTTGGCGGGAGAGTTGTTGGTTACGAGATAACGTTGGTTTTTTCGTTTCCAGCTATACGTCTCTGGTTTCTTTGGGATTGGGAGAGTCGGGCACATTTGATCCCGAACGAGAGAAAGAGACGGAAAGGTTTTATCGCGAAGTTGGAATAAATTCGGAGCGGACAAAGGGTCTACCGATCTCTTTATTGCGAAGAGACTCTTCTACTGCAATAATGCAGCGGCGGTTTCGTCGGGATTGAAAGAAAACGCTGAACTCTCTGTAAACCGGCGACAAAAGGAAGGCCCGCTGTGGAAACGCGGACTAACGAGGCGCCCACAGGCAGCGCTGCACCGAATGGAAACCGATATCGAAACAAGTTGCCTTCTCGTCGAAAACGAGAGGCGTTGGCCAGTTATCGAACTGCTAATGGGATTCGAAGCAACCGCCACGTCGCACCGCCCCCCGTTATCGACCATCTATTTTCAGGGATTTCTTCATCTTCCGCCGATCGAGTTCAAAGAACGCGCGCGCATCTAAAACGGGATCCTTGATCGAACAGCACCGCCTCGAGCGCGTTATTTTCAAATCAGCTTTGCCGGAGATCAAACGAGCAAGATCCCGAAAAATCGGACCCGCGGGCGCGGTCCACTCATTTTCTGAATGCTTACACGGTTCAATAACGCCGCCTCACATCCCGGAATTCTTCCCTCAGATTTTCTACACTGTTGCTCTCATTTGTTCTTGGAACGAAAAAATTCATCTGTGCACTTTCTTCAATTTTCAGATTGTGTGCGAAGCTTCCATCGAAGTCCAACTACGTAAAATTTTCGGAAAAAGGCGTTTTACGACAGAAATGTAACAGGTTCGAACGGTCCCACTCGGCAGAGCGTTTATCCCCTTGCCGTATAACATTTTCTTTACAGTCACAGTGATTAAAACGTCTTTATTCCCAAAAATTTCGTAGAAGAGAATAGACAATATAAATTTGTTGTATGGCTACATATATTTAAATGCTTAAATATTGATTGCAAACGAATCAAATTTCGTTACATCTAAAAAGAAAGGCATAACATTTGTATTTGTTAGACTTTGTAAAAATCACTTTTATTTCATTCTCTTCAAGTGTAAGTGTCCTCTGCGAGGTTAATATTAAGAAAATGTTTAATAACGAGGAAGGTGATCGATCCCGGGTTCAGGATCCCGGGTTCACCTCGTAAATATACATACAACCGAAGTTCAGTTTTTCCACGCTGATGTTACGAAAGTCGGCGAAAGAATGCGCGCGTCGTATTATGCTCGGTCGAAGAGCGTTACCGATAATGATCGTTATTGTGCATGAGAATTTCTCACTTGCTCCGGCGTGCTTCGCAATAACCGCCAATAACGCAACAACAATGTGGATGCATAACGAGCTGGCGTTGCATGCGCAAGGGAAACCGTAAACATTGTTAGACTGACGAAACGGTGATGCTCTCTTGAGAAAGACCCGGAGGAAATTCGCCGTTCGTTGACAATTTACAAACGGAAACAGCGAAAATGGCGGCCGATCAAAGCCCCGGCAACACGATTTTGATGCAGTCAACCTTCCTGTAACGCGATTAATTCGGACGGTGTCACATATATGGAAACCGCGTTATAGGAAACTCAGAATCACTACAAATCAGGTCAAATTAAATTCGATTTGATGCAAATCAAATCGTCATTTTACTCCGCGTTATAGGAGGGTTTATTATATTACACGATACGTTGATTAAATAAAAATCTAATCGTTACTTATTAACCCTTATTCAAAACCTTTTGTATTTAACACTAAACCTATCACTGCCGGTCAAATGACCGATTTATATTTTTCATTTTACAATTATTGAAATGATGAGGTTGTTTACATGGAAATTGATTTGACAAATTTTTATATTCAACCACAAAAATTGCACAAAATCTGAATAAATAGAGCATCGTCGTAAGCTAAAACATTTTAAAATTCTCATTTTAAGATTATAAATTAGCATATTGGCGAGCAAAGAATGGACATTCAGAGAAATTTGGTAATATTTTTAGAACATTAACAAGTTGTGGAAAGAAATGCAGTAAATGAATTTGGATTTCAAGAATACCGCTCGACAGAATGTGTTTTGAAGCGCAAGGAATTAAAAAAGGAAAATTGCCTGGCATAGAAAAGACGTCGGTGCTGAAATCCGTGAGGATATTCGGACAAACAACACGCCGCGAGAAAAAGGGCGAGGAAAGGAATGTCGAGGCTACGGTCGATTCGGTTAGGTTAGTCGGAAAATCCACAAGTGGTTGAGAAACCTGCTAGTTCGCGCTCGGACTGGCTTTACGTAGTGGTTTCTTTAAGAAACCGAGGATCCTAATACGATGCAAACGATGCCACCGAAAAGTTGACCTGATCTTTCGTACCCGCTGCGTGACGATCGAGCGTAACAGGTATGCTGCACATGTTCGTGCGAACGGTTCGATGGATCTATGCTTATACAGAGTGTCCCGGATTGTTTCGACTTAACGGGGTCAACAGATTTTATAAATGGAAATACAGTGTAGAAAACTGGAAATACCGCCTGCTAACTATTCAAGATATTCAAATCGACTGGAGCAGTTCGTTTGATTTTCAAGTTCAAACACATCTAAAAGTCATCAATAGACTGCGGATTTTATTCATTTATGTAAAAAATGAGCAGCCGCCGTTTTAAACAGTAGAAACATTAAAAGAATTTAAGAGCATCAACACATTACAAATTTTTCTTTGGCTTCGGAAGAAAATTTCGATTTTGCATGAAGATCCACAGTCTAGTCACCAAAATAAAGAAAACATGTTTCATCCAAATTTACCCGCGCGAATTGAACGGGTGTGAACTACATTTGAAAATTCATTTTATATATTAAGATATTGAGAGTTCCGTAAGTTGTTTATGTATTAAGAAACGTACAGAGATCGAGATAGAAATCTTGACTGGTTTGTTTTTGTCTCGTCAAACAAATCGCATCGAGATTCATGAAAATGTCAAAGGCTGCAACGGAATCTTCCAACGCTTCGTGTACGAGCGACAAATTAACCCTTTTACAAATCAAAATTATTTTCTACAAATTTATTTCTTAAAGTTTTATTGCATCTAAATATTATAGTAATACATAACACGATTCGTATGTTTTAAATTAACATAAAAATACATTTATTCATGTATGTTTTATACATAAATTCATCTACAATGGTTCTTTTGCTTTGTGCATAGTATGTAGAACCTTATGTAGCAGATACATATTCATCTAATCGTTATGGCAAACCATAGGAGTGATAATTGCAACAGAATGATTAATAACATTCATTGAACAAATGTCGAAGATAATTTAAGTTTTGACGAATTTCTTTAACCTTGAATTACTCGCACTCCACTTTCAACAGAACTGGTTACATGGAACTTCATCATTTCAACATAAATAAATTTTTATTCGACATAATAAATATTTGCTAGTGTGGTCGACCCCTTTGTTTATGCTTGAAACACTAAATTTGAAGTTTTCAGATTATAAATACCATATGCGAATGATTAGAAGTTAATGGGGTTCGTCAGTGGACAATATGGTGGTAGAAATAATAAACTTGTGAGTAATCTAGAAGATGAATTTGATTTCCAAAGGATTAATTTGGAGTGCAAACCCTGTACAAGCAGATCACGGAAGAACGAAACAAAACACGAAATCGCGTTGCCATAGTCTGGGAATTACGTCGATATGAAAAGCTAGTCATCGTTCCTCGATCTGCGGAACCCGGAGGCCAACAAGTGGCTGCGGATCCATCATCACGTGGAACACGAGTCCTCTCTTTCTCTCTCTCTGTGTGTACGCTTCGTGCGTAGTGGCCGGAGCTTACCTTGAAAGCGAACTTTGAAAAGCCGTCCCGATTATGTTCGATGTTTTTCCGGTTCGTTGGCTCGTATTCGAGTTCCGTGGCAAAACGGGCCAACTGCACAAAGCGGACACACTATTCGTTGAAATGGCCGAAAAGTAAAGAAAAAGAACACAAAATTTCAATGTTTCACAGAATTCAACACAACAGAAAACGAACCACCCAGCAACGTAGTTTCGCGACAACGGTCTGTACACGACAATGCAACTCTACGGTCCACGAGAGAGTAAACGCGAAAACAAACATCCAACGCACGCTCGACGGTTAGCGAGCGAATGAGATTCTGTTTTCTGTCGGATCTACCACCAGCCATCAACCAGGCCAATAACCTAGCAGCTTTCCCGCGAACATCCTAACGATCTTCCGACATGATCGGGTCGGTAACGTAGAGCTTTCTGTCTTTACCGACCGACGATAATCTAGATCGCATGAATTAAAACACCGACCACCACAGTGCATATACAGAGTCACCGACGAGAGACTGCCAGCCTTATGGGAGATCGTGTCACTCGAATAATTCGGTGTTTTCTTACGTCCTCTAGGATGTATTCTGGCTGGAGTAAGAAACAGAAGGCCATCGACGTGATCTCGTCGGTGCAGAAGGCCACTGAGGAGATTCTCGTCGGTGAGAAGGCAAATCGTAATTGGAACCATATTGACACCGAATTTTATTAGTCGAGCCCCACTGTCAAAAATGATCGGTCTCCCTCAGTCTCCCTGGAGCTACTAAGATGGACTGACCTCACCGGGAGCTCCGGAGGATGTTTACAGGACATTGATGAACCTTCCCTTTCATCCCTAATCCCTTGACCCTTTCCATCCTCTATTCCCTTCCATTCCCCTCCGCTGAACCTTGCCCTTCTTCGGACCCCCCTTGACCCTTTCTTTTTCTTGACTCTCCCTTGTCCTTGACCCTACCTCTCCCCTGCCTCTTCCCTCCCCCAGCCAGGCTCTTTAATCCTCATACGTCCCTCTTGTCAATTTGACACAGTTTTCCCGAAATAATTTATATTCTGCTATTAGTAGGTAAATTTGAAACACATTGAAAAACCTGAGATGTAAATGTTAACTCACCAATTTGAATAAAAGAGCATCGAAAAATAACTATTTACCTTGTTATTTCGTCAATCTTTTACTACTGTGTCAATTTGACACCGAGGGACAGATTCAGTTTGTGAAATCAGGGAAAGTTCTTTCCCAATCCATTTATCCCATTCCATTGACCTTTCCGTAGTCTCTTTCACAGCTATTTCTATTATACAATAACTAATGGCGGCAGTAAATGAAGACAGAATTTCTGTGCTTTGAAAAACTCTTATTCCACATTCTTCGCTAAGACATTTAGCAGATTTGTATCAGCTACCGTTTAAAAAATATGAATTTGAGCGATATTCGATAAAACTAAAAAATTGAGAACACGGAATTGCAGTATACGATACTTAAAAGTTATTTGTATGAAAAGTCAGGTTTATTCAATCGCTCGAGCGATTAAATAATCATTATTTATCATCGCTTCGATCGTTGTATAACACGTTGGTTAGATGACGCGTTCGATCGTTGTACTACAATTAAATCGCTCTAATAGTTAAAAAATTATTTAGACTTAATTTGAACGATATACACGCGCGCACGCGAATCTTTGAAATGTAGATATATAATGACGTGTTCTGTGCATTTCTTTTTTTTTTCTTCACATTCTCAATGATATGACTCACAACGTGTGGTACGTTACTATATAAGTAACATATGTATTAACATGTAAACGTACATACTTTGTTTGTCAAATCACATACACATATGTAAAATTATAAGTTACGTTCTGAAACTACTCGATTCACACTCTTTGTCTTTGATTTTATTACTAATTCAGGACACCTTGATACCCCCAGCAATGAAAAAATATTGTAAATATTTCTCCTTTTATCTTACAGAAACGATCAATGGAACAAGGTTCCGATAATGTATAAATTTTCATTGGTAAAGAAATTATAATGCAGCTATTATAAAAATAAAACTGTATACGTAACGCCGTTGTCCACGTATACATTCTTTAAATACGTAAAATATATTTCTATGTACTTTTAGTGCGTATATATGCGTCTACATCTAACTATGGCATGCGATGTTGTGTTTCAATAGCCGTTAAAAAGAAAAATGTGCGTAACTTTTGTCTTCCTTAAAAATTTATGGCCAGGATTTCCGTTACCATGTAGTTAGTAGCTACTGTCAGGGAACACACACAGTCAATAGATAGATATAATTCCGTTCGTGATATGCGATAACAAACAACTCATCCGCCTCGTGAAAACAATAAATTCAGGCACATTGAAAATATATTACATATTATTTGTTCAATACTTAAACTTAGGGTATCTAGACAATTTCAGCGACACCATACACGCTTTTATTATTATTTCGTTGCATGGTCGACAATAAAAATGCCTCATTCTCGTCGTATCTTGTTAAAACCTATGTAAAACAGTGATTGTATCTAAATTTAATAATACTTACTCGTCTAATTAAAAATTCTTCAACAAATTCCGATGCAACGACACCCTTCGCGAAAAGCGCACTTCCGTCTCCCTCTCTCTCGGTCATGTTCCCTTAACTATAACGTTACATTTTTGGTCCATTGAATATTGCTATCTCTTCGGTTTCCAACTAGTCGTATATCAGCGACAACGAAGATCCGAAAGCATCTTCGATTTCGTAACAAACATAAAAATTTAAAAAAGCGTCTGAAGAGTCGCTAAGTACTGCGTAAGCGTCGCAGTAATCTCAAGGTCATCGTGTGCTAGACAAATAGTAACAGTACTAGACACTATGTAAAAAACATTTTCCGACCTTTAGTCCTCTTTATCTTTGTCGCGTTTAAACATTCAACAAAGACGAAAGCTCGCGTTAAGCAAGCTCGTCCGTACACTGTTTCCTCTCCTCCTCGACCCGCTGCCGAGTGCGATTAAATGCCTCAGTTTTTAAGAAATCCACTGTTTTATACACCGTCGTGTTCGGCGGTGACTGAGCCGGCGGTAAACTCGAGGATGTGAAGCTCTCCGTCGCTTCCAGATCAAGATCCAAATATTGTAGAACGACGAGACGCCGGTTCGAGGCAGGAATGAACGTGTTCTGATCCTGATAGTAATATATCTGTAAGATTAAAGTCAACTGGTATCGATAAAACCGTTTCACCGAACAGATCCGATATATCTACGATATCAACATACACCGCGTACCTCTTCTTTATCATCGAAAGCGTTGTTATCTTCATCTGATGTTGACTGATGTCTGTTCGAGTGCACATGACTCGGCGGTGTTGGACTAGGGGCTGCTCGAATTCTTCCTCTTCCAGGCGGAGACGCCAGTTGCAGGGGTCCTGAAATATTAATCATTTATACAGTCTGAAATACTCTGTACTTTACCGAGGAAATTACAATAAAGTCGTGATCTAGCTCCCTGAGAATCTCCATCACTGTCTCTTTGCCTACCCCTTCCACTGGGGGGCATCCCCACGGGGGGATAAAAAAACACAATTTTTTAAGATTAAAAAATGTTAAATCTTAAAAAAAATGTGGTCTTTTTACCTTGTTTTTCACGTTCAAGATCAATTTTGCGATGTCATTTTCGACTAAATAGTGATTAATGACTAAATTGTAACACCCTGTACTTGTGGCTCGGTCGAAGCAGTCAAAAAATGGTTTCCCTACACGATCTCTGTCCCTGCTCGGAACAGGCGATGGGAGCTAGATCGCGACTTTACTGTAGAATGAAACCGCGCGCATACCTTCCACAGGAGATTTATTTAAAGGCGGTTTGAGTTTTCTGTTGATACTCGGCGGTTCTGCGGGCGAGTGTTCGGCGGAGCTTGTTTCCAAGGCGGGTACACTTGTTGGTCCTGGAGAAGGCTCGTTGCTAATAATTGACGTAGAGTCGCTGGTTTTCCTACCAGGCTTCAGTTCACGGTAGACAACCGGCGGTGGTGGGGCTGCAGTAGTCGGTGCAGAATTCTCACGGACAAGAGGACTCGGCAGATTCGAGTAGGTAGCGGTCGCAGAGCTCTCAGATCGGGGACTCGACGGTTCCTCTTCTTGGAAGTCGTAGCGAAACACGCGCGTCTCTTCAACGCTGCTAGGCGCGGCGTTCGAATAAAAATGTTTCGACGATTGATCGATCGCGGCCTGGTCGAGCGGTTGTCCAGGCTGGTGAGATCGTGGGAAATCGTAGGACTCGTCGGTGATTATCGCGGTCGCTGGCGTCGACGGCGCTGGGGTAGCCGGTGTTGTGGGTTTTGAGCTTTCTGTAGCACCGTCCAGGTTTAAATAATTATGACCAGGGTTCTCAGGTAACATGTGCGGAGGTTTCGGCGGTCTGGGAGGCGCTGGTAATTTCTCGACGGCCGGAGGCACAGCGGAATCGACGATTCTCAGCTTACCGAATCGTTTCCGCACGCTCCACGATCCAATCTCGGCGTCGCTCGAACCTTGCAGCTGTTTCGACTCGCCTGGAACAACGTTTGGTCGTTTAGGGGGATTTTTGGAGGAAGTACGCGAGTGGCAGCTCAGAGTCACCACTAACAATTGCTGTACCATTATTCAAAATATTGTTTACATTATTACTAGACTGCGGAACTTCATGCAAAATAAAAATTGTCTGCATCGATTGCAAGAAATACAAACAAAAAAAATCAATTTTGCTATAAATGCATAAAGATCTGCAGTCTAATTATTAAATATCTAATCAATTACTAAACATTTCAGTATTGTATGAGGTATTATACAATACAATTTCATATTCATGAAAAAGCATATAGAATATAAAAAGGAATAATTACCCGGGGAAGGAAACGTTTCCCAATTAACGCTAGGCACAGGGGCAGTCCATTCATCATCGGTGAACACACTTTCCGCATCGGTCGTTGTAGGAGATCTAGGGGGCGAAGGTGCCAGTCGTCTTGGAGCATCGTAATGTTCGGGTCCATGACTAAGAGCCGAATTCAAAGAACTAGTATCGTTGAGACGACGACCGGAAATGCACTCGCTGATGGGAATGTAAGGGCCAGAGATGGTGCTAGTAGGTGAAATAGGCGGGGATTCTTGTGTCTCAAATTGGAACACTGAAAGCAATATTGCGATCTCAAACAAACATTTAAATACAACGGCTAACAACTCCTCTGTACTTGATAACGGTAAAAGTATATACTTTGACATGGCTGCTCTTCGTCCTGTGTGTAAGCTTTCAAACCACATACTTGACATACCGCATCCACCCACTTGTTCATGTCAGCTTCGCTTTCAGCCACTAAATAATACGTTCTTTTCGGCGTCTTAACATTGAACATGTACTGGTATTTTTGTTTTCTATTCTCGAACCTTAGTCCTGCATCCACCTACGCATAGATATATGAATATAATGATTAGACTGCGGATCTTTATGCATTTATGAAGAAATTAGTTGGGTGAAATATAAAACAATAACAGATTAGAAAAATTTAAGAATGTTGTAATGTTGTTTTCAATGCAACGAAATCATTAACGGATGAAATCAATTTTTATTTTACTCCTGCTGCCCACAATCAATGCAGAACATTTTTTATTTTCCATAAGGATCCACGGTCTACTAATGATAAACAGAGGGAACGGAAGAAAATCTAAGAAGCTCGAGGAAGTAATTACCTGTTCGCACTGGTCGAGATCGATACGACCTTTCAGTTTTCTACACCGTTTGTCCGTAAAGTATTCTAGAAAGTATTGTCCTGGCAATTCTCCGCTATGTCGAAGGGCAAACCACCTTTTCCTCCATCGCTGAAAGTAGATAAACAATTGAGGAGAACGATCAAGAATCTTTGTGCCATGACATCGGTGTATTTTTAGCGGAGTCGAAGAAAGCGCGACGAGATCTTCGAATTCGAAGATCTCGAGTAGATAATATTATCGTTCGAACGGCTGACGAAGGCACGCAAGATTCGAGGTTAGAATTCGTAGGATCCTGAAGGAGACGTAAGTCGGACACAGTGGTTTGGACAACCGTTCGAGAACGTAAACAATGGGAAGGTTCAGGAACGAATGGCATTCCCAGTTCGTCACGGTTCCATGGGATACTGACCGCTCGCCAAAGTTTCGTGGGTGGCGATTTAATGAGCCACCCTTCGTGCACTATCTCCTGACTGGTTTTCAGCTCCTCCATTCCTGTCCGCGGTCGGCCACGAACCTCTTTTAATAATCGCGCATTGTTACGGAGTGCGTGGAACCACCGACAACAAGGATGGCACGCTGCGCTGCTGCTCGTTCATTTATCTATTTTTGGACGGCGCAGCAGCGATCCCACAAACACATCGACCGTCCACAGAGATCTCACCACACGAAGACGATGCGCGAGCACCAACACAACTCAGTCCAGCTCCCATCACTGACTCGGCATCATCAATGACGAGAGAGAATACCCTCCGAAGAGTCAGCAAGGAATTAGAGAGGAACACTGAAGCGAGAGATACAAGTACGCAAGAGAGAAAGACTGACTACCGTGCCTGCCACCATTACCACCACCATCTTGGCCACGCGTGCCAAGCCATGTCAAATCGTCGATGACTGTGGATGACACATGCTTCTCTCTATCTCTCTCTCACTCTAGGGCTCTGCTCGAACGATGTTTGCGGTTTGCGTTCAGATATGCAAGCACTGTTCCGGTAATTTCTTTCTATATAGATATGGAAATCTTCGGTACGAATGAATAGTTTCCATGCGTATAACAGCCGAAATTTCCATATATCCACGATAAATCTTACTTATGTGTATACAGATCTTGTAGTATACAGGGTGATTCTTGATCTTGGTGATTTTTGAGTAACAATAGAAAGAAATGATAGAGGAAAAAATCATGTGTCATAATAATAATACATCCCAGCTTCCTATGACCTTATTTTTTATGTGGACGCACTAATACACCCACCAAGTGCAATTGCACTTTATCCTTTAATATTATACTTCTGTCTATACAGATCTCCTAGTATACAGGGTGATTCTGGGAACTGAGACAAAATAAGTTACTGCTCTTTTTTAAGTGACAATAGAACAAGATGATAGAGGAAAAAATCATGTGTCATAATACGTCCTAACTTCCTATGAGCTTTTTTTATTATGTGGATGCACCGATGCACCCACCAGGTGCAAGGAATAGTTTCAAGAAATTGTGATCTAGAACGGCTTGCATAGTCCAACCATGAAAATCTGGTAAGCGTTGGAACCAGAATTGACACAAACAGTCTGAAGACCTTTGATACATGCTGTCCCCTGTGTATCAATAAGTAATTTAAGAAAAGTTCTTTCTTTTTATTCTTATTCGACAAAAGATTGTACACAATTTCATTATTTTCTGCGAAAGCCATCCAAACTGAGTAATACACATCGATACATTGATATAGGTTTGATCGATGATTCCTCTTGTAATAATTTTTGCATTTCCCTGTAAGCATTAATATATATTAATGTTTGTTATATGTATACATTATTAAAATGTTAACATTTTTTTATGATTCGTTTTATGAACACTTGAACAAAGTTTCTTCAAAATCCCTTTTCTATATAATTACTAGACTGCGGATTTTTAGAAGATTAGAAAAATTTAACAGTATTGTAATGTTATTTTTAATGCGACAAAATCATTAAAGGATGAAATAAATTTTTATTCCACTCCTGCTTCCCACAATCACTACAGAACATTTTTATTATAATTACCAACAGTAATTATTAGACTGCAAATAAAAATATGATTATTTGAATATATTATACTAGTTTTTATTAATGGTAACATCTCAATTAGGATATTAATACATACAAAACCTCCATATGTTTATTTTTCTTATTTATAACAACGTTCGTTTATAACGACGTGATTCCTCGGTCCCTTGAATTGCGTTATAGACGGATTTTCTTATTTATTGTAACATTTATAAAACAATTTAACGCATAAAGACAAAGTCAGTCTATACTTCACACATATAAAATGTAATTTTAAAATTTACCGCGCAACGATCTTCTAGCGTCGTCGATAACATAGATTTCTATATCATCAAGATGTCGATAATGTGAATTTCTATTTTATAAATGTATATTAATTTCCCATTTTACCGACGTCAGACGAAGCTCGAGGAGTCAGCTTTGCGCCTAGAGAATCCCGTCCATGAAAACAAAAAATGCGATTGCATAGACAAAGCGCGTCGATTGTCGTTATTTGCGTCGATAATTGCATACTGACAAACTGCCCCGTCTCATTTCATTATTCTCGTAACGATCGTCTGTCCAGCTGGGTTCAATGCCGTTACGCCGCCAAAGATCTGCAATCACTGTTCAAACTCGCAACCCTGAACAATCGCATGACGGCCGACGGTTAAACGAAGGCCAGACAGAGCCCGGAATATACCGTGGTTAATTTGCAATTCAATGCTTAACGCGGTAGACGCCGATCGATATTTAAACCTAGCCTTCACTCGCGATCAGCGATGTTCTTTCGCGGCGCAGCCTTCTCAACTGTTTTATGTTTTCGTAAATCACTCACGATTTTCGTTCAGTCTTCTCCGCTTTATAAGCTTTTGTAAACCTATTCCAATTTTACCCTTTCCCATCTGCTTAATTCAAGTTTTACCAAACTGGAAATGACTTCGTATCCCTCTTGACACAAGACGGAACAAGTTTGGGGTAGTTTTAGCTACACCAGCAACTATTCTCGTATATTAACCCTTAGCACCCGAGTGGTGACTCAGTACCATTATTCAAAATATTGTTTACATTATTAAAAATTCGTTGGTACCTAATCAATTACTATAAACATTTATATGTATGAGGTATTATATCAATTTCATTTCCATGGAAAGATAAAAATCATGTAAAATGGAATTATTCTAGGTCGGAAGAAATGTTTAATTTTCTAATTAAAATAGTTCCGAGTGCAAAGGGTTAACCTCTCGCACTACAATTAATTTTATGATTACGGAGAGTCGAACTTTTGCATCGTTCATAATGTTTTAGGAGGAAAAGAAAAGACAACAACAAAGTATAGAATTTTGTCCTAGTTTAAAGGAAATTCGTAAATATACATATATGTATCGGATTATCTGACTCGATGTAATAGTGCAAGGGGTTGAGTATCGTCGGATCGCAGACGGAGAAAGTGGCTGGCAGCGATCGAACAAACACAGCCGATGGTCGAATAATCCATAAATCGTTTATTAAATATTTATCGTTTGTTTTCTATACAATTCCGTTACGAGGACAATGTATCGAGTGTCGCAAACCAATCGCTGGGTAGAATGGGACGCGTGTCGGAGGGGTTTTTCGGTACAAATTCGTGGCGAATATATTGCGGCACGTTCGTTTTACAGGAATGATTCGACACGGTCCGAACAATGAAATGTGTCTCGCTGTGTCGGTGGTCCCGCATCGATATGGTACAAAAGGAGCAGCGGGGTATCTTTACAGGATGATCACAATCCTTATCGGAACGTTGAATGTAAAAAATCCGTAAGGTCGATATGCAGAGAGCGATTCCAGGGGTGAAGGCTGCGGGGAGAGGTTGATTCCTCGATCGAAAATAAGCGGGAAAGCCGTTGGTGCCGGTGGAAATGATCGCTCGGCTTTATTTTCGGACGGGGAGTCACGAGATCGCCTCCGGAACACTCGTTAGCCTGATCTTTGAACGAAATATCATTGCGAAGCAGCGAGCGTGCGCGCCATCCTCTCACCGCTTTTTAGAAAAAGAACCTCTCACTATTCGCTATTTGCTACAACGAATCTATACACGTCTATGTATACATTGAGCCTTCCTCGAGGTGGTGCAAAGGTGCGGTCGTTAATATACAGCGCGGCCCGGGGTCGATCGCTCTGCGAAACCAACCCTCGGGCGGAATTCCCACCAGCCGCATACTGTTTACGATTATTCTGCAGTTATTACGTGTTATGCCGCTTTCAGCGGTCGCTTCAAATCCGTGCTGGCGAAACTCTGCACCACAAGCTTAGCACCGAATGGATTAATTATAATATTTCATACTTTCCATGTTAATTCAGGACGGGTCGCGCAGACACGGAACGATTCCGTTCAGTATAATAATTACCATTTTTGTTGTTTAGTTTCTGACTCGTGTCTACGATTCGTATAAATACTTATATTCAAATGCATTAACCCCTTGTCGTAACATTTTCTTTAGAGTTACAGTGATTAGAAAGTCTTTATTCCCAAAAATGTCGGAGAAGAGAAAAGAAAATTTATATATTTTGTATGGCTATACATTTATTTTCATGCTTAAAGATTTCATCTAAAAAGAAATATTTGTTAGACTTTGTTACATTGAGTAGTTAAAATACGGCAAGGGGTTAAAGAATGTTTGTCCAATGAATTGTATAATAAATCGACCTTCAACCCTTGGCGTATGAAATGCGCTGTATGCGATTATTCATGGTCGTTGGGTAAGTACGGGAATATATAGTGGAGCGGCGAGGTGAGCGTAGCGTTGAAGAGAGCTATTCTCTCGTCACCGCTACACTATAAACAGTCAGATTTAATTATTAGGTTGGAGGGGAAGTTCTGTCATATTTGAAATAAGCAAGTAATTTTGTTTGTACATCAAAAACACATGTTGCTAGCGAGTCATTGGGAAACAGGAGTTGACAGGTTATCTGAAAGACATAGCAGGAAGTTGTTATACAAATAATGGAAATTATATGATTATGCGAATAATATTAAAAATATACTTTTATAAATTCACTCAAATGTTGTCTAAAACACGACAGGACTTCCTCTCCGACCTAATACGTTGGTTTCGATCTTCACTCCTTCACTATATCTGTGCCCCTACCGTTGAAAGCGCATTGTTTCTTGATTTTTGGAAAAAATTAGGTGTGAGAACGTCAATCGTCCCACCGTGAGTATGCTAAGGGTTACGCCCTGGAATGTTTCAGCTGGATGCGAAACAGCTGGTTGGCTGAATAAACTTCAGAGGGAATTGCATCCCTTTTCGAGCCGCGCGACGATCGTTCGAACGCTCGGCATTGTTTCCGAGTGCACGTGTGTCGCACGTGTGTACAAGCGTGTACACGTGCTTACAGAGTAACATGTGGAAATGTGTGTTCGTATGAACGCGCGTGTGGATCAACGGGGACTCTGAACTTCCTCCTTTTTGTCATCCGTCCCGTGTGTATCACTCCCAAGGATTTGTCGTCGCGACAGATAACGATAAGACAATCTCGCGGACTTCGGACAATGGCGAGAGCCGGGACCGCCCGGAAAATCCGAGGAAATCTTCTTCTCTCTGGCTCGGACCACGAAGATTCGCTGTACAATGAAAAGGATTGGATTATCACGGTCAATAAAGTGGTTCATTAACCGTGACGAAGATTGTAAATCGAGGAATTCAAATAAAAATGCACTCCATCTGTTATTAATGTTCCAGTGAATGTAACGCGCACAAGTAAGTCCTTAGTAGACTGCGGATGTTGATTAAAAAATATTGTTATTTAAAATAAAAACCATTCAACCATATCAATTTCCGTTTTCTCCTAGAAACTTTTTAGTGAAATAACTCGTAGTACAAGGGATCAACACGACACGGCACTGTTTAGGGGGATGGAGGGTAAACGACGAGGATAGGTTGAAAAACATTAAAAATCCGCGACACACGAAATATATCGATTTCCTTTTTCTTCTAGAAACTTTCTAAATAACTCATAGTACAACGGATTAACGATAGCACTGTTCAGGGGGGTGGAGGTAAACGACGAGGGTAGGTTCGAAAACTGAAAATCCGCGACACACGGAACGCAATGGTTTGATAGCTAGGTGTCTGATAGAGAACGCATAGATACAACGTCTGGGTATTCAAATGTTCATACGTAAACTTTATTTCGTCAGATTTCTCATGTTGCGTTAATGGTACGGTATGTATAAATATATACACATATATGTATAACTCTTACGTGTCGGTGTTTTTTTCTTTTTTCTTTCTTTCCTTCTTTCTTTCTTTCTTTCGTTTACGTTGTTACATTACAAGCTGCAATCGGTTAAGAGATTAGTTTTTTTTGTTTGCTTACGACTAAGGAAAGGAGACACGGCGAACACAATCGGAATAAATAGGTGGAGGGGCGGGGGTGTGGCGGAGAACGGAAGCGAGAGGCGTCGTAACCGCGTTCGTTGGATATTTCGGTTCCAGCCCGGATTTTTTTATTCGGTTGTCGTGTGTTCTTTATGTGTCGACGACGAAAACATTAGCGAGAGACCTCGAGAAAACCCGTTGGATCTCGATCGTGGTGGTTCGAAGATCGAGGGGGTTGGTTCGCTAGCGTTTGTCTCGTCGTCGTCGTTTGGGGGTGGCGTAAACGAGTTCGTATAAAACAGAGGGGACGGAACGGGAACCAAAATGTCAACGAACCTCGCTGTGGATTCGGGACCCGTTATCGATCCAGGCCCGAAGATCTCGGCTTCGCGACGCTCCGTACGGGCCCAACATGGAGGGAAACTAATGATCGTCGCGGTTCATGTACAAATATCATACAAAGTATGCAGGCGCTTGCTCGCGCTCGCGCAGCACGTAACAAATAGTAGAACGGGAAGAAAGGGAGACCACACCGAAATACGATTTTTTTTTCCTGCGGACGAGATCGCTGAACGAACACCGAGACTCACCGGGCGAAATCAGCGAGCGAGCAAATCGAGGCGTCGAATAGTGGTACAACAGAAAAACTTTAGCATATCGTTTGCACGCTGTCGATTCGGAAATGATCCATTTTTTTTACGGGGTGTACAAGAACGCCGATCGCGTAGAATCGAAGCGCGCGTCGACGATACACGGATCTAACTAGAGATCGCACTCTTTCTTTCTCTCTCTCTTTATCTCGTTCACTCCCTCTCTTTCATACTCGCTTTCTCGCTCTCTCTCTCTCTCTCTCTCTTTCTTTGCTTGTGTGAGTGTACTTTTTTCCCAGTAGATGGGATAAAAAATAATTGGTTTCTTTCTCTTATTAAACTCTCTCCTCGCGTGTTTATATAAATACTATCGACAATTAGGGGGATACATCGCCTTTCCTTTTTTGGTTTTGCGTTCTGTTCGGTTTCATCTTTCTCTTTCTGATGATCTTGGTCTCTCTCTCGCTCTCTCTCTCTCTCTCTCTAGAGAGGAAGAGAGAATACGCGTTTGCTGCGTATATGAATGTATTGTATGTACACGGTGTCTCTCGACAGCGAGCCGCCCTGAGCTTTGAGAGAAAAAAAAAATAAAAATTGTGGAATGTATTTTTAAAACTTGTTTTTTAATAATAATGTAACAATAGTCGGGTTAAATATTCATTGAACATCAACATACAGGTGTCCTTATCTACGTTTACAAATCGTTCAGAGGGGAAAAACGAAGTCTTTCTCTTTGTTCTTCCGTTTTCATCTCGTTCACTTTTGTCTAAGAGTATAAAAACCGTAGCAAAAAACCTAAATTCACTGTGTGTGTTCGCCCCCTCTCTCCGAGCGGATACCGCGACCGGCTAGCAGCTTTTCGCGCGTGTTTTACAAAACTGAATCTTACGTATGTTACAAAAAAAACGCCATTTTACAAAAACAAAAACGTGGGTGGTGATAGAAGTAGTAGCAGCAGCAGCGGTCCAAAAGGAGGTAAGAAGAAGAAGATGAAGAAGATGAAGAGAGGTACAGCGGAAGTAAACGAAGCCGAGTTCGTTTCAACTAAAGTTTTTCCTAAGTCACTCTGCGGAGCGGTCTTTACAACGGGACAATATTTATTACAAGAGAAAAAGAAAATACGGTTCGTGTGAATGAGTGAGTGTGTGTATGTATACGTGTATGTTCGCGTATCGAATGTAAGAATGACGATTAGTCGCCGATATACGTGTTTCTATGTTTCTCTCGTGCGGCGGGAACGACAGAAAAGCGCCGCCGATATAGAAAATAAATAAAGGAACGGGCATCGTTGGAAATAGAACTATTTTACAAGATTTATCGTGACCGATGCAGTCTGTTTTTCGGTTTCGTATGTATCGTGGGGGACGCGCAGAGATCGGATCGAGAGAGAATGAGAGAGACTCGAGCGACGTTTCTCTCTGTCCCTCTCGACGCTCTTCATTTCCCTTTTTGTTGGGAGAACAAACAAAAAGGAGCGATCGGGATCGAGAAATTGGTGTCTGTGTCTGTTTCTCTATGTGTGTGTGTTTCTTTTGTATGTATGTGTCTGTATGTGGCTCTGCGTGTGCTTTCAACCATTTTTCCACCTGGAAGGGGATAAATGTTACATGTTGCGTCTCAGTAGTCGTTTAATTAGACAATCATCATCATCGTCATCATCATCATCATAATCATCATCATCATCGATTCACTATTTACGAAATGTCATAATAAAAAGTAGTACTCTATAGCTGGTAGCTCGATAATAATAACCATAAGAATAATAATAGTATAATAATAATAATCGACGTTATTATTATTATTACGCTTCGTAGTTCTGTGTCTGCGATTATCGTTTATCAGATAATCCACTGATTCGTTTAATTAACGTTTATTCCTCGTCTCGATAGAACCGCGGGGCCTATATCGTGTTCCGTTAATATAAAAAAGAAAACAAAATCGTATAATATATATTTCTATATGTATAGGGTCGTTATCGTTCGCTTCTCGTTACAATAATAAATTGTCGACGTGCCAACGTAGCTCCGACGAGGGGGACACAACCGAAGCTGCTTCCGGTTCGAGTTTTCCTTGCCCCTCGTCAGAAGCGAATTTCACGGGAATTTCCGCTTCGTCTCCGTCCGTCTCTTTATTTCTCTATCGCGCCGCGATGTAGCTGCTCTGCTCAAGATCCATTTTTACACGCGTCGAGAACGCTCCGATCGAGAGAAAAAAAACAGAGAGAAATGGAAAAAAACAGGCGTAGACGAAGAGACACGGCAATCGGTGTTCCCGGCGGAACACACAACGGTTGTTAATTAATTTAAAGAAGGACCCTTAAAATCCTCGCTGGCACGCCGACCATCGCGGCGCGGCGTTCGAACGTCCGCACTTAAAGAGTTTACTATCGCAACGGGTATACCACTTTCAGATTTACAACACTGCCCTAAACACAGCCATACTAAGCCAAATACTTTTGGGTTTTTTGTCGTTAACGATTAATCCTCCTTCCGACCTACGAAACCTTCGTTTCAGTTTACACACGTTTTTTCGCTCAGTGAAAACTCCTTTCGATCCCCTTTTGTCACCGAATTGCCGCGGCCGAAATTGTCATCTTTCCCCCATGAATCACTGAAGCGTCATCATTAGACTGCGGATCTTTATGCAAAATCCAAATTGTCTGCATCGATTGCAAGAAAGAGAAACTAAATCGAATGTTATATCTCAATGGTTTCCTCAGAGGAGAAATCATATATTGACATGTTCAATCTTTTAAGTTCTCCAACAATCTTGAATTTCATCTATTCAATTTTACTATAAATGCATAAAGATCCGTAGTCTAGTCATCATCGTCGTCTTCGCCGTCGCCGCTGCAAATCATGTCGTTCGGTTCTTATCTTTGGAAGCTCGGACCGCAGACGTCGATGAAACGCACAACAACGCAGCCAGAAACAAAAAGTAACGAATGAGAGAGAGAGAGAGAGAGAGAGAGAGAGAACGCACAAATGAAAAAGGAATGTCTCCGCGAATGTCGATATGCAGTTGAAGTGTGCAGTCTTTCATTTTGCAAATAGAATGCTACGTATTTATGGATATTATACGAAGACGCGTGTAAAAATAGTTAGGACTATGTATGACTCAAGAAGTTCGAGGGTTACGCCAGGTCAGGAACGAAAGAAATATTGTTTATCTATTTAAAAAAATTTTGCCTTTACTGTTGCTTCTTGTATGATATATAAATATGTAGCATTCCGTTTAAAAAAATTAAAAGTAAGCTTCGTTACTCGAAGAATACTGAAAAACACATGCAATTATACATAGATATCGTTGATGTCGTTTGCATCCCGTGACGATCCCGTACGCCGCATGTAAACATGAAAGGAAATGAACAAGGATAGAAACGCGACGCGATTTCCTCGGACAATTAATACTGGATACGAGTTAATTCTCCACGCGAGAGATATGAACATCGATTCTACGCATCGCCGAATTAACGCTTCGCCTACCGGAGGTCTACTAATTGATTTTCTAATGACCGTTCCTATGCCATTCGAGATAACACAAAGCCGTAAAATTGTTGTCGCTATCGAACAATTACAAGAGAACTCCGTAATTATTAATCTTTGATTTTTAAATGACTGTTGAACTTATCGCCTCGGTAGGTGAAGCGTTAACTGCTTCCTTTCGGAACCCTGCAATGACACTCAACATCATTTTCTGTATACTGATTTTTAGCTGCTCGAAACGTATGAATTTTTACAGAATTTTTTGGAACGATTCACAGTCTGAGAAAACAATGTGCCGTTGCAGGGTTTTGAACCGGTCTCACCGCGAAAGAAACAATATCTGATCTTGAAACGAATTCGAAGGGCAACGATGTACCAGCAGCGATAATAATAATAATAATAATAATAATAATAACAACAATAATAGTTATAATGACGATGTACGATGTCGCGTGTGTAGTTGCCGAACGACATCGAATACATTGACATAACACGCTTGAAATTTCGCGCTCACTGGTGAATTCCACCTCGTTTAGTAATATATTAATGTCTACAAATCACGTGTTATTTTCTCTCTCTCCGTCTCGCATTCACTCTCTCTCTCTCTCTGTCCCTTCCATCAACGGAAACAACTCCGAATCTACACCGAAACGTGCACGAGTGGTCAATGAAATTGCATCTTGTTTGCTTTCCCAGGCTCTTTGATACTTCGAATCAGAACCATCTACAGTACTAATTTGTTCTAACATAATTTCGTTGATAGTTCCGGGTGAACCAAGTAGAAATCAGTAATATTATAACAACGTAAACGGAAATCGTGCCGATGTGAAAGCGATGCAATTTCCAGGAGCACCGGTGTAAATATCGCGCTTCGTCCGGCGAAGAATTCCTGTTTGATTGGCTACAGTTTCTCATTACAATGGCGGACTACATTGTACACCGTGTTCGACACGACCGTGGACAAAGATAAAAACAAAAAAAAAAAGAAGAAGAAAAGTGATGAAACAAACGACACGGACTCTCTTCGAACCCGCAACAGCTCGCACACACCGCGTCGATCATCCGATCTTGTGTGTTCCTCTCTATCGTCTAGACGTCTTAAATAGGTATCGAAGGAAAAAGAGTGAGGAAATGTTACACTTACAATTTACTATGATACAGCACTGGCACAGTCACGTAGCGTTGGCAACAGTACGTGTCATTTTTCGCGCGCGTTTATACGTTTGTCGCCGTGTCGATCATGTATAGTAATGTATCTGTATCGTGTATACGTGTAAATATATGTACGTGTACGAGTACGTGTACGAATGTGGATCCCTTTCTCGCTTTTGTTTTTTCCCCGAACATTACACTATATCTATACGTTTTGAATTTCTTTTCAATAATATTAATAATAGCGATAATGATAATAATAATGATAATTAATAAGAATCAATAATAATAATAATATAATAATAATAAATTTATAAGAGACAGGGAAATTAATAATAATCGTTATTATTATCGTAATAATAGTATAGTATGTACAGAACGCTTTTCATGGGTTGGGGACGGACCCTAAAGTTTTAGGTTTACGCTTTCGTAGCTACATTTTGATTGAACTGTACATGTCGGGCCCGCCCCGATCGATTTTTGTTGCGAAAGAACTCTTTGTGGTTTGCTTTCTTTTTTCTTCCGTCTTTCAAAAATTAACACGATTCTTTTCTCCGTTTTAATCTATAAATCTTCCCGTGGCCAGCGATACAGCAGCTCGTCGTCAATCTCTACTCATTTTTGGTTGCGATACCGTTAATCCGCGCTCGTCCCGCCCTCCCATCCTTTTGTCAAGAGGAGAGAAAATCTATCCAGTTCGCATCTTGTTTTCCCTCTCCGAGTCTCTCTCGTAGCGAAACGATCCCCGGGTGTGTGTCCAACGGTATCAATCGAGGATCGGAATCTTTTGTTTTCGCATCGGTTCGCCGTACTTTTCGTCAGAATGTGTATCCATAAAATTTAAACGCCGGCCCGAGGATGCCGACCATCTCCGGGGACCAGCCGTAGCGATCTCTTAACAAATTAGCCTAAGTTAACATTACTTAACTTCTTTTCATCCCCCACTAAATCTCTCTGTTCTCCCTTCCTTACATTACAACGTTGTGTATCGGGTTATTTATCATTTTTGTTATTTCTCGCCTCACTTTCAATTATATCGTTCCCATCGCTCGCTTTCTCTCTCACTCTCGCAGTGACGCATGTACGCACGCTCATTCTCTCTCTCTCTCTCTCTCTCTCTCTCTCTGTGCTCTTTCATACAGTAGTCCACGGCATCTTCACTTTTTCTCGTTTATATATATACTTTTGCATCTCGTCACGATAGTAATAATAGTGGTATATAATAACTGCATATAATCGCTACGCTAATAGTATTTGAACTATTAATTATTAATTAACGTTAAGTATACACAACACATTTGTACGATTTCACTCAGCCTGCACGAGCAACAGCAGAGGGAAGGTGGTAATGATGAAAAAGGTCGTGTGTTTGGATGTATCTCTCTCTCTCTCGCTCGCTCTCACGCTTTCTTTCTTTGTCTCTCGCTCTCTGTATGTGTACATGTACTCGTAGGGGATGTAGGAACAGGACTCGAGATGATCTTTTCGTGTACGCGCGCGAGTTCCAGGTTCTTTTCAAGAATTCTCTGTGTGTGTATCTGTTTGTATCTAAGCTGGAGGACGTTATCAATAGTCTCTCTCCGTCTCAATTTTCGAATCAATTTCCACCGGTTCTTGATTACAGAGTAGTAGTAATTGTAGCAATAGTAGTAGCAATAGTAGTAAGAGGGTTGGGGTGTGGGGTTGGGGAAGATGTCGATGAGGTACGAACAGTACAGAGTTAACGTAAGAAGTTCAAAGTGTCCATTGAGCCAGCTGTAACGCGTAATCGCCGGAATCAGCACCACATGCATCATCATAATCATCAATCACGCTGTATCTCGCTCCTGCACCTTTAACTCGGAGATAAAAAGAGGGAACACGCGTCGTTCGAATTAATTTGGTCGCACCACAGCGGGGGAGGGGTATTAGGGTATCATTCTCAGAGTGATCCGCGGTACCCCTGGATCTCATGATCATCATCTATCTCGCTCTTACTCTCTCGCTCGCTCGCTCTCTCCACGAAGCTAGGAACGCAGAACGGATGGGGGTTGCACGGCCGGCGCCGCCTCATGGCGACGTAGGCTGCAACAGCGACCGTCCTTGAAACGGTGGACGGCATCGTGGCCGCCCGGTCCGTTGTGTACGTAGTCACTCGTAGCATCGGCCGACTTCACTAACAGTCACTACAATCCTTCGACGAACTTGGAGAGTTGATCTTGCGGCGTCATTGGCGTCACTTCACTGGAGTCCGCGCCACTGGTCGGCGGCGGCGCCGGGGACGGGTGATGGGGCATCGCGGCCGGATGCCCTGTCGGTGCCCCCGTGCCGCCATTCAGCTGCGAGAGCATCATCTCGCTGGGCCCGCCGAGCTCGTGGGCGGGCGAGTGAGTCGGCGTGCCGTGAGCCGGATGATGGTGTGGCGATGGCACCGGCCCCGATCGAGGCGAAGGAACTGGTTGGTTGCGCGGGGATGGAACTGGTCGCGGCGAGGGATTCGGTTGAGGAGATCGAATGGGCGGCGGAGACCGGACCGACTGCATGAGCTGTTGCTGTACAGAAATCCCCGGCGGTCCCATCACGCCCTGCGGGGAGGGTATCGGTGGCGGCGTCGGCTTTAAACCCGGCTGACCGTAGCCTTGTTCGCTAAACCCACCGTAACCTGAGGAAGAATACGCGGAATCTTGGCAAACGTTAGACCACGAACCAACCGGCTCGACGAATCTCGTTTTGTCGGGGATCGTATGGTGACTCTTACCGAGAAGGGACGGCCTTATCGGTCGTTGTTGACCGTAAGGAGGCGCCGGTGGTTGCGTGAACGGTTGCTGCTGTTGCTGTTGTTGTTGCTGCTGCTGTTGTTGTTGCTGTTGCGCCTGTTGCTGTCTCTGCATCACCAGCATCTGCTGTTTGTACCACTGCGGTTGCTGTTGTACAGGCTGCTGTTGCTGTTGCGCCTGTTGTTGTTGCTGTTGCTGGTTCAGCATCGCTTGTATCTGCATTCTACCTTGCTGCTGCTGTTGTTGTTGCTGCTGTTGCTGATGCTGCTGTTGTTGCTGTTGTTGCTGATGCTGCTGTTGAGACATCATATGCTGCAAACTTGGTTGCTGTTGCGGCTGATTAGGACCCAAAGGTCCGGCGACTCCTCCGCCGTATTGACCACTTTGTTGCTGAAGGGCAAGCGCCTTTTTATTTAAAAAATCACATGGTAATAGAAATTGTCAAAAACCGAGAAAATATATTTTAGCGGAAATAATAGCAAACTGTGGGGAAAGGGAATCAAAGGTAACAATTCTGGTAACTTACCCGTTGCTTGATGAACGCAGCCATTATTGGTGGATTGCTTTTGAGTATTTGCAGTATTTGGTTTTGTTGCTCGGGCGTGTGGGGATTCTTCAGGGTCTGCATCAACTGTTGCAACACTTGCTTGTGCATCGCGGAGTTCTGCGCCTGCGAACCGACCTGACTCACGGGCGCACCGATTATACCAGGCTGTCTAGGCATCTGTCCTCCCATTCCGATCACCGGCTGTCCTTGGTGTTGCTGTTGTTGCTGCATCAACTGTTGTGGCGTTTGCTGCCTCAAACCTTGACTTTGTTGCATCACCGCGTTCGGTTGATACCTACTACGCGTTAAAATAGATTTGTATCGTGTCGTGTACAGATTTTCAGGCGATTGTTTTAACCATGATTGCGCCGTTGTTGTCGTTGTTCCATACCTTGGCGTCCACTGATCCATTGGAATGAGATGAGTACCACCGGGATTTGGCATTTGGACGGGCATTGGTCGTTGCATCTGCGGTGGAGGCATCACTCCTCCTGTTTGTCCTCCCACGCCGACCCCGACACCGACACCGCCACCCGGTGTCACCTTGCCATAATTACCATGCGGTGCCTGCTGTCTCGCAGCTTCTTCTTGTACCTGTTTTACCACCTGGAGGACGTGCGCGGGCGGAGTTTGCGTACCAGGCTTCAACCCTATTCCAACTTGATGCGGCGAAGGTAAATTGGTAGGACTGACTCCTGGTTTCATGGCGACGCCAGTTGGCATAGTAACATTGGAAGTCTGTTGCCCACTTTGCATCGCGCCGACCGGGCCTGTCGGTCTCGTATTCATCACAGCCATTCTCCTTCTACAATCATCAAACACGCATTTTATGCTAAATGTGTCTCCAAATAATCTTCGGAAGACTTGAATTACTCTCTCTACGTACCTTAACAATTGCACTTGCTGTAGCCTTTGCTGAAGCTGTTGTTGCTTCAGCTTATGTTTGACATTCGAACAGAATGGAACGAGACATTTAGTCTCCTGGCAGTGTTTGGCGTGGTAACAGCATAACGCGGTCAATTGTTTACATATCGGACAACCACCGTTCGTCTTTCGCTTGCAAATCTTTGTATGCGTCACTACTCTCTTCATCTTTTGACAACTGGGTAGTCGACAGTTGGCGTCTCTGCACTGGCACGCGTGCACAAGCGATTGAATACATCTTTGTATCGACAGTTTACGCGCCTCCTGTTGAAAGATCGAAAGAAACGATAATTAGCGAACGTGTCCCTTTTTCTACACATACATTTTATAAAAGAAAAGTATTTTACCAGTGGATTTGCTTGCTTGGCATCGGCCGGCGATGAACCATCGTCCAAATCTAAACCAAGTTTCTCCATATGATGAGGATGACCATCCTTTTCTTTACAACTTATACATAGGTCAAAATCCTGTATACACGAAAGAAATAGTTTAGAATAAAGGAACGAAAAAAAAGAAAGGAAGAAACGTTACTTTCGATACTCACATCACAAACCGTACAGTGGTACCTCGTTTCTACATGACTCTTACAATTATTACAAGTATAAACAAATTTGTCTTGGCCTTGGTTGTGCAGTTCGTACAACATGGACATAGAACTAAACTTCGCGCGTCTCAAGGAAGAGAATTCGTAATGTCTTTCTCTAGCCATCGTGAGGAAAGCGTCGCGACCATCCATGAGGTCGCAATTAATAACGGGGTCAGGATCCTGAATCGGCTACAATAAATAATGTTATCGTATATTAACAACTGCGACGTAGTACGGTTGTTTCGCGACACGTTAAAATACTTACTGCTAAACTGGCTGCACTTTGAGCGCTATGCAACCTTATAACAAAGAATACTTCTTTATGCTTCTCCATGGTCGCAAAAATTTTCGCAGAGAGATCGTTTCCTGTTTGGGGAGTATTAGACTTTTTACTATTTTTCCTTTGATTCGCTTTGGATTTATTCGACTTTTTGGCTTTTTTCTGTCCCTTCTTCTTGCCATCGGGACCAGTCTCGGAGTCCTCCGACATCGAGAAAATCTGAAACACCAAATTGTCGTTCTAAAATCGCTATCTATCGGGATTGGAAAAAGACGTCGTACAGAAATGCTCCATCAATTGTTACGATACCCACCGCGTTAGCAGCAGCAGCTTCCGCAGCTTCTGCCTGTTTGCGTTTCTCTTCTTCTTCCTGATCCAATTCTTTGATACTTTCTTCCAAGACGTTCGGCCAGAAATCACCTTCGAAATAAGGTAAATCGGCCGCGGACGACAGTTTATCTTCCATCGCTTGTTTCAAAATATCCTGCAATCAAGGAACAACAACACGGTATGATTCTCCGCTTGAATCATGTTTGCAAATGGAAAAGAAAAAATTTGCAATTTGTATTTGTGTCGTCTGTTTATCCTTTGTCCAAATCTACGTATTCAGTAAGAACATTAGCTTATTCAGACGTTACTGTTAGTCTCGACTGACACCCAAGAGTAAAGAGTACACTCTCAGATAACACTTGAGACTGAATCATGTGAATTTGCTCGAAGAAAAAGGGTCAGCCAAATCAGCGTCGGTGACTGGGATCGAACCCCGGACCCTTCGCTTATCAGACCACTGCCCTGGCCACTAAGCTAACCGAGTTTCCGATAACTTATTCCTACCAAATTGTAATACTAACTTTGTAATCCAGTACAATTCTCTCGACCATGCCTTTGTCCAACATTTTCTTGTACCATTCTTGCAATCTTTTAGGCTTTGGAATCTTTTGCTCTTGAGGATGGCAGTGAAAGATGTAATCATCTCCTTCGGAAGGTGGACAGGCCCAAATATGAGCCATGGTGTATCTGTGTTCAACAAATGGGAACATTATGAAAATGTTATTCACGAATACGCTGCGGATGATCATTTATTGTAGCACGTACCCAAGTTGTTTCGCGTAGTCCAAGTACCCAAGAAGTATCTCGTGGTAGACCGCTGTGCGAAACTGTCTAGGCCGGAAAAAGTGTACGGAATCCAAGTACGCGATATAAACTCTTCTGGTGTTAGGTGGCGTGCACTCGCTGCCATATTCCTGCACGTGCATGCCGAAAAAACAGACATCCGTGCCGTCGACCTCTTCAAATGCAAACAACGCTTTCGCTCGGTACGGAAACTCGCCGGGCATATCACCGTTCTCCACGAATCTGCTTCTCATTCCTGGCTTGACTTCCACCACTTTATCGCTGGAAGCCACGACTCTGATGGCAACTTCGCCGGCGCCAGCCTCCTTCTTCTTCAGGAAGTTATTCACTCGCGTCTCTATGTAAGTGCCCAATTTCGTCACCGGCAAACGTTTCGCGTTGAACTTGTTCTCTTTACGCTTCTGTCCTTTCTTCTTCAGACAATTATCACAAGTGAACCTGCATCGACAATACACGTCGCATTAGAAAATCTTGCACGATGTCACAGAGTACGATCGCCTGTGCACAGTGATTTGGACAATTTTTCAACATCTATATTATTACATTATTAGATATGTTGGTATCTAATCAATTATTAAACATTTAAGTATTGCATGAGGTATTATATCAATTTTGTATCCACCAAATTTAAAAAATCATTGACAATGGAAATATTCTAGGCCGGAAGAAATGTTTCATTTTCCAGTTAAAGTAGCTCCGAGTGCAAAGGATTAAAATCAAATTTCCAGATCACTGTGCGGCGTAGTGAGTACGTAATTACCCTAAAGGCCAGATAGACTCCATCTGCAGTACGCAGATCTGATGTACTTTTCTACCGCAATCTGTGCACACGACAAAAGGCTCCAATTCCAAGTGATCGTTCTTCATTTCCTGGAACTGTTCCTTTTTAATCGCTCTGAAAGAAAAAATTGGTCGTTTAGCTACGTTGCTGATCGGGTAAAAAGTCGTTCTATCGTGCACAGCGAATACTCACGTCTGAGGTTGCGTTGGATCATCTCCCAACGTCACTGTGTCGCCAGGAATATCGTTGAAACATTTCTGACAGAAGGTGTATCTGTCGGAAACAAGACCATATGCCTTTAGACTATTGTGTTCCAATAGTGTTTATATCCAAATTGCCAAATCACCGAATGTCATGGGTGCATCGCACGAGGATCGATACACATATATATTTTTCACGCCCCAATTGATGTATCCAAATATATATGTCGAGAGTCCAATTTTGATAAGCGTTTATTTTTTGTCCGATTATACACAAGCAAATAGTAATTTTTTTTGTTTGTTTGCCAATTTGTACATTTACATATATGTATGTGTTCGAGTCCGTTTCATTTAACAGTTTCGATTCCAAAAATTGCACAGAGTCATCATGTTTTTTTTTTGTTTTCATGATTATTTTTCGTGTTTATCGCAGATATACAATTTTTGTTTTTAGTTCGTTTTCGAAGCCAGGACATCAGGTATCCAATTTCGATCGTCCCATATTTTCCAAGTAGCAATTTTCGTGGTACGAAGCGGTAGAGTTGGAAAGAGGCAAGGGGCGCGGGCAACACAAGAAGCAAGCAGCAAACAAGGATTTTTTGTGTGCGTGCGCAACCCATGGGTAGAGCGAAGGTAACATACAAAGAAGAGAGAAGAGTGCCATCGTTAGACACGATATACATATATATGTATATTATATACATAAATTACTTAATTGCATATACCCAAGGGTTACAAACGTGTTCTCTCTTTCCCGCGTTGTCGACTAAGCGCTCACCGCTCTGATAAAATGATCCGAGTCAACCGAACTAATCGTCTATGAAAGCATCTACCTCTCTCGAACGCTAACTAACAATGTGGAGCCTCTACATATCCCTTAAGTATATGCGTAATAAAAAATCTCAACTTGTGCGAGATATTCGCGTAAAAATGTGTTAGTTTGTAAACATACTGTTATAATATCGAAACTGCTCTCCCTGTCCCATTCTATGGTATACATTTCACTCTTACTTTTATCCCCAGATTTAATGTTACGTTATCGAAAGTATTCCGTGGTCACTTTAGAGTTGCTATGCTGCATCTTCAACGTGTGCCACAATATGGGGCAGAGGGAGTTTAAAATGAAGGGAGAAACGGAAATAAAAGAAACATGTAGGTCAGGAGACTGGCCTGCATCGACTGCAACCGAAACAGGTTAATTAGCCTGCCAAGTTAATCTGGCGTATTCGGTTATAGAACATTTCCTCTTGACAAAAATGTACTGTGCGAATCGAATGCGCTTTTAGTGTACAATTTGAACCGCGAAACTGAATAAAAACGCTTAAACCCAAAATTTCGTTAAGACTCGCCGATTGTTACGTACTCTTGTAAGTAGAAAAGTTGTTGAAGGGGCAAGATCATCCCATCATACAGAATAAACTTGTTCGTTACGCGACACGTCGATTTTGATGGAATTGTGTGTACAGTTTCATTAAGATCGACGCGTGATACCGGAACAACGTTCCCTGCAAGAAAACTCTTTCTTATACTGACCTATTCTGGTAGGAGTAGTACTTCGCGTCCCTGGGTATCGTACAGAGTTGTTTTCCGTAACAACATAAAACCTGTGGATTAAACGTGTACTTCCTTCCGCAACAATAGCCCAGGGCCTGCATCACAGGGTCTATCTCCTGCTCGAAAACTTCTGATAGCTGAAAGCAACATATGAATATTCAAGATCCTGTCCTCGATGTTCGGTATAGCTATCGGTACACTGCGGATCTTTGCGGAAACTTGAAATTTGATAAATAGATGTAGAGAAACTTATAATTACATTTTTGTTGCAATTTAAACAATATAGAACTGTAGCTTGCGTCGAAAATTTTGATTTTGCATCAAGATCTGCAGTCTACTCGTGACTCGTACGCAGTATAAAGATCCGCATTTTCTCGGAGACTGTTTGATCCATACCTTTGTACAATATCTATACACTCGCGACGTCTTACGATTGTACAGCCACGCGTTGTCAAACATCATCCATACGTCGTCGACGTACTCCCAGGGGTCGCTGTACTGACCCGTGTCCAGTTTCCTCTTGATCGTCGACAAATCCATGGGTTTCTTGACGATATCGAAATAATCCGGGATCCCGAGTGCTTGCGGATCGACTGGCTGTCTAAACGGTATGGACTCCGGATCTTGCCGGTACAGTTTCTCCAAAGTCGGCATCAACGCTTGCCGCAGTTCGTCCGGCTTGAACAAGCACAATCGTTTCTTATCGGTGGATGTGCCGCTCGGCTGTATCGGCTCGGGAACCATGGGCTTGATGTCCGGCGTGGTTCCATCCTGGCCCGACATCGGCGTTACTGGTTCCTCCTTGATGCCGGAAGTCTCCTCCTTGACGATACCCTCGCCAGACCCCTCTTCCATCGGTTCAGTTTTGATTTCGGTCTTGATCGGCATCTCGTTGTTCACGCTCTTTCCGCCGTCCATCCGGTGGCCATCGGAACCGTCCTCCTGCTCGATCTCCATCTTCATGTTCTCCTCTTTGATCGAGTCTAGTTTTCCCTTATTGTTATTCATCGGCGGACTAGGAGAATTATCACGGTCTATAGCGGACGCGATGGCGGCCATCTGAGAAGATCTGGAGGAGGCTCTCGGTGCGTTCAAGGCCGCACGTTCCTGGGACGTCATACCTTTCCCGAGACTCGCCAGGCCGGCCGGAGACGGCGTGGTGCCGGGATGTGGCGGTGTTTGGTTGGCGGAAGAGACTGTTTGGTTCGGTGTCATCAACGAAGGAACTAACGGTGTGTTGGGCGTGGAAGTTGTAGACTGGGGTCCGTTCGATGTCGTCGCCGGACCGGGACTAGGCCCGCTGGACACGGGAGGTGGTATCGTTTGAGGAGTCGAGGTGCTGATACCGCTGTCGCTGGGCGTCGGCACCGACAGAGGCCGATTGTTGCTGAACTGTTGTTGGTTCTGCGGTTGATTGCTTTGCGGCTGCATCACGCTGAACGGCGATGGTGCTTGGGGCATCGGCGTCGACGCACCGCTCTGATTCGAAGTGCTCGTCGGTTGCTGCGGCTGCGACTGTTGACTCTGCTGTTGCTGCGGTTGCGGCTGAGATGACTGCTGTTGCGACTGCTGCAACTGTTGCTGTTGTTGTTGATGCTGGTGAGCGATCACCTGCGCCTGACTCAGCCGGACCTTCATAATGTCGGAGAACTGATGCTGATTTTGTACAGGAGAACTGTTAGGCAAACCGGAAGTACCGTTCGAGGTTGGAAATTGACTAGTTGTTGCGGATGTGGTAGTGGTTGTTAGATTCGCTTGTGACAGTTGCGGTTGCCCGAAGGGACTCAGACCAGGATTCGGGACGACATTCGGGTTCGAGGTCGACTGTCCGTTTGGACTAGGGCCCGGAGGACCGACTAAAATTCCTTGTTGCTGCTGCTGCTGCTGTTGTTGCTGCTGCTGTTGTTGTTGCTGCTGCTGCTGTTGTTGCTGCTGTTGTTGCTGCTGCTGTTGTTGTTGTTGTTGCATTTGCTGTTGCACCTGAGCTTGAACCTGGGCCTGGGCTTGCGCCTGAGCTTGTGCTTGAGCCTGAGCCTGGACTTTGGTTTGGGCTTGTACTTGTGCCTGCTGTTGTTGTTGTTGCTGTTGTTGCGCTTGTTGCTGTTGCACCTGTTGCTGTTGGGAGAACGGCATTCTGTTGTGTGGAATATTTATCGCAGGCAAAGCCCCGAGGTTAGCCATGCTCGGCGATTGACTACGTAAGCTAGGCGTAACAGTTCCAACCGGTCGCGAGGGAGGAACGGTCCCCACACCAGGCGGAGCACACGGCCTCAAACTCGATCCAGCCGGTCCGACAGGTCCCGGTTGAGGCTGCTGCTGTTGTTGTTGCTGCTGCTGTTGTGCCTGTAACTGTTGCTGTTGCTGTTCTTTCCGTTTCTGTCGTTTCTCCTCCAATTCCTTTTGAATCTTGTAGATCTTCTCGGCAAGCAAATGATAATACTCCGACCGGGAATTGGCCATCTCGTACATGTCGCCCTCAACTTTCCTCGCGTACGAGACCAGATTGTGCATTCTCTTGTCGAGCATAGCGTTCGGATCCGGGGTGGGAAATATGGCTTGCACCAATTTGTGAACGAGGTGATTCCGAAGATCCGGGGTCACGGTTAAATGCCAATCTTTCGTCTCCTGCATCGGTGTCGCCGTCACTTGACTCTGTTGAGCTCCGACCGGAAGCTGAGGACTAGCCAGTCTATTCTCGGCTGCGACGCTCAGTTGTCCGGAATCATTCAAGCCGAACAGCTGATGCACGTTCACGGATTGCGGTATGTTCGCGGGCGCCGCCGCCGCAATAGGCGTAGCTCCACTGGTCGACGTAGCTTGATTACCGGCGACACCGACCGTGTTCGGATTCGAATTCAAAGGAAGAGACACATTTGGTGCGACCACTTGCTGCCCAGCACCGACCACCGATTGGCCAGGTGCAGATTGACTCGGAGGTTGAACCAAACGAACGTTTCCCATCGTGCCCGTCGGCCCTTGCATGCCAGGCGCCGGTATTCTCCTCGTAACACACGGGCCAGGCACCAAACCAGGTGTCGTAGTAGGGCACTGTATACCCAGAGCATCATATGCTCTTTTCACCTCTGTCGGACTTGGATTTGGTTGACTATTTGGTTGCGATGTGGACGCGGCAGCGGCGTTTGTTGTTTTATTCTTGTTCGCCTGTTTCAACGGCAAACACACGGGACAATCGTTACGGTTACAGTGCTTCCAATGACTGATGATCTGTCTGGAGGAGCTACAGTGCGGCACCAAGCAATTTTTTCCTGCCTGGCAAGCAGTCATGTGGTTCAGAACGTTCTTCATTGTTTTGCAGTCTGGCAATGTACAGTTCCGAACATTGCCGTTGTTCGGTTGGTTTTCGCGCCGTTGACACTTGTGCGCGTGAAGCAGAAGAACCAATTGCTGTTGAATCAGTTTCCGCTTTTCGGGATCGGCGGTTGACTTTGTAGCACCTGACAAGATAAACATTCTGGTTAAACGGTACACCGTTCGGACACGAATCGGCTCTCGACAATAGTATGCTTACCAGTTGGAGCACCGGTACCGGATATTTGACCCTGAGTTGGTTGTTGCGAACCAAGTTGTACACCGGTTGGCGCGCCAGCTTGAGTTTGAGCTGGACTCGGAGCAGGTGGTTGAGTTTGCTGCGCCATAGTACCTTCTTGGCCGCCCACGACAGTGGCGGAACCAATGGGACCCGTGGTTCCACCGAATCTATTTGCAGCTTGCATGGCAGTCATATTCGTTCCTACCCCTTTTTGTTGAGGCGTGACAACTCCAACAGGACTATTCGTACACACTGTGACACCAGGTCCCGGCCCACTGCTCGGAGGTGCTGTTAAACAATTGTATATTTTTATATCTCATAATTTCGTCTATCAGCGCGCATCTATTAACGAATACGAACGTGTAAGATATTTACCATAACCGTAAGGACTGGATGCGCTAATTTGTCCCATGTTCGGCATATTCGCCATGTTCGGAGGACCCTGCATCCGAGGTCCACCTTGACCGGTACCAACGATACCGACTTGATGTACTTGTTGATGCGGACTCTGCCCTCTAGTCGCGGCAACCATATGAGCCTGCTGTTGTTGTTGCATCGCTACGGCTCTGGTGTTCATTATTCCAGGACCATTTTGCATTTGACCAACTCCGTGCGGTCCACTAGGATGATGAATTCCTTGAGTACTTGGACCCATCATAGTACCCTAAACAAGAAAGTCTCTGATTGTAGATTTTCTAAAACTCGGACGCACACGCTGAATAATCTTCGCGTTCTAGCAAAACTTACAGTATTTAATGGTTGTTTGCTCAAACTGTTGGTCACGATTAGACTTCCACCTGCCATACCACCCATATTATTATTCCCACTAGAACTGCTGGTCATAACTAGGCCAGAGTTCATTCCACCTGTCATCGACATGGCAGGATTGCTACTACCGGCCATGCTCATCGACGATTGAAGACTTCCCATAGAATTTGCGATAGACATTTGATTGTTTGCCAAAGAACTGGCTATGCTACTCGGTAAGTTTCCCAGACTCACAACCATTTGCGGATCGACTACTTTAGACACAGAAACGTTTGGTGGAGATTGCATGTTCGGACTTTTGTTACCCAGAGTTCCAGCAGCCATTACCAGAGAATTAGCAACCATCTTGTTGCCCTGATAAAAAGAAATAATCGTTACGGTCACGTTACATGAAATCAAATCTTTGTTTTTGGCAGAATTAAGTATTATGGATACAAACTTGTTGTTGTATTAAATGCTGATGCGAAAGTTGTTGCTGTTGTTGTACATGCTGTCGAAGCTCCGAATCAAGTGCACCGTTTTGCTGCCCTGGTCCTGGCCCTGTAGCTGGCGGTTTAGCACTCTCGGTTGCAGATCCCCAGGAACCGGATGACAACAGATCGTCGGGTAGATCATTTTCAAGATCAAACATATCTGTGTTTGTTATGTAATCTGAGAATAGACATTTGCATTAGTAACAACAGCCGAATAGTCGAACAGCTGTAAAAAAGTCCTAGTTACTAGAAAAGTAACGCTTTAAGACATGTGATCGTCGCACTGATACATCGACACGATATTAAATGGTTTAGTAAGAAATTCATTTTACATTGTATAATCCGTAGGAAATCTAATATACAAGATTGAAAAAATTACTTTTCTAGACAACCAGTTTAAAAAAAAGGAGATCAGATTATGATATTAGATGTAACATGTACCATAGAGACCAAAAAACCATTAGTAATATTATGAAGATAAGATTCAGCACCGTCACCATAGCTTTTATCCAAAGTTTCAATAGTAGGATCTTTTATGTACTACCATAATATAACTCTTACACTGTAACATTTTTCGCATGTTGTATAATATACCTGCATGTAAATTTACATGCACATATATATGCACACATGCACACTTTCTAACAAATATGTACATATTTTAAATTATAGAACAAGTATTATTATCTTGAATAGAACCAACCTAAAGTATTGAAATACATTTGTTGTGTGAATGCACTTTTCGACTTACTTGATTATATATCCATGATAGACGATACATCAATGGAGAAAAAAGGGGTCGAATGCAATATTAAAAAGATTAAAAATTAAAAAAAAAAATAGAAAATAAAACAATGAAAAGATACTACAACAAACTACACGTAAATGTAAACAAACAAATATGTAAATAAATAAGACATGAGACATACACTGCATGAGCATAACTGAAAGGAGTTCATACTACAGCGAATAAAAAATTTATTCACAATAATGTCGTGCTAAACTACTGAAGCAGCAAAGCTACCGATGGCAAACTTTAGAGTAGACAGTCATGCGAAGAAATTATAGTCACTCTAAAGAGTATTTACAATTGTTTGCACATGGAATGTTTTTCAATGCTATAACATTAAATAAAAACAAAAATAAATTGAAAAAAAAGTTTCTGAAACTCATACAACGTAATGTAAAACATTCTTTGATCGTATTAAAATTTTCAAAGCCAATTACCTGTAAAGTATGAAAGTACATAAGTAGAAAAGATCCGATCTACCTACCTACAAAACCTAGACTTTAGCTCAATGATCATATTGTTCTTTCTTGCTTTAAAATTGACTTGTTATTTAATGTAGTTCCATCCTAATTTTAGAGCTCTGTGCATGTGTGTCGCATGTCCATATTACATTTGTTGCCCTTAAATGCATTTCAATCTAACAGCATATGTATCCAAACTTTTATGTTGCGTCTTAAAGCAAAATATCCCTTGATACACGTTTCTTCTATAATACTAAACCTGATCCAATTTTTCTCCAGTATCTTGTGGAACAAATCAATGCATCTCAGTACTAAAGTATTCTGTTTACTACAGTCAGATCTTTGTAATTCGAACCTTTATCATACGAAAACCTCTATAAGGAAACAATTTTCATTCTCTTCTGCTTCGCCGTAAAAACCTCTACAAATCGAAGTGTAAACTTACTTTAACTTGAATCGATTGTCACATGTTTAGTATGTTGTTTACCTTTGAAACTTGAACTCTGTAAATCTAAATTGACTTGTGTCAATCATAGTTTTATCACTGCCCCTTGGAAATTATGAGTGCCTCAATTGCAAAGACAATTCAACACGAAAGATTACAGAAACTAACATTGTTTGTTAAACCTCTCTTCCACTTAAAGACTTTAGAATCTCTAGAACTTGAGCTTGCCTGGAGATTCGATTTACCAAGATTTGACTGTATGGCTTTTCTACTTGATAAACAATGTACTTGATCGTTTTTGTGTCTAGTAGGAATTTTTCATTATTCAACCATAGTGACAATATGCCAAAGCTATACACGCTTCTTTTCAATAGTACAGAAGGTAATGAACTCTCTGACAAAATTGGAAGTAATCGAATGACTCTACAAACTTTATGGTATTAATAAATGAGATGAATGGACAAACAAGTTTTGTAGTGCTGGATTGAATATTTTTGAACTTTCTGCTGGGTTTATTTATTAATATTTACTTCTTTTCTGGACGGTATGGTTGTTCCAATGTGGCTGCAGCTGATGCTGTTGCAGATGTAGCTGTTGTGGCGGGCCCTGCATTTGTTGCATGTTACCACTGCCACCTCCCCCGTAGTTTGCATAAGCATGGTGCATCATTACAGGCGCCATACCCACTACATATATTATAGTTTTTATTTCAGACTGTGGAAAATTGCCTATGCTCTGAATCGTATCTTTCAAGTAGCAGAAACAGCCTCGGTCATATTGTTCTTTCCGTTTTATGGCATCGATACCTGTTACCTTAACACATTCAAAACCAAGGAAGCGACAAAGACAGTTGTAGTATCACTCTAAAACACGGTACAACACGGTTGGTTCGAAAATATGCTGATCTTACTAAAACACAAACAAAATAGTTATTATTTGATCATAGCCGAGAAAATGCTATTGGGGACGGTGGTCTCGAATGTGTTAACAATGAGTATCATTGCGAACAATGGAGACTATGTCTGCTACTTATTTTGTGTAACCTGACTATGTCTTGCACTTTATACATTGAATATTCAAATGACATGGTTGTTTTTGATTCGACACGGGATTACATGAAATATTATTGAGTTCAGAAACTGTTAAGGTGGTAAGAGTAGCGCTTAAAGAATGTAAGAATAAGGAGAACGGTTAGCGCGTCAATCATGCCAGCAATAATGTCTTTTTAATTATTATTGAAAATGTCCATGCATCTGCCATGCACTACGAAAGTAAAATAAGAACTAAATCTAAGAAGAACTAAAAAAAAAAACCTTACAAAATACTATTATCTCTTAAACATTAAAAAACGAGATAATCGAAAGAACGTGCAACAAGACAGAAGTTATAAATTATTTTAAAATACAGATCATCACTTTTTAAAACACTGACTGTTTCTATAACCTCTGAGCAAAATTTCTTTATACTACATGTGCAAATTGTTTATTGTCGAGCAAACCAAACAATGGTTCGCCGACAATGGATTGTTATAAAACAATGGACAAAGTATATAACCTACGATTAATCGGCTGTAATACCCTAACTGGTTGTCACTAAAGTGACACTACTGTGCTGTAACACAGTACCTCGACGATTCTGGATCGCAAATTTCTGCGTTTCTGTAAGAAAACATCATTTCTTCCACGCTAGCAACGACGTGCACCGTTCGTATCAAACGAAAACATACCACAATTTGCAATATAGCATAACCTTCGGCGACGGTATTTCTTCAACAGTTTAGGTTAGTTTTGTTAACTAACAAATTCGGAAAACTATCTCAATCGAACCGAGAAACGGGGGAACGAACTTTCGACAATCTCGAAACACATTGACTAGAGAGAGAGAGGGACCGAGAAAGAGAGACAGATCCCTGTCAACACGAGTGACACTCGTAACAGAAAATTCGACGAGCTACAATCACAACATTTTCCTACTGGTCCCAAATGTATCACAAAATAATCGTGAAAAGGATAAACGAAAGTGTAGGACAACCGGTGGAATCTATGTGTCATTGGACAGAGAAGAGAAGTGTGCTGTTATCCTGAAGAAAAACCGAAGCATCGGTCACGAGGTAATTTTGCTCAAAGGTCTGAACCGTCAACAAGCTGACAGTACGCCTTCGAGGTGTAACATCGGCGTTGATCAAATCGTTCGACAAAGTAATTAGAAAAGTGCGTGTATCGCACATACACACACGCTCGCACGCACACGTCACATATACATACACATACATACACGCCGCGCACAGCAGCACGACATCCAAGAGAGTAACGCTCTTAGGATCGTGCGACTGCGATCTATCCCCTGAAAGGTTAGCCGCTGGATGATGCGACTCGGGTTTGTATATCGTTAAACGTTATCGTACAGGTATCGCGGAATAGATTCGAAGGCGTTAAACTTACCCGCGGAGTCGGAGGTTCCTTGAAAAGGATCTGCGAGCTTCGGCCGCTTGTTCGGTGGGCCGTCCACCAGGTGGTCGGCCATAGTTCCTTTTCAGGGTTAATTATTTCTTGTTTCAGGCTGTTTACTCTTGGTAGCAGTAAGCAGCGGCGGCGGCGTTAGCGAGTCGTCGGAGTCGACCGCACGCACGCACGCAGCACGCAGGCAGGCAGGCAGCAGGCAGGCACGTATACACGGGTATAACACACACACACAGACACAGAGGACGAGCGAACGAGCGAGCGAGTGAGCGAAACGCTGCACTACGCCACTAGAAGACCGCTGCCGATGATGCTGGTTACTGTAGCTGGTGTTGCTTCCTCGTCGAAGCCGCGAATATTCACCAATCTCTCAGCGTACTCGCAGGCATGACAATAACAATGAGAACCGCGGCGCGTAGAGCGTCCCCGAGCACGCTTCGTTACACGATCAACCATTGGGCATCGTCGGGGGGTACGTCGAACCCCGCGCTAAAGCCCACACACGCACACACGGTGAATTTTGTCCCTCGACAGGCGCACGGGCCACTCGCGGCGAGGCACAAACTGGACAGGCCGAGAGGAAGTAACCAGGACTATCGAGAGTAGTAGTATACTCGGTGATCGCGAGGATCACCGCACCGTAATTAATTAAATGCACAACGCCAGCCGAATGAGGTCCGAACGCGTTTGATATCGGTGTTCTTAGCAGTCGGTCGCGCACGACTCGTCAAACACTCGAGTGTGGCGGACTGGCTGCGCGCACGGCGCTATCTCGCAGCAACGATATCGGTCTCGAGGCCCGCTGGCACCATCTTCCTCTCCTCTTCTCTCGCCTTGGCACACTGCGACACGGGGCGCGCGAACGATCACCGCGGACGCGGCTCGCTTTCCCCGAACGTTCGAGGCAATCACGGACGCCAGGAGGCGAGGACGACGAGATGAGTCGGCTCCGGGGCGGCCACCGCGCGCCACAGAAATTCGCTCGAGAGAAGCGATCGCGAGAGTTCCGCACCGCACGAGTATCGGCTAACGTAAAATGGCGGCTGCTGTTGACGAGAAGTTTTTCTACGCTTGTCAGAAAATGTCCGACTGGCTCAGTATACTCGCCGTGACCCTAGTCCGGCCCACCGATTGGCCCGAACGTTCACGTGACCACTAGCTCGACGCTGATTCGACCAGACGTCGCGAGGCCACGAACGCCGTCGTTGAAATCACGCCGCCGGCCCAACAGCAACCGAGGACTTGGCTTATTTCGATGCCGCCATTTGATGATGGCCGGTCTCGTACGGTGGTTGCACGAGACGCTCCTTAAAGGCGAAGTCGTTATTATTCGGTACGCGATATTTCTTTGTTTCAGGGATTAGGACACTGTGAAATGCCAGCAAACTAAGCCTGTTTTCCTATGAAAATTACAGACAAAACTAGACACGCGATTCATGTGAGTTTTCTTTCTTTAACTATCCAAAGTTCTATACGTTTTTTTCAAAAGTCCATCTCATTCTCGTAGATCTATCACCTCTTGTACAATACAGCTTGATCGTTCAAATGGTCGACCGAGTGGTCCGAAGAATTGTACGTTTTTCCGTCGTACCTTCAAATTTATCAAATTCTCCGTCAATTGCCACTATTGTCTTTCTCATCTTTTCGACACCTGTAATTTCTGTCAACCAAATGATGGTGTCTCTTTTTATATCAAATTCGTGCCCAGTGCGGCTCATGCTACTGTGTGTTTGTTGTCTAACATATGTTGTAAACGAAAATTATTCACTTTATAATCTACATTTTGTAAAACTTCATGACAAAATGATATTGTAACAACGATCACTTCCAAATTTCTAAGTTATATTGGATGAACAGAATTTTTTTTGTATCAGGCCAGCGTTAAAAAGCAGTATTCAATTTTTTTGAATTTTACGTATGCAGCAAATCAAGCTTTTGTTTCGAGTACTCGCAGTGCTGTCTGGTGACAGTGGTTTTCGTAAGTTGAGGGATACCGCGAAAGTACCTTATTTTCGTTCGTTTAGTGTTACCGGAAATTGTTGAAACGGTGTTTCATATGATATTATTTATCACATTCCATTTTTGGGGGTAGAGATTTTGTGTATTGACCCGTTCTACATGCATATTCTACTTCACTTTATCTCATTCTCATTGACACACAATGCATCAGATTTTTTACTAACATTTCTGTAAATAGTGGTATCGTTATCTCGAGAATTTTAGGTTGTATTATTTATTTGCATTATGTTGTGCACAGACTATATGTGGACTTGCTGAAAATGGTCGATAAAATGTCTTCTATTATGTAATGTCACCGAATTATTACTGTAATCCCGAAAATCCTGCGAAATACTCTTACTTCCATTCATACTCGCATATCGATTTCGATCTATTCGATTTTTCGAATTGAAATCACGAATGGTATTTCGAAGTTCTTCTGTTCTGATCTAGTCAGCTTTTAGGGATACAGAGACAAATGCTATTCTCCGAGAAACATTTCGCTGTGCGGTTAGCAAATTGATTAAAGGCGTGAATGAGCACAGTTAACTGATTGAATGTTACCAAAATGGCTTACGCGTCGCGATAGTCGAGTCGGTCTAAAGCAATTTTATTCTCCTGGCGTGTCTGCGCCGCTTGTTTCTCGGCTGAAATTCATATTTGAAATGCACACGTTTGCCGTATCAACTAGCGCTTTCTCTTTTCGATCAGGGTGAATCATTATTACCCGATTACGTTCGTAAATAGTTGATATATATTCCCCGAATAAAGACGGGACCAAAAATCGAGACTGGTCGCGTTCGCCGATACGTTCGCGGAGTTCAGAGTGTCAAAAGGGGGATGTTGTTACAAGATGGCCAGGGATTCTCTCGATCGACAGGTTAAAAGGAAAAATGCACGCAAGGTGGGGAGAATGCGTTGCGCAGAACGTCCTCTCCTCGAGAAAGAGAATCCGACTCGTGTGGATAGGTGCGAACGGCACGCGACCCATCACACGCATATATTGTGCGTGAACTTGCTTCCATCTCCCTTTTCCTACAGCTTTCTTCGTTACTCTTTGCGATCGTCTCTCTCTCTCTGTCTCGTCGTCGCGAGTTTGGCGAGCGCGCGCGAGCGCGATGAATCCACTATACTATGGTGTCAGATACAGGGAATTGTGTGAAGAAAGAGGTGAACGCGAGAGGAGAGTGGGAGTATTGGAAATGGGACGGGAACTGGATGACGGCGTGGCAGCAGCCACCTAGCCATGTCAGTGACAGCGACTCTTTGTCGAGTGTTACTTGTCCCGCGTTGTTTCCTTGCAACAATGTAATCTCGACTTCTTTGAGGACCTAACTATCGTTCACGTCTAATGTATGCTTCTTTATAGGATCTATTTATAGCGTCGCCTTGCAATTTCGGCCACGAATCTTCAAACACGAGATGATCGCGCTAGACGCAACCTTCGACTCTCTCGTAAACTTCTTCGTATCGTTACCATTTTTTTTCTCTCTTGAATGTATACCATTCATTCTCGGTCTGTATACAACTGTCAAACGTATCGTCGCTATAGTGAACCGAAACGAATGAAAACGTCACGGGAGATGTAATTACGATGCGAATCGCAAAAATCTGTTTTGGTACTCTTTATCCGAGTGTTACGTAACTGCTTGCTGACCAAAATGCTCGAGTGCTACGACATCGTTTTACTCTCTATTGTGCTTTCTCGTTTCTGATTTCATGTCGCAGAGATTTGACACTGAGAAATGACTGGAATGTCGGCAGATATCTTTTCGCTGTTGTTCCATATCGGGAGAAAATGGTCGGTAACTACGAGATTACGGTATCTAAGAAAACTGCGCACCGATCGCCGTATACTTCTATGACCGAGAGTGGAAATAAAAATATCCGCGAAGGGTGCATTGACCGATCTCGAACACAGGCCAATACGTTTTAATCTGTTTAAAAATCTGCTCGAAAGAAGAAACTCGCGTCGGCGCGCGTTTTGTTCTGCATTTTGATCGTTACAACACCGAGTGAGCTATTTTCACGCATTCTTTGAGTCATTGATATCACGGTTGTCGTGTGTCACGATAACGAACGTAGTTTTCGTAATCTCGCTCTGGTCGATACGATACTTACAATCCCGCCCCGTATTATTTGTAATTATTACAATTTCGATTTCGGTTTTACAGAATTATAAATAGAAGAATATATCAGATGTATCGCGAGCGATAGATTTAAATTGCTTCGAAACAGAAGCGCCGTTTCATTTCAGGGTAAACGAACGAAACGGTGGTCCGTGATTATTTAATGTTCTTTTATCAATTTATAATCGGATAAAGAAGCAACGTCATAACTTGAATTACGATTTCGCAATTTACGAGTTGTGGATAACGTTAATCTTGTTCGTAACACTATTTAAAACCGTTTATTTCTGTAATTGTACGTAATATTAAGTGGCAATGACTTTAGACTGAATAACAGAGGAGCACTTTCATATTTCGTCTAAAATTACTTCAACGTATACGATAGTATACGACAAGGTCGATTGCATTCAATCGTTTAGAGCTTTAATTATTTTTAAAAGACAAGTCTACCCTGACAGAGATGAACGTTTCATTGATTTTTAATGATAAATCAAAGGCGACTCTATTTAGACTATGCGCCTAAAAGGAGCGCTATACTTTCTACTTGCGGCATACGCGAACGATAATTTCAAACGTGTACATATTTCTGTACCGAAAATTAGGACAATTAATTAGTTAATTTCTGCACGAGTTAAGACATACTCATGCTTACGTTATTCTTTCTTTTATTGAAGTTAAACATGCAACATAGTCCAAGAGCTCTGTAATTATAGCGCAATTGAAATACTTTCGTTTATTTAGATAAATATCTCTGTAACATGGCATATAAAAAGAAAATTTAACAATACTGTACAAAACCATTTTTATTGTACAAAAACGTTTCTTTTTTTCAGTCCATTTAAACTACGTCTGAATAGAACTACGCTTATGTATTTGAATTCAGGATTGTTACAAATTCTCATTATCATTACTCTGCAACAATATCGTTTTATAACATACAAATAAGCAGAATCAAGTTTATAACAAGATAATAATCCATTTTTAACAACACAAAAAAGCAGAATCATTATACATTAATAATATAATATTCTATAGATCGCTAACAATGTTTAATGTTTATATATCGATTTTTCGTTTTTAATAAGTAAAATATTGAATTACATTACGAAAGAAAGGATAGGACAAATCAACTGGTCTGAAAGGAACAATACTTTAACAATGATTAATATTATCGTTTGCTATTATATATAGTATATAATATGGAGCAATGTACCCAAACCTGTACCTCAAACTGTCCACTCACTCTTCTGTAATAATAAAAAGTACAACAAAATAAAAGTACATAGACAAGCAATACATAATAATGTTCATAAAAGATTTTACAAAAGATACTTGTTACCCAATATTTTCTCTACTAATAATGCATGCGAAGTAAAATTTTTAAATTTCGAATAAAACATTTAATCTTTGCTTTAATGCGAACAAATTTTTTTTCGTACAAATCGATGGCGTAATAAATATATGTATACAATCTGTATATCTTTTGTATTAAAAACGCTTTTATTATACAATGAATAAATAATACCCTTTCTCTCTCTCGCTCTTTCTCTAATAACACAATTTAAAAACGCATTTCAAGAAAAATCAAATTAATATATTTATCCGAACGGATGCGAATTATACATTAGTTTATTACAAAAACGATACCTAATTAAATTATTGTTGAAATATGTTTAATTACAGAAAATAATTAAGATACTCGAAGAATGCAAGCGTTTTAAAATTACGTAACATACGTTCACATGCGTTCAAATAAATGCAAGCTTGTTACTTTGTACAGATTTAAAACGCTTCCCATAAATAGCTTTACAGTAAATGATCTGTTCTGTTACAAACAATACGCGAACATTAGTCATTTTTAAGAAGCCCCCAACGTTCAAACAATAACATTTTTATAATATCGTATTAATATGTAAGAGTAAGATTTACAGAATATACCACCCCTTCTATTTGTGTAAAAAAGACTAGTAAAACTGTGTGACACTTTACAAACTTTTTAATTGAATTTCAATGCAATCTTGTATAAAAAGAATGTTTCGTATAATTGGGTCTTTCAGGCTTAATCTATGTCTGTATATGTTTTTAAGAAGTATTATTATCAATGAATTTCTTCCAAAAATAGAACTTACATAAAAATGGATTGGAGTTTCCAATAAGTGGTACTGTTTTGTTGTTCACAAGCTTAATGTCTTTATACAAACAATTATTGAATGCTGTTATCACGTTAACAAATACGTGAAGTACTGCATCAACTGAACATTGAACTTCAAATGCATGTAAAATATAACTCCATTCTATTAAACTTCATAGGTATCGATACATATATACATATGTATATGTACCCAAAATTATTGTGACAGAACGCGAATGATGGACGAAAACGAAAATTTTTGAACGAATGGAATACAGGTGAAATCTGTCTTAAGCCTAATGCCAGTTTTAGGATTTGTTAGAAATCTTTTGTACACATATAAGAACATTATACCATAGAAGTATCCGTACTGTTTGGAGAAATTGGATATTCAAAGAAAGTCTTCTTGTGTTACACCGCTTTTGAACAAGTACATACTTTTAACTCGATCGAAAGATAACACTTTGCCTTTTATTTCAATATCGTTATCATGTAATAAAATATTCGGTTGAGTGTTCTAAAATATATTCATGAGCCACAATTTTTTATAGTTTCTTCAGCAACGGTGTGTGCGCAATATCTTTCTGAAATTGTTTTGCAATCGATGTATCGTCAAGTGGTCAATCACTCTTGGACTTTGTTTCACTACCCTGATTATCAGACTTTGTTCCGCTTTCTTGTTGTTCTGATTTTGATTCAGCTTCTTGTTGACTAACTTCATCTTCTTCGTCAGAGTAATTTGTAGGTGCTTCACCAGGTTTCAACAGTTTACCAACGTAATCGTACCTTTCTAAAATAACAAATAATGCATTCGATAAGAAATTGAACTTTTAAGAAACAGTTACAATATCGTATCTTTAGAACTGAATAAGTTACCTTTAAATTGCTCTTCCCATTCTTTGACAGAATTCATCTCTGTGGTGTTCAAGTCACTGAGATCATCGTATTCGTCGCTTACCATTAACGAAAATTTCGCCAATCCTCTACTGGCATCGTGTCCACCAAACGCTTCATATGGACCACCTAATGTAACAATATAATATATAATAATAATAATTTTGACTGCACATATTTTTGTTATAAGTTTGCATCTAGATCAGCGGTTTTCAACTCGGAAAAAATTTTTTTTCCATGCCTCCCTTCCTTTTTATATATTTTTAATAGATATAAAAATATAGACACGCTTTGAAAACGGTTAAGTTTTATTTATTTGTAGATATTATGGTATGAAAACTAATTTTTTATTAAAAAAATTTGCTGATCTAGAATCTAGACTGTACCTACACTCAAGGGATTAAAATCAGAAATCAAAATTTAAAAAAAAATCTATATTACCAACACAGAAAAAATGTAGAAAAGATAAGTCCGAAATTTGAAAACATTGGATAAACAGAGCAAACCAAATTTTGGGATCTGTATTTTGAAAATGATCTTGTACCAAAAGCTTAGACCTTTTCATATTTTACTTTCAATGGTTCGAACTACGATCAAAGAGTATTCTTCGCCTTCCGAAACGTCGCACGATCCTAACCCCTTGGATGTGAACAAAGATTTAATCAGTTCTTCAATCTAGCTACCGACAGAGCTACGAGTGTACAGTTGTGTCGAGTCAACATGTTCTGTTTCTGTGAATTACTTTGTAAAGATATACATGATTGCATAAACACCTACGGAATCTAATCAGTAGTAGTGAGACCGATCCCATGTTGCTTGTAAATTTATTTCTACATTATCATCGGATTGGCCGATAAGCGGCGCGGCGCCAGACAACGATTGCAACGTGAGCTAATTAAAAATCGGTCGGCAACACGGTAGCAAAAAAGAAGTCGCAATTACTTGGTCCGATGCAAACGTATAAGACGAAGAAAAACTATCGGGCGAGTTCTGCGATGTAAGAAAGGAACCAACGGAAATCTTACCGGGACCATAGAAATGTCCACCACGGGTGCAATCGTAAACATTTCCGTTGACAGCGACCAATATTCGTCCGTCTGGCCCGGTGCCTCCGTACTGCTTCAATTCTTGCACGGTAAAGTCGCGACGCAACTTTGGTAACGACTTCGTCGCCTGCACGGTCATCTCAGTCTTCGTCTTGCTTTTAACAATTTTGTATACCAGTAAGGTGATCACGCTGACAAGGACAAGATTTATCGGGCTCTTTATGATCTCCGCAATAAAACTCGATATAAGCTGGTGACCCTCCTGGTCGATGGTAGTAGATGCGGAACCCGGCGAGTCATCCTTCTCCGCCATTTTGACCACCAGTTTACGTGCCTCGCTGGGAAACACGATGCTTTTCACGGCTCGAACAAAGTCAACCGTGTTCTCGAAACGCGATCAAAACTCCGGCAAGAATATCAAAACGATCCCTCGAATCCGCGAAACAATACTTTCCGAGATCTACGATGAAACGACTCGCGCGCAACCTCAACCATGTACTACTGACGTACCGGCACTGGCCGCGCTGATACCCACAGCGATGCGATTATATAGGCTGTTTAAAATTCCCGGTGGCGCCGAGAAGAAGTGGCAAGTCGCAAAACAGGCGAAATGAATCGGCTAAACATCGCAGTTTCAACCTCGATGTAATACTCTAGATTCCCGTGTAACGCGATCAAACACTGGTTTAAAAGGATGTACATTTACTGCCACGTTCAGCGTCTACTAAGATTTAATTATTTTTCAGGTGTCTCCGATATATTCATATTCAAAATACTACTTAAAAATGTTTTTTTCGAGAAAAAATCAAAATTGCTTGACTTATATTCAATACTGCGACGTATAAATATTCTGATCTCTGCAGAATTTAACCCACAATGTATACTTTGACCTTCGGATCACCTTGAATTAAGAAATTTCGGGTCTTCTAAGGTCACCCAAAGGTCGCGGTATAAAAGATCGTTAAATTTGTCTTGACGGTAGTTAAAAGCATCGGAGTGAATCTGATTGTATAAAAAAAAGTCAAATATTCGGAAATTTCCGACAGTCTTTTCAAGCCGAGTTTCAATGCGACGCGTTCGAAAAAAGCGCTGAAGACGAAGCACCGGTTATTTTGCAAGAAGGTATTCTCTTTTGGAGAACACTGTATGTTTTGACACACACTACTTCGCGACAGTGCTACTCACACACATATATCTTTTACATCCTCGGTGAGGTACTCTACGAGCAAAAAGCTGTATAATTCGAAAACCATTGTGACATTTCACATTTTTTGCATTACATTGTATAAACTTAAATGTTTTCCATGCAATCGTTGCAGGGAGTATTACATATAATACACGCGTCGCAGATACTGAATTTTGATACTAATGTTGTTATTTTTCAATTTGACGAGATGCGTGACCAAAATTTGATCTTGATTAATATTCTCGGCTTAAAGTATGATAAATAAAAAATTACAAATTTAAAGATTTCCGTATAATAATCCACACGATACTATTGTAGCTATGATTTTGTGTCCGCAAGAAATTGTAGTGATTTAACTAAATCAATCTAATCGAATTAATGATTTTCACAGTCGCGTGGAGACGTGTTACAAATTGGATTTTACGCAGTCCGTCGGTTCTTTTGCTTCTGCGGTAATAAATTCGAGCATGTCATCACTTAATTCCAATTTTTCAAAGTCATGCCATGCTGTCATTCTTTGCGTACATGTAGCGTAAGTTTGTGTGCAGGAATCTTGATAAGTTTAGTGTAGATATAATACAATTGTAGTTTGTCATATAGATGTCGCTTTTATCTCTCGGATAACGGTTCGTACTGCGAACTATCGCGAAATTGTGGATTCGCACAATGTAGAAGTTATCGTAGTCCGATATTCACACGCACCTTGCGCGGACAGAGAGAAAGTTAATTATAAAATGTATAAACGTTATATCGAGGTTACGAAACAGATCTCTTTCTCTCTCCCTCTCCCGCTACGAAGTATGCTAACAACATACCCGATGATAATAAATTGATTAATTCAGATGCGGTAGCAGTGGTAGAATTGAGTCAATAAATAATTGCTTCAGACTAGTTTATTGAAGACACTATCAACATATTACACTCCTATATGCGTGCACTAGTTGACTTGTACATGATCTGCAGAGTTAATTTGCAAACTGGAGTTGAGCAACGATTGACACGATTAACGATTTACAATTACAATCGAAGTAGACGTGTAATAATCAATTAGGTTCGTGATTAAATTAATTGTTCAATCGCTGATTTAATTACAATCAATTTCTTTTGAATGGTAAACATTACAAATTTTAATCAATTAATGCTCAACTCCGTGTAGAGTATATGTAATAGGCTACTTGTACTTAATTGCGTTGTACTTATATTGGACGGCACCGTTTCGTAAGTCTAATTCAATACTTACTATTGTAGACACTTGTACTGAGTTATACCTACCTAGTTCATAAAAAATGCACGATATACTCTCATGAAAAAGAAAACAACATATTAAGCTAGAAGCGTTGCTTCGAATACGTTGTAGACATACAAGCAATAAAGTTTACAACGGAGCTTTCTCGTCTTGAAAGTCCAGGTAGGGGTGAATGTTTAAAGAGGAGGAGACCATGTTCACATCTACTTTTTCCGAACACATCGGACATACTCCTTCGGTCTCGATTATTCTAATGCGATCAAACAAATTGATTTAGCGATTTTACGACAATCATATATATGTTTAAAGTAAAATATATGTACCTTAAAAATTCGCTTTTTATGGCAGGGAAATCACATTGAGGACACGTTGTGAAATCATGTTCAATGATATGTCGTCCCTATAAATAATACCGTGATTAAATACAGATGCGTGCAACTTATTTCATGGGTAGACTGCGGATGTTTATGCAATTTGCAAGTTTTAGCCTTTTTAGAATTTTATATTCTACCGTTTTTTGAGCATTTTCAGGAACCATAAATGCATTTCAAGATCCGCAGTCTAGCGATGGACTAATTGGCAAAAAGACCAACCGTAGCTATACAAAAGGGTATCGTGTTTTTGCATTTATCACAGGTGATCTCAGTCTCGAGAAGTTTACTCTTGCAATATGGACACGGAGTTAGAGGCTCTTCTTCGTCCTCGTTATCCTTCGCTCTCGGTGGTTTCCTAACGATTGCTTCAATTTTCTTACTATACTTAGCGTCGATTTGATTCCTATACTCGGGACGCATTAGCATGGCAGCAAAATTGAATGCTGCGTTCTTTAGTCCTGCTCTTTGACACTCTATCACGGTCGATGTTAAGATCGGAACAATATCTAAAATCATGATTTATATTATTTTATATCAGCTTTCCCATTGCAAAATATTTCATACGTTTCTACTAACGTGACGGAAACTTTGAAATGTTGTTGGCTACTCTTATCAACATACGAGCGCCGCGCAAGTGGTCGCTTTTCTTTACATGTAATCTGACCAGAATGTAAGAATGTAAAAGTCTTAAATTATTTTGCATCTCTAGCGGTATAGTAATCTTATTCCTTTTCAACTCCTGGTACATACTGAACAGTACATCGTGCGCGTTCCTGTAATTTCCTGTTAAAAAAACGTTTGTCATATTAGACTGTATACCAGATACGTGAAAATTCAAAACACACCATTAATTTGTTCTTCGTTTGCTATTATAATTGCTGTCTTCGCAGCATCCCTGTATTGTTTTCTGGCCATGTACAATCGGAACAGATATTTAGGGTCCTATCGAATTATACGAGTATATTTAACAATTGTTACATCTCTGTACAGGAAAGATTAAAAATTATCCAGCTACCTTTGGCAATCCATCTCCACCCAATAAGAAATCTATCATTTGAGTTGCTAGTTTATCATCCTTCGATGAAGCAACTGTGTCAATAGCTAATGACAGAACCTCGTTCTCGTCTGCCATTAATTGAGCAGCTTTCAACAAATGTCGCAACGCCTTCTGATATTCTTTCGCGTGAAAATAATACTTTCCCGCTAAGTGATTATTCTTCTGAGACTCAAAGTGCATGGCTAAACTCCTGAAATCTTCCTTTCGCGCATTGTCATCGTCGATCGTGTTTATCAAAATTTCTCCATACAATTCCATCTTTCCGTGTTGATTTGCCAATTGGAAAGCTTCGTCGTGGCAATTCGATAGAATTAAAAATTTGATCGCCGAATTGTAGTCATTCATTTTCTGGAAATATTTCGCCACCATTTTCGCGCCCTCCACGCTTTTCGTTTGTTGTACCACCTCCACGCTTCGCGCTGTAAATGTTTCAAGAATGATTTCCTGCTGGAGAACACGTCGACAATCGAATTACCTGGATTGTTCAAATGTTCCAGATTAATCCTAATGATATTCTCAAAATCTTTCGCGGTTTCGTACGCTCTGGCCGCTTCTTCGTATTTGCCCTCGGCTTCCTTCGCTTTAGCATACTGTATGTTAATTTTGGCAGACGATATTTGTGGCAACAGGTGCCCCACCTTCTGCCAATTCTTCAGTTTTATATATGCGGACGCTGCTTTGTCAAAGTACTCGGCTTTCTCATACAATAGTGCGGCTTCGTTGAATTGCTACAAAAGCAGAAACATTTACATGCAAGCAAAACATGTTTACACGTATACATATTGTGTGCATATATTTTGATTGTACATGTACCTTCATCGATTCGAGTATTTCTGCGCATTCCTTTCGTAACTGTCTTGAACTCTCATTGTCTACAGCTATGCTCACACCCTTTCTACTATCACCGCATCGGATAGACATTCTAGCAATTCCAGCAAGACACAAATTGCGATGATGCGGATTACGAACAGTCGTAATCGATGAACTATTTGTCTCCACCAATCCGCGTTCGTAGTTCGATAATGCTTTAGGATAATTTCCCCTAGAATAATCACGTTTTTAATAGAATTACGTGATACGCGTACGTGTTGGATACGAAGTTCTTACGTGAATTCCAATTGTTGAGCGTATTCTCTAGCGATATAAGGAATTTCATCGGGTTTCAGCTTTTGCGCTAGGTTCAATGCTTGTTCCCATTGCATCAAATCTCTTCTTAAATATAATGCTTGCACCGGTTCCGAGGACTGTAGGAAAAACTTTTCCGCTTGATTATAGTCACCGAGTAAGATGCACGCGTGACCAGATAGCAATGGCAATTCGTCTATGTTCTCCATACTTTGTAACGCCCACACCATCGAGGCGTCTTCTATGTTTCGATAAACGCGTATCGCTGCAGTTCGGAATAATTGTTCAGTACTAAATATATTTATACGAGTTATACGACCTGTAGGAACACTTACCAAAATCAACATTTAAATTTGCAATCGAGCTTTCCCCCAATTTTAGCCACGATTCTCTTTCGTTAATCTTCTCGCAAGTGTTCCACGCTTGTTCGAATCTAAAATGTTATTTTTTATTTGATTTTATTTGATTTATCGATGGACAAAAAGTATATTTACCGTCTGCATAAAATTTGATTTTCTAGAACTTCTTTCAGTTTCGCCGGTTCTACGATGTTTCCTGCGTCCTCGTGAGAAGATAACGTGATCTGAATTAATTTATTACTTATCGAACTTAACGTTAACTCGCCAGAGTACAGTAATAATGGTAACGTTTCGGATGGCAGCTTCGTTGTACTTATCTTCTCGATTTTCGTACCTATTTGCAAAACGTTTTAACATCTCCTAAACTTTAAGACTTAAAGCATTCGTTACAATTTCATTAAATCTCACCTTCGATGAAATATTTAACGAATATGTACGTAATGAGAATGCTCTTATTGTACACGGCAAATATATTGCGTTCTAGGATATTCTGATCCCATATTATTCCTTGTATAAAGTCCGGACAATCGGGAATTTGTAAAACAGACTCTTGCATAGGATTGTACATGTAAGCGTCCGATTTATTATCTATAAAACACAATTGTGTCCCATTCGCATCTAAATAGATCTCCTTTATACCGTTGTTGTGCGTATGCTCTGTGCACTGATTGAAAAGTTCTAGGCAAAAGTAGATTATGTGACCCATCTAAATATACAATTAATGCAAATTAGTGTTTTTGATACACGTTTTGGTCATTATGTACTTTCACTATACATTTCCGGAAACCCATCCTACTTAGACTGCGCATTTCGATTGCAAACGATTTGATTTTATGCATGATTTTAACACACAATGCTATTCAACTGTTCTGTTAAGTCATGTTCGTTAAGCAAGTCAAAATGACGGTATCCGGCATTCGAATGTTAAGCGACTCACATCATTGCCGTAGACTAAGAAGTCTGTGCTAAGGGCATGGCACGTTATTCTGCAATCCGAGGCATTTAAATCCGGAAACATTTTCGTGTCTTTTCCTTCCTTGGTTAGCGATGGGTTTGGCTTCACCTGTAATAGCAACGAGTTAACACTCGATCTAACAACGATTTATAGTACTAAGTCTGAATTGAATGTACTTGTTACCGAGTGTAATTGCAATTTCCCATCGAACAAAGCCGAGACGTAGGTTTCATTCAGTCGTATGCTGTCTATTGTTGCAAGATAGTCCCTTTCGAAGTGCGCCGTTGTGTCGTACGGATTTTCTGACATGTCCCACAGCAGCGCTCTATTATTTAAACCCACTGCTACGTGCATCGGGCCTATTGCCAATACTGAAGGTTCTATGATGGTATTAATCATTATGGGCTCTGACTTTTCCTGTTGAGTAGTTCCAAATACATATACACGTCTATTGTCTGTAGACTATATTTTCTAACGACGACAGTGTTCGTACCTTGTCCAAAGTGTAAAGGTGTACCGCTACCTCTGTTAAACTAGTAAGCAATGCAATTTTATTTCCACAAACGCTGGATAGTTTTGGAATCTGTATCAGATAGACTAACACATTTCCAGAGTAAGTTACAGCTGCTATCATGGTCCCATCCATGGACCATTCTAACTTGCTAATTCCTGTTTCGTTACTGACTGTGATTAATTTTTCAGTTTCTTCGAGACTCTGTAGATTGTGGATCTTTATGGTATTACTACCGCACGTCGCAATCTTTCCTATCGTTTGACTTATAGCCAAGTCGGTCAACGAATCTTTGTGGTTTTTAACTTGAAATAGCTCTTGCCCTACTTCCTTTATGTGCGTCGAAATTGCAGTAAAATATCCCGTTTCAAAACCTACTAAGATATAACCGTCTCCATACCTGAAAAAGTTGATTTTAAAAAAGATCCAGTCTCATTTATTTTGATACCATACTGCATGATCTTACCATTTGTACGTAACAATAGAACCATAGCGTTTTTGGAAAGCTAATTCAATAGGGTTCTCTGGATCCAAAATATTGTACAAGAATAAAGTGGTTTTATTAATAACAAGAGATACCTAATGAACGATAGGAAATTAATAGCATCTTGCGCCAGCTACATTTTACAAAGTAATTTGAAAAAGAATCGTACTGTATTTTCACCCCCAATTCTGTGATCCATCTTCATTTCATTGAACTGAATATCAGATGGATCACCTTGGAGAGGGATTTCACGGCGTGTGTCTCCGTCGCTTGTGCTAATAGTTAAAGCTTTGTCTTCGCTGGCAAGAGCCAAAAGTCCCTCGTAAGACCAAGCACCACACGTTATACGTTTTTTATGTTTTCCCAGGATTGGTGTCCTTCTATTAATTGATAAATCAATGAGTCTATTGCTTGGAAAATATAGAACAAAACACTTAAGGGAGTAGACTCGTTTCCGGGATGTGGGATGTGTCTTCTCATTTCACGATAATTCAAAGATGGGGTTTTTCAGTAGTCAAAAGTGCTAGATGAAAGATCGTCTAGGCCTTCGTTGCCTTCAAAAGTCCTACTTTTACGTTTATGCAGCGTAATTTGCATTATTCGGTAGCATTATTCATAGCTATATCCTTTATGCTTCTAAATGATGCAAATTACGCCTTATGTAAAAAATGGGACTTTTGAGGGCGACTAAGGCCTAGAAAAACAATCCTGGAAACGAAACTATGCCCTCAATTGTGAGAAAGGTGTACATACTTGGCATTTATATGATCGTAAAGAACTAAGTTTCCTTTCTGCGTTCCTACAGCTAATAAACAGGTTCTTTTCGCCCACATAATGCACGTCAAGTTATCTCTTACACCGGCATCTATTTGAGACTTTTTTCCAGTCGTTGCATCCCATAATACGATAGTAGAAGAATTTTGTGATATAACAGCTAACAGATCTCCGTCGGAGTCCCATCCGAATCCGGTGCACAAACCAGAAATGTGAATACGTTCTTGTAGGTCGCCTTGCCTATCGAAAATAGCAACCGAGGAATCATAGCCAGTGGTTGCTAAATGAGTACTGTTACCGGGTCGCCAAGAGATGAACACTGTACCAGAACCATGAGGTTGAAACAGTTGGTACAATACCTGCATTCAACAATTTGACAACTGAATGTACCATTGAATCAAACAAGTTTATCCTCGTTTCATTTTCGATTTGAAATATGTCGACATAAAGATCGATCTTGTAATAATAATAATCTCATATGTCACTCGCGACAATTAAGAAGATAAAACAATAGTTGCGCTGCGAAAGTTTGAATAACACATAACCTACCTTCTCGGTCGACATACTTTTATGGATAGAAATTTTTATCGGTGCAATCGTGAAGGCTGAACACCTAATCGCATAGAAGAATGTTGCGACGGCGCATAGTTGAATTATTGATTCATTAGCTTCTATTTTTTACGCATATTATTGCGTCCGTCTTGTCTGCCATGTTGTTTATGTTTAGGGTAGCCTTTCCGATCAATTTCAAATTGTTTGACGCTTTGTTGTGATAGATCGATCATAGATCGCACCGCTTATCGATATCGTGGCGGCAGATTTGGATTATTTCAACCGGAGGAGAAAGGCTAGTCGGCAAACGAAATTATTATTATTAATAATAAAATTATTATTAGACTGCGAATCTTTATGCATTTACGCGCACAAAAGTTTTCAAAAAATATTTGAATAGAAAATTCAATAGAATTTGGTACGATTTTTATTAATTTTGTATCTACAAAGGCCATTGTCACTGACAATAACATTCTATTTGATTCCACTTGCTTATAAAGATTAACTATAAAAATTAAAAATTGCATAAACATCCGCAGTCTATTTATTATTTACTTGTGGAGACATCGTGTTTTCATTAGTAATTCTAAGAACAGGTAAACAAGTTCTTAGAATTATACTAACGAAAACACTGCGTTCAACGACGTCTCCAGAAGTAAATATGTAATAGCACTCTGTGTGAAAGACGATGAAGTTCTTCCATATGTGTATCTCTGTTCGTATCACACAGCGATCTCTTTCTAAATAGCACAGATTCAAAATTTTGTGATTGTATGTAACTCTGTAACCATATATACTCAATGGCTTTACATAAGTAGAAAAAATATTGGTAAAGAGTATCGTGTATACAAATATATTTATTTGAAAATACAAATCTGTTGATCGAAATATTCTATATTTAGAATTAATAATAGATTTATGCGTTAAGTTATAGTGAGCAGACAATTACATTAGTATACAAATCGTATAGGTTAGATAACCAAAATATGTATGTGGTTCTTGGTTCGTACTGAAATGAAATTTTATACAAAATGTTCTCTTTGATGTTCACAAAACGAGCACTTCGCTCGCAAGCACGTCAATTCGCGAGCTTTCTTGTCAGTAGTAGAACTCGAGTCGACAGAAAAGTAATACAACATTCTGCGAATGTAAATTATAGCGGCTTAATAAACCAGGATTATAGAGCATATAACCGGCCATTCAGTAATGCGACCAACGAAAGCTGTTTTCTACCACCGTTAATGAATATTCCGCTTATTAAATTTCCATCGTTCTTTTATTGGTATAGACAATTCCTATTTAACCTGTACGTTCGACAGTCTCTTGACAAAACGTTTAGCCTTCAGGAGTTTTCGGCTGGAGCAAAGCATGTATGGTACTTTTACTAACTTATTATATCACCTCTGTCCCATATTATTATACACACTTCATTTCTTTATTGAATTCTACATAATTTAAAGTATTGCAGGATGTTTTTGCTACATTCAGACAAGACAACTAAACTCCCATTGCAACTAAGTTTTTCTTTATTCGTACATACGTATATACCAATCTGTAATTAGGTCAGCCACCTAATTATTCAGTTATGTTAATTATAAACAAAGGCTAATAACAAGGATTTTTAAATATGTGTGCCATAATGTGGAACAAAGGTAATGCATTTAATGTAAAGTTAGCGATCGGAGAAGGACCAATTTAAATGAGGAACGATTATCCAAATGTCTATTTTATAATAAATCTATCGGGTAAAGGAAATTGTATTTGTTATAGGCGATTAAGCTAATATCGGAGGCGTTAACTTTACGAAATTATGAAAACCTGCACGGTCTGGTAGACGAGATTGTAATAGAAATAGTAAAGAAGAAAGTTGAGAGCTTGGCAAGTGCACAGAGGAGATTAATTGCAATAAGCGATGCAAGTTTGACATGGTATGTCAATTATAGTATGGGTGTCAAAGATGGTAGAGTTTCAGGTAATATGATTAAGCTATAAAAGATATTTCTAAACACATGCCGCAAAAGAATGATAGTACAGTAGACTTCCTCTTAATGTCTCTACGTCCTATGAAAATTATCGACAGATTTTCACTGACTCCAGATTTGACTGACAATAACTTTGGCTAACAAGGATTTAAGTCGACAGTATTATCCGATAGCAATATCGTTTGTAAAGATGGTGCTCACATTTTATTCTTTAACTATTCTACACTGTCACTTTCACTTTTGTATAAAAATATAATTATTACACTATAAGAAGTTAGATGGAGTCGGTCAACGTTCTTGTCAAATGATGTTAATATCGGATAATACTGTCGTCGATTAAAGTCGTTGTCGGGCAAAGTTATTGTTGGTCAAATCTGGAGTCAGTGAAATATCGGAAAAAGTGAAGACGCATTTTTTCTAAAAAATACTGCAACAAACCAGATAAGAGGGAGTCTGCTGTATCGGGTTTTAATATGTTTAATTTTATTTGAGTTTATTGTAGATTGCGATTTTATTCTCGAGATTTCGCAATTGGGCTATTACTTGCCCAGTACGCCAGGTTCGGAGGAGTCCCAAAATGTAGAAAAAAGAATGTTTATAAATGACAATGGAGTAGAAAGGCTGGGTCTAATGGTATTTAACTACACGTTTCAAAGGAATTATAAAAACGGAATAGGAGGACCATGGATAGCAACAGTAGTCAATCATTTTTCAATTACGGTACAGCAAATATTGCCGATTCAATGTTCGAAAGTGCAGAATTACTCTTTCTTTTTTCTTTTTCAGTCATGACCTTCCTCTCGATTCAAGTTGATGTAGTGTTTTACTGCAATCGCATGAGAAATGTGGAATCAGAAATGTACGTATTTATTAAGAAATTTAAGACCTTTTATATAACTGCATTTCTATATGATAGTCACATATATATTGTTTTCTTTCTTAAAAGATGCACAATAAAAACATAATTGTATGTATACTTAACAGTCTATTAACTTTAGTAAAGGAGATGTGTAATTTTGCATGTGCAATTCCGTTGCGCCAAGAGTTGTTCCATGTTTCGATACAGAAACGATTAGCGGCCCCTATAATGGTTCAACGTTATCAAAGAATGCCATTACTTATGAGGATTTAAGAGAGAAGCACAAATTTACCTTGTTGGTTTGAGGATTGTGAATCCAACATTCGTTCTTATTTGGATATTGATACAAATTGTTCCGTTCTATAGGGACAGAATTAAAGAAGCGTATTTGCAAATGTTCAGAGCTAGCTACTTCGATTTTGATTACATTCGAATAAGGTTCCATGATCGATATAGTAACTTTCACACATATATTTGCTTTTTTAAAGTTGACTTGGAACGTTTGTTTACCTAAATCACTAATACTAGCCAGATAATTGTCTGCAACATTTTATTATGTAAAAAAAGTAGTAATGATCTGTTCGTAACATAAATATAGTTCGAATTACTGTTATAAACGGCGTCGGTCAATCGAAATGGTTTTGTAATGGAGGATGCAAACATTGGAATTTGATTTCGTTCCTCGTCTTTGAAACAACTGTCGATAGCTAGAATTATAAAGATAATCGTTAGATACAAAGCGCATGACGTATACACCATGCATAATTGCATATCGACATACATTTTCCTACTTCTTCAAATAATTTTGTAACTGGTATATCTTTGGTAATGTATTTACTGAGATGAGTCATATATAAACCATATTTACTGTTTAATCTTTCGTAACTAGGTCTGTGACCAGACGTTGAATATGCTTGAAGTAAATTTCGAAGATTTTTCTTACTTTTGTATTCGGTTACAGTCGGCACTTCGTTATAAATTTCAGTATTAAATTCCCTACAAATATATATTATTAAAGAAACGTCGAAACAATAAAACAGATTGAAACGAGTACAGATAACTTGCTTGGAAGGTAATATTTGGCACATGTCTAATATAACAATCAATAATTCCGGATCGTTTTGAAGAAATGACGCTAGTAGTTCGCTTTCGCATATAGCATCTTTCCTGAGATATATTTCCGGAGCGTCTACTGCAAGCATATAACTCTCTTGCATCTTGAAGCCATGACCGGCAAAATAGAATAAACCTGTCGGAATCGAACAATTGTCTCATGTTGCGTTTCTTGTATTTGGAAATTTATTCGTCTTACCATAGACACCGCCGACTAAGAGTTTGCTAAATAACTGTATTGCCTTCTTCATTTGAGTTATCGTTAAATCTCGCAGACAAATCACCTCAAAACCGATTTCTTTGAGCAGCTTAGCAATATAAGCACCGTCATTTGTTGGAGTTAGAAGAGATTCTTGACTATGATAGTCCCCATTTACGATAATCAGAGCTCTTTTTCCAACTGCTTTTAATTTCGGAAGATGCGTCTGTTAAATGACGATATTAAATTATTAATATATTGAAATATATTAAGGAATCTTCACACACATCTATAACTATTACCATAATGAGAGCTCTATCTGTGTAAACTTCACTGACATCGTTATAAACGTGACAGTAATATTTCCCTTCATATTTGGAGCTAAAGTTTTCTATCTGAAATTATAAGTGATTGAATATGCGAGCTAATGCAGTACAAGTATAATACAGCAAACAAATTAACATATCAACTTCTTTACATGCAGTACGTTACTAGTTTCTCCTTCTAATTTAGTATTATCATGGAACCATTGAAATCGTGGCTCAGGATTTCCACCAGCTTTACAATATATCGTAAAATCTTCTCCCTCTTTAACTTCCAAGACTGGGTGTGGTTGTTCTTCTATTGTAACAGGTACAGAACAGATTTGCACATACACAGAATTCGAAGTCAAAGTAGATACAAGAATTCCATCGTGTCTAATCTGGGACACTTTACATTTATATTCTCCTGCTTGGGAAACACTTTGAAATATATATGGAATCAGATTTGCTATGTAGTCGAAGACTACTTAGAGTCTAAGCTTTAAGAACACGAAAATGTTATACCTAACAATGGCAATGTCTAGCTCTGTGGAAGTGCAGTGTTGCAGTGGCATATTTTGATGGTACCACAAGTAACTCGGAGGCGGCATTCCCACTGCTTTACAAAATAATCTAAGATGACGTCCGAATGGTATGTTTAATATGTTGGTTCCCGTCTGCTCCATTGGGTGCATAGTAATTTGCAGAGGTTCTGAAGATGTATAGCATTCATTTCTAATGTTAAAGAAAGCTTAAACTGTTGAAACTGTACCTGGATCGGATATAATAGATAGGACGTTATGGAGTCCGCAATCATCTAACAATATACGTAACATCTCGATAGTGCACATTTTAATATTTAATTCGGAAAGCAATTTTTCTCCTGGAGTCTGGTGTGGTACTCTTGTTTCCTTCAAAGACTGTACCCACAAGGTACTGTGGATCCAAAATTATAGAAAACATTGAAATTATTGACTATTGCTATTCGACAAAGTTTTATTGCTACGAAATGTAAAACAACACAGGTCATTGAAATTTTTCAAAATATGACTTCTGAAGTTCTACCTGTGAACTACAGAAATAATTATTACCATGAATATTGAAGTTGTTCGGCTACATGGTTCGCTAATGTTATCCATGCTGTATCTTTGTCGAGTGCGTTAATTAAGTCTTTATATATATTCGTAGGTAAACATTCAATAGTCGCGTTTTGATCGAACCGTGTCATTGTTAACATCGTTAAATGTTAAACGCGCATTGGAAGACTACTTCTCTGCAGGTTCTCTCAAAGAATATTCTGTGGTCATCGTTTCAACTTTCCTCGTCGCGTACAAGGAAAGTACAAAATAAGCATAGTGGCATAGTCTCCGTTAGCATGATTCAGAAATATATGTGTCAATAATATATTATTCTTCTCGATCGATACAGTAGATGTGTACGATCGAATAAAGTATCAATTACAACTAAATTACTTTTTTGTATGTATATACAGCATACAGGAATATTGAATATTAAGTACATTTATGTTCTTATATTTAACATTTTGAAACATTCTGTCTAATTTTTCTTTTTAAAAAATCAGGACACGAATAGACGGGTGCAGACTAATTATGAAAGTTACGTAACAATTCTACGTTTCGTAAATCAAATCTAGAGTTTGTTTCTGATAAGGATGGTTGGGAAATAATCGTATTTTATGGAAAAAGAAGTAGATCTTTAATGTTTTTTAAAGCCTAGATATAAAACAAAGAAAGCATCATCGCTTGTAGAACCTGCTTTCTATTATCGTGGATATTTGATCTCTTTCATCCACCGTGTGGAACAGGGAACAGCTACGATAAATAGGCGAAACAGGCTAGCTTTTAGGAACACCCCGGAAAAGTGAAAGAGCCTTTTTATAGATGAGAAACTCTGGCATTTTTCAAGAACCAATCACCCGCGCGCATGCGTTTGTAAGTCGGTCACTTATGGTTAAAAAAATGAACATAAAATACGTTTCTAATGTATACGAACATCCAGAAACGATAGAAATAACTTTTCGAGTAATATTTAATTTATGAAACTACCTGTATTTGTTAATCAACGTGTTCTGCAATATTTTACATTTAAAATATTGCCGCGATTGTCGGCGTTCCAAATTTTTCGCACGCTGTCTCTTCATCCTGCTGACATCCAGAGATATCAGCCAAGTTTTTGGAACTGTTACAACATCCATTTCGATTTTTGAAACAGTTATTTTTGGATCCGTTACAATATCAACCTTAGACTACATATACTTATAGACCCGGCATAGGTATAGGACTTAGTGTTGCAAGATAACGGAGTATCTGCCCACAAGTCACGTCACAAGATAATTCAAAATGGTAGATAGCGATATAAAAGCGAGGTATACAAGTATATTTATGCATTAATGTATATACATTAACAATATATATATATTGTTCTTATTATTCTTCTTTTTAAATAAAGTAAGTTGTGAGGAAACAAATACAGATTTCATATTATCAAGTTATTATCAAATTATAAGTGAGAAAATGAGTTAGCACTATCTGAAATAATAAGAGTAAAGTAAAAATGTACGAGTAATAAAAAATAAACACTTTGCCCACAACCGTCATCTGGTAGACGATATAATCTTGGAACAAGGCATGTTATCTGAAGCCGGGTCTATAAGTATAAATGGTCTAAGGCGCGTAGAGTACCAACAAGAGCACAAGAGTTACTTACGCGCTTGCGCCTCTAGAATACAGCATGCTTCGCGGTTGTTCGATCTGTTTTACCGACCGCGCGCGGAACGGCTCGGACAAGCAGGCGGCAGAAGCTAAGATTTCGGAACACCCCGGAGAAATGCCGTTGGTTTTTTATTGCGGGTGCGACAGAGTGGTGGGGTTACGATGCAACCAATGGGCCCGCGAAAAGCGGCTCCTGCGCGATGCGCGTGGCGCGCTGCGCCGCATAATCTTGCGTATCAGTGATCGGCAGTGCCATCCAGAAGGCAGTGGGTTACGGGTTCTAACGTGCGGTGTGTTGTAAATTAGCGGAGCCCTTATTGGTGCGATCGGTGGGAAATAGGTAGACGCGCGCGCGACCAGCCTGAGGCGCGCCACGGGTCGAGTGGGTGCACGTATAGAAATATTCGCGAGTGTGTCAGGGTAATCTAGTGGCCCGAGCCATCATGGCGAATCCACGAAAATTCAGTGACAAGATCGCGCTGCACAAACAGAAGGAGGCGCAGGAGAGGGCAGCGTTCGAGGCGATCATGCGAGAGGTTTCGGACGTCACAAGCAGAGTAAGGAAATCCCAGTAGGTCCTTGCCATTGAGGGGGACACGTCGTGGTATGCTGCTCTGTGCACTATCCTCGGCTCAGATGTTAAGAACGTAAACAACAACGAGTGCTCTCTTTCTCTCTCCCTCTCTCTCTCTCTCTCTCTCTCTCTCTCTCTCTCTCTCTCTCTCTCTCTCTCTCTCGTTCGCTATCCATCTTCTTCTCCCTCGTTGCGCCGCAGTTGTCCGGCTATGTGTACATACCTATATCTCTATGTGACTGTTGTGTTCGTATCCTCGGTGTACGAACGTGCGTATACATGAGTGCGTGGCTGGGTTATACACGACCACATACGTGTACTCGCTCGCGCTACCACACTGTTTCTCTCTCTCTCTTTCTTATCCGTCGTTGTCGCCTTGTACATGTGTGCGTCTACGTGTCTCTCTCGGAGCGCGATGCGTGCGAGAGGGTGCGTATATGCGTGGAAACGGTTCTACAAGCTATCGAGTGTACTCTATGCCGAACGTGTTGTGCGTTTGTCCGCCGTGGTCGTCCGTCCTGCAAGTTCCTAATAAATGCAGACGTGTGCATACATACGATCGTCGATCGCGTCCATCCTGCTGACACGTTCGAGAATCGACCGCAACGGCGCGATACATGTTCTCTGCACACGAATCGCCTCGATACCTCGATCAAATTCGTACGACGACGTGGCTTCTGCGATTGAAATCGCGCGACAGAGGTTGCCGAGTCTCGCGCGAAAAACAGTTTCGCTGTACGACACCGAATCATGCCAAATGATAGCAAACGATGCCCACGGGGCGCTCGTGTTTTTCTAACGGCCGCGACATACTTCGCCGTTCGCGATCGATCCAGTTGAACTGTTGCTCGTCGAAAATGTGCGCCGTTCGATTCTTCTCGACCAGTTGTATGCCCTATCGTTCACCGGCCCTCGAGGTATTTCCACTGACTGCCACTGTCGGTCAGGTTGGGTTACTACGGATATACATAGTACACGTACATATGTTCGCGTACCGCGAAACGCGCTGCCACGAAAACGTTTAAATTGCGTCTTTCGGGATCACGTGTCTCCGTTTCCATTCGGGACAGAGTCCGTTCTAAACGGATTTACTCGCGCGAGAAAGGAACAGGTTGCCACAACTTTTACGCGTTTCCTTACACGCCGCGCCACTGCGCCGGATTGCTCCACGGGCCCGTTAGCCGATTGGTTATTAGGCAACTCTTATATGGCAACGGATTTAAGAAACTTTAGGACCAAATCAACGGTACCGCGTGTCCCAGTTTTCCTGTTACTATCGCAAACCGGCCGGTCCCATGCGAAACATAAGCGAAACACGCCGAGTCAAATCCCTTCGTACGCTAGTAGATTCAGCTAGCCACGATCAGACAGCGTCACAAGCACGGTCGAATTAGAATTTTGATTCTGGATAGCGGTCGACACGAGCTTGAATTTTTGGCGCGAAGTACGAACAAGTTTCCTCGTGTGTATTTTAAACCCGGTTTTCTTTCAAGTTTATACGGTAATTTTAATTTTTGGCGGGAAATACGAAATCGCCGTGGAAACACGACTGCTTGATTATACTAATCGGAAAAGATTTGTGATGGTGGGTTCTCGAAGTGATTGGCTCGCCTAATTTCGTAAGCGTCGTCCAAGAAATGTAATAAACAATATTTATATATGTGCGCTTATATATGAATTTCATATAATGTTGAAATAACAAGCACTATTTAACGGTTCATTTTTGACAATATCGTAAAGATTACGTTGAATTAATTTAGTTTAAAATAATGTGATGTGTAGTCTGCGGATCTTTATGCGAAATAAAATTTGTTTACCTGTATTGCAATAACCTGGAGTGAAATAGAAATTTATTTTCTTAATATGTATAATAGGTTGAAAATTATACAGGAGTATTTTTAAGTTCTTCTAATGTTTTTACTGTTTTAAATTACACCAACTCATTTTCGTTATAAATGGATAAAATCCGCTGTCTAGTGATGCGAAATAACTGATAGACTCAGTTGTTTTTAAATTTTCACTTAGACCATTTTATTTTGTATACAATTATTGTATATTTACCAATAACATCGACTTTTTAGACCAGTCTCATGATTTTCGCGGATCATTTAAGGGTTTAGATCTCTCACCGTCTAATTGTTTTGCCATTCGTTGTTGTTTCAAGCGTTCCGGCATGTCGAACCGGCGCGGCGTGTGTTTGCTCACCGAATCGGTCCGAATTCAATCGCGTTTCTATTTTCACGGCTGCGTGACCTAACCCAGACCTATCGCCACGACCGATGTAGCCGGCCGCTATTTTCGAAACCCGTTTGCGAATAAAAATGTAGCTTTCCGTTTTTCAATTGTTAATGTGCCCGGGACGAAAAAGTTCTTCCGGTGTTTACCTTCCGGTAGGCGCGTCGCCGTCGCCGGAAGCCCACGTGGACGACGCCACGTGTGTTTAAAGGTCGCACGCGAGACCGAGGGCAAACTCGAGTTACGAAACCTTTCGTGGCACGCCTTCTGTGCTACGCCGGGCCTCCGACCATTTTGTTAGGTCTTCGGGACACTTAACCCCTTGCATCACGATTTGATTGAATATACGAAGTAGTGAATCTCCATTCGATTCCTATTTCTTGAAATTCCTTCAGGAGACTTTCATAGTAGTCCAACAAGGACCTTAGCACTCGAGTGGTGACTCTGAGGCGCCACTAAACATTGCTGTACCATTATCCAAAATAGTGTTTGCATTATTAAATATGTTGGTGTCTAATCAATTACTAAACGTTTGAGTATTGTACGAGTTATTATATCGAGTTTTCATATCCACGAAATTTAAAAAATTATAGAGAATGGAAATATCGGTATATCAAACGAACGTTTAATTTTCGAGTTCAAATAGCTCCGAGTGCAAAAGGTTAAGGGGATATTCTCCTTTCCAGGATTGCAAGCTATTTGCAAATAGCCGAATAATGTAAATTACCCCTCGCAAACGTAGAAGTAGGATTTTTGGGAGAGATAGCGGTCTTGACTGATCTTTTATCTAGCGCTTTTAACTACTGTTAATTATCGGGAAATAAGAAGGCGCATCCCGCATCCTAGCAATCCTGGAAAGGAGGAAAGTTTCAAAATTGATATCCGAATGGTTTCTGTTGCGTTTGGGTCCAGAATTGGACCCAAAAGAGGGACGCGAGGCTCGTGCATTGAGCGCCCTCTTTGTCGCGTCGCATTGCTTCGGTTATTACGTCGCGGGAATCGCGTGGAATTGCCGCGTTTTTCGCGCCGCCTCCGATAACCGTGTCGCGATTATGTAACGGCGGCGTGTTCTGTTGAACGCGGAAGCTGCGATACACGTTATAACTTCGTACTCATTGTTCGATCGTGGCCGCGTTATCGCGGCGCGTGTGCGTGATCGCGCGAGCACCAGCTTCGTCCGCGTCGAATTCCTCGCGGCCCGGCCCGGCCCGGCTCGGTTCGGCTCGGGTCAACTCGGCCCGATCGCTCGCTTTATTTTTCTTCCATGGCCCCCAGCAGCTCGCACCGAATTATCCGATGAGCAGCGGCTCGATTCGCTAAAAGATTACACTGCCGCGCAGTCATCAAAAATTCGAATGTTTCTTCTTACTCATACGAGAGTTCCGAATCTCTGGAATAAAACACGGAAGACTTGAAGCGTCGATTCCGCTTCGTTTCGGAGGTACAAAGTCGATCTTTGAACGACACTCTTGACAACCGTGTACGCGATATGTCGATCTGTATCAATGCGATTGCAATCAAAATTTGCAGCTATCAGCCGCGGAATTTGAAATCGATTCAGCGAAAAAATGTACACCGTTAATACGGGATCCTCCTCTTTACTTTTACGAATGTTTCTATTCATTTGTAACTATTTGTGATTCGATCACGTTCGTTCCCAATCACGGCGATTTTTCACAGTGATTCTTGATCAAAACTGTTGAACGATGAATCTGACAAAATTGCGAGTTACATCGCATTTTTATCAAATTTATTAGATTTGTAAGACGTTTCTCAAACTATCATTTGCGTTTCCTATAATTGTTAAGTAATACATTGGTATTTTGTAAAATTATACTATTCATTATATTTAAACTTTTATACTATTCAAACAAATATCACGATTTCGATCGAGAGGAAGAATTAATTTTTCTCTTTTTTAAATACTGAAATAAGGCACGGAGAAGAAGATTGAATATGTTTTATTCTTGTCATTAAAAATGCAGTAAATTTACGTTATATACAGGAAAGGTAACTCGATTTTAAATTTATGTTACATGCAGACATTTTCATGCAAGCTAATTGATGTATTTAAAAAAAGAACTAATTCAATCGAGTTGAAGAATTAGGATGACATTGAGCAAATTCACTCAAGATTAAAAGATCTCGACAACGACGTGAATGAAGTTCAAATCACTATCACAATTTGTAACGTGTTGAAATAAATACAAAACCTCAACTCGATCGGACATTTAGTTCCTTTGTTATTTCCGAAATTGACCTGCCTTGCCTCCTTCCGTAACGGAGCACGCGACCTTAGAGGAGGCTTCGAACGTTCTGGAAAAATGATCCGATTCCCTTGAAATTATTGGATTTGGCCAGCGAGATTTTCCCCCGCGGCGGACGCGATGTAATCCTCGCGACTAAAAAGATTCTAATTAATCCTTTGAGCGTGCTAGCCGCTTTTAAAATTAAAGTCTCATTACGAATCGGATGGCCCGCGGTATCGTACTGCGTGGGAATTTTTTTGTTTCCCACATTGTACAGGAAATATCGGCTATCTGTGCAACGCATAATTCTCCGTCCCGATACGCTCCGTTACATAAAAGAGTGTATAAACAATTCCTTCGCGCGGCGTTTCGTTGGACGGAGTATTTGTGCAGTCGGGAAAACCTGCACTTGCAACGTTAATCGTTTTACGTGATCCAGATGTGTCCATTGTTTTTCCAAGAGAAAAACAACGTTTTCCGTCGCGTATTTCCTTTGTTTTATCGTTGTCACGATGTACGGTAATACGAAAATCGTGGCAAAGAAAATATATTCGGGTTGGACGGTTTTATTTAATAATTGGACTGCGGATTTTATGCATTTCTGACAAAAATGAGTAGACGACATTCGAAACAGCGTGGACATTCCAAGAATTTCATAATATCGTTGTATTATCATTACTTATTACGTAGATTGTAACGTAGAAAATTTTTATTTGTATTTATCAATAATATCCAGATCTGGGAACTCGGGATCGTACACATAAATAAATACGTAGACAAGTCAGTGTAGAACCATTTAATGAACTCTGTTTAGGAATTGGCAAAGGCGTGGATCACAGCCGAGAAATACTTGAACCGGCGAATGTTTGCATTTCGAAACTGCAAAACTGCGGCTGCCAGCCGGAGAGTCACGAATTCGTCGAATGTTCTGCATACATACATTGTGCCGGGTGATTTCCGCAGGCGCGTTGCACGGAACCGTCGCGTCGGGAAACTGATACATCCGTGGGCTGCGAGGCGATCGAGTCGCGTGTTCTCCGTTTCGGGATAGCATAGTCGAAAATTTTGTGCATCCTATCTTCCCGGAGATTCCCATATCTTTGCACTCTTATTGCCGAAAGAAAACATTTCTTTTGTTCACTTATCTCCTCCTGAGCCGGCCATTTCTGACTTTTCGGCGATAACGGAAAACGTAAACACAAATCTTTCGGGCATTCATTTTCATTAAAATGAAAGTGCAGACTTTATTAGAAACCTTCTTACAAAATACACAGCATCAAAATAAATACTTCCTGATATCACTGATGAAGACTGTGTCGAGAGAATTCCTTCGTTTCTAAAAATAAAAAGAAGATACATTTCTGCCTCGTGCTCTTTGATTGAAACGTAGACCGACGCTTTCTTCGACATTCCTGACCAGTGGTTTTCCGATACAAGCACTGCACTGCTTCCGATACAAGATATCTGCTGATACCTGTAATCGAAACTGTTTGTCCGATAAATTCATTTCTTTTCTTTCTGTCGGGGCACGCGCCGGCCACGTGGGGACGCGGCTTAACACGGCTCGAGCACGATCTCTGATCCGAACCGGGATTTTTTAATCGAACAGACAAACTGCAGGCCTCTGAATCACTGCACCGTTAACGGCCTCGATAACGATTACGGATGCGACGATTAATCACTCGAATCGACCGATGCGTAACACGCTAGCACGCGCACATTCGTCTCTCCAATGGAAACGAGAGAGCAATCGAAAACAGTAGGAGTAGCGTAGTCACGAGCGACTTATGAGGATCATCGCCCGAGCGTCGATTCTGCTGAAACTTTCTGTATTTATAAATTTTCAAATATTAAAAATATCTGGTAAATTGTTGTGTTTGGAAAGCGATTTTCTTTGTAAATTTGACACAAGTAATCGATCTTTAAGACATGTCATTGTTGGTGGAAGGTGCTTGAAGATGAATATAAAATACTCCATATTTCACACAATTAATGTTTTTATTGTTTAGCCCTAAAACTTGCTGTACCGTTATTCAAAATATCTGGTTTCCTTCCGTCGGCTATTTTTGTTTTTGCAAACTACACATTCTATTGTTGGATGAGATCTCTTCTGTGGGTTCTATTTTTGTATATTAGGTTATCTACATCTTTTATAATTGTGTAAAATATGGAGTATTTTATATTTATCATTTATGAGCACCTTCCTTACGATAAAATGTCTTAAAAATAAAACACTTCATATCAATAATAAAGATACACGAGATATATATCTCACTGTGAATACATCAATAGCATCGTTTCCAGAAACCAGACATTTCGGCCATTGATTTCCACAATTCCAATAATTGCAAAATATAAAACCATAGTAAAACAGTTTAGCGTAAAGGAATTGCGAGAGAACCTAGCCTGGAGCAGGAATTTCGCTCGTGAACGTCTCGAATCCGAAGATATACGGGTGATTGGACTTTCCAGGGATAGTTTCACCCCCTAAGCCCGGACGAATAATTTCGGTTAAACCGCGAACGCGAAGTTTCATCGGAACCGGATGATGTTCCTTGTTAGTTTAAACGTCGCAGGGCGGGACGTAAAGATGTGAATCCGTGCAGCGTTCGCCGCGGCGAATCGAAACACTCCGCGAGATTAAAAAATATGGAGAAACACAATTTCTCGGAGCGTGTTCGGGTGAAATGGGACAACGACCGGTGCAAGGAACGGAGCGTGGCGCGTGCGCGAAACAGAAACGGCGACGCAGTACGCAAAAATCCGCTTTTCCCCCGTTTAACCGAACCGAAACTAAAGACCACGGTGTTACAAGCCAGCTTGCAATTTTATCAACCGATTTGTTCGACCGAGTCTCCTTTGAATCGTAAACGATCGACCGACTCGATTTGGACGTTCGATGAGGTCGACGATTTCTAGATCGACTTCCCAATTTGGAAAACGACGACGTTGAACGGGCCAGCTCGCGAGACCGATATCGTGGATCGGAACCGGCGGACAGGTTGTATCCAAGCGGGAAAAACCGGCTACTTTCACCGCAGAAGTGATGCAATTCGCGAGACACGCAGACCGTTCTGCGTTTATCGCGCAGCGCGTGCCGTTATGGCTGGCAACCGGAATTGTTCGGAACTCCAGGTGGCGCACGGTGATCGCAAATCCTTTCGACCGAACCGAAATTCGTATTTTTTGAATGCTCGTAGTCGGTCGTCAACCGAGGGAAAACTACGTTAACCATTTGCACTGGGAGACTTCTTTTAGATTATCCTTGTCACACTTCAGATAAAAAATATTAGACTTTGGGTAGAATTACTCTATTTAGGACGACTAACACTAAACCTACCGAGATCTAAAAGCGATTAAAATGTTTTAGCTTACAAAAATGACAAGGCTCTATTCATTTAAAGAAATACATCGAATCAATTTCCATATGAGCAACTTCATAATTTCGTTAATTGTAAGATGAAAAATATATTGTTGGAAAATTTTAAAAATCGAAGACGTCAATATATGATTTCTCCTTCAATTTCGTCCCCATTTTTTGCAATCGATGCAGACAATTTTTAAACATTTGGATCCCCAATAAGATCCACGACGGATTAATTGGTACACCTAATAAATTCGTTTCTATCCAAACTCGTATACCTTGCTCCCTAAATTCGAACTCTTTCATCATTTCACTAAAAGCTCTGAGAGCGGTTAAAATATTTCAGCTTACAAAAATGATAAGGCTCTATTTATTCAAAGAAATATATCGAATAATTTCAATAATCGTAAGATGAAAAATGTAAAACCGGTCATTTGGCCGGCAGTGGTAGGTTTAGTGTTAAATTGGCAATTTGATTGGTATGAGAACTGTAGATCTTGCAAATACCACTTTCCAGAAAGAAGCCCATTCGAGTGCAAAGGGTTAACCCTCGAGGATGAACAATTACAACAGAGAGTTTACAATTTGAAAGAAGTGGAAACGTGCTAGGACTCCGCGTCTCGTGCACGTTTACTTTCGTCTCAATGTTCTCTGGAAAAATTGTCCGAACAAACTTTCGGCTGAAAGTTTTCCGACTCGTGCCGTTTAACTGCTTTCAAGAAACTTTTCGGTATCTTCGATGTCTTATACAGCGATGAAGGGTACACACTTTCACCGGACACGCTGTACAACGCGACACAATTTCGGTAATTTCACGCGATTCTTAATCGATACATGGTAGAAGCAGCACTGTAGACGGAAACATGTTCGTCCTCCGAGATATCTCGGAGATATCGGATAGAGATAAAAATTTCTATAAATTTCGCTCGATCTTCCTTGATCACCGAGGCCAATGTACGATCCTCAAGGACCCTTCCACGAGTCCCGTTAAATTCCTCGAAAAATTTGTCTGCGAGTCTCCGAAATTTCTGTGGTCGACCACGACCGGATCGATCGGGCGCTGGAATCCGGCCGTGGAACGAAGTCGGTGATGAGGACACGGGACAGAAAGAGAGAGAGAAACCGAGTGTGCATGCAAGAGTCAGAGAGAGCCAGACTGAGAGAGAGAGAACAAGTTACAGAGAGTCGGAGAGAGAGAGAGAGAGATAAGGAGAAAAGGACGGAGATAAGAACCTGTTTATCGAATCGTTGTTGAGGAGGAATGCCGAGGTTGCGGTAGAAAACGCGACCCGTGCATGGGACATCCTCGAGAACGATCGTGAGCCGAGGAGCCGAAGAAACAACGTCGTACCATCATCCCCCATCCCCTAATCGAACGTTCACGTTCCGCGGATTCACGCGGAAACCCGCCGCTACGAAGCGCAACCAATTGTTCGAGCTTCTGAATATTATTGATTTCCGGGTGGAAGTTCGCCGAGCGCTTCCCGTGAATCCCCGGAGCAATTGGAACGGTTGTTCGAGGAGATGGAAACTTTCTTGCAGATCGTGTTCTATTATCGTGACCTGCGTACGGTGTCCCGTACAGGTCGGCTGATCGATCGCGGGCCGGCTAATCGTTTCCTCGCGTTCACAGAGAAACGGTCTCGCCGTGCGCGATTGTTCGAACGCTTCGAAATTTACTTTTCACTTCTTGAACGGTCGGGTTGGCTCTGCGAGACTCTGCAATTAAGAATACTCTTAACCCCTTGCCTTGTAACATCCGAATTAAACATGTACGGTTGCGACAAAAATTGGGACGTCGAAAGCTGTACGAACCGTTCTTGGCTGTAGAAAATTATTAATACAGACAACTTTTAATTCCTTTAAACTGCAATCAAATTCTATCTTCCTACCACCGATAATTATCCATTTTAGAAGTTTGCGCGCATCGCCGTGAACTGAATCACAGCGCAAGGGGTTAAGGGGGTACACTCGTTTCCAGGATTGCAAGGGTGCGGGACGCACCGTCTCATTTCTCGATAATGCAAATGGGGTTTTTCAGAAGTCAAGAGCGCTAGATAAAAGATCAATCTAGGCCGCGATCGCCTCAAAAGTCCTATTTTTATGTTTACGGGGCGTAATTTTATTCGTCAGCATATAGCTGCCGCAGCTTTATGAAAATCTATGCTTCCGAATAATGCAAATTACTCAAATTAAAAATAGGATTTTTGAGAGCGACTGCGGCCTAGATCGATCTTTTATCTAACGCTTTTGACTACCCGATCTTTGTTTTATCGTGAAATGAGAACGCGCATCCCGCACCCTTGCAATTCGGAGAACGAGTCTACTCCGTTAATGATATATCTTTGTCAAGCCGAAGTCGGTAATTGATTAGCAATGTCGAAGGTGTAAGCGGCAGTGAATAATTTGATGAAATTTTATCGAACAAGAGGAGCAACTCCGTAGGTTCAGGAGTTCTAGGGTTGAACTGTTATTTTCGGAGCCGATTCAAGCCCGACCGATGACTATTGCTTTTTTGACGGTCTTGGTCGGTTCGTCCCCTGCGCCACTGTGTGCGCGGAGCAATGACTCGATCGCGCGTACACAGGGTGCGAGGACGAGAAGGTTGCCGTGGATCGTCAAAGCGAGATACGGATCGTTTGACGATCTAGGTGCATGTGTGCAAGGAGGAAGCGGCGATCTACGGCAGCATGAACGGTATGAACGATGGACCTGCTTAGGTCGCCTCGGCGAGCAGCTCGGTGGGCGCCAGTCCCACGGGATCATCCGGGGTTCTGGAGACCCCGCTGTCCGTGCAGAGTGCCGGCGCCAGCCCACCGCAGTCCAGCGGGAAACACCTGCACATTAACCTGGTGAATCAGTTCAGGCCGGGCGGCTCTCTGCCGAACGTAAACAACAACGCGAATTGCGGGAACGACGCGAAAGAGCACGCATCGACGCACACCGCCGCTCTACACTCGATCGACCTTAAGGTATAACTTGCCCATCTAACACCGAGTCTAGTTCGCTGTGTCTAGTAGCTGTTCTATAGTATATCCTTTCGTCTTCTTTTGTTGCGCACCTTTTGCTCTCCCTCTGCGCACACAATCCCATCAACACATCTACACACTGTCTCGCTCCCTTTCACCAGTGGCCAGCGACGGGGACATCTTCCTTGGTGTCACTTTATCGTCTCCTCTTCGCATTCACAAACCGAACGTTCTTCCAACCCTTGGCACTTGGAGACTCGGAGTCATATTTACATTATTAAAGATATGTTGGTATCCAATCAATAGACTGCGGATGTTTATGCAATCTGCAATTTTTGTAGACGAATTTTTAGAAAGTGGAATAAAATAGAATCTTATTTCCGGTGGTAGTAGCCCTTGCAGATCTGAAGTAAATAAAAATTGTATTAATTTCTGTCGAATTTTATATTCTATGCCTTTGTGAACATTTTCAGAAGCCATAAATTCATAAAGATCCGTTTGATTAAAGAGCAGTTTGCTAATCAACTACTAAACATTTATGTATGGGATATTATATCAATTTCATGTCTATGTAAAGATAAAAATCATGTAAAATGGAATTATTCTAGGCTGGAAGAAATGTTTAATTTTCGAGTTAAAACAGCTCCGAGTGCAAAGGGTTAAACATATTTCATCTAGACTAAGATTAGCACTCAATTAAACAGCCTTCAATTCGAAGTAATCACTGGAACCCGTTCAAGCGTTAATACTAAACCTACCACTGCCGGTCGAATGACCGGTTTTATATTTTTCATCTTGCAATTATTGAAATTATGAAGTTGCTTACATGGAAATTAATTCGATATATTCCTTCATCGAAGCACATATATGATAAAAACAAAAATCACAAAATCTAAATAAGTAGAAAATAAGTACTTGTCATTTTCGTAAGCTAAAACATTTTAATGGCTTTGAGTACATTTAGCATTAATCCGTGGTTCCTATAGTTCTTTGAAAAATTTGTTCATGTTCCTGCGAGAACGTTGCGAAATCTTCGAGGATGTCTTAGGTTCTTAACTGAGGATGAAAAAATATTATGACATTCCACTATGCGATCCAAAAAATATATTTCTCAAGCTTTCTCCCCCAGTTTCGTGCATGTTATAAACGCAGCGCACGGTTTCCAGTGAAACTCTCCCGCCAGCAAAGTGTTCAGATGATTTTAATCTTCCATTACCTCGCAGCGTTTCTAACACTGCGAAGCAAACTCGATTTTCCTCTGCCGATCCAGTAGGACATTGAACGAGCGAAGCGAATAGTTGCGCTTCTGAAGTTCGCTCAAGGGCTAATTTCGTCGAGCCAATGTTCTCCTGGTGCACCTGGCAGTGGGTATTCAATCGAACAGTTGACACGTGTTCATCGTTCCGCGGATTTTACGGTTGACACGAGGCGCCTGGCATTCGTCGCGGTAAAAAGTATCATAAAGTCTAACGAGGCCTCTGTTTTATGTGCAACCCGCCGCAAGTGCTAACAGAGTAGACCGTTTTTTCGTTTCGATTCCGGTCGCGGTAAATGAATTCATAAGCGTCTACGTTCCGCGGTCTAATGATCACCGAATGATTTACATAGCTATCGGAACAGACGTAAACCGCGTAAGTTAAGCTTTGTAATTCTCGATCGATCGATTGAAAAATTGTTGAATGCTCTTCAAAGTTCAACACTCTTTTCTCTGTTTTTATCATCTTTCGTTTGCATAAATCAACCTCCCTCTCTCACGATTAATTTAAGCAATCTCGTGTCGAGACCTTCTATCCGAGAAACGATTTTGCCCGGCGAACTAATTACTCGAACAAGTACATTAAATCCCGAACGGCGAACTCTGATTTAATCGGCGGGTATGTATAGTTCGAGCAACTTCTTCGGAAATCATTGGTCCGGAAGTAACGCAGCTGTAAGCAAGCAACGCTCCGCAGGGATTTCTTCTTGATCAAAGAACGTTTACCGCAAACGCATTAACGACTTAACCGGCAGCCCGATCGTAATTGCTTTGATAAAATTGATGGAGTTAACGATAAAGTGTCGCTTCGTTTGAACTTTCCCATTGAAGACCGCAGTTTCGCGTGCGCTCACCAATCCCCGATACCTATACCGGGTGCTCTTGTTCGCGGTACGAGAGAGGGAGGGAAAAAAGTTGATCGATCGCTCGTCGAGTGAGATAAGCGCGGAGATTCGTTTCCCGCGAACTCGACTTCGAGAATCGATCTTGTAGGCGAGCGTTCGCGGCGCCTAATCAACAGAAGCGTCAGCCGAGAGTGCTGTTAACGCAATATACGCGCGCGATGAATATTCGAATTCGAATTCGATTTCAATATTAATTTTCCACCATGATGACGCTCGTTAAAAAAAAAAGAGATTCTCGAAAGGACAATGAAATGCTATCGCTCGAGTTTCCCATGCTGCGTTGGAAAATCGCATTGGATCATTCGATTATTAACATTTCGTTAGACCCAGTTGCATATGGTAACAAAGTAGCGACGATTGTTCTCCTTCCTGTCACATTTCCAGTCGGATCTCATGCTTCCATTTTACGCGTTAACCTACATCCATCTCTACATCGCTCCGCGATCGAAGCTCGTTATTAAATCCGTAAAATTGAAAAATTCGACCGCCTAAGCTAAATTCGAGATTGACATAGTTAAAATAGTAATGTTTCATCGAGCAGTTATTTTCTGCTACGTCGTTCGATTTATCGATCGAAGAACAACACCGAGTAGAAAGTATTCGATGACGAGAGCTATCATTTAGGACTGTGTGCTTCCCGGAGTTGACGCTTCTTCGAAGATTCTCCGTCGGAATCGTTGCAGCAACGTGCACGGGGGAAGCACACGTCGAGCCGCATGAAAGATACATTAGCTTCCAGAAATATCGGTGGAACGGAATCAAGCATCGCTGCTGAATTAATTGATCCACGGCGATCTGTATGAAACTCGATCCCACCGCTGGCCACCGTCGCGACTCCCCGTCGACTTCTATCGGCTACATATACCACGATTCCTGTCTTTCCGCAGAACCGATAGTGCAGCTCCTTCAGAAATCCTTGTGCTCGATATCATCGAACGATCCCCTCACAGTTCATAGCCCAAACAAAGCTCTCTCCCCGAAAAATTCATATAGTTTCACCCCTTTCTCTTCACAAGAGGTACAAAGACTTTCAGCAAATTTTCTTTGAATTATTTAAATATCGTGCTTACAGTGGTGAGCGAAATTTCACGGCATTCATTTCGAGTACATTCTTTTCACTTTGTATTCTCGATGTTTATCGTTTATTTGTCGCTCTGCTCCTCTCCGTTTGCCTTGTATTCGATATTCTTTCGGGTACAAAGTGGAAAGCTCATTTCCACCCTTTGCAGATCCTTTTGTTCCGCTCGAATAATCAATTTCTGTTCTCTGTTTTCTTTCGGACTCCGTTTCGCTGGTTTTTCGGGAAAAGACACTCGGTAGCCGACACGATGGAGCTTCACGACTCACGGTGGAAGCCCTGAATCGGTGATGTTAAAATCCCGGCGGTGCTGATCGGAGCGATCAATTATGGGGGATATTATGGGGGACCTCTACTTGTTGCGGGTTCGCGTTCGAAGCGTGAGTCATGACTGGAGCAACGTACGGGCCACCGATCGCGTGCCTCCTTTCATTAAAACCGACTATTTCCAGTCGCCGTGTAAAAATAGACGTTTCAAGATTTTTCTCCGTGCACGGGACGCGCCGCTTCTTCCGATTTCTCTGTCTCGCGATCGAGATCTACCGTTCACCGCCGGCCACGTTCACGGAACTCGCGGAACACGATCGATATCCAGCAGAGTAGACTCTGAACCCATTGTTATCTTTCTACTCGCGTGCTCTTCTTTTCCTACGCTTCCACCGAGCTCTTTTCTCTGTTGCCTTTCTTACCCTACTCGTTCGTCTTGCTCTTTATTCTGAAATCGCTCGTACGTCTTTCATTCTTCGTACATTTCTTCGTTTCTCTTTGTCTTCGTTCATATACCCGGTGTACGAATTGATTCGTAACTCTTCCTGAATTTGTAGTTCATTTTTCTGCGTATTTCTTTCGTCTTATAGATAATTATCAATAGACTAGACAGTTATAGGAAGATTGAATAGATGAAATTCAGAATTGTTGCAAAATTTTAGAAATTGGAGACATCAATATATGATTTCTCCTCTATTTGTACACCTAATTCGTTTCCATCCGAACTCGTATACCTTGCTCCCTAAATTCGAACTCTTTCATCGTTTTACCTGTGCACTCCTTAATTATCCACCCTCTTCCATCGCTAGACTTCGTATTATACGATTGAAGGCGGTAGACGTACTATTCCGAACTCGTTCGAACAATTCAAGAAACATTGAAACGTTTATCCTGTCTCTTGCAATCAACGAAGGAACCTTGCTTATCACCGATCCTGTGCGATCTTCTCCTTTCCCGAAACCGATCACCCGCCGCAACCACTCCGCTTGGCCAAAAACAGCGATCAACGAACTTCTCTCGGAGCCACCGAAGTCCCAGAGCACACCCCGTTTTCTTTTCTGCGATGTTTCTGCACGTGATCATGCATGACATAATGTCCTAATTGAAGTCGCGCACGACGAGAATCGAGCGAAGCACATTCCACGGTCTCGTTCCGAGTCGACAATTTCTGATCGATTTCATCGTTACGCGACGTTCAATTAGGGCAACCGCCCCCGACACGTTTGCGTAGGAGTAGGTAGTGTCTCTAGCGTTCACCGAAAAGAAGTACATACGACGGGATCGTTTCGTCGAAGATTCACATCGCCTCTGGCATATTCGAGACGCGACCAACCGGTTCGAATTTTAACGAGCTGCGAGTTCGGATCGAAGTCCGGTCGACTCGTACATTGTTTCGATCTGTGACGACGCGGCAGGTCGGCGCCGATGATTCGTCGCCCAAAGCGGATTTCCCCGACCGAGTAAAACAGACACGTTGTACAGCGAACGTCTTATGGTATTGCGTAAGAGCAGGCGTCGCTGTCCGGGTCCGGTGATTAGAAAATTATTCCGAACGGCTGAGGATACCACTTAGGCTTCCTCGTAGAGGACTCCGCGTGTCATTCCCGCGAGACGGTACGGGGGGAGCTGGCCCGAAACTCTTGTAAACATGTAATCTGGGCCGGGCGTGCCGGGATAACTTGCGAATTAGATTGTCACGGAAAATTCTACCCACGATCTCGGCCGTTCGCTAATCGAACCGGTTTTACGTAACGCGATTGCTAGCCGCGCCGCCAAATAAATTTCCTCGATGCACCCTCGCACGCTCTTCGGAAAATTCTTGTAAATTCTGGTTAATTCATTATCACTATCAGAGAGACGGTAGACTGGTAAATTAGGCAAGATTTTGGAAATTGTTTCGCTCTAGCAGTACAAGCAAATCAGATAGAATTATTAGTTGGACAGGAAAGCTTGTTTAAACCGTAATATATTTAATTAGAATTTGGATACGCAAGTTGATGACGTATGTCTCGTCCATTTGACTTACAAAGTACACGTGATATAGGTATTCTGATACTCATTTACCCGCCCATCACAGATAAGGAAACGTATAGAACTGTGATAAGTACAGTTTTACTAAAAAATTGACTTCCCAGGGTTTGCAGCAAGGTCTCCATAGGAGCTATTGAATACATTTCACTGTTCAAGCGGGGATTAGCGAGCGCATCAAGTAACGACGCAGTTATAGAGCGATAAGAAAATTTAGCAGAATCTAAAACATTCAACCGAGGAGCGTCCGAGAATCATTAATTGAATAGAAATGAAGACAGAGGGTAAAAAGAGCATAAACGCGAGATTCGAATCACTTTTAATTTCATCGTCTCTATTTGGTTTCTGTTTCGTTCGATATTATATTTTTGTCTTTCGATAGTCAGATTTACAGTTCGATAGTGGGCTTGAATGATTTATCCTAGGTGAACTACAGTACCTGTATAGAACGAATTGTACAAATAATTGAGTTTGCTTCGCGTGCGCAGATTTCGTAGCCGTAGATAGTCGCGGGTAGATCCTTCCGATCGGTTTCTGGTTTCTCGATTCTCCGTATCACGATCCAACTGCCTCCTCTCGCTGGTCCAGTGGAACGATTTAGACGATGAACCACAGCTGCAACGAAACCACGCGTTTTTCTTACAAGTTCTCTCCCACGTCTTTTGCGAACTTTCTTTCTTTCGCCGTTCTAGAACGGTCTGCACGCTTTCCCTGCACAGTTTCGTTTGCGACTGCTTCTATATGCGACCGTGTAGTTGTTAGTTTGCTACCGAGTGCATGCTAACTGTTAGATCTCTCGTTCGAGATGCACCGACGCGACGGCCATACGTTCGCAACGCTAGCTCGACAGTTTTTGCGACCGTCGATGCATCTCGGGACTTCTGCCGAAACAGCGAGTCAGAAATCGTTACAGTCGAATTTCTGAGAGTCGTAATTGGACTGCGGATTTTATGCATTTGCAACGAACATGACCAGAGACAAGATCTATTTTGCATAAATATCCGCAGTCTAATAATGATCATTGCAACGAACTTTCAAGAGACTCGACGTCCGATTCAACACCCGATGACGTGGCTCTGTGCAGGTCCATTTAAACCCTTGCCGGACCTTTTCTTTTACAGTTACAGTGATTAGAACGTCTTTATCCCGAAAAATGTCGTAGAACAGAAGAGAAAATTTCTTTTTAAGAGAATGCTTAAATATTGATTACAAATGAATCAAATTTTATTTCATCCAAAATAGAACGCGCAACATTCATATTTGTTAGACTTCGTTAAAAACGTTCATCGCGAGTCTGGCTCGTCAAAACACGGCAAGGGGTTAAAAGCCAATACACCACTGACAGTTAGCGGTACGCATCGATAAGCAGCGATGTTAATTGCGTGTCGTAAAACGACATTAATTTCTGTCGGGATTAACTTTTAATTACTCGCATATAGTACCTCCGATCTCCAAACTTTAAAATCAGTGTTTCAAGCATAAACAAAGGTGTCGACTACGCTAGCAATTATTTATTTTGTATTAAAGTAGTTGTTGTATCGAATAAAAATGCATTTATATTGGAGTCTCATCAAGTTCCATATAACCAGTTATGCACAGTAGCAAATATTCATTTTGCATCAAAGTAGTATTATATTGAATAAAAATTTATTTATGTTGGAGTCTGATAAAGTTCCGTATAACCAGTTATGCAGAAAGTGGTGTGCGAGTAACTGAAGGTTAAAACTTGGCAAAAAGTAATAAGTTCATGAATTTGACGAAACTCACCTCTGGTACATTTTGGTAGACGCACACAGCAATGCTGTGCATCCTCTCGCAGTTATCGGCGCCAGCTGAAAAACCCAGTTCACGTTAGAACGAAAACGGAACGAATTTTACCTGTTCGCCTGTTTAATTCTTTCCGATTTTATGTCCAGCTAAACTCGACATTAATTTTCGCGACAATTTGAATAATTTACAGTGTGGTTATCAGCGATGCCACAACTTCGTGGTATGCAATGTCTAGACAGCGGATCTTTATGCACATTTCTGGCAAATATGTCAATCTTTTCCTTCCTTCATTTGATTTCCGTGAAAATAAAGATCCGCAGTCTAGCAGTGATAATTGTAGTAGTCCGCAGCTAGCAAAGCTACATATGGGGCTAGGATTAAATGAAATGACGTTGAAGCAAGTTCTGGAATAAAGGGAGGAAGCAGTTCGGACCAGAAAGGGTTAAAATCTTGGAGCGCGTACCTCCAGGGGTGCATTTCGCCAGAACTGTTTCCGCCGTCTCCTGTAGGTGCTCCGGCAGTAGTCCCATCAACATGTCTGACTCCAAGTTAGCTTCGTCATCGACCTAAACCGTACGGCTCGTTTGTGAATCGATCGGTGCTAATGGAATCGTTCGTTCGAAGGTAAAATGTGATCTTACCAAACTGAACGCCTCCAGTAGACAGTACATGTAACACGTGATTGACTTATCGTTCGGTATGTTTCCTGCCGCCACGTCTTGGATCTGCGCTGCAACCCGAGGTCATAGATATTATTAGTACACAATTTTACGCATTTTAATTACAGTGAAGTCGCGATCTAGCTCCCATAGCTTGTTCCGAGCAGGGACAGGGATCGTGTAGAGAAACTATTTTTTTATGACTGCGCCGACCACGCCGGAAGTATTGGGTTGGCAAGAAAGTAATTTCGTGAAATAAAAAACCTAAGCAATGAACCGTAATGAATAAAATATTTTCTATTTTGTTCGATGATCTTTTGCCAAAAGATAAATGATGGCAAAAGATCGTCGAACAAAATGGAAAATACTTTATCGATTAAAGTTTATTGCTTGAATAAAAAAATTATTTTTTTAATTTCACCCTAATATACCGAAATTACTTTCTTGCCAATCCAATGCAAAGGATGCCGAACGTAGAAAAGGACAGCATGTAAACACGGCAACTCGAGCTCCTTGGCCCCTCGCGGGGATATCCCCCGGTAAAAGGGGTAGGCGAAGGGACAGTGACCGTGGAGATCCTCAGGGAGCTAGATCGCGACTTCACTGCTTGTGGAGGACGGTAACCATTTTCCACGCGTGTCGGAGCTTAGGTTCTTAGAAATCGTGGCACTAACCTTCCGTTGTGCCGTGTTCCTCCATGCACCGTTCCTTGTCATCCTGCACCATTTCGATGACTTCCGGTGGCACCCAGTCCGGCTACGAGCAGAATCAAAATAATAGCTGGTTGCTCGAGAATCATTGCCCTGGGCGAACAAGCGCGTTCACATTCGCCATCTCCTTGACTTTACTCTCGGATGCGAAACCAGCTATTTTCAGAGCCCGATTCCCGCTATTCTATATTTTTCTTTCGCGATCATCCCGTCGCGTCGCGTGGCTTCCATTATCTTATCGTCCCCTCGTCGATTAGGGCAATCGATCTCTCTCGTAGCCTGCGCCGAGCTTATCGAACCCGCGATGGAAACGTTCTACTCGAAATAGGGGATGAAACCGAAGTATAATGTACCGTTGATGAAAGACGATCTCGGGGGATGAATAATAATCGAGTTAGAGATGAGTGTACCTCCTTCAAGGGTTGCAAATAGAATGCTTCAAACATTTAAATTTTACAGGCTCAAATTGGGCGCTCGAAAATATTTCAGCAAATCTTCCAAAACTTTTTGCTGTGTTTTAAGTGTCCGAAAAATTATATCGAACTCGAAGGTTCGCAGCGTGGTTCGGGAAAGTGACGTCCAAGGGGTGAACGGGAAGTTTCCAGGATTTATACGATCCACAGGCCCAATTTGATCGAAAGGGAAGCCAGTCAGCTTGAGATTTGGGCTCGTAATGAAAGAAACGAAAAGCGAGGCAGCGAGCCCGCTGGTCTAGGCTAGTGTCTGCGTTTCCGGGTGCAGTTTATGTAACGGCGCGCTCCCCGCGTGCCCATTTGAATTTCGATCGATACTCCGGCTCGCGTTCTATCGCGGCCCGTGGCCGGGTAAACATCGGCAAGGAAGTACGGTAAAAGGGACACGGGAGAAAGAGAGAGAGAGAGAGAGAGAGAGAGAGAGAGAGAGAGAGAGAGAGGAGGAGAAAGGAAGGCGAAAGAACCGGAAGAACAGCGGCGTGCCGATGCAACTGCACTCGCTCAACTTGACACGCTCCAATTAGGGGTTCCCCTCTAATCTCGAATCCACTTGCCCCCGGTTATCGATCGGCCGCGCCGGTCTCTCGCACCGGGCATTCGTCTCGTTATTTCCGGGCGAGCACGCGGCTCGATATTGTCACGAACGAATCCGTCGGGCGCAGCCCGTTTCGTATTCCGATACGTCCATTAGGAACACGCGACGATTAGAAATCGTGTTTGATTAAAAAACTGCATGGCCGATGTGATATATACGCCGATACGTATTCCAGAATTGTTTCAGATTTTTTGAAAGCCTCGAATAGTCAAGAAATTAGTCGTCAACATAAACGTCCCGGTACGCTGACTAGAATCACTCGGTTTCCAAGAAGTAGATTTATTGAATAATTTCAATGAATTTCAATGTATTTTTATTTGAAATTTTGAAAGATGAAGCAGCGTTAAATAATAAACGCGATGGGAAATCGTATGGTAGCAGGCAGTTGGATTGACGTCTCTAAAGTAATCGATCGGAGCTATCGGAAAACCAAGAAAGTTCGTGCTGCTTCTAGGTTTCGTCATTACTAAACTGTACGCGCACACGCCGCGCCGTATCAATTAAAAGCGAGCTCTCGGGTATGCTCGAGCGAAAAACTTATTTACCGGAGAACCGAACTAACGACTGCGGTGAAAATAAACACCGGTGGAAGTAAAAGAAAAGGTCCTGTTTCCAATCGGAAAATCTTTCGTCGTAAACTATGAAGTAAAAATAGCATTTCCTGATACAGGTGTTCCCGGTACAGCTGTTCTTTTATTGTACATATTCGTACTATAAAAGTGCACGAAAGAAAAAGCATTCACGGAGAATGAATATAAAGATCGTTAGATCGTTCAGATAATAGAATTCGAAGGCGACGAATGTTTCCGATTGCGGTATCCTTGTATCATTGATCTCTATCGATTCGAACGGCACGAACTTCGTTGGTTACCTAATGATGCGTTTAGATTAAACGAGCGAACGTTCGCTCGTTCCGACAAAAATTCGTGCTCGTAACATTAGGTGAACGGTAACGAACCACATTCGCGGCGAATGATGAATCTAGCTATACTGCTTGCGAAATGTGTATTGGGAAAATTATTGCAAAAGGCTTGCAACCTCGAGAGTTCGCTTGTCGACACGTTAGACGCTGCCACAGGGAACGATCCATTTCAGAATGATTGCCGTTGAATATCAATTAATCAATTAACTAGATTACAGTGTAAGGTAAACACTTCGCTATCAAGTAATTAAGAATTGACCCTTTACACTCGAGCCTATTTTGACTTTCGAATTGAGAAATTTGATCGAACACGGAACATTTATTCCTTGAGTGCGGTCCCGAATGAAATTGTGGGTTCGATTCCTTTCTATAGGGGTTGTTGGGTTCTATGGGGCTTGGCAAGATTACCATGGCCCGAACGAGAACGAATTCAGAAATTTGATCGAACACGAAATATTTATTCCTCGAGTGCGGTCTCGAATAAAATGGTGGGTTCGATACCCCCATGGGGGTTATTGGGGGGTTCTATGGGGCTTGGCAAGCTTACCGCGGCACGAACGAGGGCTGCGTGCAGGCAGTAGAGGCTATTTTCGAATTCAGAAATATTTATTCCTCGAGTGCGGTCCCGAATAAAATTGTGGGTTTGATCTCCCCACCCATAGAAATTGTTCTATGGGGTTCGGAGGCGTTGTCAAGACTGCAGCAAGAACTGCAGCAAGAACGAGGGCTGCCTGCAGGCAATCGAGGCTATTTTCGAATTCAGAAAACTGGTCGAACACGAAAAATTTATTCCTTGAGTGCGGTCACGAATAAATGGGTTCCCTCCTATAGGGGTTGTTGTGAATTCTATGGGGCTTGGCAAGCTTACCACGGCACGAACGAGGGCGGCCTGCAGGCACACGAGGCCGAAGAACAACAGACCGTGTTTGGTAGCCATCTCGGGTCTTTCGTTTCTGTTTCGGAGCGCGTCTCTCTTTTCCGACTACCGTCTGACACTTTTCGCGAGCACAGTATACACCGGACTCGCGTGTCCCGTCGTTTTTATAATGGTTCGGGCGACACCGCTCCGCGGAGGATGTGGGCGTGCGGTGTAACATAGGGTTAGTTGCAGTTTTGTTGCAGTCGTATCATTCTTCGCTCGCTGATTGAAGCCCACCGCCGCCGCTCCGCTATTCATCGGTCGGCTAATTTTCAACTGCATAACGGAAGTGCGCTTTGGATTACGTACGCGATTACCCATCGACCACGACCTTGTCCATATCCTGTGTCCTGTGTCCTGCACATTCCCTACACTCAAAAACCCTGGCTAATCGGACACCGATCTCTCGACGGTACACTGCTCGTCTTTCCTGCTACGCAACACCTTCTTTCCTCGAAATCGGATCGATCCTTCCAGACACCCGATTCTCGGCACCGCGTGGGACGAAACTTTCCCGGTGACCGTTTCCGATATCCACAGAAAAATACACGGATAACTTTGGTTTAAACTATTGGGAACAAAATTGTTTTCGCATTATATTATCACCTCGAAAGAGCACACTGGACTGAAAACCCGTTTCTCGTGGCCGAAATTATTGTTAGCGCTAGTTCGAGGTTTAACAATTAATATGTTAGTGAGCAAAGAATGGACATTCGCAGAAATTGTATGATATTTTTAGAGGAACATTAACAAGATGTTGGAAGAACACAAGGATTAAACGTACCGAGCACGAAAACGACAAGATCGAGTCCTTATTCTTATTTATTCTACCAGTTCAAACGTTGTCCCTTTATCTACTAGATTTTAGGTAGAGTCGGCAGTGATCGTTACCGAACGTTCCTACTTATCCCTGAAGTCGAGAGATTTTCGCTTTATTCCCGAACGGAGACATTGTTTCTCCGCATTCTCGGCTGGCACTCGAGCGCGGATTCGCCCGATTGCGCCGCAAGTTCGAAGACACTGTCCGAGCTGGTCTTCGTTAACTTCTTCCCGGATAGCGCTCTCCCGGGCCGATCGTTCGAGAAAATTTCTTTTCTCGGGAACACCCCTGGGAAGCAGTAGGAAAGTGTCGTTTCCCGGAACTCGGATCGAAAGTTGGGTTGAACTCGGCCGGCCGGACAGTTTTCCAAGATCGTTCGTGTTCCTCGCTGGGAGGCGTTATTGTAGACCGGATCGTTTCAGCTAGAGTATAAAACGCGTATAAAGTTCGATCGTTAATAATCGTTGAGAAATTCACAGCTAGAACGAGTGATTCAATGGCGTACAGTTTATTACAGAAAAGAAAAAGAAAAACATCGGTGCGCGCGGCACTCTTCGTTATTGTCCCGAAACGAGTGAGCTGGCATATCTATTGTGACTACTGAAATTACAGTGTTCGCCTCGCCTCCTCTAATCACTCGTTGCCGGGCTTCAGCCACGTTTTTTTGATTAAAATGTAAAGCCGTTCGTTAGAACTTCCGAGCGAGCGTTCGCCAATTTGCGCTGCCCGGTCGTTATCGGCTGTTCGATTATCCGTATCACAACAATAATTTTCGAGTTAGAAGGCTGGTTACGTAATCGCGCGCGCATTAACAGCACGCCGACAGTGGGGAGCGAGCGCCGCAAGAAAACACTTTGTAATTGCGAAACCAGGTTGTCTAAGATTCGAACCTCTCTATCGTGTGTTACGTACTCGCGGTGATTTCGACAATTAGTTGTCGATCGAAACGAATTCAACTGAAAAAATCCAGTAAAATGTTTAATCGCTAGACTGCGGATCTTTATGCAAAATAAAAATGTTTCGGATTGATTGCGGGAAACAGGAATAACATAAAAATTGATTGCATCCCCTAACGATTTTGTTGCATTAAAACATTACAACATTCAACTGAAAAATTCCGTGAAATGTCGAATCGCTAGACTGCGGATCTTTATGCAAAATAAAAATGTTTTACGTTGATTGTGGGAAGCAGGAATAACGACTTTGTTACATTGAAAACAACATTACTACATTTTATATTTCACCCAACCAATTTCTTCATAAATGTATAAAGATCCGCAGTTTACTAATCACTATGAATAATTCTAAATAATTCTGTTTCTCATTTTGGGCGGATATACGACGTTGAAAAAAAATTGCATAAAAAACGTGGAAAATTTCAACGGTCGAGGAAAATTGTTGAAAGGTCGAACGCAGAGTTTAACATAGAATCCAAAGTTTTCCTGGTCTGTCGACCGCTCAGTTATCGTTTCTACGTTCTCGGGGACTCGTTAGGGACGCGTGATTTTTTACGAACGTTGATCGATCGCGAGCGCGCTATAGAAGCCCACGATATATATCACTTATTCAGTGAACTTGCAAGGTTCGTCGGCGAGCGAGTGTAAGTCGTCGCACAAGTTTTCGAGCCGAACGAACGTATCGACGCGAAAACTCTACTGTTAAAGGTTCCCCGGCGAAACAAAAATATTCAGCCTTCCACGAACTTGATTCCCAAACGATCCCCAACGAATTCCACGAAATAATCTCGCGGTACTTCGAAAAATAATTGTTAGGGACCCAAATTAAAGCAACCATTCATTTGCACAGAGTTTTCCTGTTTGTCATCCGGAAACGATAAGTCGAATCACGGTCTCCCCGGGTTGCACGTTTCGATTACACAACGATCGAAGCATTTGCAACGATGTTGTCGTTTTGTCCGGCACCCGAGAAGCCGTCTGTTTTCAACTTTAACGAAATTATACGTAACGAAGCCCGTGCATCCCACCGCACACAGGCGCTCGATGCAGCAACGCGAGCAGCCCCGATGAATCCTGTGCTCACTCGATAATTTCGTTTTTCGTTTTTCTAAAGTCTACATCGTGGGGGAGAAGAGGAAAAATCGCACGAGTCATGGAGCATGTGTTATCGAACGTTTAGGGAATCGATTAATTTGGCCTGGTCGCTCAAAGAGCTGCCGAGCGTCCGCTTTTCCCCTCGTGTAATTCAATTTCCCGTGAAAATGATCAGAACCTGTTCTGGAAGAAAAAAGGAAATTTGTATCTATTAATTAAATATCTAGGTAAATATCTTCTGCATCGGTTGCACGAAGTAGAAAGCAAATGGAAAGCCCCTTCTTTCTTCGAAAATTTTAATTAAATCTGTCAATAGGTTCAATAAAATTATTAAGAGAAGGAATAAATTTCTATGCAGCTGCTATTTCTTGCAATTGTCTAATATTTAGACTGTGGATCTTTATACAAAATAAAAATACTCTGCATTGATTGTGGGAAGCAGGAATGAAATAAAAATTGATTTCATCCCTTGACATACTCTCGAATTTTTCTAATCTACTGTTTTATATTTCACCCAACTAATTTCTTCACAAATGCATAAAGATCCGCAGTCTACTAATAATACAGCAAAGGCTAGAATGGGGATTTGCCCTGTGAAATGCAGAGGGACGATTCATTGGCCGCGGCGATACGATTTCACGCGACCAATCGATTGGTTTAGCGAGATCTCGCTGCACCCGGCCGCCGCGCCGGTTTGTTCTTAATTAAACGCGCAGCTCGAGGCAGACAGCGTGGCGAGGACAAAGGTGGCCATTACTCTTTCCACGGAATCGCTTACCCCCTGTGTTCAATACTACCCCATCAGGGATACTCAACATCGTATCCTCTATTTTCAATCAATTTCCTATCAACAGCCTGGGGATTTTCAAAACTCGACTTTTCAAAACTTGCGTTGCTTTCGCACTTCAAGCAGGCGAAATTCTTAAAGTCGAACATTTCATCGGAATGAAATTTCTCGAACACCGAGAGCAACGAAGAGAAACTTAGATGGAAACTCTCGCTAACTGACGAAGTAGATAATTCAGAAAAAAAATCGGTGAACCGGCTTACGATAGCTGGGAAAGATTTGGACCGAGCGGTCTCCGGTCCGACACAATTTCCGGGTGCAAGGAGGGCTCGCAATCTGAAGCACATCATCCTGTATCTGGCTCTCGATAGCGGAGGGTGATTGGTTCGATGATCGTGACGGTGCAAGAGGCGTCGTTGCGCCGATGATGGGCCCAGGGGTGGTTTGCGGGGTTGCGAGTGATGGAGAAGAGGCAGCGGAAGGAGGAGAAGGAGAAAGAGTGGGAAGAGGAGGAGATGGGTGAGCTGCTCTCGAACCCGGGCGCATCGGTCTCGAAGCCAAGGTCGGGTTTCGATCGCGCGAAGAAAACGCAGCCCAGCAGCGATATATCGGGGTCAAGAGACCACTCGGTTTCTTAGGGCTCGCGCTCGATTCTAGGACGGTGCGAATGGCCAGGCCGAGTGCACAGAGTGCAGAGATTGCAGAGAGTGCAGAGAGTGCCGAGTGCAGAGGCACGGGTAGCGGTTGCCGGGTGGAGGGTAGCTCGATTACACCCGAATGTACGTCGAACCTTCCTCCTTTCGCCGGAATCGATCGAATTTCGCCGGATTTCTGCTGGCCGCGCACGTGCAGTAGCCCACCTGCGGCGCGCGCCCGAGTTTACGTTGCCGTGCAAACTCGACTTAACCTCTTGGACCCGCACGAGTGCTGCCCGAACATTGATACCGTTGCTCCAGATACAAACTTCCCCCTCCGCTCCCTCCTCTCTCCCTCTCTCTCTCTCGTCTTTCTTTCCTTTCTCTCTCGCTCGTGTTCCCACCGAATAACCGTTCCATTTCACCGGGGAGAATTTCATCGGGAAACACATTCCATTTGTTGCTGGCCGTAACGCTGTCCCATTCTTGCACAGGATGACACGCTCTTGCTGGGAGAGCAGCCGAGAGCATCATCGTAACAGCGTTCTCGCGTTCTCCGATTTTCCACGTCCGATTGATAAATGAACGCTCGCCGATGTAACGCTAATTTTCTACTTTGCCGTGTTAATTACGAGGATAATCGAGTGTCGTCGGTAGACCGCCGGTTTCCCTGTGTTTGTAAGTAGAATTAGTAGCAGCATTTCAAGGCGATAGACGGAGCAGAAATTTTTGAAAATATATAGCAGTTTTTCCGATTTCTCGTAAAACAGAATTCCAGCCAGAAAGAGTAATCTAAAACCGATCGGCGACCGACTGGTGAAATTAATACAAAACTGTTAAGAGTGCAGGTGTAGCTGACATATTAATGGTCAGAGATATCGATGCGGGGGGGAGACAATTTAGGGGACGAATCGGTTTCTGGATATGAAGCGGATATCGATCACTAGCCGTTCGCGACGCGACGGGAACGGGAAGAAAGGAAAAGCAATTTCCGTTGCGGGTCCGCGTGCACCGAGCTGTCATAAGCTCGCTTGTTTTCGAGTAATTAACATATTTATTTTGCCCGACGACGCGACGATGACGAAACGCGTCCGCAGCGAAGCGCAGTAGGATTGCACTCCGCACGCGCGGGTTAATAAGAATTTCGACGCAATCGGGTGCTGCGAAGATGCATTTTTAATATCTCTGGAAATTATTCCATTGATCGGCGTTGCTGATCAAAGTGCAATGAGCATGTTTTGCCGAGCGTTCGAGCGTATTCCAGTGCAGTCGAGTGCGTCTTAAAATTGCACTGTTAAAGCGCATTTGTACGCAGAAACCTGTTGGGCCTTAAAATGGCGTGAAATTAGTTAAGCGCAGTTAAGAACGTATAATCTCGCGGCCTTTATTTCAGAAAAAATGATCAATTCACGGGACAATTTGAGACCTTCGAGTTAAATTTATTCAATTTCAGACCATTGAGTAGCTTTGTTCGCTCAATTATGCGAGTCTTAAGAACGCAGTCTGGGTGCATCGATTACCGCGCGCGAGAGTGCATCTCGTGATCCGAGGACAAACGCTCGAGCGTAGCGGAACGGCGACGCGGGAAGAAGTGCATCGCGATGCAACACAGGACACCGCAACGAGCGGTGCATCGATTGTTCGAGACCCCGGTATACGAACCATTTGATCGAGAGGCATAAATTAACGCGGCAAATTAGCTGTTTAACATGAAACTGTACGTCGAGTTAGTTGACCGGCTAATGGACACGAGGCATTTGTGTCCGCGGTGTCCTAATCATAATACGCCCTTGTTCAACTAACCGAAATGTCACGTACGCGCGTCAAACCGTCGCACCGTTTACATGCGCCGTTTACATGCGCCGTTCATGCGAACCGTCGCGTACTCTTTTCATCCAGTGAAATGCTTTCGTTTATTGTGACAGCCGCACAAAGCCTTGTTTCGCTCCTGGGACGCGATTAATATTGTTTATTGTAAGAGAAACAGCAGAGACATAGTAACGTGACCGACACTATTTAACTTCATGAATGGACTGCAGTTCTTTATGCAAAATAAAAATTGTCCGAGTCCATTGTAACACAGAAAAGTTGCATAAATATGCATTTCCTCTATAACCCTTATCTTTACACTTTTCTGTTATTTGTAGGCAAATTTTCCCGAAACTTCGTGACTTTTATTTTTTTAATGCGAAACAGATAACCAAAAAACCTAAGATGTTAACTGATCAATTTTAATGTAAAAACCTCGAAAAATAACTACTGAATGACAGCTTCAGTTCGTGAGATGAGGGTTAAATAATTTTAGGAAGTTGAAAATAATACATCATTCTACTGTCTTTATGGTCTTTACTGGCTTTAGTCTACACATCGCCATTGTTCAGTCTTCTCCACACCGTTCCTTCCTTTCTTTCAATATGTACGTAATATTTAGTAGGTGTGGACTTCCGTGGCGATAATGTTCTTGCGATTTTCGCGAGTAAAAAGCACTTTCGAGGAAACGAGAACTTGGTTGGGAACAGTTCCTCCGGAGAAGCATCGCAGAAACGAGGATGCGGGTGAGCGTAAAAGGGCCCGAAAGAAGGGCAGGCGGGTTAAAGAGACGAACTGCAACAGCTTCGCTCGGGCTCGCGCGAGCTGCAGGGGCAAAGAACAAAACAAACGGGAACACGTGCTCCGACCAGTGTGCAGTGTGCACTCGTGTACGGAGTATTGATCGCGTTCTGCAGGTACTCGTTTGCCCGTTTCGTTAGCGGCACGTAGATGGCTACTGGCCGCTGTGACTGCAGCTGCGACTGCAAATGCAACTGCACCCGGTTTCTCCAGTCCACGAATTACAGACATTGGTTGACGAAGAACCTCTTCTTTCTTCGCCCTTCTTTCCTCGGGTTTAACAATTCTGGCCGAGTAGAATTATTTTTAATCTTGCTTATGCATCGTAATTTATAAATTGTCTCTAAAATTGTACTTCAGGATATTTTCACAGTAGTTTTTTTGATAATTTCAAACCACCCAATGGATTGAAATTGTTTAAGGGAGATATAAAGGGTGAGTCACGCGCCCTTTCCTTTGCGAGGATTTTTCAATTTCTCCAATGTTCGTTGTCCTGGTAGTTTGCAAATTGACTTTACCTTCCCGGTCGGGTTTGCAATCGGAAAATAGGATTTCTCGTGCATAACACACAGCCTGGCCGTGCTCACCCCCGACGTTCTGACCTCAAAACGCGCAACCTTCTCTTGGAATTAATGTAGCAACAACTGGACTGCGGATGTTTATGCAAATCCGGCTTTCCATGGAGTAATTTACGGTAACGGCGATCTAGCGGAAACGTGTTCGCTTTGTCGAGGGTTCTGGCGGGTTTCGAACAAAATGGAAACACGACTACGCAGTCCTCCCTGTTTTTAACGCTACAATAGAACTGCACTTCCTCCAGAATGTTAATTGCGGTTCTCCATTTTCACCGTCCAAATTTTCTGAACAGTGCACATCCATTAAACGAAAACGTGCAGCTGTTTGTATTATGAATAAATTTTTGAACAGACAAGTAAATGTTTCCTTACTGTAGAGGGTTTCTCAGGAGAGATCGAAACGTGTAAAAGGTAGAAATGCTTTATTCTGTTCTCTGTCGAGTACGAACGCTGTTTCTCCTAAAACGGATTAGCACGAAGGCCTGGTTGTCCGCGGTTTTTATATATTTGGCCTTCGAGCGCGAGTCGTCGTTAGTTGTCTGTCCTCTGACGAAATATGGGGCGACGACCGCGCGTCATAATATTGTCGAGGGAGGACACTTTTTCCTCGCGTAACGGACACACATGCGCGATACATGATAACGCAAGGTGTTTCTTTTACATTACAAAAATTGGAGAAAATTTCAAGGATCTCTGCATCTAACCACAATGTTAATCTCAAGGCCCACGAAACATTTCCACGTGGCGTCTTTCGGTGGCGCAATTGCCATCGGTCGAGCGATCAAATTCGTCTGCGGCCGTTTCCATAATCCGCATATGCCCATCCGGCACATTCGGCCGATCTAGCACGTGTCACGTGCCGTTGAAATCCGCAAGCTCGTTATTTATTCTACAGGTGGCCGTGGCCGAGGTTTCGGCCAGCCGTAAAGTGCGTGGAAATATTTTCAGGCTGCTCTGTTCTGTTCTCGGTCGGCACGCGATATCCGCCATCGATTCCGAGCAGCGCGAGAAAACCACTTCACCGTCACGGAAAGTCGCAATTTCCGCGAGCGGAATCTCGTTCCACGGCCGCCGTAGAATTCTGTTCCGGTTCCGGCCGCTTGTACGCGGTCGTGCTCGCGGAGATTGAACCTGGACGGAATTCCCTCGAAGAAACACCATCATCTTCCAATTTTGCGACTTCATGGCTGCACCGTCGTCTCCATAGACTCTGGACACGAAATTTTGTCCCGTCGATCTGTAATTTCTCCGTTTTGTCGATTCAGTAAACTAGATCGTATGTTGTCTAGATTTCGACATTGGAAGACACGAGGGTTAAACAGGAATTCATTTCTTCTGTCAATATTTTGAATATGTTGAAAATAGCTTAACAGTAATTCTTCTAACGTTTGACCGACATTATTAGTATGTAGGACACGAGAGTTAAACAGGAATTCATTTCTTCTGCTAATCATTTTAACCCTTAGCACTTGAATTGTGACTCTAAGACGCCACTAAAATTCCTGTACCATTATCCAAAATATTGTTTACATTATTAATTGAAGTATGAAGTACTATATCAATTTCGTATCCATAAAGTTCTGAAAAATCATTGGGAATGGAGATATTCGAGGTCGGAAGAATGTTTAATTTTCGAGTTAGAATAGCACGGAGTGCAAAAAGTTAATATGTTGAAGATAGCATAAAATGAAAAGAAAATAACAGATTAAGTCTACGTATAATTAAAATACAATTAAAGTATATATCGGTAAAAATGCGGGCCGAATTTCCCTGAAATGGAATCATTATTTCCAAAGCTGTACTACTTTCTACAAGATGCTCGCTATTTCGCGAATAAATGTATTCGCTTGTACATGATCCGAGGAAAGTCTCTAAACAAATTTCACGACGCACCCCGTGCCGTGTGTTTGACTGTGCCTTGTGGCGGAATCGTTTGCAATTCTTCCAAGCCGCTGGTCAACGAATTCCGCCTCTGTACACCGATATAATTGGACTTTTCTGATCCATAATTCATGGCGTCCCGCGTCGATTCGAACCTTCGGTCCTCGGATCTTTCTTCTAGGGCACTTTGCCGACTGGAAGGGTTCGTGGGCGACGGAGATCCGGCTGGTATTTGCGTTTGATTTATCCATCGTATTCCAGGATTGGTTATACCACAATATCCGGTGTCCCGTGGTCTCATGGTCCCACGGTCTCATGATCCCGAAGGATCGCAACTCTCCGACTTCGATATTCCGCGATAACTCCGCGATCCCCGACGATTCCCCATCCTCTACCGAAAAGTCGCCAATTCCTCGCCGCTCTGGAATTAATTTGAGAGTTGGGATTGGCTCTCGCCGAGTTCGCTCGCCGTCTGCACGTGATCCTGACAGCTTAAACGTTCTCGTGCGGAGGCGTCCAACCTCGCCTCGTCTTTTTGGAACGCTCCACAGTCTCTCGAGAGATCCGCCGTACCGTATTCTTCCCTCCACACTCGGAATTAGAATGTTTTGCTCGCTCAAAATCTGATTAGAGCTCTCGCCATTCCCTCCAAAAATCACTAATTAATTCCGAAATCTTAGAATTTTCAAATATTTTTTGTTAGAGAACCAGGGCGACCGGTTCTTTCGAAATTTCCCGGTCACTTCATCGCGATTCCGAGAGAACAATTTTTTTACTTTTAAATCGTATTCTTACTCCTTTGTGTTTTCAGTTTCCTCGCAAACGTGGCAATAAAGCCCGGCGATTTCAAAGAATGATAGCCCGTGGATTCCGATTAAGGATCGTCTATTCCCCAGCGAATATTAATAATAAATTGAATATTCTTTTCCGCGCGACTCGGTTGGATCGAGATAAATGAAATATCCCATGATGCATTCGGTCCGAGTCTCGGAGATTCCAGCTCCGTGGAACAATGTTCCGCGGATTTAGAAAATCGTTCGGCGATATGCGGGAGCATTTATAGCCGGCATATCGAGATGCATGAAAACGCATCATCTCGTAAAGATGTTCGCTTAGGCGCAATAAAACAGCGGCGAGGTGCGTAACCATGCGTTAGAGATGCGCCCAAGTACACGGAGATGCACCGTTAACACCGGAGTTTATTATTGTTAGGTTTAAAGGTCGCGATGCAAACGGTCTGGAGGATTGCAGATAGTACACTTAGCTGCTCCAAAAAATGTGTAAACATGTGGAAACTTTATTCAAAAGCTGTGATAAATATGTATGAAGGAAAAAATGCGATGACTGAAGTACGACAAGATGATAATATATCTTGCAGAGTAATAAATTCTGCTTGTTTATATCGCCAAGAACTAAGTCTTACACCGGGAATTTCAAGATAGAATATTATATTAGTTGCTTGTTGCGCAGAGTTAATGTAAACATTGCTCATTTGTCAACTATAAGTTTGTAGAGTCAGGAAGGTCCAATTTGGATTTAATTGAGAATTGTTTATTAAATATTCAAATTATACATTTAACTCGTCAACTTGCACTGTTCTTATTGTTGCTCTTATCGTAAAAAACTCTGTAACTCTTAATCGGAATTCTTAACGTCTTGTATGCTCGTGTTTTCATCTTAAAAACTGTCCTACTCTTAATTTCTCCGAAGACTGCTCACGACTGACCTACCTCGCAAAATATTTATGTTATTACGCTCTTTTTCTTATTTATTATTCTCACTCGCTCGCTTGTTCGGTCGTTGACCCATCGCGTATTTACATTTTCGGATTCTAACTGTCGGCGGTCAACCGCTTAGATAAAAAAAAAGCGTGTTTTTGTTTGCTTCAACCGTCGTCGTTCGAATCTCTGCTTCCTTTGTGTTTCTTTTTAACTGTTGCCTCAGCAATTGTGTACAATCAAAGGGATATATCTAGTCAGAGAAAAATTGAAATGTTTCTTGCATCTTTCACATCCTAACCGGATTTGATACTAATAGTTTGTTACTATTATGACTAGACTGCGGATCTTTCTGCAAAATAGAAATATTTTGCAACGATTTCGAGCAGTAGGAGTTAAATAAAAATTCACCCCACGCTTTAATAGATTCTGTACAGAATCTAGAAGAATCTTTAAGAAAAAAATATCGATAACCTTGAAAACTCCGGAAAAAAGATCTTGCGAAAAAAATAACATTTGACCACCCTGAATTAGCGTAGAAGTGAATTTTTAAATCCGTCCTGGGAACTTGGGACACCCTGTACGTGTTATATCAGCGCGGTTTCGACTGGAGTAGGCGAGATCGGGGAAACTGAAACCGGGATCGACCAATAACACGGCGATTCCGTCGGTTGTAAATATTCTGGGTTGGTTTTATACGGGTTTATGGCGCAGGGAGGCGGGTACGAAGCGCAAGAAATTCGTGGCAATTGCGGCGTAAACGTTGATACCCGATAACGAAAGGAAAACAGGACTCGTAGGCGTCGGTCAGCGCATTCTCGCCGTTCCTCGGGGTCGTTAAAAGGTTACTTGAATACGGTGCTCGAAGCGTTGCGAAGCCGCGTCCGCGTGTCTCCGGAGATCGAGGGAATTTGTTATCCGGTTAATTCGACTCGTCCGCCGACGCAGAGCGAGTCTTCTGGAAGGAATTTGATAAATGAGGGGATCAACGAAACGCTGGAAGCATCGGCTGCCAGCCGATCCCGCGGCCGCGATTTATTAGCACCGTTAACACCGAGTCGCCGCAGCGGCTATAAAAAGGAAATCCTTGACGGGTATCTAGGACCCATTTTCTTGCCGTCGCTAACGTTTCAATCATCTCGGTCCACGCTGGTGGACCGTCTACTCGTGGAACAAAGTCAAGCAAGAACCTGGACGCTTCGACCGATCGCCTCAGATTTATCAGCATTCCCGACTTGCCTCGCGCGAAGGCAGGCCTGTGAAGATCCAAGAATTTATTTCGTTGCAACGGCTACAGCCACGTCCACATTTGTTATCTTGCACATTATCCTCTTCGCAATGAATCATTTGTTGCTGTTGCCGAGCCGAAGCCTCGGGCAGTCAAGTGTGTGTTCGGTGATCGAATCGAAGTGTCGCTCTTATGTCTGTGGTTCTCAGGAAAACCTTTATTTCCGAGATATTGCCGTTTAAAGTTTTCATCACTAATGCTTTGACATAGGACATCGGTTGAATTGCAGTATTTTTTTGAGCCTTTCGAATTTATTTCCATGACTTTTTTCCTGGTAAATACATAAATCCTATACTAATGCTCAATTAATGCATAAACTCAAATTTTTGAAATTGTGACCACAACAAACCACAGATATTAGCCGTTAATGTAGAAATGGCGGAAGTCGAAACAGTTGACCATAGGATAATGAGGAGTTAAGGGGGTAGACTTGTTTCCAGGATTACAAGGGTGCGGGATGCGTCTTTTCATTTCTCAGCATGTAGCGGTCGCAGCTTTATGAAATTATGCTGCCGAATAATGAAAATTACGACTTATAAACGTAAAAATAGGACTTTTCAGGGCGACCGGGGCCTAGATTGATCTTTTATCTAGTGTTTTTGACTACTGAAAAACCCCGTCTTTGCATTATCGAGAAATGAATAAGAAGATGATAAAGAAGACCGCTGGGTCCCTTGAAAGTCCTATTTTTACGTTTACGAAGCATAATTTGCATTATTCGGCAGCATGTAGCTGTTGCAGCTTTATGAAAATAGCTACATGTACTGCTTTATGCTTCCGAATGATGCAAATTGCCTCGTAAACGTAAAAATAGGGCTTTTGAGGAAGACAGCGCTTTTAACGCTTTAGCGCTTTCGACTACTGAAAACCCCATCTTTGCATTATTGAGAAATGAGAAGATGTATCCCGCACCCTTGCAATTCTGGAAACGAGTCTACCACCTTAAGAAAACATTCTATAAAACACAATTATTTAATGATAATGAAACTCTTGAGATGTGGTGCTGTATCAAACAGACAAATATGAAGGGAGGTACATATACAAAAACGGTGTCCGTTTTCCGGTAGCGTGTTGCCAGGAAAGTGTTCTCGAAGAGGGGAACGAAATCGAATCTGATCGGGAGACGTTTCGCATGGTTCGCATGGATCGCAGCGACCCGGGTCGACCGGTCTTGCGTGTTCCAGTGTCGCGCAGCCATGAATGGCAAGGGGTATCCTCTCGGAAGTGGGTCACCGGTGTCGGGAGACGAGAGACGGTAGACGTTGCGTGGGTGGAGCAAAGTCGTTCTGAAAGGACTATAGAAGAGAAAGAGAGTGAGAGAGCAGGAGGCGAAGGGAGGGACCATGGATGAACGGTGTAGGTAGAGGGGAGGGAGAAGGGTTGAAGGAGCGGCAAGGGAGGCCACGCTCTCTCGCCGCTGATCGGTTCCCGACCTCTCCAACGTCTTCCGCATTTCTCGCCATTCATACTGGTTCCGCGTGTTCGTTTCACCTACGCTCGCCGGGGATCGAATCGACGCGGTCCGTCCTCACCCTCACCCTCGTCCTCGTTCATCCCCCGCACCTACCCTCCCTCCACCTCTCCGCGCCTCTTTCACTCGCCGTTTTCCGCCCCGAGGAATGGATCTCGTTTAGCGAACCAGACCGTCCTAAATTAGGCACGCTGGCTCGAGCCGGCGAATGAGAAATTACGCCCGGAGAACAGGATCGAGTGAAATATCTTTTTAACGCTGCAGTTCCCCGCCTTTGTTTCACCCAATGGAATATTAACAGGGACTCAGCCCTCGTGTCGACTCGCTACGTTCTTCTCAACGCTTTATCGACCGGAATCCTCTTGACACGTTCATCGCCATACTCGGAACAATCGCTTATCTAACGCCTGCTCGTAGATCCCAACACACTTGAAATCGTTACTGCTATCGATTCTATTTTATCGACATATCCTTAACCCTCTGTGCTCGGAGCTATTCTAACTCGAAAATGAAACATTTCTTCTTAGCTAGAATAATTCTATTCTATATGATTTTTATCTTTTAATAAATATTTAGTAATTGATTGTGAATGTTCGGCAATTTTTAATGGTGACTCTGAGTCACCGCTCGACTACTAAGGGTTAAATTATGAAGATTTACGTTTGAGGGATAAGGTCGTCCGCGGCACGGTAAATAAATCTCTGTGCACGCTTCCGGCAGCCATAGTTCGAGCGATTAGCTCGCGCTGGAAATTGGACGACTCGATTTAGCCCCCGCGAACTCGGCTGAACTGCGTTCGGACGCGGTGAAACTCGTTCGGCTGCTATACTCGGCTTTGTAACTGGAATCGGGTTTGACGGACGAGCGTAATCAGCTGGAAAAGTGGACAGGAACATTGTCGAAAAGACGCGTGGGGATACGAGAGGATGCATTCAGAGGGATTTATTGTATTCCAGAGAGGCACTTAGACTCTGTATGACGATCATTCCTGGAATTTGTCTAATAATAACTCTCTCTCTCGTAATTAAATATTGTATTTTGTAGCTGAAGTATTTTTACATCCATATAAGTGGCGAAACAGTCGTGGGTGGCAGAGTGCAGCGGAAACAGGAGCGATACCAATTAAAAACGTGTACAATTAGATTCTAACAAAAATATATTGCCTTTCAAAGGATGCGTGGAGCGGAACAGTTATATTCGGTATCGAATTCATTAGTCGATTTCGGCAAATGTTCCGACAGTTGTTTTTGCGAAAGGTTTGTTATCCAGGGTTAACACGACGCCATCGTTTCGCCGGAATAAATGCTAACGCCAGAAACTGTAGAACATGCTCGTGTTTTATTACGTCCACTTTGCCAAAGCGGAATTTATCTCTGCATTTCGAATTTTCCGGTTTTATTATATACGCGAAGAAATTCGCTCGTGCTCGCGCGCTCGGCCGCGATAAAAATTGTTTGGAAGAAAAGTGATGAACGCCGCGCGCTATTTTAATTTTTATAGGACATTAGAAACTGGTCGGGTTTTAGTGCTCTCGGTGGTGGCAGTGTCGAGGAATGCTAGGCCAATATAATGCCGAAGGTCGTTGTTTTTCCTACGAGAATGTGTTGCGGAGCCCGCGCAAGGGCCTCTCCGGCTCTCATCCTATAATTTCTCATTCCACTGCACCGTTACCAACTCACCGAGCGGTCGATGTGCATAAGGGGTCAGAAGAGGATAAAATTACAAAGTGGAAAGTGTCATCGGCGTTCGATCGGCCCCGGTGTCCTTGAATATCATCCGCGGAAAAGCCGAAGGACACTCGGACTGATGAATATCTAATGCGATCAGATCGGTGAACCAGCCTCGCGCGCGCAGCCCGCTATTTTTCGAAACACGATCGACAACGGAACGTGATCACCTCGAGCAATATTTTTCCAAAAATTTTCAAAACTCTGTTCTCCGCTCCAGTAGTCTCTTCGTTTTATCCTTTCAGTCCAACAAACTTCGTTTAGAATTCCCATCTAGTTGCAACACGATTATTACAGAATTCTTACCCGAATATTTCAAGATCGAAAGTCCAAATCAACGAGAAATTATTGTAATATCGTATAAGGTCGATCATGCAGAAGCAAACTGACAATCCATCGTCGTGCTCGAAGGGTTAAAAGGCCGATCGCGGTTCACCGAGAATCGCGTTGGTTGTAGCCTCGGCCACGGATAAAATATTAATCGATCAAACTGAATTATAATTGTTATACGCATCTGTTTGCGAGGGGGCTGGTTTTTAGAAGTTAATCACGGATCATCTCGTCGATTATCAAACATGATTTTTCAAAGTTCAGACAGCTTTTCCAAGAACTCGGCCCTTGAGAATGATTTGATCCGGTTCACCAAAAGTTCAGCTGACATCCTACACGCGATCCTCCAAAATGTGAGCACGTTGTCAAAAAGGTACAGGTCGATTAATTTGTACCGAGCTAAATTTGTTCTAATTAAGAATCGAGGATCTGGCCAAGTCTGGGAACTTGATTTATGCATCCGCGGAACCAAAATTACATTTCAGGCGACCAGGCAATTTGGAAATTCATGTATTTCGTTAATCATACCACGTAATAAGGTCGCAGGGGCGTGTAGGCGATCCAGCAAGATTTAGTCAACCTTTCGGGAGTGCTGCGATCTCGGAAGAGATCCAGTGACCCTTGAAAACGAGGTATCCGAGCGTGGAAAGGCGACCAACCTAGGTTCATCGGCTCAGCTGGCTCTCCCCTCGTATTTTGTTTCTCTCTTCGAAGCGTGAAGACCTCCCTTCCGAGCTTTCCACGGTGCTTGGAGCGTGTCCTTTAGGACCACGTTCGCTAGACCGCTTTGTTAGGTTGCTTAATAAATCACAATTCTTCTGAAAAATGTTACTGCACGCTACTTTTGTGCGAAACTTCCCTGATGCTTCCAACTATTTTATCTTTTGCATTCGGCTCTGGTAAATATTGTCTAATAAACATGGCAACTCTAAATTTATTGAGATTGTTTGTAATTCTCAATACAATAGCTTGGACAAGGAAATTTATTCCATTATTTTCCATAAATGAATTTTTATGATTTCAATAATTGGAAAATACAAAACCGGTTATTTGACCGTGGTAGCTTTAGTGTTAGGCCTTTGGACTCGAAGCAGTTTTAATTTCAAAATCAAGACGTATCTTCCAATCATCTAGAAGATTTTTATTCTATGTAATCTTTTTCACACTACGCACGTGAAATTGAACCTGTTTTCTCATACGACATTTGAATTCTTAGCAATTTATAGAATTTAATAATTTAAAAACTGTTTCCACACGAATAATGATACGGCAATTTTCACTGGCGCCCAGCGGTCTGTTTTCGAAAGTTGCGTCCTTGACTCCAGGACTTCGCGGCGACCCGCATTTCCTGGAACAGAAAGTAACAACATGGGGCGTTCTCTTTTTTCCCCGTTTCGCCTCGCTCATTCACTCGGCCGCCGGTCGATCGGGAACGTTATGCAATGCCGGCGAACACAGCATATTATTTTTGTGGTTCGCGTGCACCGCGACTCGTTAACAGGTGCGTGAACGCGTCGCAAAACTCGGGATATCTGGATTTCGGATGCTTGAACTTTGTCGCCCTCGAAGCCTTCCAACTTCCTGAAATTCCCAACAGAGAACCGATTAAGCTCAATTAACGCAGTTCTAATCTAAGTGTGGAAGCCTATTAGTAGAATTTTCAATAATAGAATGGGTGTCTGGAAGAGGGCTAGGTTTTCTAAATTTTATTTATTAAAACATTAAGTAAAACAAACCGTAGAAAAAGTCTTTCAGTCTTCTTCCAATAGAAGAACGGTCTATGTCAGGTTTTTTAAATTTTCTGGAAGTGCAATTAGGAACTTATTTTGCTTTAACATTTAATAAAACAAACCGAACTTTCAGCTTTCAGCCTTCTTCCAATGGAAGGAGGGCCTACGTCATTTTCAGCTGAATTTTATTATCGCAATTCACGTTCGAGTTCAAAATTGCGCTCCCATAAAATTTTTAAAAAACCCCACCTTCTTCCGGACATCCATTCGATTGTGATATAGGAAAAAGAATGGTAGAACCCGATTGAAATGGCTGAAAACCGGGATGCTCGGTAGTCCGTGCGCTAACGCGACCTTTTGTCTACCCGGACGAGAAATTTTGAGCCGATCGTTCCGCCAGTATTTGCATGGCCAACTTCGCAAAGAGTGTTTCTTTTTTTGTGCGTTAAGTAGAAATTTCGAATGGTTTCGATCGATTCGCATAGAATAAACGTTGTTGAACGCGTATAATGGATGATGTGTCGGGTTGTAGAACATTACAACAGAATGTACCCGAGTCTATTCGCAACCTGTGGTAACGAGTTCCAGAGCGCAGGCATCATTTCCCGCGCAGCAGGCATTGAAACGATATTTGGTTCCTGTCCGAGCGGGTCGAATCACTTCTGGCGTGATCAACAACAGATTCCATTATCCTCCTGGCAAACAGTTTCACATCACGGATTTTCACGAAGGGAAACACTGTTCTTGACATATTTCCCGGTGAAAATGGATTCTCTTTTGATCTCGTGAATTTACTCCTGTAATTAACTCACGTAATCCGCCGACTTTCCTCGCACCGTTCCCTCTCTACTTTTCATTCTTCTCTGTCAGATAGTTTTCTTTGTGCTATACCTATGTAGCCGCCGCCTCCACTTTTGTATCAAAGGGCCAGCGTTAACCATACTATTACAAATTAACAAGAAATCCAGCAAACCTTTCAGACAGCAATTTTCTCATTGAAACTAGCGTTTTTCTCAGAAAGTGTACTCGATGAATTAATTATTTCTGGCCCACACGGGAGCTACGTTTCTCGTATCTTTTCCACGTAGCCGTGGAAAAATGCAAATTAAATGAAATCCCAGCTGTAAGATGAATTCTAAAAATCAGCGTTTGCCTGGACACCCACGATCCAATGCTGGTGATCTGCGGCCAGTCGAGTGTAGACTTAAAAAACCGTAAAAATTAATATCGACATATAAATTCGATTTCATATTTTCTCTTTACAGTTATATTTTATTTCATCCAACAGTTACGAGTATTTCGAAACAGTTACGATACGACTGTGTCAAATGTATTCTCGATTTTCCATCGACACAGAAAAATGCTCCATGCACAATTCAGATGAATTTTAAGAAAACTTCACAATCGAAGTTTATAGTGCCGAGTGAATTTATAGGTGCAAATATACGAGCAAGTAACTTGCAGAAACGTGAAGACACGTGTTTGCAAATATTCTAAATATGTACATTGCTTCTATAAATATGTAAAAATACGACAAATTATTTGCTAGCACATTCACAGCTTAAAAATCGCGCGCACAGCGATCAGAACTTTCTCGGCGAGAGAAGTATGCGCGAACAGTGTAAAAACGCGACCAACACGGTCAAGATTGAATTTACCGTTAACCGGAAAACCTGGGCCGAGTGAAATACATTTCCGAGAGAGTGAGAGAGGAGGAGAGAGGAAGCGTGCGGTCAAAAGGGATCCTGATTGCGACTGTGTAGCCGATGCCGGGTAAATTACGGTTAAATACACGGGTCGCCGGATGAATTGTGGCCGAAATTCGCGGTGCCTTTATTAAACCATTGAACGAACAAAAATGCTCATCGAATTAATCGCCGGCTGGCTCCGAGCGTTTGGGAACCTGTAAATCAGCTCGAAACCCATCCGCTCGACGGATTCGTCATAAATTCTACTTCTGGCCGAAACGAGTGCCCCTCGGACTTGCCGCAACCATTTCATTGATAACTTTCTCAATGTCAGGTTCGTGGACGCCACGCGTCCGCGTCGCGGCTCCGCTCACCTTCAATTAGCTTCGGCGTTAATTAAGGCGCGTTTGCAGGTTCGATGCTCGGCCGTCGCTGGAAGAGACGATGTTGTCGTGAACGCGGTTTCGTTGAAAAATGCGCGAACAACTCGGAGATATTTTTACCTGGCATCGCCGTCAACGTTAAGTGATCTTAATCGTGCTAATTTTGATTTTGAGTGTAAGAAATTGGTTGGGTGAAATAGAAAACAGTAAGAGATCACAAAAATTCAAGAATGATATGCTTTGAATGTAACAAAATCGTCAAGGGATAAAATCAATTTTTATAGTACTCTTGCTTTCCACAATCAATACGAAACATTTTTCTTTTGCATAAAGATCCGCAGTGATGAGCCGCTAGTAATGAAATATTCTATAATCTGTGGGGAGATTCCTTGCGGTGGAGCAACGATAAAAATGTTAGCGTCTCGGTGTAGTAAAACGATGATTATTGTCGGACGTTTTTGGAAACTGGATTTTCCAGCGAATATAATTGCTCGTACATTTCCCGAGGAAAAAAAGAGAAATTGATTGTTCGCCGAACAAATGACCAAACATTCGAGCCCGCGCGGCGTTCATATTTACAGACTACTTTTTTTCTTCAGCCGCGCTGCTTTAATTAAGAGCGAGTTCCCACGGTTCGCAGGATCTAGAACGACCCGGTTCTCTGCAGCCGCTCGGTTCTGTATCTCGCGTAAAGATTCTCGCCTAATCGGCGAAGAAAAAGAATCCTCCGCGGAAAGAGTATCCTCTCGTCCTGGCACGGCGGAACTCGATCCGAAGGACGCGCACGTAATGGCGATCGTTGCTTGTAATTAACATATTACAGCCGCTGGGTAATTAAGGGGAGTGAGAGCGACGGTAGACGACGAGGAGGAGGGGTAGGCAGGAAACAGTCGTTTTCAGAATCGCTACACGTACCAGCAATTTCAGTCTGACTAGGAATCCGAGTGTGCGTGTGCCCGTGCGTGTGCCCGTGCGTATGCGTGTACCGTTGCAGAAGTCCCGACGCGGCTGGAATATTTCCTACGGCTGTCTACGCCACTGGCAGAAATTCGTGATTCCCCCTAATCACCGAGAACTTTTAATTACCGAGCTAACGAACCCGGTTCTCTCCGCTCCCGGTGCGACGGGACGTCCCGAGACGATCCTCGCATCAGAAAGCACGGTGCAACCCCCATACTTGCACACCAGCATCGTCGGTTGTGTTGCTTCAATGTGTGGTGGGAGATTTTCTTTTAGGAACGATTGTGCGAACATGAAGGATCGATCGAGGTGTTAGAAAAGCACTGTAGAACCTCGACGCTTGCACACGGTCCTCGTTGGTCACATTTCTTCAATATTCGGCGAAGGATGTTCCTTTAGGTTCGATTGTACAAAACGAAAGATCGATTGAGATCCTAGAAAAGCACAGTAGAGCCTCAATCCTGGCACACGGTCCTCGTTCGTCGCACTCTTCCAGTGTTCGGTGAAGAACGTTCCTTTAGGTTCGATTGTACAAAATGAAAGATCGATTGACATCCTAGAAAAGCACAGTAGAGCCTCGATACTGGCACACGGTCCTCGATTTTTTCAGTGTTCTGGTGAAGGACGTTCCTTTAGGATCGATTGAGATTCTAGAAAAGCACAATAGAACCTCGATAGTAGCACACGATCAATGAAAGATAGAATCCTTGGATTCTGCTAGGATACAAAAGATACAAAATGAAAGATAGATTGACATCCTAGAAAATCACAGTAGAGCCTCAAGCTTGCACACGAACCTCGTTGGCGGTTCGCAGAATCAGGCCCGGGTCTCTAAATCGGGAGAATCCTCGGTTCGGACGGAAACGGAAAAACCTTTCCCGAACGGAGCGGAAGCTCACGTGCCTCGGCGCGTGATTGTATTCAAATGGCCGGCTGTGGCGCGCGCTAAAAATCGCAGACGAACGCGCCACGTGCCGGCAATTTGGATACGACGTTCCTTTGTCTTTTGCCTCGGCTCGATTCAGGGAACCTTCTCTTTGGAACGCGTTCTCCGGGATCGATCCGTGGAATGTAGAACTCCGAGTCACGAAGCTACAGGCTGATCCAAAAACAAGTTACCCATTTCTTCACACTGAAAATATTCTGACATTTCTCGGTGCTATTTCTCTCCTGCACCTTCGTCGACAGTAATTCAACTATTATAATACTCGTCGAGGAAAGTCGAGAATCCGAACAGGTTTAAAAGAACGTCGCTGCGTTTCTCGTTCTCTCACCTTCTTACTAATGGAAATCAATTTCGCTCGTTTCTTTCCATTCTCGCCGAGCAAACAGAGCGCGACTCTTGAATTCTACTCAAACAATTTCCTGTCCGAGTGGCCGAGGAAAATATGTTACACAATCCGTGCTTAATTATCTTGTTTGTTTCTTTGAAATCCACTCGAACCGATATAAATAAAACCACATGTAACCAGCCTCGAATGAAAATCGTTTCGCTGAGGCTACGGCGTATCGATTGCAGTAGATGCGAACGTGCAATGGTCAGACATAGGTAGAACGTTTCTACTCGTCCCGAAGCGTGTACCGTATAGTGCTGTATACAAAGCTACACTGCGGACTTTGTGGAATCACGACGAAACCTAGTACGAGAAATCTGTAGGGCTTTTTATGAAAGTTGTTTATTAAATGCGCGTGTTGCTCGATTTACAATCAACGAGGTACTGTCTTCTGTTTGTTAACATGCCTCATCTTGAATGTCCTCGGTAACAGCCATAGATTATAAACTATTACAAGTATAAACCTGTAAATATATTCGACGAATTTAACGAAATGTTATACCTTTTAAAAATGACAAAACATTAATCTCCGGGCTTTCGCCACTGGAAAATGTTTACGTAAAATATCTACGGTCCAATGATATCGCAGAAGAATTGCTCGAGGAGAGTTGCTCGTCGTCCGTGAATTATGAAAATCGTAATCGTTCCGATGCGATTGCAAACCGGTCCCCCAGGAATGTTTTTTAGAGGGAACAGCATTTTCCTCGGTCGACGGTGACTTCGTGCAATCAGATGTTCGTCGTTGCATCGAGTGACACGACTAGCGATGCTCGTTTTTTGTGTCAGCTCGTTTTATACGCGCACAGCTCAATGTCGAAACGCTGGAGTCGCCGAAGGACGGCCATGGAGCTTACGTCGGACAGTATATTATCTTTAAACAATCGTTATCATTCGCGGGAATGACTAGCTATAAAGGGAGCGACGCGGATTTTACCGAAGTTCGGCGCCTCCGAGGGATGTAGCCGAAGTTAACATACTTTTCTTGTGGCAGCACCGTGCCATCTGTCACCATTCGTAGAGATCCTCCGCAACCATTGGAACACGAAATTTTATGAAGATTCAGAGCTGCCGAATTTCCGAAGAACATGTCACCAACCCGAGTTCGACTTCACTAAATTTTTATCTGCTGTACAAGATTTTCTATGGTACAATTACTGGACGCTTCTAAATGAAGACTCATTGTAAAGATTGGAAAAGTTCAACGACGTTGCGAGTTCGATTTAGTAAATTTAGTAAGCGAGATTTAGTAAATTCTATTCGGAACAGAGATGTACTTGCGAAAATCCGTAGCGACAGGGCTTTTAAGTGTACAGGTAAACTCGAACGACGAAACTTTTCCACGGACCAAATATTTCCTAAATAATAACAGAGGCTTTTGTGTCGCCATCCTTCGAAACTACGTTAAGATTCGACAGAGACAACTTCGGTACTTCCATTCGAGTGCGTCGGAGTCGCAACCTACTTTCGAGTCCGTGTACTTGAACGCTGCTCGCGACATAGTTGGTTCTTCCCTGTCGAATCTCAGCTCTTTCCCTGTAACGATATTTCTCAAAATTTTCGATGTTGCGATTCGAGCAATATTTTTCTTAACCCTCAAACTAGTATTAGGCTTTTATTTATACCTATAACTCTACACAATCAAATTTTGCAAAAACGTCAACAGCTTATATCTCGATAACTATTTATTTGCGTCATATGGCCCCTTTCAAACTTTTTCTCTACTGGATGAGTGGAAGGTGCAAAATGATATAAAAAGAAACTTTAACAACAATTCACTGATCAAGTCCACCGATCCAGAGGTGTATATTCAACTCTAGAATGGATGACCATTACTTTTTATACACCCTGTACGATGAAACACCATTGATTTTTTGAAAAACGGTTGTCATAAAATTAGTGACACCGAGAGCCGACTTGTCGCGATGAAACAGAAACCGCTTCCCATTCACGAGGCGTGCTCGTTCTTTTATTAATTCCTCCGTTTAATTCCCGGCGTGAACGTCACGCGGCACCGCGACACGAATTATTCCTTGTTTACCTATCATGCCGTGTTTGCTCTCGCCGCCGATAATGCGTAAGCGGTTCGTTCTACTGTCGAAGTATCCAGAACGTGTTCGTTAATTAGACTCATTCCTCGTCGGATAACGTTCCTGTTTCTCGCAGGTGGCAACACCTAAACCAGATCACGGTGCCAATCAAGTTCTTTACCAATCGTCGGGCCTTTCCATTCAGTACCCAACAGACGATAATTTACAATCTCGTTTCTATTTTCTGCCCATTCTCTTGTTGTGCAAACTTCGGACTTTAGATTTATGCAACATTTTAGGCACCGTATCAACGGTTGTAGTTAACCAGAATTTCACCGGAGCTACAATGCTAGAACTTCATTCTTAACACGTTGACTGCCGAACGATCTCCCAATTTAATCGCTGCAATCAAAATCGAGAAAGTAAAGCTTACCACTAGGATTACTTGTTGAACGTAATGTGAACAAATTAATTTATCTAGCTCGTGCAAGAGAACGACATTTTTATATTGTCTGCGCAAAGTTTCGTTCTGACAGGATGAGGAACGCGCGAAGCTATCGCTCGCATCTCATCGAAAGAAAATGATGAAGTGTTTATCGCAAACAGACGGCGAAATCGAGTTTGCGATTGTCGTGTGGCTGGTGATGTATTCGACGAGGTAGGCAGACGGTATGCAATGGTTGCTTGTCTCCTCCCCTAGTCGAGCCAGGCAAATTCAACAGTAATTATAGGCGTAACTCAATTATCGATAATACCGATGCATTTAGGTCCCAATTAGGAAAAGGGAGACGAGCGCGGTCGCGTAGGAGCCCTCAGCGCTCTCCTATTATGTTACGACGCGCACTACATACGACCGCAGACAAGATTACGAGGTAAATTATCAAGGGACACGGCAAATGCGTTCTCCGACAATATCGTCGTCAAACGTTCCGTGCGTCGCGACGCTACTCGTACCCGCGAAGACGCTCTTTGCACACGGCTTTCAGCTATTGCTACTTTCGAGAGCGTCGCTCCAATCTGAGCCATTGTTTCCCGGCGCGTCCTCGATGGCCATTGTTCCCCGCGGAAAACACTCTTCTCTTTGAAAAATTCATACTTCATTCACTGGCCAGTCAGTACCTCCAAATATTCCTCCAATCGCAATCCAATTAATTAAATTAGAACTGAACCGCCTGTCTGCTGCGTTCTTCAAGTGAATCTTTCACAATTTTCCAACACGTTTTCGATAACGTTCTACCTCACCTGATTCACCGTACTATGCCCTAGATTCTAGATGCAAATCAGTCTATCTATAATTCTCCAAAAAGTCTCACGGAAATCTAGATCAATATTTAACTACTTATCAAAGAGGTGATTAAACAGGTTTCAAAAATAAATTGAAAGATGATCTACTAATACAAGTTCCGAAATTTCCAGAGTTGTTTTTCCGTGGGGAATGGTTGTTTGGTTGGTTCGAGGAGTAACGAAAGGCAACCGCGGATTCGAGAAGAACGAGAAAACACGGCCATAACTCCGGGATCGGAACGCGACGAGCACTTCCGAGCTTTTATCGGGGCTTATTTTCAGAGAGCTCGCGTTCCTCGGCACAGGTTTGAAGAGGTTACCGTCTGGGGCCGTCTCGCCGCGCCACGCCATGCCGCGTCGGATCGGTATAATGCTATCGCTATTTGCATACGGTAATATGCAAAATGTGTATCAGCAACTCGGGCAATGACGATGCAAGAATAACCTCGCCGGCGCCTTTTTTTACAGCGCACGCACACGCACCGGTGTCCAAACATAACGCACCGCGATAGGAAAGTCTTTGATTCTCTACAAAAATATAATTCAGGGAGTCTAAGTCGACGTTGTCCCTTTCTTAGCGATTCTTCAAGGACCATCCCAACGTCCAAGTTGTTGTAAATGAACTGTGATTGTTCACAGTTGCGGATTTCATGCGTTTATCGCAACAATGATGTTGCATTGAAATGCAAACTAAAGACTTTAGAAAGAGATTTCTGTTTTCCTTGGAAAATAATTAAACCCTCGGAGAAGAAGATAAATTGTTCATAAATGCAGCTTGTGACTGGTTCAAAGGATCGTGAATCGCGTGCTCGTGAAAATGTCTGCCGTTCCGGCGTTAATAAAATATCGTAACTCTAAACACCGGCCATTAACGAGACAAATGGTGATAGCGAAAATGCTCCTTCGTATCCCCTATAAAAATGTTAATACCTAGAGACGGAAAGATGTCTTCCTGATCGTTTTATTACACCGCGAAAGCCTGGAATGAGGTGTTTACAGCCTGGCGGTCGCCAAAACGTGTTAACGCGTTACATTACCGGCGGCTATTTAGTAGATTCGAAGTCTTTACGATGTTCAACTGAAAATTTGTAGAAAAATGAGCCACGGCGATTCTGAAGAAAGATGCTGAACCAACAAGCTAGGGAACGTAATCCAATCGTTTCTTCTGGGATTATTTTTGTGGTAATTAAGCTTCAGAGTATAGGATTTACATATTTACCAGAAAAAAAATTCGAGAAAACAAAAAGAGAAAGGCTCAGAAAATAATGCAATTCAACCAATGTCCTATGTCGAAGAATTAGTAATCAAAACTTTAAACGGCAATATCTCGAAAGTGGAAGTATGCGACGTTCTTCCTTACAACCACAGATTTGTCGGAAGCTATTCAGAATCATAGTGATAGGCTTCCTGCAAGCAATGCGTTAATTGTCGCGTGGAGAAGAAGATCGTACCGGTGTGAACCGCGTCTGAGCTTAATGGGGCGAGAGGAAGGGCACACGTAATTTCCTTCCGTCGTTACACGATATCGTCCGTTCGACAGAACAATGCAGGTCAACGTAGAAATCCGTCAACCGTTCAGGCTAATTTACTAAGCTGTTTACCCGCCGCGAAGCTCGTCTATTATTAACAGGGCCGCGAGACAGAGACCGATAGCCAGGTCGAAAGGAAGAGAGAGAGAGAGATAACGACGCACAAATCCGTCGAGTCGGTGGGGACTGTTAAAGAATAAGCGGTGTTATTCGCGAAACCGGGATCTCTAGCCGAGTGTAACATTTCCCTTGGGTTGTAACGATCCCAGCGAGCACACGTATCGTAAATTACCCGGTTGGACCAGGTCCAATCGTCGCCAAACGCTAAACAATTTGCAGATTATCGTCGGCGCGAGCGGGAAACCCGACGACACCCACGCCGCGAAAAACAACACTGTTCAACCCCGAGAATTATGTCCATAATCATATCGAGAAAATGGGCCGTCACCTAAATAACGCCGTCCAAGTTCAGTCGTCCTGCAGTTCTAGTCTCATAGTCGACTACAGCTCTGTTCATTACTCTTCGGCTCGGTCCGGGAAATTTATTTCGACGTAGTTTCGATGTACATAAGATTGTTTATAAACTTGTCATCGTATAAATAATTTTACATCATTCCGTTCAACACACTCGACGATGTCGAATTAATTTTATGTACGTCGTTACGTGTTCTATTCGAAGAGCTTCGAACTTTTCTATGAAATTACTTTTGTTCGTATTTGCGTTGCGTTCAATGAAACGTAATGATTAAAATTGCAAAACCACGTTGCAAGTATATTTCTTCCTCTGATAATTTTAACAAGCCGACAATATTGTATCGGCACTGTTAAGTTGTTTTAACCTGTCTATTGTCTTATATTATTACCATGAATGCATAAAGTCCGCAGTCCGCATAAATTTCCATTTCGACGAGGTTCCGCGGTGTTTTTAGAGGAACGTGCAGAAGAATTAAAGGAAGATATAGAAAGTCTGTGGCGATTGATTTGTCGTATCGATGTATCGGGATAGTTATCACGCGTAAACAGGCGCGATTTCCCGCGCAGTAATCCGCGAGGTGTCGTCCGTGAACCGAACCGTGGGAGAGACGCTGCCTGTTTAACGTATAATTCAACAGATATTAGGTAATAGCCGTGTGAATCGCGCTTAAACGACACATGTTGAGCAGCGAGCGAGCAAGCGAGCGACCGAGTACGAGCAGTCACGAAATTTCTTCGGTGTTTCGGGTGTTTCGTCTCCCACGGGAAATCTCGGTGGCGGGTTCTTCGTCCTCGTCGCTCAACGTTCCTCTCTTCGAAAAAATGACTGTACGACGAACCAGAGCCGAGTCTATTTCCGTTCACCGCGGTCTAAAATTAAACGCGAGCTATTCGCGGCGTCGCGGATTCGATTGTACGGGATCTCGCGTACCAAGAGATCGCGATACCCCAACAACAATCCCGTTCTCGAGATGCGATCTGCAACTCTGGTGGGCTTTCAAGAAAATCCCGAAAATTCTCTATCCATTCAGCTACTCGCGTTTCCCTCGGCGAATTAGACCGGCTTAACGCATTGATTGCCGCGAGGATTTGATGCGCTTCCAATTATTTCGTTGGTATTATTCAAAATATTGTTTAGAGTATCAAATATGTTGGTTTCTAATCAATGACTAAACATAAAATGGGAACGAAGTATTTTTAAGTAAGTTTTTGTAGACAAAATCAAATTAAATGTTAAGAAATTCTAATTTTCATTTATTGCAAAGATGTACATTAAATACTTATTTTAAAGTAACTACCAATCCATTAACTTTGTAATGTATGTAAACTGTGTGGGGATATGTATATTCATAGCAGCCATTTTCTGATTAATAAATTTTGAAGTTGATTTGCAAAAGGGTGAATTTGGAGTGCAGAACCTATAAAATGGCTAAATTCTAGGTCGGAGGAAATGTTTAATTTTCGAGTTAATATAGCTCCGACCGCATAAAGTTAATTCCATTGGTTAATTTCCGCGGTAATGTATTAATATTCAGTGGTATTAATGTCACGACAATTTGAATAATTACATAACGCCGGTTACCGACAACCTCCGCGGCGTTGAACGTGTTCGAGATCGCAGCACAATTTTATTAGAGTGCCGAGGAAGTCTTTGGCTGGTAAAAAATGGCCCCTGTTGCAGTCGTATATTCTCTGCAGACTTCCAAAGCCGGGCCATTCCTTGCTCCGAAGCGTCTAACCCTTGGATTTCCGAGATTGCGTTGAAGAATGTATAATCGAGCGAATATTAAAATGAGAAGATTGCAGGCGAATTGTTAGAACCTAGTTTTATCCGAAGAACAGTAGATCTCTTGATACGAAAGGCGCCCAATTGCGTCGATTGCAGCGTAACCCCAGCAGACCGTAACCCGCAGCCGTCGAATCGCGCTAATTGCGAGCAACCAATGAGACGATTTAACCCATGGTTCATACCAGTTCGTACCGGCCGGCCAGCTTATTAACTTGCCTTCGCGGACTAACTCGATTCGTTCATTTCGAATTAAACGGACGCGCGCGGCGACAGTTGCGGTGGCGCGAAAATCGCTGCGCGGTTTTTCTACGTCTCGTCATACGCCGAACATTTGACACGCATATGTTGCCTGGGAACTATTAGTCGCTTTCTTGCTTCCCTTGACATTGCCACGCAACCACAGCTGCCGTATAAAATCGTCCCGCAGAAATATTCTTCTATGTTAGAATACAACTCTTCGAAAACGTTTCGATCAAGAAATGTTATTACAATCTGTAGGTTCATCCTATAAAACTTTGAGGTACAAAGCTAATCCTTAATATTAAATGTACCGGTCAAATGACCGGTTCTAGATTTTTTATTTCACAATTAATGAAATTATATGGATGCTTTCATAAGAAATGATTTAATAAATACCTTCATTGGAACACGTTTTATAATAAGAATCGCGCGAAAGTCTAATTAAATTAATTCTTGTCATTTTTGTAAGGCAACCCCACGTGTCTGTTACTTTTAGTTTTATATTTATTGTATAATTTTACTTTGAAATAAAGTTCATTTCAACGTTAACCAACGCGACTGTCGTGAATTCCTTTTACATGTCTGGAAAAATAACTTATTGACGATAGCATTATGTGATTTTCAGAGAATTAACGCACTAGTCGTTGATGGTAAAAGAAGAACTACAAAAAAAGTGAATGACCATAATATCTTATTTTTACCGTAATACAATCAAGAAACTTAAAATTTCTAGATAGAGTACATTGGGTATACAGAATTCCGATCGTTTAATGTCACTGCTAAAAATCGGACATGTCATATGCGACAACCTAATACATTATTGTTCGTATTTAATAAATGACTAAACATTTAAGCAAACGGCGCCAGCCTAGTACACAGAAAATGATAATAATATTATGTAACATGGAAATATTCTAGATCGGAAGAAAATTAAAACAGTTCCGCGTGCAAAGAGTTAATTTACCTTTGGCCGCTCCACTTTTAATGCACCGTTTGGTCTACACTTCCCCGCGTTTCCTCGTTTGTATACTTTTGCAGCACGCTTAACCCGGACCCCGTATTTCGAAGTGCGATTAAATGAATGCAAATGAACGCTCGTTAAAAGTATTGTTCGCCGAGAGAAGGCGAGGCAAGTGACAACCTGCTCGGAGCACGTGTCGCTTGGGAATCGGTCGCCGCGCTACGTCCATGTGTTTACAGCGTGGTCGAGACCGCCGACGACACTTAAAGCCGCGTACGCACCGTTCTGTGTACCGACTAAAAATATATCGTTATGCCATACAATTCTCGCGATGCTAAAATTGGAAAGCTACGGGCAAGCCCGATCGTCGCGACTCGGCAGACGAGCCGCTCGAACGCCCGACGTTTTTCAAATTCCGTGAATTATCGCTCCCCTCCGATCGCCGCGCGTTTATCTTCCTCTGGACTCCGTCGATCAACTGGAGCCGTCGTGGATCGCAGTCTTCGTTCACTATTCCATAGAAGAAGAGCCTAACTGTTTGGTCGTCTGTTGCACAAGATCACATAATTGAGCTTTTCACAGGCCGAAACGATTTACCTTTCTAGTTCTTCGACGCTCTCCAGATCTAGAATAAATTTAATAACTTCGTATTCAATGAAGAAATGTCCTCCTGCTTTCGACAATGACGGCTCACATCTTCGCAAGAATGTGCTATATCTTCTTTTTTCCCATCACAAAAATTCCGGGAACTCCGTCCAAGGAAAATCGGCGAGAGCTTTTCAGGCTGGCCGATACGAAACGGGGTGAAAACGCATATAAAAGGGTAATGTATTCTCTGAACCCATCGGGGACTTGGCCGTGATTTAGCTTCGGTTTTCGCGAGCGCCGAAAATCGAGTCGCGTGACCGTCCGATTCCCACCCCCTCGTCCGTCCCCGCCCCTCACGATTCCTCGCTAACTGGGAAACACGCTGGCTTGGCGCAGGGAATCTACGACTCGCTGCCAAATCACGTCGATCGAGTTTATGCACGCTTTATTTGCACAAATATGCAGCGCCGTTTCGCGAGATTTCCACTTCGCCTGTTACACGAGGCTTGCATACAAAGCGGGGGAATGCATGCCCGTTGTCTGGCCCCCAGCCGTGTCTTGTTGTCCGGTCGTTACTTTCAAGTTTCTGCATATTTCTTCGAGTTCACTGCTGTCCGAAATGCGAAATCGCAGTTGGGGAACGTGGCGAATTCGTGGCCGCGCTGACGCCTGTCGTAAATAATGTTATTCCTTGGTTCGGCCTCTATAAACAATTTAGAGCGACGCTGCGGACGTTCAAGTCTTGTTAGAGCATTTTCTTTCTAATCGTTTTCGTGGTGATTGCTTACGAAACAGGCTTTTGCACTCAAGCTCGAGTTTAGAGTTATTCATTTAGTAATACCGCTATTATATTGTTTTATCGCTAAAAAATAATTTTGAAGGAAACGGACGTTGCAGTGGGTGTCTATCTTAGGCCACAACTTTGTTAATTTTGCAAATATCTCAATAAAATTTGCAGGAAATATAGCATAAAGATAGCAGAATAGAACAAAAATAATTGCAAAAATTAACTACTTACAACTTTCATAAAATGAATGCACCATCCTGATGGACGAACTAGAGCCTCCACTGCCAGTCGATTCTAAAATGAATGTTACAGTAGGTGTCTATATCAGTCCACAATTTTGTCAATTTTGCAGATATCTCAATAAAATTTTCAGGGAGCACAGTATAAAGATAGCAGAATAGAACAAAAATAATTGCGCAAATTTACTGCTTACAGTTTTCATAAAATCAATGCGCCATCATCATCGACAAAACAGAGCCTCTACTACCGGGTCGATTCTAAAATGAACGTTGCAGTAGGTGTCTATATCAGTCCATAGCGCTGTCAATTTTGCAGATATCTCAATAAAATTTTCAGGAAACACAGCGCAAAGATAACGAAATACAACAAAAATACTTGTAAAAAGTTACTCCGTACAGTTTCCATAAAATTAATAAACCATCATCAACGGTGACTCAGAGAATCGAAAGTCGATCCGCGGAATGTTTCCGCAATCGTTTCCAAAAAATCGCGGTATCTCCGGCGTCCGATAAATCTAGTCTCCACGAGTTTCCTGGACAGACAGGCTTGCACACGATTGTCGTTTACAAATAGGATCGCATCGCTCGGGGAATGTGGTTTTCCTTGAACCTTGCGCCGCGCGGCTCCGTTCGGTGTTATAATTAATAAACGCGTCGCTCTTGTCTCGTTCGGAACGACGGCGCGCTTGTCTCGAAAGCTTCCGAACTTCCTCGACGTCCGACGATTTTCATTGATAACGGATCACGAACCTCTCTCTCTCTCTCCTCTCCTCCTCTCGTCCCTGCTGTTTATCTCGTGCGAGCGGGCGCACGCTCGCAAACGGCGCCCATCGGCCGATGACTCGCGGTCATTCAATCGTGAGCGCGCGCGCTCGCGCGACCCCGAGCTTCCGGTATCCAATGCACCGCGATCTAATTCCTAACTCGTTACTGCTGAACTATTTTTTCTGGGACCGACAACCCTTGTTCTCGCGGCTCGGTGCATTCCTCCGGAAAATAATTATGCCGTTGTTGAGACCGATTTTCAGAATTAGATGTCTAGATTTAGAAATTAATTTCTGGATTGATGTATTCATTGTATCTGGATGCAGGCAGGTAGGAAGATTACCGAGAGCTTTTAATAAACAGCTCATGCTTCGATAAATTGTTTACAAGTTTTTCTATCTCGTGTATAATGCTAGTCTACAAAGCGTGAAAAGTTTACAAAACACCACGGTTTCCACAAACTGGAAGGCTAATGAATATTAATCAGCTTCTTTGTATCTTGTCGGAAGATGTTCATTTGAGATCGCAGATTGATCATCACCGCATCGACGACAACAAATAAACGGACACTTTAAGAATACGTACAGGTTTAAATGCAGACTAGACGGATTTGATACAACCGTTTCTGAAATTATTAATAGACGACATCCTCTATGTCACACCTGCTCGTATCGGATGCCGAACATTTCCACTTCGCGTGAAGACGCGCCGTCTAGCAGCGCCGAAAATAATTTCGCACGGCTGGAATCGCGTCCCGAATTATCGCGACGGTAAGCAGGAGTGCAAAGGACAAAATTAGGGTCAGGTGCGACCGTGGGCCAAAGTTGAACCCGCGGGCCGGGAATAAACGTCCGCGTGCGAGCAGCGGCTATTAGAAGCGACGCTCGTGGCGATTCCGCGTACACGTTCACGGCCGCTTCGTTTTTATCTTGCTGCACTATAAATCGTGCCTTCTCTCTCTCCCTCTCTTGTTGAGAGAGGAGACGCTCCTCCGCGGCCGCCTTGTTCCCGAGCGAAACGTCGAAGGATATTTTAATTATAGTATCGTCATCGATTGCGCGGCGTCTCTCTCTCGGCTCTCGTATTCGAAACGCGCGCGCCGCTACCTCTCCCTCTCTCTTTCTCTCTCTCTCTCTCTCTCTCTCTCTGGTGCTCTTCTCTCTTGTCACGACCGAAAATTAGCGGCAGCCGCGTGTTTATGGGAGCCTCTCATCCGAGCCGGAGCCGATCCAGCGTTATCTAATACAGCAGGCCACGATAACGAGGAACGACCATTACCGCGGCCGAGCGTGACATTAATCGCGATTACCACGATTACCACGATTACGACGCCCGGCCCCGCGAGGAAACGCCAAATTATTTCGCCTAACACGCCCTCCCTGTCAATCATCCGCGGTTTTTGCCATTCTCCAATTTTTCTGCGCTGCCAAGGGACGTTGCCCGAGCGAGACCCGACGATTCACATGCTCATTTGCTGAATTGATTAGCTCCGCGAGATAAAGAGCGGAGAAGATTTATGAATTAGTTTCGAAAGTTCTTCCAATTTTTATCATTCGGTAGTCTTAAGCCTAATGAGTAGACTGCGGATGTTTATGCAATTTTCAATCTTTGTAGACGAATTTTAAGAAACTGGAACAAAAAGATCTTATTTTCCGTGGTAGTAGCCATTTTATATGTGAAATAAATTGAAATCGTGCTAGATTCTGTCATATTTTATATCCTAACATTTTTTTGCACATTTTCAAAAGCCATAATTGCATAAAGATGCGCAGTCTACTAATGAGCAAGGAAATTGATGCTAAATAGACAGATAAGCTCGTAAAAAAACGTAAAAATTTTTCGATAAAAATTTATTTTCATCTAGGTGTGTACACAGAAAAATTGGAATTCGTAAAATAAAAATTATCTGCATTAATTTCTAGATGCAGGAACTAGATAAGATATTAATTTCTTTTCTTATAAATTGTAACGAGTTGGAAATAATGTAGTTCAAAATATTTTAAATACGTCCACTATCTTGCATCAGGTGCACCTATTTTCGTCATAAATGCATAAAGCCCGCAGTCTATCTGTTACATGTCGTAACCACTGAGCTTCTTCGACTATATGCACCTATCGCTCGTTCCAACAGTTGAATTGACCGTGTTTTTATTAACATAGAACATATTAACAAATATAATTCTGTCTGGTAGGGCCTATAAAAAGAAATTCAGCAGCTAACAATGCTCTAAGAGAGTCTAACAAGTTAAGATCTAGGTTGTCAGCGGATACGTTCCGCACGATGACGTTAGTTCCGGTGAAGTTCATGCATAATATTAAACAAGAGAGACAGGAAGTCTTCCCAGCAATTTGGATTATGAAATATCCTGAATATCCCTGACAGGATTACGCGGTATTCATTCACAAATTATACCTCTCGATTGCGCTTACGTTCCAAGACGGACGGATCGCTGTTGTATATACAGTTTACGAATGAGTCTTTGATAATCCTCTAATCACGGTCCGCCGTCGTTCATTCATAAACTTGAAATTCATTCAAAAATAGGCTCTGGGAGTTCGTACAGAAGTTCGTAAGAAATTAGTCGGGTGAAATATGAAACAGTAATAGATCAGAAAAATTCAAGAATATTGTAATGTTGTTTTCAACGTAGCAAAGTCATTAGAGGATGAAATCAATTTTTATTTTGTTCCTGCTTCCCACAATCAATGCAGAATATTTTTATTTTGCATAAAGATTCGCAATAATTATAATAGTCACCACTATTTTCTACAATTGTCTCCGGACATTTTGCAATCTGATTTCCTTTTTCGTAGAAGTTACATGTTTATTTTCAAAAAAGGTTACGACGTAAATTGGCTACGAACTTTTGCAATCGTCCAATATTACTTTCGACCTAGCGAAACAAGTGCAGACAATTTTTAGGTGCTTTCGCCATCCATAATTTCTTACAAGAAGAATGAAATTTACATCTATCGAATGGCAATATTTTCTTCAAGGACCAGAGAAGAACTTTCGTGAGAGTCTCTGATCGACTGCATTAGTACACAAGTTTAGTGCCGCCGGGCACTAAAAGCGACCGACGCGACGTCGTCCTATAAAGAAGACCGAATTTATTTAGACCTTGCGCCGCGCCGATTGAAATTGACTCGACCATTTCCGAGGGAAGTGTCCTTGCAATTGTAACAATTGTAAAATAAAAAACCGGTGGTGGGTTCAGCGTCGAGTCGGGGGTGTTCTCTGTGTCGATGAGAGGCGGCAGTCGGTGCTCGGCCGCTCGTAAAACGGATGAGACGTTTTATGGAGGCGAGATTCATGAAACGAGAAAATTCTAGGACGATCTGCCTCTCTCCTCCTCCGTGGAGTGGCAGACGGAGTTGTCGGGGTGTAAGCCAGGCCAGAATGAAGATAGAAGTGAATTATTTCGCTTCGATCCGGCCCGGAGTCCGGAGGAGGACACGGCAAGGGGTCGAAGGGATGAATCCTCCTAGCCCCGGCGAACGAACTCTCGAGTGTCTGGGAAACGGAATGTAATTTACTTCGATTTCATTTCGCCGCGGCCTGATTTTTCCCTCGACTCTATCTGAATACATCTTGATTATCCCACGCGGATTACCAACTTTGTTTGCCGACGGATTCAGTTTAAACGCGCGCGTCACCGTATCTGTACCGCCTCCCCATTATCGATCCCCGCGGGCTAAGTGGATTTATTCGGCCGTCGATAAACTTCTGGTCGAACGGGGTCGATCCCTAGCTTAGACTCTACTGTTCCGGGTCGGCTCTGACCCATCCGCTTCCTCCGACTTCTTCGTTTCAAAGCGTAACACCCTCCGACAACGACAAGATGCATCGTTTAAATCCGCCGCGTTTTTCTTTTATATTTTAAACGCTGTACGAGTAGAACATAACACTAACCGTACCGCGACTTAGTTACTGTTGTTTATTCTTTAATGATTGAAATTATAAAGATTATATAGAAGATAAATTTCTTTATTCGAGCATATATAATATTATTATGAAAATTGTGGAACATCTAAATAAATTCAGCCTTGTTATTTTTATAAAACAATATATATCCGAAACATTTTGTACCCGGTACGGTTAGTGTTAATTGATTCAGTAGTTCCCCGAGGAGGCGCCTTTGTTGCTCCGAGGATCTATTGTTTTATTTGCCGCTGTGCAGCAGCTTGTTAGAGATTAGCGAATTTATCGCATGCCTGGGAGCTCGAAGAGAACGAGGGCTAATAGAAATTAACCCTTAACCGGTCCGTTGGCAGTATTTTCTTGAAGTCTGTTCGCAAACGGTAGCATAAACAACACCGTTACAATTTTATTCTTACGTATGTTTAACAAGGGTTAATTTCTTTCCTCAATCTCCACAATTAGACCGCGGATCTTTATGTATTTATGTGAACATATCTATTTTGCATAAAGATCGGCAGACCACTCGTAATAGTTAACCCTGGACAATGCGCAGAATGCAAAACCGATAGGAACGTTGAATATCCTGTGTTCGCAGCGAAGAAGGTTTCGTTTGTTTCTAGCCGCAAGAAACATAATCTAGCATGTGCACAGTAGCGCAGAAAACCGCGTGAAACGAGTGGCCGGGGTTAATTGGTGGTGATGGTTAATTACAGACGGCGCTGAGCAACCTGGAGGAGATGCAGCACAATTCCATGGTGTACCGTGACAACGACAGGAGCAAGAACAGGGGGGTTGGACCGATGCGGGCACGACCGATGGAGAAGAGGCACGACACCTCGCCATACAGTGGCGTACCTTACCTGTCTCCACCTCCGCCGGACACCTGGAGGAGAACAAACTCGGACTCGGCTTTGCATCAGAGCGCGAACGAAGCCTGCCAGTCGGCCAACACCATTCCCCATCGACGAGGTAATTCGAAATCACCGGGAACACTTTGATCGAGTAGGAGCGAACGAAATTATGAAGTGAATTATGAAAGTGGTCCAAGTAAAAATTAAAAAGAGAATGAGTTTATCAGAGTTTATTTCACATCACATTATTTTAAACTAAATTAATTCGCTGTAATTTTTAGGATATTGTCAAAAATGAGCCGTTAGCGCGTGTTATTTCAATACAGAATTCGGTAAATATTGACGATAAACTTGACAACATATGTGAAGATGAAGGACATCGTAGTTGGGTCCCCTTCTGTCAAAATGTACCTGGAATTCATTCAGTGTTAATATCCTTTTCCCGTAAATATCTTGAAACAAGAAATATATGACCTGGGCCACTTTCGTAATTATGGGCACAATTCTGTGGTTGTAAGGAAAAACAAAAATTTGAGTTTACGCATTAATTGAGGTTTATAATATAGGATTTACGTATTTACCAGAAAGAAATTCGAGAAAACAAATTCGAAAGGCTCAGAAAATAATGCAATTTAACCAATGTCCTATGTCAAAGAATTAGTAGTCAGAACTTTAAACGGTAATATCTCGAAAATGAAAGTATGCGACATGCGCTGTTCTTCCTTACGACTACAGAATTGACGTCTCAGGTCGGGAAGTTCCAACTTGTGTTCCCCTCCGAGAACTGTGAAGTCCCCACCATTAGTGAAATCTGTCCCCACTATCATGTATAGCCGTAGAGTTAGTGGGCGGCAGTAGCGACACGGGAAGAGCATTTTTCTCCGCCATCGCTGTGCGACCCCCACCAGGGTTTGCCAGTTCTCCCACTCTTCACTTCTAGCTTGGCTTTATCTCCAGAGGTAAGCGGGCCGCACATTGTTCCTTTCATAAGTCCGAATGGTGGGAGTTGCTAATAGACACCGAGAAGTGGGGAAAGAAGGGGTGTGTGGCCGCCAGTTGCCCGGCTCTGTTCTAAAGCAACGATGAAATCTAAGAGTGGGGGAAGTAGCTAAGCGGGAAAGGAGCTGCGTATGGCTCGCGAGCCACATGTTGGAACTCCAAAGCCTATCTGAACGAATACAAGCATCCTTTGATTGGTCTTCTCCGCGGACCCAGAAAAGGGATATCAACTCGCAAGGACGAAAGTTCGCTTGACTTTCTCCATTTAATTGTTAGGTGTGACTGCCGGGTGTTGAACAACTACGCCGCGCGTCGGCCGAAACTTCGGAATCGCATTGCGACTTAAAGAAAACATGGATTAAACAATTAAACTCGAGCGACCACTTCCGAAACTCTATTACCACCGACAAAAGCGTTCGGAATGCGATCGCGTGAAACACGGTGGAATTTTTCAAGCCAGATTGTTCGGTCGATCGTTTAACACTCCGTGGGAAGTGGATGCAGACGCAGCCTCCACTATTCGACGCGTCGCACGAAATAAGTCACGTCTATGGAAATAAGGACGTAACTCATCGCTGCTAATTAAGATTGAATGGATCTACCCACTGCCTGCTGTGTCTCGTTTAAAATTCCTCCAACCACGTTCAAGTATTTGTTGTCTTCTTTTTGGGTTGCATCCAGCTTCCATAGCTTGTACAATTCTTTCTGACGTTTCTTTGAAAATTCTCTGAGATCAGCATGATTCGTACGAGCTCTTTGCCTTGGGAGTACTCTGGATTGTCTCCGGGAGTACGATTTTATTGCACGTTACATGTCAAATGCCCCGGAGGGTGTGGCTTCTGTGCTCTTCCTATGTAAAGTGTCTCTAACAGGCGGGGCTTCGTTACTCCCTCCTTCTAAAGTACTCGGAGAGGCGTGGCTTGTTGCTGTCTCTATCTAGTGGGCTCTATATAGTGGGCAATGCTCCACGGGGCAATCGGTGTCCCCGCCCACTTTAAGAATTGACAAACCATCAGAAGTCAACTCTGTGCACAAAAGCCTGATGCGTCCGAACATACCATCGTTAAAAATACCTAAGATGCAAATCATTCCGCGGGGAATCTGTCGGCGCGAATATATCGCGTTAGTCCGTAGGATTTCTCGAATCAACCTTTTTCCAGCCGTCAATCTATTCTAACGAGCGTGTCAGGCGTTTAAAAATGCGCGTCGCTAGTAATAAAATAAGCAATCAGACGTCCGCTTGTTAATTCCACGGCGACCGGGACAGTCGGGAGATGTAGTCTCCATCGCGACCGAGAATCTCGTATCGTCGTCGTAGACGTCGTCTACGAGCCACAAACGGTCAATCTGTCGGACACTCGATCCACCATCTGTCGCGTCGTCGTGTTCGTTCTCCGCGACGAAGTACATAAATAATCAATTTCTCAACTTGTTCCGAGTGTTCGCGGCTCCTGTTTCAGTCTCTCGCCTTTTAATCGGGGAGCTGCCTCGATGTTCCTAATTTTTTCCCACCGAAATTGCTCGCCGCCGGTTCCCCGACCCCGAAGATGGAGGTTAATGCTGTTGCAAATAAAATTGGACGGCTAATCTCGAACGTAATCTCGCGACCATTAAATCCGTTCGCGCGCGTCGCTCCCGGGAAAAAATCATCGTTTAGGAACATTCACACCGTTCCCGACTCTCTCGCTAAACGCTTCTCAACCCTTGCGTAGTCAACCGGGTCTCCATTTACTGTATCTCTTTCAACAATTTGTTAATGTTCCTCTAAAAAATATTACAAAATTTCTCTGTATGTCCATTCTTTACTCGCTAATATATTTAATTTATAATCTTATAATCGGGATTTCTGCAAACATGTTAAATACAGGAAGGTTTTAAATAATCTATACGTTTTGGTTGACTACACAAGGGTTAATTCGTTCTATTATTCCCGGTGGAGCCCTGTTAGACTCTCTTCAAATATGTTAGAAATATCTTTACCTCCATCTACGGAGGATTCGTAACACTCGCAGGAGATCGTGTGTCATTTTGATCGAAACTTTCACACCCGGCCAAGATTTCGGGAATCACGGGTGCAGAGGGATGCGAATCTGATCCCGAGCCGACCCCGCGGAGGTTCGCCCGTCTCAGGAATTCCCTCGTTATCATATTACCTCGTTACCTCGTTAGCTCGTGGCACAGCCAAGTAGCAAACGTCGAGTTTCGGTGTAGACGAAGCCTTTTAAGCCTCGAGAGCAGCGTTTGCTCCTCTCACCTGTTAATCGTGGATCAACCGCCTGGAACCTTCATCGTCGAAATGTTGCTTGTCGAAATGTTGCTTCGTGAAAATGTTGCTTCACGAAAATCCTGGAAATACTCGAGCAAATTTCTTGAAAATATTTCGTCGAGTGAGATGCGAAATTGGTGGTGTAATTGATTGGGAGAGCGAGTTTCGGAGCATTCGGTGCAATTGCGCAAAGATGCACGGGCTCGAAACGGGTCGTCGACCCCGGCTCGGCGGGTTTTCCGATTCCGGTCGCTCGGGATATAACACGCTCGCGCCTTCGATGATTCCCTCTTAATCTGGGCACCGGCCGACGACACGAGGGGATCCGAATTGAAACGTTATACCCGCAGCAACGTAACCAAGTAGCATTACATGGTGTTGCGTTACTCCCGCGAAATCAGACGCCCCGACTTGGATTATACGTATGCGCGACGTCGAGGTAAATTGCGCGTCCGGGAGCGTGCGGCTGCTGCCACGGGACACGGTGAAATTGAAAGCCTCTCGGATCGCTGTTATTTCGACCGGACAAAATGCTTGGAAACAATTCGGTGCTCTGCAACAATTAAACGGGACAGCTCGTGCTTTGCTGCGCATCCTGTTCCATCGAGCCGCCTCTCTCGCTTCGCGTAAAAACGAGTTAACATTAAGCAGTGTTGACTCGCCGATAAAAGCAGACTGTTGCTTTCTATCGTCGCTTTGTCAGAATCACACAGATTGTCGAGGTCACAGTATTAAAACCATTTCTCATCGATTAATAAAAATAAATATAATAAAAATGAGTAGTTAGAACCTGAAACAGTTAATTGTTCTTTCGAAACGATCTCTCGCAACAATTTTCTGGCCGAAGCAAGTAGAATGAGCCAGTATGATCAGACAAGCGCCGACTTTCTATGTGACGCGTTTTTGCCCGGGCTCGCTTTCACGATGTTTTTTATTGCTTCAGATCAGCACACCATGAGCGGATCCGGGAGCGACAACCTGCACCACGGCTTCATCGAGCGGCCGAGATCGTCCTGCGAAATGCCCAGAGTCCCCGGGATCAAGTGAGTCTAATTTGAAATGATTTTTTAAGGGTGCCGACGTTTCTTATAATGTCTTACATTTCGCGAATCTCCGAGACTGTCGTCGACTGTTTCTCTCCGCCATTGTCGTGGACCCGGTGCATGCATTGTTCGTGTTCACTATTATACGAGTCTCATTGCATCCGTCTCGTATTATACTAATGCTGCGCGCGGAGTTTATATAATTTTGAATGGGCACCGTCCGGTCTCAAATTTAAACCATCGATTTTGTCCGCGATCAGCTTTAAACAATTCTCTATTCTCCAACACTCTAGATTTAATGGCGGTACTAACGGGCCACTCATCAGGGTATTAGTTATGGGTTTAGACTGTTCAGTAGTGTTCACATTTGAAGGATAAATTCAGGGTTAAAGGGCGAGAAACTTCAGGGCGCATCGTCTGCAGTCCCTTCGTCACGGTTTCCAGTGATTTCGGTTTCAGACCGGTTTTCTCTTTTGCCTGCAGCATATACCCGAGCTCCCAACCACCTGGACAGCAAATCCCCATAGGAAACAACACAGGATCGTTGCCGGACCTGAGCAACGTCCATTTCCCGTCGCCTATTCACACCCCGTTGGACCAGGAGGATCACTCGAGCAGTACACCGTTCAGCAACGTAAGTCCGACCAATTATGCCTCGATCCCCTTCCTTTCCTCTCTTTCTCGTCTCTCGACATTTTCTAGAATGTTAAGCTACGTCCACACTGAAATTAACATCGAGCAACTCCATTATTAACACTAAACCTACCACCACCGGTCAAAATTACCGGTTCTAATAACAATGATTTCATAAGAAATGATTGTATAGGTATCTTTAGTAGTTGAAGTCTAAATAAAATTAATCTTGTCATTTTTATAAGTGTTAATAAAGCGCATACATTTTCTATAACAAGACTCTTTGAAATAGAAGAAGGCAAGAAAAAGTTGCTCGATGTTTCTTCAGTGTGCACGTTGCTTTACGTTGCTGCGTGCGCAATGTCTAAACGTGAAGTCTCCTTGTCGAATTGTTTATCCACTCTAGCTAACTTCAAGCTTCAGATTCGTATGCGATTTTATTTTCGAAGATGTACCGAACAAAATAGGAAATTTAAATTTTCGAAGGTGTACAGCACAAAAGAGAAAATTTAAATTTTCGGAGATATACAGCGCTTGCAAGTTCGGACATTCCACACGCGCCAACCTACAGTATGCATTCTTTCGAGGCTGCACGTTTCTCAACGACTCATTCTCGCTCTTCTAACGCTCGCGTTTCCCTTTTAATTCGTTCGCACGCACGCGGGGAAATTTCTGTACTCGGGGCGGAATTAGTATTTCGCAGTGCTCGCGGAGGCTGAACGATGATTCATAGGAAACGCCGGGATATTCGAAAGTACAGAAACTGGATCGATACTCCTTTTTTACTTGCTATACTGTACCTCGGACGTGAGTCATTGCTTTCGTAAACTGTTTTCATACGTGCTGCCAATCTAGAATCTCGAGAGCCCAAGAGCACAGGATTTCAGCTTGTACGTCCTAACAGGTTCATTCAATCCCCGTCTCGTCTCTTAAACCCTTTGCAGTCGGAGCTATTTTAACTTGAAAATTGAACATTTCTTCCGACCTAGAATAATTCCATTGTATTTAATTCATTTCATTTTATGGATATGAAATTGATTTAATGCCTCATACAATACTTAAATGTCTAGTAATTAGATACCAACATATTTAATAATGTAAACTATATTCTGAATAATGGTCCAGCAACTTTCCGTTAAAATTTAAGGTTAATTTAAGGTTAAGAATAATTTATTGATTTAACTCATCTAATTTCTATTCAATATTATTTGATCTTTTAACTATTTTAATAGACATTCAAGGTGAGCGATTATATTTATGAGTTCACCCCTTTGCAGTCAGAGCTATTTTAATTTGAAAATTAAACATTACGTCCGACGTGTGTAGTAATTGATTAGATACCAACATATTTAATTATTCTAAGACTCACCTCTCGACTGCTAAGGGTTAGATTAACATGGCCCTCTTAAATCAATGAAGTAATTATCCAAAGTTTGTATGCATCGATTGCAAGAAACAGATTGTCTTATGTTAACAATATTACATCTGCACTCTTCCTGGAATTCTTCGTTGATCTCGAGACAGCGATTTCCCCGCGGTGACAGAGTAAATTGCCGATAGATTTTGACAGTGTCTCTTCGATTAGCGGCTCTAGACGGAACGAGGAACAGGTGGACGGTCGAAGAACGAACTTGAAATTGATATTTTCCTTGTGGGACGATACGGCTGAGTCACGGGAAATCGGTGAACGACTTCGCGTCACGAACCGTCCTCGGCACGCGTGAAAATATGCGATTTCCGCACGTGTCGATATCAACAGCGATCGAGATCGCGATCGAGATCGCGATCGCGTGCGTCCTAGTTACAGCGCGTGTTTCTGCGTACACTTTTTTCTCGTTCCAACGATCATCCAGTACCTTTTCTCTCTCACTGTTTCGTTCTCTGTCGATCATGTCTCTGGCCACCTGTGCACGCGTACACGCGTAGCACAGAAGCCTCAGGGTAGGTACTCGTCGCTCGGCCATCGAGCGATCTTTTTTGCAGAGATCGAAATAAATCATCTTTCATTTCCATGAGAAAAATTCCGTTCGAACTTCCGTTTGTATATTTTGCTCGGAAAAGTATCGGTTCCCACGGAATTTTTCAGATATCTCACCCGTCGGGAACTTGTTTAATCTTCTCTCCTGCTTCCGTACTGCTATACTGCATTATAAAAAATGCAGCATAGAACAAAGTATACGAGTTTGTTTAATTGTCGAGCAAAGATTGAGGCATTATAAAAATGCAGTGTAGAACAAAGCACATAAGTTTGTTTAATTGTCGAGCAAAAACGGCTCGGCATGGAACGTGTCAGCCGTGTATAGGAGGGTAATTGGACCCCATACATTTTTGGAGCAAGATGAATGAAAAATTTGTCTGCATAATTATCTGTGGAATTTTATTGATTTTTAAATGATAAGTATACGATGCTTCCATACGATGCTTCCTAGCCAATTTTTGGAAATTTTCTTTTATTTCTGCTTTTGTCAGCCCGTGGTGCAAATGCATACGCAGAGAGAAGGTTAAAAGGCGTTCTTATGAAACAAGGACATTTTGCACCGTGAAAGTGTCCACGGGGGATAAATTATTTGTCGGAACGTTTTGTCAAAAATGTTCCACGGTCCATGTTTCGAATAGAACCTAGTCAAACACATGCTCTCGATAATACTTTCGAGCCCCGGTTTTTTGAAATGGTCGTACTGCTGGTGTATTCCAGAGCCCTCAAACGAGCAGTCCCACAAACCTGTCGCCGACCAGCTTGGCTCAAGCTGGTAGGCTATCCTTTTCACAGGATCAAAATCCGACCAGCGCCCACGTAAATATCCTTGCGATCCCGGTACTAGTGTTGGGTTTATGCATTGTTAGAGAATGCTGATGCACCCGCGGGGTAGCCGACAATCCGTTGTCCAAAGGAGACGAATATCCCTTCAAATTCCAAAACGGAAGCTTAGAGGAGGCAGCTCCGACGACCTTGAACTTGACATTTACTCTCGAGGACACTGTCCAAGGTCATGGGAGCAGAGCTCATCTCACAGAGAAAATAATAGCAAATATAAAATGATTTTTATCAGAACGATCAAAATTAGTAGACACTGTTGTATTGGTTTCGCGTTTATAAAATTATTCAGAAAAGAAATAAGTTGTTCCTTAAGGGACAACGTTCGTTCGGCTACTTCCAGATTAGAAACGAGCGCGATCGAGTCCAGAGATCGCAGAGGATCTCGAACGATTCCTCTAGGCTCGATCGCGCTGATTCGCTCGTAACAGACAGGAGAAGTACGGCTGTGCGTACTATAGTATTGCATGAGGAAAGATACTCTGTGCTTTTCTGTGCTTCGTAACCACTAGTGTGTTCCGAGTACAACGTCACAGAGCTTAGGCGATCGGATCCGATCTCGCGACCTCGACGAGCTGCCAGCGGGAAAAATCGCTTAACCCACGAGAGGACTATTAAAGTATCCTCCCTGGAGCCTAGTCGACGTAGAATTTCGACGGGAAGAACGCCATTATTCTTGTTCGATCGGGCAATCTCGGGGCACGGTTTGTTAATCGGAGTCTTAGATCAGCGTTAGCTCCAGTCGAGTATCGATTTCGCGTTGCACCGTGCTCGTAAAACGTTAATGCACCGTGGAATAAGGAGCGTAATCCCGTAAATGATTCGCTCCGTGGCGGATCCTTGAGGTGTCCGCTCGCCTAAACGCGCCTCCATTCCCGATTACGAAAAATCTTCGTCGTTCGCTCCCGATAGTCGACTCCCTTTTCTCTTAACTACTTTTGTTGACGCGTTTAATTGGCTTTTTAATCCTGAACAACGATAGTCAAGCATCTAGGCATCTATCAATTATTTTTCCAACTTCACACTTCTTAAGAAAATTTCTGGAGATATATTAGGCCGTTCGGAAAGTCATTTCGTTTTCTCAAGGGAGAATGAAAGCCAATTTTTTACCATTTAGAATAAGTTTCATGACATTTTGTTTTATGATCTCTTGCGATTTTTCACAATATAAAGATCCCATGCTCGTAGAATTTCTGTTTTTTATTAGCGAAAAATGGAGGTATATGACTTTTTACGACTTTATCCGGTGCATCCTCCTTCGTGCACTGCATTTTTGCTGTAATAAAAAATCAAAAGGTGATGGAAATGCGTACTTTGATTTTGCATATTCGAGATATACCGGGATTTTGCGATTTAAAATAAGGTTAAGTAATAACTAGTCTGCGGATCTGTATGTATTTATAGCATAAAGAAAGGAAGAAAATTTGACAAATTGGAGATGTCAATAAATGATTCAAATCCTTAAGAGAAGAAATAGCATTCAATTTAGTTTGTATTTCTTGCGATTTATTCAGACAATTTTTATTCTGCATAAAGATCTGCAGTCTAGTAATAACAAATGGAAAAAATGTCACCTCTACACGAAAAACTCGCCTACAGTTTATTTTTAAAACGCAGTCGAGCGAGAGCAGGATTTTCTGCGAAGCTGTTCAGGAAATTTGGTAAAATATGTTCAGATGGAATTGGGCTTAATCGATAAGAGCAGCCACGCGAGGAGGCCTGCTAACAGGCATCCGGTAAAAGTGTTAAGAGAAAATCTATCGGGTCACGAGCGATAGGCGGGGGAAATTAACATTACGCGGAAGCTCGATTGAGTTTGACACGAGTGGATTGGCGGGAGAAGAATAGCTTCAGTTTCTTTCTCTGTCCTCTCTGAACCTACTGTGTGCATACTAGACCCCCCTCCCCTGCTCTCTTTCTTTCTGGTACCGCCCTCCCCGTACATATACTGCTTTAGCGCCCACCTTTTACTTTCGTTTCACTTTTTTATTTCGCCTTTGTTGTAGTGTTTTGTTTTGTGTTTGTTATTTTGCAGAACCATTTATCAGTGCCTGTTAACTCTAGGTTTCTTCACACGTGTAAGGTTAGTAGCGACATACGAACGTTTTTATTTTTCGTCGCGTCTCCCGTTCACTCCTTTCCGTTTCGATTTCGCAGGGTGACTCGCGAGAACGCCGAAGAATTCTCTGTCGAAATTGTAGCCGCGAGAGAGACTGTCCGCGACGCGAGAATGGTTCACGTGTCCCACGTTTTTTGATTAAAAAAGAATATTCTTGCTACCGTGTTGCATTTAATAATGTAATCAAGAGTTTGGACACTTTTTCTCACCTCCAATTGCAACAGAGGATTCAGTGGCAGTTTCTCGCGCGCCACCCTGTGCATTGTATATTCTTTTCTTCTGTTTGATTCTTTTATTATTCCGCAACTCTGTTCCCCCACTCTATTCTCCTTATAGTTTCGCTTATTATATAGTGTCGAGCTTGTTGATACACGTTCATAGTTTAGTGTACACGTCGGAGTCACGGTTGCCACGTCGCGAGACGCGAAGATAACAAGATGTGCAATGAGAAAGTCATCGGGAATGTAGTGTATCAGGTGTACAAAAAGAAAAGAAAAATGCTGCGGAATTAAGGGATGTTTTTTATTATGAATGAATTGTGCGTTGATCGACCGGCACATTTTTATCAAATATCACTTAATGCTGTGGTCAATAGTTCTTCTACTCGTATAAAAAGATTGCACGATTGCATCGATTGACTTAAATCACATTAGATTGACCTAAATTAAAACTGAAGACAGGACCCCAAGGATCATAGACCAAGATAATATGTCTTCGTCGAAACGCTTTATACGATTTGCATTCTGAGATCGGACATTTCATATGCAACAGCCCAATGGAACTTCGAATATAGCAAAAGCTTAAGCCTTCTTTTTGTACAGCTAATATAACGAGAACGATTCCACCGGGTTGGAAGAAAAGCGCGTCGACCGGAAGTTCGCGCAAATGGAAAATGTTTGTCGTCCAGTTTCGAACTCGTTTTGCCCGAGTCCTCCAGGGGCGAGAGGAAGATTATGCCGCGGTCGGCTGAAACTTCCGTATCGCAAGTTCGCCCGCTAAATGAATCCGATATCTTTGGATCTTGTTTGCATTTCGCGGGGAAGAAGTTCCAGCAGGCCGTTCCCTCTGCGGCCGGAAGCTAATTGTTCGCTTAAGAACGCAACGCTCCGCTCCTCCGCGCCTCCGGCGAGCCTAACCGAAGAGCAAAGCGAGCATTAGGTCATCCCCTGAGTAATTCGACCCTCGGAAACCTCGGAACGTCCGCGATCTCTCTCTCTCTGCGATCTCGGAAAGTTTCGCTAGCCCCTTTTCGAATCCTTCATGTTAATCTTCACGTTGAAATGAGATCGTCTAGTTCCTACTAGATGTGATCGGAGAAAATCGAGGAATAGAGAGATCCAACACAGCTTCATTCCAAAAAGTTAGACTTCCACTTCGTACCAATACTATTGATTGTAGAAAATTAAAGAATAAAATTCTAGATCGGATACATCTCCATCTCAAAAACTTTGCTCGCGCAAAGCCGAGTAGGCTTGAAGAGAAGATCGTAGAACCCCGTGAGAGAAAAATGGCGGTCCTAGCAGGGTGTCCGAGGACTCGATCGAGTTGCAGGGTCCACTATCTTCTTCCTCTCTTCCGGTCCCGTTGATCCCATTTCCGACGTAGATCCGTGACGCTCGCCTCTCGACCGTGGTAAACCGCTTCCGTGACTTTGAATGTTCTTGAATCGGCGTAGAGAGATCGATTCGCGCGAGCTCGCTGCTCTGCGGCTAGTGTATCCCATTCAGGCTGGCTACGCGCGAACACAAACGAAAAGAAAAGAATAGCGAGAGAAAGGCGGACAAAAACAAACAACCGAATGAAAAGAAACGAAAAAGAAATAAAAAAAGAAAAGAAAGGCCGTACCACCGGCAGCAAACGTACCGGCGACCGATCGTTAATAGTGATGGCTGTGAAACAGGGTGTGGCGCTGGAAAACAGCACAAGTACTTCGCAACAAGATCCTCAGAGCTATTCGCAACAACCGGTGCAGCCGCCGCCGACGGCGACGTCCCACAGTCCGGCTGGCCACTACATTTATCAGCAACCGCACAGTCCTGTGCCACCGCAAAGTCCAGTTAGTATGACACTACACTCTTTCGTGCTTCCTTTATCGTCCCTCGTCCGCCTAACTTCGAGAACAACCGGCTCTCCCGAAAATCCCGACCCGAATTCGATCGATCAACCAACCATGTCTTAGCTAGAGATCCAGGCAAGATCCACCCTCTCTATTGGGTTGGCAAGAAAGTAATCTCATCAATTTTTTTATTCAAGCAATGAACTTTAATCTATCAAATATTTTCCACTTTGTTCCGATGATCTTTTGCCATCTTTCTGGTAGCTTCATAATTCCCCGCCCATAAAACTTCTGCTCCATATTATCATGGTGGAACACGTGAAAAATTATTGAAGCTTAGTTGGGAATTAATGCCATTTATATGAAGTTTACAAAACTCTTTGAATGGTAAAACATTCACTAATGATGATGACCTGAAACCGCACTTGGATCAGTTTTTTGCCGATAAGGGCCAGAAGTTTTACAAGCGCGGAATTGTGAAGCTACCAGAAAGATAGCGAATGATCATCGATCAGGACGGAAAATATTTTATTGATTAAAGTTCGTTGCTTGAATAAAAAGATTGAATTTTATTCTAAAATATCGAAATTACTTTCTTGCCAACCCAATATTTTTACGAACTCAACTGGCGTCCGGAAACCTGAAACAAGAACAGGCTTGTTCTTCTTGCTGCTTTGCTCGAGTGTACAGCAGTGTGTATCTAGCCGCCTGGGTTTCGCTTGATCCTTGGAAGAAGAAGATCCTCTCAGATTTTTTGGTGCACAGTGACCCACAGGAGTGTTCGTGGAATTTGGAAATTGGTCTCAACAGCTGTCAAAATTTGTAGACGGTCCTCCGGCGAGCATCTTCTGCGCGTTACTGTGAACTTGTACTTTTTGACTTTTTATAGAACGAGTTAGAGCTTGAAAGTTTGTCGTCAGAAGGATTGATACATTTGATTTTGCGCAGAAATCGTCGCAGACACAGCAACAGCAGCACAACTTAGGCTCGTACAGGTCCTCGCAGCAAGTAAACAGGCCGTCGCCGCAGTCGTCGCCTAGTCTAACTGTTCAGGTGAGTGCAAGACCAGAAATACTATGTAATTCTCTCTGGAAATATACTTTAAACCTTGAACTAAATACTCGAATAGATAGATTTACTCGAATACTCGAATAAATAGATGCAGTTGCTGTTCCGTAAAATGCGTATCATCGAATTCCGTCGACTAAGAATTTCTCTCTTCTGAAATCAAATAAATTTCGTCCACGTGTACCGACGTTTCTGATATGAAACGACACATCTTACGGTTCAAACGCGGAGCCTTCGAACTTCTGGAACACGGTCGAAAACTTTCCTTTGCTTCGTTGAAATCCGGACTTCGCAGCAAAGGAAAATTAAATTGAACATGATGCGCGAGAAGCCTTCGGGCTTGGAAACGATGAAACCACGGCAGAAGTATTGACTTATCGACACGAGGCGGTAAAGGTTGACCATTCTACGAAGTTTCGAAGTCGGCGAAGATCGATGCTGTCGGTAATAGCCCGGAAGAGGAGGTTTCTCTGCGAGAAGGGAGTTGTTGCGAATTAACCCTTTCGATGTTTGTGTCGAGTGTCCTCGTTTCGAGACAAAAGAATTCGCATTAGCAGAACACACTGTTTATCCAGAGATTGAAATTGTGTCGAATCAAACAATGGTTAAAAATAACGAAACGCAGAGGCGATAGGAAGCGGCATCGAAACGAAATGAATCGTTTAAAGGGTTTTAACAGGATGTTTTGTGGGGGATTACAGGGAAGCCCGTTGAGTTACAGCAACAACCCATCGGCGCCGCCTAGTCCGACAGGACACCCGGGTCCACCGAACCTAACTTCGGACGGCCTCGATCAGAACAGCTACTTCCTGAACCAGGCGCAGGCGGCCGCACTTCAGCAGGACTTCGAGCAGTTCACGATGGTTAGTAGAACACGCCTAAGTTTCCGGTATCGCTCGCGAGCACGCTGTATCGCTAGCTCGCTAGCTCTAGCATCGCAAGTTTGGCAACGATCCAGCGACGCGGTTCGGTCCTCACGGCTCAATCATCGCCGGCGACGTGTTCCGCTCCGCGTTTCTCAATGAAAAGGACTCCTTCCGAACGATTCCGACTCGTCCGGATCCCGAGATCGTTCGACGTCCCTTCCGCCATTTCTGCGGCTCACGCCCACGTCTCGCTTCGCGTCTCGTTTCGTCTTGCCTCGCTAAACGGCCAACCCGAGATTGCGAGAGAGTCTGCTTGTCAACGACCACCGTTTCTTCAAACTCGATAGCATACCATCAACATCCTTCTTGGTTTCTTTCGACGATGCTGTCGATTAACACGTTCCCTACCACCATTTCTTTCGACGCCTATCTCCATCGTTGAAACATTTTATCACTCCTTCGCAAAAAATTAAAATAATCGCCTCCTCGAATATCTTGCTGTGACCTACGGTTTAAAATAATAGCGGGCATAAAGATCATTCGACTACTCGCGGTCATGACAATAAATAGAAAATGATTAGCTTCGAAAGAAATCGCAGGGCAAGGAGCATGTTGCGGTACGAAAGAAGTTGTAGGTACACCGTTGCAGCATATGCAAGATCTCTGTAATTTGTGCGAGGATATTTGCGCGAGAACGATCTCGGGCCGTGACCGTTCGCCTAATTGCGGCACACAGCGAATTCGCTCGTCGCCGTTCGAGAGCTAGATTCTGCTGGTCGACGCGCGCTGATTCTCCGCTTCTCCGACCGATTATTCGCCGGTCGGAGGCGCCTCTGCAGTCTCCACCCGCGAGTTTTCTTTTTCTTCCGGAAAGAAAAAGCGAACCTCTCCCTCTTGTAACTTGTCCACGCACGCACACACGCACACACGACCGACTGTCACCCGGCGCTCTCTCATCCTCCTAATGTCTCGTTCTGCGTAACACTGAAATGTTAAGCCTTGATGTTTATCTGTTGCCCGCATCCGTCAGGATTGGCCGAAATTCGCGCAGCAGCTCATGGAACTTGGTTGCACCTGGACCACGCAGATAGAGGTGAAATAACGCCCTTGTGCAAACTCTATTTCAAAGCATTCGCTCTTTTTCTACATAACCACCCCCACCACCAAAACCACCCCGCCCCGCCAAATTTATCTATGCGAGTTCCCCCCCCCCCCCCTATGAGTTCTCTTCTAATTTCGTTTCTCTTTTGGTTTATTTATGTACGTCACTCTTTTTTCGTCTCTCTTTCTCTTTCTCTCTCTCTCTCTCTCTCTCTCTCTTTATCTCTCTTTGTCGGTCGTTATTTTTCGATGCGGAATCCGTCGACTGAAAACCATCCGCGCCGTTCAGACGCTCGTTCGCGTCCTGCTCGGTGATCAAATTTGCGGAACGACCTCGGTTTACGGATCAGCCGCGAGGAACGGACGATAAGAACACGGGTTACGGGCCCGCGAGATTCCGCTCGCTTTTATTGAGACGAGCATCGACGGTGAACCGTTTAAGTTGCCGATAACGCGAGGATCATGCTGCGCATCCTTGAATAATCTTTGCGGGAACACTGTTCAACGAGCGGCGCACTCCTTCCTCCAACTTTCGATGGCCGGCTCTTGCGGACGTTTGCGCGCCTAACACGAACATCCAAAGTTCGAATTTCGAGTAAGTCATGTGCTTCCAAAATGCTTTCGAACAAGAATCGGCCATTGGTTGGAAAGATGAAAACCTCGTTGGACAGTGATCGTACATCGAGGATAGAAGTAACCAGCGTGAAATGCGTATCGTTTCGACATTGGTATTCGAGACGGCAATGATCGGCGTGTTTTGCGACTCGAAGCAGTGGCCCCAGGCGACTCTGGAGAGCAGGAAGATCGTTCCTTTTCGGCCGAGAAAGCCGCCACGACGAGGAACCGGGCGGCCGAGGAATAGGGAAGCGGTAACAGGCAACGCGGAGAAGCCCGAAGACCGATCCTACTGCGGATAAAAGCGTTCACGGTTCGATTCGCCTTTTGTTTCTCCGCTTCCCTTGTTTTCTTCCACCCCCAAGCGCCACCATCTACGGGCCGCCTCCCTTCTCGTCTACCTCCGTTCAATCCCCGTCAAACCCCCGTTCAACCCCTATACCCTCCCGCGAATCAAACGAGGAACGAACAGAATGAAAACCGCGAGAGGTAATCGCCGCGGTGCAATTAAGCTCGCAGCTCCCTGTTCGCGGTTCTTTCCCGGCTTCCGCAATTTGATTCGACCCCCTCGATCCACCCACGACCCCATAGATCCACCCTCGACCCCGTCTCGTCCTCCCTTGGTCCATCGAAATGGCGGCCCGTCGACGCCCTTTTGGATTCGCTCGGTTTTATCTTCTCGTTTTTCTTTTCTTTTCTAACTTCAGATGGACAACCCCGTGCCGACCAACACGATCACATCGTACATCGGATCGCCGAACCATACCACGACCTACACGCAGGTGAGTACACTTCTTTTCCTCCTGATCCTTAAGGGGGTAGACTCTTGTTTCCAAGGTTGCAAGGGTGGGGGATACGCCTTCACATTTCTCGATAACGTAAAGATAGGGTCTTTCAGTAGTCAAAGCCGCTAGATAAAAGATCAATCTTATTGCATTATTCAGCACAGTGATTTGCATTATTAGGAAGCGTAAGGCCCGCTACACACATCCGTTTCTCTAACGTGCGGCGACCGTGCGGTACCGAAATTGCGATCTGAAATGCCATGGATTCAATTAGGCGCTGCACATTTGTTCGAACCGTAGTTGCGTTTAATATTTATCGTAGTTCCCCAAAGAAACGCACGGTTCCCGCAATCGCACATATCGTAAATGTAATTTGCATTATTCGGCAGCATAATTTGCATTATTGGGAAATGACTGCGACAGCTACATGCTGCCGAATAATGCAAATTACGCCTCGTAAATGTAAAAATAGAACTTAAAGATTGATGTTTTATTTAGCGCTTTTGACTACTGGAAAACTCCATCTTTGTATTATCGAGAAATGAATAGGCGCATCCCACGCCCTTGCAATCCTAGTAACGAGTCTACCCTCTTAACTCGTACCGTTGCTTACCAATTGAGCAAATTGGCAGAACCGGTGAAAAATGTCGGAGAAATATCAGCTCTCTGATTTCTCCAAATGTTCCATAAAATTATTATGCGACGGTCCGAGACTCGGTCTTTCCAAGATTAAAGGGAATCGTTCAAATCCCAGCAGAAAGATCGACAGGAGTATTTCGAAACTCGATCGAACTCGATCACAAGCTGCAGCTAAATATAATCGAACACGAACGATCGGGCGAACTCGTCGTTCCCCGGTTAACGGGTCAAGTTCCACGGAAATCCGACGGGGTTCAAGCACCGAGATAACCGGATCAAGATCGACGCGGATCCGATCGCTAAATCCGCCGGCAAGTTCGTCACCGTGGAAACCACTCGGCCGAAGATCCGTTTTTGCCGAAAAGGACGCCGGGATTCGGCAAATCGCGCGATCCCGATGTACAAACACCTTGCACAGCGATCGACATAGTGTGATATTTCGATCATTTAGGGGAATCAAATTCTTAATGATGTTGTTTCTTATTTTAATCATGTATTTTATTGTCGAATATGTGGCGGAAACGCGAGGAGCCAATTTTCAACGATTCTCCAACGTCTTCGATTCCTGGTGCACGTGGCACTCAAAGTGTTAATAGTTGCAGTAGGTTAAAAATAACGTGGAAAAGATTGTAATTATGTGGAAGTCGCCGCATTGTTTTTCTTTGACGATCTTTATTAATAATCATCTCAGGCTAAAAGTAACGCAAAGAAGATTGAAATTCTGCGAGAGCCGCTGCATCATTCTACTTTTAAGATGTTCGCAAGCTATAAATGCGATAACGGAGACGGCTGCAGCTCGCGTGGGAGTCGAGCAAAGACCATCGACATTTTTAAATCAATCCCTTTCGATCGGCGCTCGATATTTCCGAAAAAATCTGCCGACGGGACCCCGATCAAAAATTTGCATTACATTTCGCTTGAAAGATTTCGATACGCTTTGTCAAGGTCGATTTATACTATCCGCACAGACATGGACCGTTTCCGTTTCGGCACCGTTCTGATACAGACTGTAGTATTCATACTGTACACTACTGTGCAAAGGAAAGAAGCACCCAGTATAATTATATGATATAATGACAAACAATATCTTGATGTAGAAATTGTATTGTACAATGATTGCATTTAGAGTATTAGATAATCCGCAATCATACATATATTCTCAGAACTATTCAATTAAACAGCGCAATCCTTTTTCAAAACTTACTGTGTTCTTATTTGAATTTTTATGCTTTTCTATTAAATATAGCCGGGTGCTTCTTTCCGATCAATCAGGTACGATGGCGATTCGTAAAGACGTGCGAAGAGGCATTAAACTGTCATTCATTTAACTGTAAAAGATTTTGCTGTAATATCTATATTATTAGATGTAGACGAAGCTGAGAAAATTTTCTTTAAGAATAAGAAAAATCGAAAGAGAATATTCGACACTCTACAAAAGATGAACAGACGACGAAAAAAAATTTGTTCAATATTTTAGAATGTCACGATATAGCTTCAATATTCTTTCGGGAAAAATTGAAAATATTTTGACGAAGAAGAACATACTGCAAGAAAGTAATTAGTCGAAAAGAAAAACTGGACACGACAAAGTATTCTTCGCGAGAATGTCGGACGGTAGGACTGGTGTCGGAGAAAAATATTTGTCGGATACGTTCCGTGTCTGTGCGGACAGTCTAAATCGACTTTTACACAGGTCGCAGCGGAAAATTTGATGAAGAGTGTCGGGCTTTTTATTCGCTGTGAAACGCGACGTGGAAATTCTTGTGCCCCGAGATACGAGGTTGCACGTGGACCGATCGACTCGAGCGTAAAAGAGGAACGATTAATTCTAGACGACTGATTAAACGTCTCTCTATATCCAGTCTCCGTGGGGGGTTAATCGAATATTAACGCGATACAAACACACACACACATATATAAGACTGCGCTGATCTGGCCTGTTCGAATTTCCTTTGCAGAACGACGTGATAAATGTCGGAGGTGAGTTGGGCAGCGGAGACGCCGGTTATTTCAGCACGAGCCCGCAAATGGCATATCAGCCCACGACGACCAACTCCACCAACACAACCAGCACGCAGCAGCTCACGCCGCAGACACCGAACACACCGACGATTATCCTCACTGGTGGGTTACCGTTAAATTCGCGATCGCGTTCTGCCAACAGGTGTTATTTCCGAGAAGGGATTTTGTTCTGCGAAAATAGCACGACCTGAGAACTCTGAACACTTGAAGATCCATCTGAGGCTCGAGGAACTCGAAAAGATCTCAAAGAGCTCAAAGGAGACTCGAGGGACTCAAAGAGGTCTCAATAATTTGAATAAGAAGTGGAGGAAGCTGAAGATAAAGCTCTCAGGGAGATGTGAAAGGATTCAAGGATGCCTACCTTCGCAGAACAAAATCGTATTCCTATTGTCACCGGTGGTTTCCCGTCAAATTCGCGATCGCGTTCTACCAACAGGTGTTATTTCGGGGGAGGGATTTTGTTCTGCGAAAATAGCACGACCTGATAACTCTGAACATTCGAAGATCCAATATCTGACTCGAGGAACTCAAAGATGAGTGTGTGTTTGGTTTAAATGCTGGTCTTCCGAAAGAGGTCTCAATAATTTGAAAAAGAAGTGGAGGAAGGTAAAGATAAAGCTCTCAGGGAGATCTGAAAGGATTCAAGGATGCCTAGCTTCGCAGAACAAAATCGTATCCCCATTGTCACCGGTGAGGTATCTGCGGCGAATCGATGAGAATATTTTTACCGAGGAGTTGTGACTTGTTACAGATTTTTCGGGCGCCGACGATCCCGAGTTTGTGAAGGACCTCGGCACAGCGATGATGGGCGACTTCGACCCGGATCTCTTCCCATCGGACGACGCTCTCAGACAGGGCCTCGACCCCATCGACGTCGATGGTCTACAAATGCTCACCGACCCGAACATGGTCATATCCGATCCCAGCGCCGAGGCCCACTTTAGGCTAGATCGACTTTAAGGCGAGAGAAACACTTTACTCATTTGCGAATTACGCGCTGACTATATTACGTAGGGAATACAAATTCTGATCTGTCCTGGGTGTCGCGCGAATCCATTTCTTGGGACACTTTTGTGACAAACGGGTCGCGACCCGCTAGCCCGTCCGGTCGCCGGAAGTAACCGTCGAACACTGTTCTCGAACGGGAACCGGTTCTCCGGAACGAAAACAGAAAAATGTCTCTTCGAAACAGTTCGGGCCAGGTGAATCTCGTCCGATCGTTCGCGGATTAGAACGATCGATGGAAACTCGAGGAGAGGGAATCGTTCACCGTGTTTCAGATAACACGTTATCGTTCCCCTAAGCGAGACCGGACAAAACCGGAAACCAGCTCCCGTTGAGAAACGTCCGGCCGGCGATCGACGATCGACGACCGACGGGCACACGCGCCGGTCTCCCGTTCGTGATAAACCGTTAATTGAGGATTAAGTAATACAAATCTTTATTAACCCTTTTTTTATTTTATACTACTTTGTACATTGTATCATGTATGATCTCTAAGAAGCACAAAACAAAATGTCTACTGATTTATACATGCTTTTGTCATATACGATCCTAGTAAGGTAAAACAAAACGATCTACCGTTTAGGTGAGAAACAGAAATTAACGTTTTAGCGATTAACGAGAGAAACAAGAGTAAAAACGATTGCGAGAAGCGTACACGGTAGACGCGGGCTCGGTCGTTGCGCTCTCCGTGACAGAGCTCGACGCTTTGGGGACGGAAGATCGTTGTAGTTGATGAATTTCGGTAGAATCATAGGCGACGAGGAATAGATCAGTCGTGCTTGTCGTTGCCGATTCTTCAAGTCTCGTTTATGACTTTTCTTATCTCGGAGATCAACGTTCACGTTAACGCTTGATAACGCCGTCCCCAAGGTGTTGAGGAAGACCGTAGAGCATGAGGGACAAGTTCGGACACCGACACGAGAGAGGAGGGAGACACCTTTCGACGAGACTCTGCCGAAAACGTTAGTCGAACCCACTCGAAGCTACTTCGCCCTTTCCTTCGTCGAGCGATTTCGTTTATCCTCCTGCGAGCTATGCTCAGAGCTTCCGAAAAGCTCCCCGACTGGGAACCAACACCTGGAGGTTGATGTAATTGATACAGGAAGAAAAAAATTCTTGTGAACTTTTTGAACGCACTGAGCAGTGTTTCGAGATTCTTCTCGCTAGAGGATCTCGACGAGGGAAGCCCGATTTTTCGGAAAATTCGCTTGGGATCAGAATCCCCAGACCTTTGGGAAACTCAGCTGCGTAAAATGCTTGCCGTGGCGATCCTTTTCGAAGCTGCAGCTTGAATCCCAAATTTTGTCTAGCATGCTTAAACTTCAAACGCATAAAACACGTTCGCTACCTCCGTCACAGATTTGTGACGTCCACAATCCGGCGGTGTACTTAAAGACAGTGAAATTAACTTTATACAGTTTGTTGTGTAAAGTCATAGTACTCATCATAATATACAGACAATTCCTGACTTTCTTCTACTAAATTGTTTTAATACTCCGTAAACGAAGCACGTCGCATTTAATTGAGCATTTCAACATTGAAGGTAAACAGTAAAACAAATACTGGTAACGAACGTGTGAATAGAATATACAAATGATCGACGAATTACGTGATTCAGTAGACGCAGAAAGATCCAAACAAGAATGAAGATCTTTCCGAGGTTCTCATTATTTTTTCAACACTAAACCTATCGACCATCAAAAGTGACTAATGTGTATGGTATTATAAAAATAACAAGATTAAATTTACTTAGATTTCGTGCGATTTTTATTATAATATATACTGGAGTCAAGGAATGTATTCAATCAATTCCCATGAAAACACCTTTACAATCTCGATAATTGTCGAATAAAAAATCTAAAATGGGTCATTTGACCCTACGTGGTAAAGTTAGTGTTAAAAAGATGAGGTACGTCGAAAATACTGTTTCGCGATTCGAGAGAATAAGCTGCCGCTTCGAGAGGAAGATCGCCATCGCACGGACATCGTACGTCGGCGATAAATCATTCTAGATCGATTCAGTTTCCCTCGTTCGTGGCGTCGACCGTCATCAACGGTAAGACGGTGCGCGAATGAAGCTAAAGAGAACGCGAAGGGGATCGCGCCCTCGACGGTCGTCAATTGTTTTTTGAAAGTAATACGGTGTACTTTGTACAACAAACGTCGAAATAATTAATCCTGCGGCCGCGCGGCAACACGTTAGAAGTAATTCGATTAAAAAAGTATATAATGTATAAAGGAGAAACAGAAAACCATGGAGATATGACGCTTATATCTGTATACAGTGTGTACGTATGTACGTAGTGGTAAACCGACTTTTTCCGAGCGCCGTTCACGAGCCTGTCCGCTCTCGTAGACACGGCGACGACAAATAACACACAACAATGGAGAAAGGGCTACAAGCAGCACACGTTTCGAGGTGCTAACCTGCGATCATCCGAGAGAGTTATCCGATTTATTCGAGCGTTTTATACCGGTAGAGTTTTATTCCGAGAATTTGTTACGTTTGACCAGGGAAAGAAACGAATCTTTAACGCGTAGTCACCGTTGCTGTGATGTTTTAGAGCTGGTCGGAGGATCGATCGACAAACGTACAGGGAGCTTCGAATTCATCGAGAAATGATCCTCGTATTTTAAGCAAAATCCCAGGACAATTAAATTGTACGAGTATTTGCGCAATACTCGTCGGAGAACGCCCACCTCTCATAAAAATTTATTGTATATATTAAATCAGAGAGCGAACGTCTTTTAATTCTTCTTAATTATAGACAATTTTTATTCATAGACAATCACTGTACGCAGACAAGTCTAAGCATGTTAGGTTATGGAAAGATTTTAAAAAGAAAATTAATCGGAGATCAATTAAATGGAGGTCAAACACCAATAGTGTGTTTTTAATCCTTAGCACTCGAGTGGCGACTCGGAGTCACTAAAAATTGCTGTACCATTATTCAAAATATTTTTTACATTATTAAATATGTTGGTACCTAATCAATTACTAAACATTTAAGTATTGTATGAGGTATGTAGAATTGTATATAAGTGTATAGAATGGAATTATTCTGGGTCGGAAGAAATTTTCGAGTTAAAATAGCTCCGAGTGCGAAGGGTTAATATTTGTTTTTGTCCGTTCGGTGTCTTTTCGATCCGAGACCCTCAGTCTCTTTCTATCTGCTAGGATGAATTTGCCAATGACATAATCGGCACTCAATTTTGAAATTCCCTGTACACGATCACTTCGCAAAGGCCCAGTTTTTCTCGAGTTCGGAATAGAGTTTAATCCCAAAACGTGCTCGCAGTAGAATTGGACCAGCTTCCCGTAGAAACTGTTCCATTCTACTTCGAGACATCATTGTTTGTGGGATTGAACCGAAGATCTATCGTTCGATTGGGCCGAGACACGGCTGACAAGAGTTTTTAATAGAGTTTCGACGAATTGAATTTTATAGAGTTACAAATCGACGCGATTGTTGTTGAGAATTTTTCAGAAAGTTTATGCCTCGCCTTGTTTCCACGGAGCTCGCGCGCGCGGTCCACGCCGAACTATGTTTGGAAGCTCCCGAATCAATTGTACAAACAATAAAGTTGCTTGAAACGTTGTTACGAACAAATATCACACGATCTTCGAGGGAACGTAACGGAGCTGCTGGAAATCAAACTTAAGAAGTGCAAGCGATGAATGCGCGACTTGAGAATTGCACAGCATGACAGAGGATTAAAGATCAACGCTTTTTATCGAGGAAGGATATAGAGTTTCGAATGTTATTCGCTCCTTCAGTCAGGTGTATAAATAAATCTCCGCGATTCTTCTCGAGAAATGCTTCAAGAAAATTCATCCCTTTTGCTACCTAAAATCTAAATCGATGAACATCACCGTTATTATAGTCATCCATACTTGTCCGCGGAGCTTATTTGTACACCTAACGAGTCGAAACAGAATTCTGTTTTCCTGTTCTGAATATTTACGTAACGCACTCGAATTTTCTTCGTCCTCAACGAGAAAAGAATTCTAACAATCTACGAAAGAAGTCGTACAGAAAAGAAGCTTAATTAAGATATTAATCAAGTCTCGCGCGTGGACCTGGAAACGCGAGACGATCGGTTCCCTCGTGGACGCGAGTGGTTAGCGTTGAAGATTTGCTCGACGATGACTAGACTGCGGATGTTATGCAATTTATGAGAAAAGCGAGTGGAAGACGAGACAGTAAATATACAAGAAAAATTTGAATAAAACTATTAAGACTCGAAATGAATTATTACTTGACTCCCATTGGTTGCAATTACGGTAAGACATTTTTCTTTTGCATAAAGACCCGCAGTCTAGCGACGACAGAGCGACCGGACCGTTAAAGGTGTACAGAAGAAGAGTCTAATTGTTGTTAGCGATTCGTGGCGAGGAGCAGAATGGATAGGATAGAGAATGGTACAAGGGGAAAGGGGCTGGGGAGGGTTTACACCCTTTTCCCATCGTTGGTTTCCCCTGCCTGCGGAAGTCTCGTCAAATGCGAGACGGTGCCAAAGCACGTAGATGTTCGCCGCCTCTAGATTATAAGATCGTAGAAAAACTGTCGGTTCGCACGGACGCGTGCCATTTTAATGCGATTTTTGATCTCGTGCTACGCGTACCGTTCGTGTTGTCTAAACGCGTTTCAGCACGCGTCGCTCGCGATCGAAAATCGGCAAAATCTCGAAAAACCGCAGCGTTGAGATCGATCTACACCAAGGGGTTCCAACTTGTTCTCCTCCGAGAACCGCAAGGTCCCCACCATTAGTCAAACCTGTTCCCACTACTACGTATAGCCGTAGAGTTAGTGGGGCGGTATGGCGGCAGGGTATCAAGTGCTCCGCGAAAAAATATTAATAACAAAGCTTTTCTTCTACATTTTGACTATAACAGTTGTACGCATGAATTTTTCTAAGATTTATTGATTATGTGTCATTACCTACCCTTCAAATTGCACAAGGTGCTCCGTCAAAAATTAAAAACCCTTAAAGTGCTCCATCAAAGAAAAAGTTTCGGAAACCCTGCCCTAGGGCAACAAGTTGGAACTTTCTGATTTACACAAATACCAGAACAGTGTAACTTATTTCGGGGAAACTGTGTCAAATTCACTCGAAGGGCGGGTGAGGGTTAAAACGAAGAAATTCTGAAAAAAATCACAATTGGTCAATTATGTATACGGTAAAAATTTCATCTGAACGAAGGAGAGGTTTCGATCGACGAAGACGCGCGCTGCATGAAGGAGTGCCCGCCCCTGTTCAACTGCAACGATGACGTCTAAGAGTGGCGGAAGAACTTAAGCGGGGAAGGTGCCGCGTATGACCCGCGAGCTACAAGTTGGACTTCCTGGTGTAGATCGACGTTTATTCGGCAAGCCGCTCTAGCACTCGAGAGAGCCGGTCACGTCAATTTCCCCGCCTCGGAGAGAGAGGATCGATCTCCGTGGCGTGTCTCTCTTTTCTAAACCGTAGTAGTACTTAAGCTCGCGAGCGAGCGAATGAGCGGGCGTCGCTTGACACCGGACCGTCTTATCGGATGACAATGACGAGCACGTACAAACTGGCCAAAACATTTGAATCCTCCGGCGATTGTCTCGAGAGCCTAATAGCTTCAGAAACTTCAAAGAATTATTCTTGCTTTTGGAAAATCAAAATGAATTTGCACAGGCCTTCAAGGGTTAGACCAATCGTTCGCAGAGTTTGTTCACCTGTTTTAATTGGTTCGTGGAGCGATTCGAAGTTTTTGATCGGAAGTGTACGTCTATGCGGATCGAGTTCAATTCCAAAGGACTTTGTTGGTGTCGCGTCCGGGTTGATTGCACCGGAAGACGAGCGAAACTGTAGATCGGAGTCCCTTCGAGGTCAGGGAATCGATGGTAGAGAAGATCGATCCCGTTCACGATCGATCTTGTTGCAAAAGATCCTTGAAATCTATTCCGATCGCGAAGGGACTGCCCAACGACCAAAGCATCACCGAAAACAATATGCTTCGAGCGTAAGCGTCAAGTAGATGGTAGAAATGTCGCGAGCCATTTTCAAGACATTCTCTCTCTCTCTCTCTCTCTCTCTCTCTCTCTCTTTCGTACAAAAGTACACACACTCTTTCTTTGTCGAGAGAAAGAGAGTGGCTTCTGAATCCTTGCACACTGTTCACAAAATTGTTACAATACATTACACTTACGAGAGCTTGAATTATTTACTCTTATAAATAGACTGCGGGATCTTTATGCATTTACAGCTTATGAAAATGTTCAAAAAATGCTAGAATATAAAATTTGATAGAATTTAGTTAGATTTTTAGATGTTTTGGATCTACAGAGGCTGTCCCCATTAAAAATTCTTGCCACTTTCTTAAAATTCGTCTGTAAAAATTGAAAATTGCATAAACATCCTCGGTCTACTTATAAATGAACGTAGCGTGACGGACTGCGCGGGATTAAATCAGACTGAAATCGACATCCAATTGCGAGAAATAATGTTCGTGGAAAATCTGACATTACCGTAAATCGTAGAAATTGAGTTTTCCTATTTTTCTGGGAGAAACGTTTCCGCAGAAGCGGACGGATTGTTTCTGTGTAAAATCGATCGGAACAGTGTGCGAGGGTCGAAACAGTCGAATCAATCGTCGTACTCGAATAGGATGAAGGACAAAACCGTGGGAGCGCTGTTCGTCCGAACTCCGCTCGATACTTGCATCGAACACGCGAGAGTTTTTGGGGAAGAACGAAGGGAGCCTTGTAATATTTGTATATAGCCATGTTATTGTGGTAAAAAGAAATTATCTTATATTATTATTATTATTATCATTATTATTATTATTATTATAAATATTACCCGTACATACACACGAGAGGAACACACATAACACACAAGAGTACACACTCCACGCAACACACATATATATAAATATATATTTATATATATACATATATATACACGTGTACGATATGTATGTATATATATACATAAAGAGAGACCGTATAAATATTAATAAGTCTGTAATGCCGTTACGTTGTTGTACCATATTATTGTGAACACCATTTCTCAGACATCGATTTTTTTAAATAAAAGGAAAGTCTCTTTCGACATACACTAAACAAGAAAAAAAGAACGAAAAGAAAATGGATCGAGCAGAGTGTCCGTCGTGAGTCCACAACACCGGAGAAACGATCCGATCGAGATCCGCTCGTCCCGTCTCGTCTAGATCGGCTTTTTCGATCGTCCTTTCGGAAACTGTTCAACATTTCGACGTTCTCGGCGACGAGCCTTCATTATCTGCCTAATCAACGACCAAATTCACGCATAATCGAGCACCAACCGTAGACAGCGGATCTTCGTTCGAATACAGATCCGTATGGATCGATCTGTAATCGATCACAGTCTAGAAATCAGAGACGCGACGAAGGAGTTTCATCGGTATACGTGCTATCACGACGGCTGGATCTCCTGTGAGGAGAGTACCGATCGATCGATCCGAGGAGCTCGGAGCCAGGATCGAGGCGTCGCGATCGTTATCCTTTTTTGTAGCGGAGCCTCGATCCCGGCTGGAAACTCTGCGGGATGGAGGGAAAACTCGGAGAAAAATAGGAAAAAATACATTGAACCGTCACCTTCGGCATTTCTCGCACGACACCGTGGCCCTACCGCCCGTCGATGTGTAAATAATTGTTTCATATTGTTGTAAAGTAGAACGGCGATCGAGGAGAGTTGGATGATGATGATGATGATGATAATACAAACAGACAGACAAAACAAAACAAACAAGAAAAATAATAATAATAATAACAAGAACAAACAGCAGGGGAGGGCGGGGCTCGCTCGTGCCGAGAACCAACGTCAATCTCACCCCTCTCCAACCCCACCCCCCCGATAATGTAAGCGCACAAAAAAGAGGGTTAACGATCTATGTGTCTTCTTCGTGTTTAATCGTATCTTTGTTATTAAATCTTGAACGTCTACGAATGCGTCTCTGTGTATTTGCCTGGGCACCTAATCACTTTCTCTATCTATCTATCTCTGTTTCTCTCTCTCTCACACACACACACACACAACACACATGATTTTTCTCTTTCCTCCCTTAGTCTCTAGTGCATCAAAAACAGTAAATTCCACCGAAAGAATCGTCAAGTTCCAATGCCCGAGCTACTATCACTTTATTTCTTTGTTACTATTTTACATCGCAGAAGTTACACGCGCGCTACGAAACTGCAGTTGCGACGATTCCGGGTCCGTGGGGGTCGAGCAATATGGAAGTAGATCGATACTCTTCCACGAAGTGGCTGAACGCGTTCAGCTGCTTACTGTTCGCTTAAATTGTTAATTAACCTCTAGCACGCGGTGCTACACGCGTTTCCTTCATTGGAACGACTCTAGAGTTTCCTCTCTAGGGTTTCCATTTGCTAGATCCTCGAAGTTTAAAGTCGCAGGGCTCGTTTGATCCTCTTAAGGGGGTAGACTCGTTTCTAGGGTTGCAAGGGTGCGGGATGCGCTTTCTCATTTGTCGATAATGCAAAGATGAGGCTTTTCAGTAATCAAAAGTGCTTGATAAAAGGTCAATCTAGGCCGCAGTCGCCCTCAAAAGTCCTACTTTTACGTGATTTTTATTATTCGGAAGCATAAAGCTGCGCATGTAGCTATTTTCATAAAGCTGCGACAGCTACATGCTGCCGAATAATGCAAATTACGCCTTGTAAACGTAAAAATAGAAAATTTGGGGGCTACTGCGACCTGGATTGATCTTTTGTTTAGCCCTTTTGACTATTGAAAAACCACATCTTTGCATTATCGAGAAATGTGGCGCATCCCGCACCCTTATAATCCTGGAAACGTGAGTCTACCTCCTTAAGCTCAACGAATGCAACATTGCGACCTCTCGCAGACTTCTGAATAACTAAAGACATTCTGCCAAGAAGTCTGATCCTCTTTAAGCAGGCCAAGGTAGGTTCCTCTTGCAGCCCACCATTCGCCATAATTGTTCACCGTTTAGATTCAAGATTCCCTTTATTAGATCGTCGAAGTTTCAAGTCACTTTGATCCTCCCGGGCTTAGCGAACGCCACGGTCTACAGCTAACTTTTCGAAGCTTGGGGACGCAGGACTCGTTTGATCCTCTTGAACCGAGCCAGAGCAATGCCAGGCTCTCCCTGAAGGCCTCCGAATGCCTCGCCGTATTCGCTGGCAAGTGGACCGAGCTCTTCAGCGTTCCCCGTCAACGAAGCCACGGAATCCGACTTCCCGTCCAGAGGAGCAGCTAGATCGGCCAGCGTCCTTTCGTCCTGGACCAGCTCTGACGACTGGGATTGTTGGCGAAGAAGTTGGTGAAGAAAAAGTTACATCACTAGACAGTGGATCTTTATGCAAAATACAAACTTCTATCCGAATTGTAACTCGAGCGAAATAAAACTTCGTATTCTTTCTTAATATGTTTAACCCTTTGCACTCCGAATTATTTTCCAATTTTGTTGCCAACAAGTCCCTACTATATTAAGTGTTTTATATGAAATTGGCTTCAAAGCACAGTTCCTTGACTGCTACTTATTTCAAACAATTTTGTTTACTAATTGTTAGACTGCGGATGTTTATGCATTTATGGCTTATGAAAATTTTCAAAAAATGCTGTAATATAAAATTCGATAGTATTTAGTACGACTTTTATTTGGTTTAGATCTACAAAGGCTGTTCCGATGAAAAATAGGATTTCATTCCATTCCACTTTCTTCAAATTCGCCTATAAAAATTGGAAATTGCATAAACATCCGCAGTCTACTAATGACTGAAATATAATCGTAGCGCAAGGGGTTAATAAGTTGCACTGTTTCGAATTAGACCTACTCATCCCTACGACCAATGCATAAAATCCGCTGCCTGTACATTACCTTTTATACGTCTAGAGTCCTTCTACTGGACTTACATGCTAAATAGTGATTTCAGTCCTCTACCTTGAGGTCTCCCCGCAAGTTCCCCTGCTCCGAGTCCCTCGATCTTCTCCTCCTTCTCTTCTTCCCTCGATCCCTCCTCACAAGATACGCAGTTCGCATAGCATTGCGTTTCTTCAAGGGCGCCGGCTTCAGAGGTTGAGTCAGCTGGCTCGGAGCAACCGATCGTTTCCTGGCGGTCTGCGTCGATTTCTTCTCCACCTTCGAGTTCAGATCATTCGAGGTTTTCACATTTTCCTGGTTACCCTCGTTCTGCCTCTTGCTTCGCTTCACCAGTCGCTTGTCACCGCTACTAACCTTCTGATTCTTGTCCAAATTCGAAGCCGACCTCTTCGCAGTATTCTCTTTCTTCTCCGCAGCCGCAGCTTCAGCAGCTAGCTGCTCCTCCTCGTCTTCTTCCTGATCGAGAATCTCGTCAAACTTCGCGTTGTTGCTCTCTATCTCCTTTAACTTCTCGCTCTCCGCGATCTCGCGCTTGATCTCCTCCTTGATCGAGTCGATCTTCCTCTGGATCTGTTCCTCCACCCGTTTCTCGTAGTCCTTGTCCGACTGCACTCCCGTCGAGACATCAGGATTCAAATTCTCAGGCTTGTTAGCATCCTCAGAGTTCCCTGCTTCGGCATTGCCAGCTGAGGTCTCAATTTTAGCAGCGTCCGAAGTCAGAGCGTTCACCTTTGTATCCTCCAGCTTTGCAACTCCGTTTAAGTCCGGTGGTTCGTCCACCGTCCTCTTGTCGCTCGACAGGTCCTCTTTTATTTTCCCCTCTTCCGAGGTCACCGGACCTGCAATTTGCACCTGATCATTGGTCAACGAAGACTGCTTGGAATCAGCATCGGCAGCGATCTTGTACACGTCGATCTGCGGGTCGGTAATTATATTCCTCTTCGACTGATCCGTCTGCTCGTTGCTCGCCTGATCTAACTTGCTCTGGTCTTCGTTCACTTTAGCCTCTTTCTCCAGTTTACCTGGCTGCTCCTCGGCCACCGGAATTTCCTTCTTGCCAGCCTGATCCTCAACTAATCCACTGTCTTTCTCGGACTTGTCCTTCAAGACTGATTCCGAATTCTTCGTCGGGTCGTTCGACGGTGCAGAGATCTCTCTTTTCTGCGAGTCATGCTCTCTCTTCACTCTAGCGTCGCTGTTCACTTTCCTCCTGCCGGCATCCTCTTCCACCGATACTCTATCCTCCAAACTATCCTCCGCATCATCAACTTCATCGTCCAGCTCCTCATAGTCTTCAGCAACGCCTCTCTTCACCACGTCCTTCGTCTCGAAATCATCGTAAAGCATCGATCTCTCATCCTGATCGATGAACCTGTCCTCTGTCATCTTGATATCGTTGCTTTTGTAGTCCGTTCCTCTAACAGCCTCATCCTCGAACTCATCATAGTCGGACCTGTCCTCTAAACCAGCCTCGTAGTCTGAATCCTTGCTAACCTGCTTCGCAGACTCTCGAGAAGGTCGATCGACTCGTAAAGAGGATTTGCTGGCTCTGTTAGCTCTGTTAGATTTGTTAGCTACCGAACGTTTCTCCGCAGCTTTTCCTCCCTCCTTCAGGTTCTTCTGGTCGCTTTTCTTAAATGGGCTCTCGCGTTTTACTCGGACGAGCTTCTCACCTTCCAATGAGCTGTGAGAAGCCTTGTTAGAGTCTTCGAGTATCTGCTTAGGCTCGCTTATGGAGCTTCTTCTCTCCTTAGGACTTAGGAAAATCTGCTCGAGCGAAGGGCCTGGGCTGATGCGCTGGTCCTCGGCGAAGTCGTTGCTGACGTCAGGGGCACTAGAAAAAAGAGAAATTTAAGGATTTAATTCTTCAAACTAATATTGCACAAGTTTGTGCCCGGTTTGAAAATAAAATTCAATGGTTAAATTTTAGAGAATTTATTAATCAATTATATAGTCAGCATTCTTTTCTAATTGTAGTATTGATATGTCTAAATGCGTTTTAACGTCAACTAGAATATGCAAGGAAAAAGAATGTACATTTACAAGAAAAAAAATATCGATCGCCTTAAAAACTCTGGAAAAACTACCTTGAGAAAAAATCAAATTTGCAAAGCATTCGCCTTGCGATACCATTTACGTTTCATTAAAAACATTTGCTATATCATCAAAAATAATGGAGATGTTTAGGTAGGTTGTTGGGTTACAGTTAAGTTACTGCTCTTTTTCAATTAAAAGTAGAAAAAAATGATAGAGGAAAAATTCATATGTCATAATACGTCCTAACTTTCGATGACCTTATTTCTTATGTGGATACGCCGATGCTCCCATCAGGTGTAACTGCACTTCACTCTTTAACGCAACCCAATCTTTTTATCATCGAAGATCATCGAAATATCAATACTTCGCGAGATATTTGATAATTTTGTATCAGATTAAACACGGCACTAATATCTATAATCCATATCGAGAGTTTGGATACTACTTGTAGTAAAGTACGTTTCTGACACAAATATCTCTTGAAGTAAATAAAATTTGCGGGATTGCAACCCCTAATCGCGATCGTGGATTCTCCGATCTGGATTCTGCGATATTGGCAAGTAAGTTGAACAGTAATTCTCCGAATTGTTCCAAGCCGAACAAAATTGTAAAGATTTTGATTTCGTGGACGTTAACTATGACTCCCTAGACCATTTTCTGAAGTGAAGTTATACGGTTTCGTTTTAACTGCGACAATAAGCAAGAAAAGTAACCTGAAACTGTATTAAACTCTGTCGAACGTGGTCTCGCACTGTCTTTTAAATTCTGGAGACTGTAATAATGGGATCGCGTTGGTAAAGAGTACTTTTAAGGGGTACTTTTAAGAGTACTTTTTAAGCAGGATAAAGTACCTAAAGGCGTTGTCGAAAATTTCGAAGGTGCAGCAGGACAAGAAAGAGTGAAGCAGCACCGTGAAGACGAGAACGTAAGCGCGTTTGCACGGGAATCGGTCGTTCATGGTGTCACTGACGGGTCATCATGGCGCAGATTGATCTCCTATGAATGATCTTGCGGATTTACTCTCATATTTTTGTGATTTTTCAAGGGAAAACGTGTCGACCTGTCCACGGTGCCGCGTGAATTAGGCAACGACCGATCTAGGTCGATCGGGAACGCTTTTGTTCCGATCGACGATTATTTTATTTACTTCGCGGATCAAAATCGCCTTTGTCAATTTTTGAACGTTTACTGCTTCGAATTGCCTTAAAAATAGATTGTTTCGCCTTGAAAATAGGCGTTTATTACTTCAAATTCCCTTAAAAAATAGATTACTGTGTAATAGTTTAATAATAACAGCGTTAGAAACATTAGAACGTCAAAGGCCGCCGGAATATGGATTTTGGACTTGTCGAGAGGAGTAAGCTGCAATACAGAAAATAATCTCTTTATTATCGCACGTTAAGCTACACACGACTGCACCATATGTACACAAAGATTATTATAATCGAGTGATATTAAAAATGTGATTCTCTTATAAAAAAACGCTTGGTCATCAAGCTGATCATTGCGGCATGTTACGTCATCGTTTCGAAATACATTTCGACACGCACGGCCGTGCTATTATGGCAGAGCGACACAAGTCACATTTCCAGAAAGGTGATGATAATTAAAATATGGAAATTTGTATTCTTCCTTGAAGAATCTCGTAGACGTTATTTTTATTTCTAGATAGAATTTGAAAGTGTATTTTGTCCATGCTTTCATCAACGATTTTGCCCGTTGTATTAAAAAAAAAAAGTTTTTAAGACATCATAAAACATCTTAAAGACGTCTGTACTATCTGGGCACAAGTAAACGATACTTTTTTTAGTTGACTTTTTCGAAATGTGTGACGTATGGCACTTTGCCTGGTATCCACAGACATCTACGTATCTATATGTATAATGATTAGACTGCAGATTGCATTCATGGCTTCTAAAAATTTTCGAAAAATGCCAGAATATAAAATTCGACAGAATTCAGCAAGATTTTTAATGATTTCAGATCCACAAAGTCTACTACCACTGAGATTAAGATTTTGTTCGGTTCCACTTTCTGAAGATTCGTCTAGAAAAATTGCAAATTGCATGAACATCCGCAGTCTAATAATGATCGAAAAAGTGTGTCTCGCTATTCCACCTTTTACCGTAAAATAGGATTCTCGTTCGCTCGATAATATGTAAATCTAGCATACATATACGAGGTACTGTTATCTTCGGCGTGGTTGGTAACGAAAACACAAACACGCGAAGGATAAACGTATCGTTTGAGAGCGTATCCATTAAAAATCTAAAAAAACCGCTCGAAAGAAATCATCGATTCACAGTCCATAGAGCTCCGTTTATTCACATTGTCTGCGAACAGCTCCTGGTCGCGACTACGTAGTCTATAACAAAATAATCGTAAATTCGTTCGGTGAAAAAACCTTCTGCTTACGACTGTTTATAAAAATGTACACGTATGCTACAGGTTTTATACAGTCTACGCCTACGAGGAGTGCTCGTGCAGTCGCTGAAAATATGCAATGGGCTGTAGTTTCTATATACAGGGTGTCGGAAAATTCAATCTGAATCTTTAAAAAGTTCACGAATTATAATTGGACCGCGAATCTGCAACATCGGAATTGGAAAATTGAGGTATAATGTGTCTGCACATTTTTCTGACGAGTTTCTCATCTTGTGTTTCACATTGATATGTTTTAAAAAATTCGCAGTCTAATTATAAAACAAGACTGCACCAAATAATTCCCTGGAATCCCTTCTTTCCGGTTCCAATGGCTCCCGTTGAAATTTTACAGAGACAGTGGGCGAGGTAGAAAAACAATTGCGATAAAAACGATGGTTTAGGACAGTGATCGGCAAACTCGTTAGTCAAAAGAGCCAAATATTTTTTTATCAAATTTCTTTACAACAACCCTGTTTTTAGAAGTCGGTTAAAATTAGGTGCACTGAGTAAAACTGGATATTACAATAAAAATAGAGTACAATTTGCTCTTTCTTTGAATTTAGATAACGTGATTGAAGATCGTATTAAAATACTATTAAATTAAAATAAAGTAAATTGCCGACCACTGGTTTAGAATGTTGCAAAAGTATTTGGATAGAACCCACCCTCTCGTTCCATCATCCTAATCGCGAAAAGAAAAGAAAAGAAAAGAAGGTGTCGCGGTTCTGAAAAGGAATAATGGAAAGCCAACGAATCGATTGCGAAACATCTTTATTCGATCGAGAACATATAAACCTGGTAAATAAATCAGAGAAACAAAATACGGAGAGAAATCAAAAGAACGAAATAATAATCGGCAATGGCGTCGCCGGATAATAACAAGTTCGTTTCCTTAAAATGTATGTTAATGCGAGTCTCGTGGTGTTAGAGGATTGATGTGGCAGGGAGTTGGATGCGATACGAATATCAGCAAAGATAGAAGAACATTAAATATAAAATCGAAGCGGATAGAGATGCTACAACTATTCTAAGTATGAACAGGCCCAGGTCTGGGGACCGGGCCCATCCGTATCACGGATTTAAGCTCTAGTTATTGCTTTGTAATACACGTGGCTTAAAGTGATAAACGAAATCCTAAACGAGTTTGATCTGCGCGCTCTCACAGTCCAACGTTTCCACCCGCGTGGCAATCGATAATAGCGTTATCGACAGCGGGTATCGAGTCTGTGATCGCCAGGCAAAAAGAAAACGGAAAGTCGCTTTTGTAAATATTTTCGAGAATGGACACGCTCGAAAGTAACAATCTTCCATCGGAAACACCGTAAACTTTGAACCGCGATAAAAAGCGATTTGCCTCGCGTTCACAGAAGCGTCGTATGCGGACTGCGGATTCTTCTGCGAATTTTGTGTTCCATGAATTAACACAAACGTTAACAGATTTCCGGCAAATTCAACCCTCATCCGCCCTTCGTGTCAATTTCGCACAGTTTTCCCGAAATAAGTTATGCTGTTCCGTTATTTGTAGGTAAACTCGCCCGAAACTTCGTGACTTTTATTGTTTTAAATACGAAAAACATATTAAAATAAATAATGAAACGTCGACAAATAACTGTTTACCTTCATAATTCATCGATCTTTTACCGTCTTTTACTTTTAGTGTCAATTTGACGCTGTCTCTGTCGTCTCCAATTTCCCATTATCAAAAATACAGGAACACGATAGAATAATTCTTTTCCTCCGAAGAAATTCTAACCAAATGAATTAACGCACAGGATCCGCAGTCCGACCGTCTCCTTTCCCAAAGAATGAGAGTAGCTCTATACAGGGTGTAAATAAAACTGTCCTATCGACACAGCCGAGTCTCGCGTCGAGAGACCGAGATCTTTTGTACGGATACAAAGTAGACCGAGGGCTAGGGTTCGAAAGATCGGTTCACACCCTGTGTATATGTACGTCCACGTACATAAGTCCACCCTCTCGAGTTCATCACAGCCCGCAATTTCCTGAACCAAACCTCGAGGACCGATCAGCTGGGACTGAGATTCGAGAGATTCAACGAACGTTAAAATAAATCGTCCCGAAACGGTACCCGTTTTAATTCGAGACGACCGGCATGTAGAACTTGTGCTTCGGGGTATCCCTGGTGTGCTTGAATGGCGCCTGTTTGGCCTCGATTAGGGCAGCTGGACAGGGTCCCTTGTGTTTCGGCGCGTACTCCCTTCTATACATGCTGGAACTAACGGTGGATCCATCCCCTAAACTGATGTGAGACACGTTCGCCTGCCTGTGAACTCTTTCGACCTTCTGGCTGCTGAAGTTCCCATAGTTCTTAGCCTCGCTGTGCGAGTAGAACTTTCCGCCGACCGTCAGGTTGTCCTGTCGCACGATTCTATGCGGTCGTTCGTACGTGGAAGAGGCCCAGGGGTTGCCGTCCTTGGTGCTCCTGTGAAGAGACGTCAAACTCTTCCTGTCGCTGCTCTGGCTGGAGTTGCTGATGTACTGACCGCTCTCCGCCAGGTTCGAGATGCTCTTCTTTTGATCCGCGGCTGTGGAAGAGATAGTATGAAGAGCTTCTGTAGAACTAGTGACGCCACGACGGTGAAGAACCGAGTTGGTCACGTCTGCCGACGAAGAGGAGATCACGTTCTTTCGATGATGACTGGTCTTCGTGACGGCGGAATCCACCTGCGACCTGTCCATCGATTGACCACTGATAGCCTGTCTGAATTCCGCGCTGTTGCTCTGGCTGGAGTTGTAACGAGCCTGGCTGGAGACAGTGTGATGCTCGTAGAGCTGCTTCTGTCTGCTAGAGGACTGCCTGGACTCCAGGTGCTGGGTGTTTACATAGTCTCTCTTGCTGGACTCCTGGTGTCTCTCCACTTGTCGCTGATTCTGCTCCACGGACCTGTCGTCCACACGTCGCGAATGACTCGTGCTCTGAGATCTCTGTTGATGCTCGCTCAACTGACTGGACCTTCTGGAATCCGGATGAGAACTTGGTGAGTCCGACGGTTGGATCATTCGATGGTGCTCATGCTGAACACTTTGAGTAGACACTCTCTCTCCCGAATGCATGGCTTTTTTGACAGACGTGGCCGATGTCCCGTTCTCCACAGTCCTGGACTCCGCGGAGACGGTTCTTCTGCTGTCGGCCTCCATGCTGCTGATCTTCGCGGCCACCTCCTTGGCAGTGCGTTTCGTGAACGTGTTGTAGTTCCTCTGGTTGGTCGTGGACATGGTCGCGTGATCGTCGCCCAGAGTGATCGAAGACTCCATGTGGTGTCTGCGGTTGACGGTCTTCCCTACCGGAGAGTCGTCTTTTCTAGTTGGAGTGAAGGTGTCTCTGTTGGTGGTCTTGGTCTCCATCGCGCCGGTGCTGATCTTCAGATTGTCCTCGTGTCGCTTGATCTCGGCGCGTTCCCCACGAACTACGGTATAGGTGGACCTCTGAGACGTACTATCCTGGAAATCACCGGTCATCCTCAGATTATCTTCCCGGCGGACCACTTCTACCTTCTCGACCCTCTTCGGGGTAAAATCGTCGCGAGCTCTCCCGACGAAGTCTCCCTCCGGCTTCAGGTTATCCGAATGACGGATTGGTGTGCGGCGCTCGCCGGGACCAACCCTCTCAGGTGTCCTCCTTTCAAAGTCCCCTTCCGGCTTCAAGTTGTCCGGATGTCTGATAGGCGTCCTCCTCTCTCCAGGACCCAGAGGAGACTTCTGCGGACGCTCGAACTCTCCCTCGGGACGCAGGTTGTCAGGATGCTTCTTGACAGGCGTCCTTTCTCCAACAACGCGAACGTAATCGTCCTTGCGTCGGACGTCGATCATCTCTCCCTCGATCTTCAAGTTATCCTCCCTCTTCCGTATATCCACTCGTTCGACCTTGGTGATCTTCTTGTAGTCGTCCCTGGATCGACGCACGTCCAACTCTCCCTCCATCTTTAGATGATCCTCGTGACGACGAACCTCAACCCTCTCGCCATTCACGTACCTGTAGTCGTCCTTCGATGAAGGACTAACCTCCATCTCACCTTCAGGTTTCAAATTATCTTGAGGCTTCTTCACAGGCGCTCGTTCGCCCCTCTTCGGCGTAAAGTCGTCCTTGGGGGACATGTAGAAGTCGCCTTCGGGATGGAGATTGTCCTCGTGACGAATGGGAGTGCGTCTCTCAGCTGGGCCTACCTTCTGAGGCGTTCTCTTCGCGAATTCCCCTTCAGGATGTAAATTGTCCTTCGGCTTCTTGATCTCGCAGCGTTCCCCCCGAGTCACCCGGTAGTCGTCCCGCCTCCTGATGTCTATAAATTCACCCTCCATTCTGAGGTTATCCTCGCGGCGAACCACGTCCACTCGCTCCATCTTCGTGGTGGTCTTGTAGTCGTCCCTCGATCTACGTACATCAATGTCACCTTCCATCTTCAGGTTGTCCCTGTGAATGACGATCTCTGTCCTCTCGCCCTTCGTCGGCCTGTAATCATCCTTGGGCTTGCCTACGAAGTCACCCTCTGGTTTTAGATTATCCTTAGGCTTCTTCTGGACTGGCCTATCCGCTCTCTTCGGGGTGAAGTCGTCCTTGGGACGTCCCACGAAGTCTCCTTCGGGATGGAGGTTGTCCTCGTGACGAATTGGCGTTCTTCTTTCTGCAGGGCCAACAGGAGAGGTCTGCGGTCTCTCAAAGTCACCTTCGGGTCTCAAATTATCCTGTGGCTTGCGAACTTCGGGTCGCTCTGCTCTCTTAGGGGTGAAGTCGTCTTTGGGACGTCCCTCGAACGGACCCTCGGGCCTCAGGTTATCCTCCGGACGTCTGACGTCAGCCCTGTCGCCCTTGATCGGCGCCGTTTCCTTCGGACGTCCTATGAAGTCTCCTTCAGGGTGTAAATTGTCAGGATGCTTGATAGGACTCCTCCTCTCGGCAGGACCTACAGGTTTCTTCTCCGGCCTGTCGAAGCTGCCCTCGGGCTTCAGATTATCCTTAGGCTTCTTCACATCAGCCCTGTCTCCTCTCTTCGGTGCTTGCTCCTTCGGACGACCGATGAAGTCGCCTTCAGGTTTTAGGTTGTCGTCGTGTTTGATCGGTGATCTTCTCTCTGCAGGGCCAACCGGTTTCTTCACAGGTCTGTCGAATTCCCCTTCAGGTTTCAAGTTGTCCTCGGGCTTCTTGATTTCGGGTCTCTCCGCCTTCTTCGGCGAGTAATCGTCCTTGGGACGACCCTCGAAGGGACCCTCTGGTTTCAAGTTATCTCTGTGCTTGACTATATCCATTCGCTCGCCCTTTACAACCTTGAAATCATCCCTCGTCCTGACATCTGTGAACTCGCCCTCTACTTTAAGGTTGTCCTGGTACCTGGTGATCTCGGCTCTTTCTCTGATCAAGAAATCAGTATACTCATCCCTGGATCTATATGTCTCGATGTTACCTTCCATTCGCAGATTATCGGTGCGCTTCACAATATCAACACGGTCGCCACGAACAGGAACAAAGTCGTCCTTGGGACGACCTTCGAAGGGACCCTCAGGCTTCAAGTTGTCTTGAGGTCGTTTTACATCTGCTCGTTCCCCTCTCGTCGGTTTGTAGTCGTCTCTCGGCCTAGCGGCGAAGTCTCCTTCGGGTTTCAGATTGTCGGGATGCTTGATAGGTGTCCTCTTCTCTCCTGGTTTTACAGGAGTCTTCTCCGGCCGTTCAAAGTCACCTTCAGGGCGAAGATTGTCCCTCGGTCTCTTCACGCCCGCGCGATCTCCGCGTTTAGGTGCCTCCTCCTTCGGCTTCCCAACGAAGTCACCTTCAGGTTTTAAATTGTCCGCGTGCTTGATAGGCGTCCTCCTTTCAGCAGGGCCTATCTTCTTTGGCTCGGGTCTCTCAAAGTCTCCCTCAGGTCGCAAGTTGTCAGAATGCTTGATCGGAGTTCTCCTTTCAGCTGGACCAAATGGTTTCTTCTCTGGCATTTCCATCTCTCCTTCAGGATAAAGATTGTCCTGAGGTTTCTTTACAATAGGCCTCTCTGCGGGACGGAA